>CM043875.1:6073305-7273305 GCA_023846275.1 Vanilla planifolia | reverse complement strand
CTCACCACTGCATTCAACAAATGCCCACCAAATGTGAAACAAAAAAGATGGGTTTTGCTCAAGCATCATGTCGCGTTGTGGTTTGCTAAACATTTGAATTTAATCACCAAGGACATCATTTTTCCTCCTCTTACACCCATCACAAACCCTAGAGCATTCCTTTTGAATGTCTCTCTACCTTTAATGTTCTTTATCACTAGTAAGCCAGGGATCTTCGCACACAATGTTCTTAAGAATGTTTGGTGGCTATTATTAATAATGAAAAATGTTCTACTAAGAAGTTTTGTTGACAAATAAAAATAAGATATTTGAAAAACAATTTTAACATTTGGTGACTATTAATGAAGTTATATATAAAGTAACAGAAATGCAATATCACATTCTAAAATACAAATAAAAATATTGATTTTACAAACTTTCTTTCAAAGAAAAATCACTACAAATAAACCACATGTTTTATATCACTTATAAATTTCCACATAACATTTTTTTTAGCATCACACCAAAAACAATTATCATCCACTGCCTTGGTGCAAGTTTGACACAAGCCATAGATCAAATCATAAGCATGAGCCCAATAAAAAAGTATGAAACCAAGCTTTAAAATACCTACTTGAATAAAAGAATGAAAGATGTTTCTAGCTTATACTCCATGCACTAAGCACCTTCTACTTAGATTTTCACCCTTGTTGGCTTTTTTATTTTGTTCGTTATTAGTTTTGAAGTGAGAATCATTTGTCTTTTTATTTTTAATTAGAATTATGCTTTGTAGCCTATTTAATCTATTATAAAAAAGAATGAAGATAACTAGTGTCTATAAAATCTTGAGAACCATTTCATTGAAAACCCCTTTTTTCAAATCTAAAAAAAAAAATACTAAAAAAAGACTACCTTTCAAAGCTCCTTTCAAAATTCATGGTGTGAAGGACAATGTCATGTGGTCTTGGAGTGTATAGGTTTTGAAAAAACAATCAACACTACGAAAAATTCTACTAAAAACTTGTTATGAGTTGACCATACATCCTAAGCCATCCTTGTATCCTTGAAAAACTCTAATAAAAATTTGTTAGAAAAATAATGTGTGATTCTTGCCAATCATTATAAAAATGATGCAAGTGGAAAATAATCAACAAAGAACAAGCAACCATAAGATAACAATACTTCATTCCACTACACCATAAACCTAAAAGAAAGAGATGAATTATCCACTCACTAAAAAGCCACACTTTAATTTGAACATTAATAACGCGGCATAACAAAAACACCTATATACATAGCAAAACATGCTCACAAAACAAGGAATCCCAAAATTTCAAAATAAAAAAATTCGTTGTCATCAAAACAACAAAAAATCTCTAATACAAAAAAGAGACCAATAAATATTGAATTCACTAAGAGACTACTTCTTCATGCACTAACTATACTATACTAAAGGCCCACTTACCCCAAACTTTAGACAAAAATGGAATTGTGATGTTAGAATTTTGGATAGAAATAGATGATATCTTAATAGGTAAATTAACACTTCAAACAGCAAATGAATCATTATATACCCAAGAGGATAGAGAATTACAAGCATATCACATGCTCACAAAACTAGAAAGCCTCAAATTTCAAAATAAAAAAAAAAATTGATAGTGATCAAAATAAAAAAAAATAAAAAAAAAACTCTAATACAAAAAAGAGACCAATAAATATTGAATTCACCAGGGAAATACTTCTACATGCATTACCTAAACTACTACTTTGACAAGGCAAATCCAAATCCTAAGCACTACTATAAAATCTCAAACATCTTAATTGTTTCTTCACATCTCCAACTTATTGTTGAAGTTATGACCAAATTTTCTCAATCTCAAATAGGAATCAAAGCTTTTGTTAAAGACTAATAACCTCACATACCCACCTTGATAGTAAAAATCTACCTTCTGTATCCCTAAACCTTCAGATTTCCATTCAAGCCTTCCAAAGCAATTGGTAGGCTGCATAGAATTCCATTGGTAATGCTAGAGATTTGAAGATTTTAAAGAATCATCCAATGTTTAATCGAATTCCCTCAATTGAAGTTTTAGCTCTTACAAATTCCTAGTTGACTGCTCAATAGGTGTTTCGAATGTCACACCCAAGAGGGTCTAGGATTGTTTGAGATGCAATTTTTGGCATGTGGCATACATCTCATATCCTATCTCAAGCTATCAATAAATTGCTCAACTCAAACTGAAGTACACATAGGACGAGTTTAACCACACTATATCTTGATAGTTATACTAAGTTCAACAAAACAATATGAAGTACATATCATCCTTGGTCTGTTGGATTTTAATAATAAAATGCCAACCATAATTCCTCGGATTCAAAGATGATGTTATCTTACACTTAGCAAGTTCGATTGACTTGGCCATAAATAGACTCTTAGGGGTCCAATTTAGGGCATCTCCAAATTACGAAAGAAGGATACTCTTGTTTCCAACTTGTTTGGAGAGAAGTGAGATCTAGTTTAAATGTTCTTAGTTTCTTCCCTTCCAATCTCCCTGAAATAGGATTTCTATCTTTATTTTCTTTGATTTTCCTCAAGTTGTTAGGTTAATCAAATTTCCCACTCTTATTTGCAATCACCTTATTGGTTCTCACATAAATAAGTTCAATTAATTTCTATGAATCAAAAACTTGCCTCAATTAATAATACTCTAAATAAGCAAAACATCAATTTCTTACAAGATGGAGAAGAGTGCTTACTTTAAAGAAATACGATGCAACCTAAACGATATAATATTCAACAACAAACAATAATACTTCACGAAACGGAAATCAGAACTACAACCACGCCCAAATCAGAACAACTACAACCATGTCCAAAACAGAAGAAAAAGCGAACGTTTAAGCACCATAAGAGGTTAAATAACAATAGCTTGAAGCTTAGAATCCAACAAAAATATCATACGCATACCATAGCAAGTTCAAAACCGCACAACTTAGCAGTCCCGAAAATTCCTAATCATGTAAAGGACAACAAAATAAAATGACCATGAACTCTTAGCATACCCACTTCATCTACTCCTCCGATTCGGACCCCGAGGCACCACCCTTCTTATCGTGCTTCCTCGCGTACCTCTGGTTCCTCAAAAACTTAGGATCCATCTGTAGAAACAAATAACGAGTGAAAACCAAACTAAGGAATCAATCATTGGAGAAACAAGTTCTGATGAAATACTCCTTTGGTGGAGGTATATCTGTGCCTCCTGGGTTTCTTGATTCCATTCTTGTGAGCCTTGTATGACTGGTTATGAGCAGTGTGGTTCTTCGACTTCGCCATCTAAAAGATACAAGGAAGCTACAATTCAGATAATCTCGCCATCCATTCGATGACATGAATAACTACGATGGGAAATCCAGGAAACGACGGCCATACCTGCGCTGGGCGTCACCGATCCTGGATCGATGGATGATGGGAGGCTCCACGAAGCCTTTTAAGAGGCGAAGCCCTAATTTGCCGTTTTACTATAATGCCCCTTACGCTGAACCCACGATTAAGGTTGAAGCTCGGTCCGGGGCAATAGGTTTGACCGGCTTGCTACCGAGCCCATTTCAAACACATCAACAATCCTGAAATTACATACTATTGGAACGTCCTATGACTAGATAACAATTCCTAATTAAATCAGGAGCTTTGAAAAACTTTAGGAAAAATTATTACACACCTGTTGTTAATTACATAAGATATTCAAATTTGCTTAAAATTTATTTTAAAGTTTTATAAAATTTCTATTATATATTGATAAAACACTCAATTTGTTTAAAACAACAGCTAAAATTATTCATCTTAAAATTTAATGTTGTATTGTTTACTAGATGAATTTATATAAAATGTTCATTTTTTTTTTTAAAAGTGTTATTACTTAAAATTATCAATAGTCTCATAAGTATTGATATACTTGTATATGTCAACATTAAAATAATATTTGTTGTTTAAAATTAAAAAAAGTAATTAGTCTAAATAATCTTGTAAAAATTTGTTAAACCAAATTCATACTATTTAATTATATTTAAGATAAACTTTACTTAAATAAACATATAAAAATCAATTAAAAATCCAACTTAACATGATACACTTAGCTCAATATAATTATAACATCAAACAATTTTAACTCTTTTTGTATAGCAATTCCTAAGCATTCTCTCCAAAGAAAGCACAACCAAACAATCATACTCATTATCAAACTACTAACCATTAGTTAACTATCTTTTGAAATATATTTTTTATAAAAAAAATTAAAAAATAATTATGTTACTAAATATTTATCAATATAATATTCATCCAATATAAAAACACTTAATAGTAATATTCAATAATATTAAAGACAAACAGAACCTTGCCATTCCATTTCCTCTTTTTATCTTTGTGCTAAACAATGCATCATTCTAAGAAGTATTTTTCTATTTTTTTTCCTTGTTTTGCGGATGTGGCAACAAGTGAGCATGACAATGAACAAGGAATATAATAAAGATAACAAATCTAAACCGTTCGTTGCAATCCCTTGTCTCTGTAGACAGCGGAAACTAGAGAGCAATTTGACAGATTCTAACAGCAGTTAAATGGATGCGAAATCATCCACCTCTCGGCTTGTCTATCATCTGTGATCACCGGAAGCTCTTGGCTTGGCCTTGCCCATGGAATTAAAGTACTGTGATATAAAGATGACTCCCATGATGACGATGAGACAACCAACAAGGGTGCTGAAAAACAGAGCTCCAGGTTGCCTTGTTTGCACAAAACCATATACACCACCGGAGGTGACTAGAATAACGTCGGTGAAACCATCGCCGGAGAAATCCTGCAATAACAAGGCATGCGTAGGAGAACCAGGCAATTCGATTGAAGCTAAAAGGCTGCCTCCGGGAGAGATCACCACGGCCTCTTGGTCGCCTCCGGCCAGAATCACCTCGTTGCTTCCGTGCGCCCGCAAAGGAAATGCCGCTAAAGTAGGCACAGCCTTGGCCTCATCCATCAACCCAGATGGAGATGGAAGGTTTGACCAAGTTGCACCAGTGGTGAGTTGCCAGTTCCAGATCGCCCCTTCGCCATGCAATCCAGGAGAGTAGGAAGTAACCTAAATTAACATCAAAGAAAAACAAATCATGTTTTGGTGATGCATTGTAAAATAACTGAACACCATGGATTCTCTAACCTCTCCGTGGTTTGTTAAGAAAACAACATCACCATGGCTTCCTTTCCTATGGTTATGCCCATCATCTCTGCGCACTAAGATTGGAGTTGCCACCTCAAGAGCACCAGAATGAACTGTTCTCCCAAAGCTTCTTGCGAAATCTCCATGCTGGAATAGGTTGAAATACGCATGATGGCAGATGGAAGCATTGAAGAGCTGCTCTCGAACGGGAACACCTGATGTTGCCACAGCCCAGCAAGGCTTCAAGGTTTCCATGGAACCGCTCACAACGGTTTGTTCAGCTCCATTTCCCCCAACAACCTAAACTTAGCAACAAATACAATCAAATCAACCACAAGTTCCGATCAATAAGGCAACTTTAGTTCTCACAGCACAATAGAAGAATACAAAAACAATAAAAATACATATGAAACAAAGAATGCTCGTCTGGCTTTTGCTTGCATACCTGAACATGATCCAGAACTCCATCTCCATTTATATCAGCATGAAGTCCACCTTGTGTAAGATGTAACTGGCACATACATGAAGATGAGATTCAAGATTCATGCTATTGGGAAGACATTCCTAACATCGTTAGGGTTTCTCTCCCTTCTGCTATAATAATTAGTACAGATTCATGCTATTGGGAATTCAACAAAATTTCAATAAGTTGGATTATTAGCAGTGATGCCTGGGAAACGTTCTTTACATTCGTTATCAGTTTTGACCACTATAAGTGTCAGTTCTTGAGGGAATATATTGGGAATAGTTTTCTCTGAAGATAAAAGAACAGAACAATCTAAGTCACACATGTGCATTTAGTTTCCAACTCTGTAATCCAATTTCTTTGTTCTAAAGCATTAGAGAGAAATGAAGTTCTCAATTGCATTTTGATTCCTCTGCAACAGGTGCAGTAATACTTCAGCTAGTTTCTAGATGATGAAAGCAGTTATCAGCTTCACAGGAGGGAAACTAGTCATCAATATTAGATATTGAGAACTAGATAAATGATTCATAGGAACAAGATTTGCCCAACTAAATAAACATCATTGTAGCAAAACTTTCAGACTTAAGAACCGTAGATCATCTGCATGACTCTGGCAGAGAAAATAACATACTCATACCTTGCAAATTGTTCGTCCAGATGCCAAATGAACTGCCTCAATGCCTTCCTTCTGGTGTGCAACAACAACATTTGGAACCCACCATAGCTGAGTGTGATTTGTTATGGTAGGGATATAAAGATGCTTCTGTACCAATAAAAATACAAGGAAAAACTCAGCATCATATTTTGTAAAATAATTTGTTTACAAGTTAACAATGTCACCATAGTCAATATTAAACTAAAGGATCCAATGGAGTAGCTTCGTTAATGAAAAATATAGCAAGAAGATGCATAATCAAAAAACAAGAAAATGGCAGATGACAGAGAAAGACACTAATCTCCTCTGTTATAAGCATACTTCTTCCTACACAAGGTCATAACCATTTCTAATGGATGAATGAAACTATGGGAAGAGTTTAATCATTTCTAAACCTGATTCCAAAATTCATCAAGCAGGCAATACAACGTTAGGACAATGAAGCTAGGTATAGTTAGAATCGTCCCATCATTCAATCAATGCCAACAATGGATTCAATTCCGTGATCTGACCATTAAGCCAAATGCTCCTGCCAAGATGAAAGCCCCGTTTATGATTCAATCATCAGTCAAAGCATGTTGGAGGAGATCAGGGTTGCATGAAGCTCGAACATTGGATGAAGAAGCTAAGATATAACGGACAATAGAGCAGAATACAAAGTTTAGACAAACAATTGCATATTTATCTGTTATTTTAACTGAGTAAAGCTTAGTCTAACGAAAATGAGGTGAATATAATCTGGCGAGGAAGTTAAAACGAAGATATGAAAAGTTTTATAAAAGAGAAAAACTACAGATGGAAATAAATTCAGATTGTCACCAGAACAGCAATCTCTGTTTCACAAGAAAGGGTGTCCTCTGCTCCATTTAAACAACCAATCCAGTAAACCTACAGCCCATGAACTGTGCAGATCATGGCAAAAGAAATCATTCATGCTGCCGCTCAAAGCTTTCCAGTGGCAAGGAGGTGGAAAGACGAAGAAGCACAAAAAAGAAAACAGAGAAGAAGACGGGGAACAAAGAATGTGTAAAGAAGGCTTTTCCAGCAATGAGGATTCTCGTGAATTAAAAGAAAAACCTTCTTCTCTTAAAGCTCCAAGAAATACTTCCTACAAGCCTTAACATTCTAATAAAAGGCTCAAGGAAGAAAATATTCTTAAGATAATTTTGATGTCCAACACTACTCATTAGTCATGTACACCTAGTTGGCATCTCGATCTACATGGTACTAAAAAATGCAGTGTTTTTCTGAATTTCAATTATAGCAAAGCATAAGAATGTAAGAACTGTACTAGAACTTCCCAAGTTTTCTCGAGTCCCTTTTCTTGTAATAAATGACAATGAAACTCTTATTTGGGCACAATTTGCATTACATATTCAAACCAACTAATTAAAAAACCATGAGCTCGAGCTGCTTCGATGCTCTCTAAGATGAATTTATTCAAATACTGTCAACGTACAGCAAATTTTCAACGCAAATCCTCAAATCAACCATGATCATTCTTTGTTTACATGTAAGCACAAACTTAGTTCGATTTCATACATCAAAATGAATGAACAATAGATTTAATTTTCCAAACCTCCAAAATCAAACTCCAATCAAAAGGAAGACATCCCTTCTCTTTTATGTTTACTTAGTATTTTTTGGGTTTGGACATCCCAAATTGTAAACCACCATCATTATTCTTCAAACATCTAGCTCTACTTGGGATCAAAACTTACAGAGCCACAACTACACAAAAAAGAATAAATGAAATGCACACTAAATGGCAGATCTTAATAAAGGTAAGCTTGCCATTAACATATATCGATACATGATTCACAAATGAATAAATCGTAAACATCAACAAAGGTCATAACATGATGCTTGGAAGCTACATAAAATTGTTATGAGAGATGTTAGAGGATAAGAAGATATCATAGTTTCCATATAAAAAAAGAATAATAGAATCACTATTGGACAAAGAACTAATATATCCAATGATCTAAAAGTATTGGACAAAAATGTATCATCAATTTTTCACAAGTAATACAATATAGTTTCATGCAAATTCCAACCACTAAATTTAGATTCAAAACTCAGATGGCATCATAATTAGACGCTACTCATAGGTAACTCAAGAATAACCAGATACATGCCAAACTTTTAAATGCATTGACATGTCAAGATAACTGCACTGTCTTGACTCTAGAACCGGTATTTTTGAGAGTGAGATGGCATTTATAGTATAGCATTAATAAACTTAAAAGGGGACAATTGGCACAACACTTGAATTATTCACATAAGACTTGAAGGTCGCAAGTTTCAATAGTGAAGAACCTCATACAAAATGAAGTTTAAGTTTGCATACAATAAGCTAATTGAGTTTGTCATTTTGCAGATCATGTACATGTGGATGGTTTCACCAAGCAGAACAAAAAAGCTATTTCTTCCATTGACAAGGATCATAATCATGTAAATTAAATGATTATAAATACCTTCTTCGGCTTTGCAGATCCAGCATAACTTGCAGCTTTATCAATAGCCCTTGAAATTTTATTAGATGAATCCTTCCCAGGAGGATTGTTTTCAGTAGGCATGTGAAAAGGATTTGTTGAGGGTTTCCCAGAAATTTTTTTCACCGACTTTCTTTTGTGCCTTCTAAAATGAGCTAGTTCCAAAGAAGTATCTTCTCTCCTATCCTAAGAAGAACATATTCTAGACGTAAGTGAATTTCAACAAAACACACCATCAAGGCACAGAATAAATTTTGAATTACCCATCGATGAGGCATTACTCCAAGAATAGATTCACGGAATTCTCTGCATTCAAACTACAATTAAACATATATGATGATATTTTAGTTATCTAGATGAATGAATAAAAAACAACAAAAAGGTTAAGAAATGGCATGATCGTTCATCTTCCAAATAAAACAGTACCAATAGACTAGAAAAATGTTCATATCATTACAGAACAGCATAAAAAATTTATGTTATCAAAATGACATTCTTTAGAAAGAGAAGCCAAATACACCAATTCCCTGTATCCACAAGGCATTCCGAGATTGCATCCTTAAAACATTGTTGTCATTCTCAAGAATAAGGACAGACTTATTCCACTAGGGGCACCAATTTTACAAAATAATCATATTTTAAGCTAATGCTCCTCATACCTATTATTTCAAATTATAGCTTTATGAAAAAAATATTCATTCGAATAGATGATATATCGGAAATAATTTCTCTAGATCTGCAAACCATATTAACGAGCATGAATAAAAAGCCAATATAATGCTTCAGAGAGATTCCCATTGAGATGCATAAAAAGTAAAAGCTTTAGGCCATGAAGATATGCCAAGTGAATTATCAGAGTACTTGAGGTAAAAAAAAAATGCTTGATGAAGCTTTTAAACTTAGAAGAACAAAATCATCAGAAAAATTTAATTTAAGAACAAAGGACTGCTTTAATTATATCAATTATTGGGTAAGCAAGCTTACCGATAAGATGCATAACAAAGGTTCAGAAAACATAAGCTGAGATCAATGAAAACTTTAATTTTGCAGAATAAACATTTAAATATTGATGCAATAAGTGTCCAAGACAATTATTATCGAAGTGTAAAGATAATGAAAGAATTTTATGTTGTTTGAATTTAAACTTGAAAAGGATCCCTTTAAAAAAAACTTGACGAGAAAGCTTAGCAAGGCTGATACCAGACGAACAATACACTTCGAAATACGATCAATGCAAAATGGATTGGAAATTATGAGTTGTGTGTGTGTTACAAAATGGTGATGCCAAGCGATCGATGATTTTATAATCACTCAAAATTTAACATATTTTTCTTACAAGCAATGCAATTACTTAAATACATATAAAATTTGATCCTTTTTTGTATGTTATTTGCAGATGAAAAACAAGTAATCAAAATGTATTTCTATAGTAGAAGATAAGACAGATGAATGTGTGCAAATTAAAGTCTGAAGAGTTAGTAGAACTTAAACTTGCTGCCATTAATTTGATTTTCGATCAGATTGACAAAGAAAATTGGAATCTCCAGTCAAGTGAGGCTGAAACAAGAATATTAAGCCAGATATTTATGAAACCTAAAAGGGATGATTGAAAGCTGTTCAAAATGGATGCAACAAGAAATGAAATTATGTGTTTGGGCATGTAAGATATGCATCAAAGAACTAATTACAAGCCCTTACAGCAGCTAATAAGTAACACAGTAAAAGTAAGAGCACAAGGATGCCACTATTTATAAGATGAGGCTACTAACAACAATGAAGATGATGTCACTGAAAGAAGATTGCATCCCATTTTCTAGAATGCAAGCATTTATTTGTTTAAGCGCTCACAGTTGAACACAAACCTTCAATCTTTCTTGCATGGCATGACATCCAAAGGAGCAGTCATACAGTGGAAACAAAAAAATGCAAATCACGTACCTCTCCAGGATGCCGACTATTTAAAGCATGTGCATCAAGTTTGTAGTTATGCTGTGGAATCAACTTTAATGCATCAGTAGGCTCCGCCTGGGTATTCTGCAAGTCAAGGCTAGCTAATGAGAAGTTACTATCATTTCATATTTTTTTACAACACTAACAATTTAAAGCCTAATAAAGATTTAGGAAAACCAAAGCCAGAGAAAGCAACACTAGGATGACAAGTACTTCTAGTTTTCTTGTCCATCTGATTGAGCCTGAACGACCAGTAAAAGCATAAAAGGAAAAGTGGTGTAGATCTACAGCTGAGCTGTTTCCAGCAGCCTGTAAATAAAACAGAATGGTCAAAAACATCATTACAATTGAAACAAGAATACATTTATCACTAAATAACTCAGAGAATTGTTGTACTATATTACTCCACCATATTACTCTGCACTGAACCTTTCTATTTTTATCCCTGCATTACAAAAATATATACATCTAGACTTATAGATGGATACACCCATATCAATAAAAGTGAGAAGCTTAAATGTATCGTAAATGAAAAAGAAAATAGGAATGATAATATAGTTAACCTTCGATTAAGAAATTCGATGTCATTACTACTTTGTAATGGGAGGGAAGCAATATTGGTTTGGGTGAAACTACAGGTTTGTGAGTAATTCCTCTAGACATGCCAAAGGTAGTTATGCAGATAATAGATGGATTTAAGGACCAAATTAGCTATTGGGCAACTATTCCTATAATAGGATCACCTTTGGTAAAATTATTATATGAAAGTTCTCATGTGGGCCAATTCACTTTTGACTCATTTTTATAGTTTACATACTCTTGTTTTGCCTCTTCTCACTACCACATTTATGTTAATGCACTTCCCAATGATGTGTAAGCAAGGTATTTTGGGTCTTTTACAGGGAAGGCAAATCATAGATATTTTTAATTCCTCAAATTAAGGAGGAAAAGGAATATTTCATTGCTACAAATGTGAATTATTTCAAACATATGACATAAGATTTAGATACTTCCCTTCAAACATGAAATGAAATATTGAAGTATTTTATTTTTGTATTTGACATTGATACGAATACGAATGGTTGAAACTGCTAAGGATATGAATACAAATGATCTCTTGGATGTTTTTGATTTTGTAAATGCACCACGCTTGTGCACGCTTATTCTAAGAACACTTTATATGAGATCATTTGTGCTTCTACAAGATTACCACCACTTCATTTGTCTTGCAAGTCTGCAACTCTCACCTTGAGAAAAAAATGTTGATGCACATAGGATGCTATGATGGTTGCATTTGTGGAGATGTAAGTCACTCTCCAATACAAATCTAGCCTACCCAAGTTTTAGAGGAAGCTCTTAATCATGATTACCAAATTTCCATCATATGCATGTATGTCTTGGATAATACTAATGTAAACTAAAATGCTCCATAAACATGCTGGTATTGTTCCCCATAATTTTGTGACAAGGATGATCCTTTGCTCCTTTCTTAAGCTAATTGGATATTGATTCTAGTAAACCACAAATTATGGGTCCTAATACTGTGCATTTTCTTGAAGAAATTAAAATCCAACATGAACATAAATAGAATAATGTTGTAAGCAGTAGTATATTTTCTCTTTCAAACATATAGTAATGTGGAGCATCCTAATCCAAACTAGTAACTCCTTTATGACAATATACCACCACATTGTAATGATAAAACAATTGTAATGTTTGGTGAGTCATGTGATAAAAAGGAGACGATCAAAATTCCTTGGATCTATTCCAGAATTTTTCAGAGATGAGCATATTATTGATACTGTTGAAGAAGAGAAGTCAGCATTGCTCTTAGTGAGATAACATCTTTTTGATATGGATAATTAGAGAAGAGGAAAAAAAAGGAGGTTCCTAAATAAAATTTTGTCTAATGCTCTCATCTCATTAAAGGTCAAGATTAGAGTTTCAACACATTTTATGCTTCAGAAAAGTAAAGAAAAAGTAAGGCATCCATTAAACTAAAAAAAACAAGACAGGCACATGCAACATCTTTCCAATGGTTAGCTCTATTCACTTTCGACTTGATTAATGTTGTTTAAAAAAGCTACAGGAAATGTTTGGAGCAATAATCAATTAAGAAACTTCATTGCAAATTTGAGATAACGAGTGCTTGGGGCTTTTAAGTTAAAAAAAATGTAATAAAGGATGGTAAATTTAGAAGATGGGATGGTTCCCTTGGCTTTATGAGAGTTCAAATATAGAATATGATAGCATTAATGAAATTTATCAAGTGCATAAAGGTTAAAGATCATCCTAGATGATTGTCATCTAACTCAAGCTTTAAACTTCTGACGGAAGATGGTGTGAAATCATATCAGGGTACAAAGAAAAATAAAAACCTAAAAATGCCCATGGTTCAACTAGTGATATTCTTCTTAAAGGCCTTTTCTAGATGAAAATTGTTGAGTGGATGAGCATAATTTATCCATTGTTCTTTGTTTGAAAAAAATAATAAAAAAACAATGTTTAGAAGTGTTTACCATCATTGTGATCGAAGCCTTCAGAAATAACTACTATAAAACATTTTCAAATTTGTCTTGGATGATTGATGAATATTTTAACATTGTATGATTTGCAAGATCAGAGAAAAAAAAAGGTTTTCAAAATTAGTTCAATAACAGAGATTTAAAGACTATAAGAAAAGTGAAAGAATAAAAGATATTGCAATAGATGTGCACAATTTTCATGTGCTAGCTAGTTATGAGCTAACTTGCTATACTAATTGTATTGGGAACACATTTCTAATTCTTGAAATAACCTTTCTAAAAAAAACTTTTGTTGCGACCGAACTGGAAAATATTACTATCATTGGCCATCCGGAAGGATATGGAAGTAATAGAAAACTCAAAGCTATCTAAAATGTTTTGTTTTGACTAGTGGTTTGTTCATCAAAATTTTAACAAACTCAAGGTCAATATCTAGAACTTACCTTGCTCAATTTAGATCTCAGCCTTCATCATTAAAAAAATTTACAAAATTAAAATAAATGATCAATTACATTTAATTAAAAATAAAAAATAAGATATTGGTTCTCGGCTGGATATAACTAAAATCAAAGTGCAGGATGGTAGACTACTTGATCCTAGTTAGCTGATAAAATGTTGAAAAAGAAAAGAATCCTCTGCAGCTAGACTTGAATTCAATCTACGCCAAAAAAGGGTTGGAGGAAAAGATCTAGAGCTATCTTGTTAAAAGGAGACATGAACACAATTTTTCATCAACTTGCTCATAAAAGAACAAAAATAAATTTAAGATATTAAAGATGGTTGAAGTTAAATTGATTTAGACCAATCATGTATAAGATAGAAAGATGATTGATTTAGATTTTCCTGCTATAATTCTAGAAGTTGGATATTAGCTTCTCAATCTAGTCATTAGTGATCCACCACTAGATGATTGAAGTTCTACATGTGTCATGACTAGCTTACGAAAGAAGACATCAACTTTTTGTTTTACTCTATAAAAACTACTAATCTAAATGGCTTTTATCCTATTTTTTAAGCACTTTTGTCAACTAGTAAACATTGTTATTAGTAATATAGACATGTTATGTAATTTTTTATTAGAAATATTAGTATATGACAAAATTATGTATATTTTCTAAACATTCTCTCGTCTTATCATAATTATGTAATATTTTTTCTTCATTATTTTTCCTTTGTATTTGTTCTATCCTATATATTTATAGATTATCCTCTTAAATAATAAATATGAGTTTTTCCTCTCCAATAATTGGTATTTGAGGTCAATCTCCACTCTTCAAAACTCTCTCTAGCCAACCCTCTTCATTGCCCCTCTCATGATCTATTTGCGAGATGTCTTATTCCAAGCCCTTAACAATAGATCTCATTTCAGGATTACAACAACAAAATTAAAGTGAAAACGACAAAACAAAAAATAAAAGAGTATAGATATAGTTCTTTTTGCTAAAGATTAGAAATGCCTTCCTTCACCCTCGCTTTATCCCTTGTACTGAGACTTGAATACAAATTTTTATTACAATAGTAACTTTTTGTAACAATAAAACTAATTTATTTATTTCATATATGTTACAAGCATTTGACTTTAACGTTGTCACTATAGAAAATCCTTGCACAAAAAGATACACATGTTATTTGGGGTGCACATGTAGGAGCTGATGTGTGTGATCCCTATGCCATGATAGGTCTACCCACAGCTTGCACAATCTGCATGCAATGGTAGATGTATCTACCACAATGAGTCTCACATGCATCACATATGATGCAGTTCTACGGGCCAAACATCCTACGCATTATCACACATCCTAGCTCCATTGTACCACACACCACGGTCCTGTGCGTGTTACTTGTACTCTATTTTGTGTTGTCCTAAGCACGACTGCAGGCACTAAGCATCCCGCACGTTATTGTGCCCATATTAGGTGGTGCCTGCTCTGTCGCACAAGGGTGATAGTGTCGCATGTGCGCCACTCAGCTTATAAAGCAATCCAAATTGCATCCCTTAAGTCTTCCTCAAAGAAGGATTTCAAGAGATAATTGAATGGACCAACAATAGATCCCCTGATCATCTCAATAGTCTTAGCAGTTGCAATCGTTGCACTTACCTAAGGCTATAGCCATAGAGATTGCCACCTCTTGTTCTTCTTTGCCTTTTCTCTCAATCGCTTTCTCTTATCCTTCATCTTCTTAGCTTCTGCTCTTCCTCTAATTGCCTTTTTACATAAAGATTCTCACATCTTGTCAATAATTAATCATTTGATTTGTCTGATTGATTCCTTATTTTTTTTTGAAGTGCTAGTTGATGGTGTCCTCATTTTCACTCTTAGAAATGAAGCCCTCCTCAAATATTGGTATCACAACTAAACTCAATAACATTATCTCTTTTATTTCATGGATATTTTATTTTTTCATTAGATCCCACAAGAAATTTTATCATTCATACTCTGTACCTCTAAACAAATGGGCACTACCAAAAATATAAAATTATAGACCTCTAACCATGCCTTTCTCACTTGGATATACGTATTAAAAAAACTAGTATATTGACATAACTCTTTCAACAAGTAGTATGAAAAAACCTAGTATATTGACCCATCCATTCCTATTGAAACTAAGCTTTTTCATACTAACCCATCCATTCTTATTGAAACTAAACTTTCAAAATCCTAGGATGCTAACTGATCTTTATTGATACTAAACCCGATTGCATACTCTCAACTCTAATGGTAGGTAACCTAGATTGGCTTAAGCAGCAAGTATCCCTAAAGTTTTGCGCTACACATACCTTAATTTTCCCCCATTATGCTTCCAATAACTCTCTAGCACTGACATTGATACACCAATTACTCATAACCAGACCATTATATACAATGCCATTTTCTTTCAATCAGCACGCATTGTGCCAAATTAATCTTCCATGACTAGTTCACAATTTTTATTTCCACCAAAGATGGAACCATTATAATCAAAACTCCACAAAGGAACAAAAGCTGAAATTAAAATAAAACTCACATTTTGGTTACCTTGAGGCTAACATTTACATGTACAAGGAAGTCAGCCAATATTTTTCCAAGTAATCATAACGCTAAACCAGAATATTAATATTCGAAATTAAGCAAGCATAGTGATGGTCTACTGAGTAGTTGTCTTTAGAAAATCGGTAATTACTTGACATGCAATCATTCTAAGAGAGCATTTAGTGACAAAACCAAGTAAGTTTCACCATTAGGTGCCTGAAAGAACCAAAAGAATGTTCATATCTTTTTATTATGTAAGATTAACTTCAACCAAAATAAGACTGCTTGACTAACATCTTGATGTTAGTTAGAAGCAAATGCATGCTTAACAATAAAACAATTAACAGACACATGAGAAGGAACTGACTCACAGCACGTTTTGTGCATGTTAAATATGTACGACATAAAGATCCACACCTCTTTCTCAATGGCACTTCTGTGATAGAGCTCATCATTTTTATCAGATAGCAAGCTTTCTTCAAACAAATCCATGGTCTGGAAAAAAGGTAGGCTGTTTAGTAATGATCAAATACACAATACAACATCAGCAAAACTATATGAGAAAGAAGCCACACAAAACACGAACAAGATGACATATAATATAGACTGACATGCACACATGATAATGTATGAAAAAAAGTGTGCACGTGTTCTACAGACCCACAAATGGGCATACATGTAAAAGCATGTATATGCTCAAGTATGCATGTTCTTTGGGAAGAAAATGGCTTCAAATAAGCACAGAACATAAAAACAAAATTCAAAGAAAGAAAAAAACTCTCAAGGTTAGCCATTCATAAGGTTCCAATACAGATTAAGTGCAAGGAAATAGTAGCACTGCAAATGGAGTGAGATTCAGTGGCTTTTTAAGCTGACACGCAATCACACTAAACCACATGTCCATTTAAAATACAAATGCATATGGAATGCCACAACATGTCATAAGATTGAAAATACAAATAAATGTATAACATACATGATGGTGCATTTCCATCCTCCCACCAACAATTACCAGCCCTGCATCTCCATTTCTCAGTGTGTAATTACTTATTGTAATAGCCACCTCTCTATGATGAGCACCATGGGGGAAATCTTCCTGTGAAAGAGAACACGTGAAGGTTAACTTAACCCTTCAAATCTTCCTGCAGAAAAATTTCATCTCTTAAACTTGATATTTAATAAAAGCAACACCTGCAAATTATTTTCCCAAAGCTTTTTAAGGTTATGATCAAAGCACATAACAGACCAACCAGAGGTAACAACGACTAAAACTTGTTTTCTTATCTCTCCATGTTTATAACTGCGATCCACATAGCCTGCAGCCATAGCAACAGGCCGTCTCCCAGATGATATCCGGACCTTATCAGGGAGCAAGGAAACCTCAGCCAATATTTGTGCTTCACTGAATCCTTCATCTACACGCCTACCATGTGGCTCCAAGACCTAAAAAATAGTAACAAACAACAGTTCAACGTGCTATGCATTATAAACAACTAAAGTAATATAGATCACAGATTAACAGTTCACACAAAAAAAGATGGGTTTGGGGACCGAATGAAAAATTGACACTTAAAAACAAAAAAAAACAATGATATTTGTGGGAACATACGATAGAAATGATTCGGTGTACTAATCAAAGTAATGATAATACAGGACTATAGAAATTATTTGAACAATTTTGTTAACTGGAGAAATTCATTTATTGGCAACACTGATTATGCATGAACATGTTCCAGCACGTCTTTGAGCAAAAAGGCTTAAAGCAGGTTAAGAGATTAACCCACCTGAATTTTTGCATCATGGGTAGCAACAAGTACTTCACTTTTCCCATCACCGTTCAGATCAGCCACAATGGGCGGTGGGAGGCGCTCAGCTTCGTATTTAATTGGATATTCATCACTGAGATGTAACCAAGCCTCCTTAAAGGAAAAATCACCCTCATGCTGGCAAAAATAAAACAAAGATAAGTATAACTATGGCTTACAATTCATTCAAATAGAACTGAACACTGGTTTTCACTCGAATTTAAACCAAGGATTCATAGAATAAGGTGAATCCTCCTCTCTATGCCAAAACAAAGAACATGACCGAAAATAACAGCAAAAATTCAGACTAAGCACCTTCGACTATTTCCTAATTAAAGAAAAATTCAAGGAAAGTATAACGTCAAAAGGCTTTAAGCTTGCAGTAAAACCCCAACCTATAGATACTAAAATTAAGAGCAACGGCAGGGAAGAGAAGTTGGAGCATCCATAAATACCTGAAGAGAGAAAAAGATTGCGAAGGCTGATAGCATAAGAATACCCAAATCGCGCTTCCTCATCTTCTCTCTCCGACCGACCTCTCGATGGCTACCGAGCGGCGGCCGCCTCTTTTTGTTTCTCCCTGGATTTCGAAGTTTCAGACCCCGCCGATCTGGCTACTCGGAGAAAGAGACCAAGATTGCAATCACACAATAAGAGGGAACACTAATTATGTATTTCTGAACTATTTTTCATTTTTATTTTTCAAATTATCCCGTTCAATTTGTGATTATTTTCTAGATATTATATGTTTAACAAAGGCACATTTAAATCAAAAAAAACTTTTGTTCAATCAATCTTATTATATTTATTATTCATTTCATAAAATCTTTGTAACGCTTGAGATAAATAAAAAACAAAAAATAAATATTAATTAATATCTTAAAAAAATTATTTTATATTTGTTATTAATATGTAGATATAATTCTTTAAAAAAATTTGATTAGCTCAATTCAAAACAAGATAATCTAATAAAATAATATATCAATAAGATGTCACAATCTTAATAAAAAATATAAAAATATAAATAAAAGAAAAAAAATTATAATACTTATATTATTTTTAACCAAAATGATTCTTTTAACCAATTCTTTAAATAATGATATATTTTAAATATATCATTATTTAAAATTATATATTTAATAAACATGTAATTATTCTTCTAACTGTAGTGCTCTTTATTTCTCCCTTTGCAACCTTCGTAGAAATTCACAGCACCCAAGGTTAGCATTACCAACTTAATTCATATCATGCATGCATGCATTAAGATCCGACCCGAAATAAGAAACTGAATCAATAATCCAAGTCAATATTGAACTATGTGTTATGTGTCACAAGCTTCCGGTTTTCAATTAGCCGACTTTACTAAGCAAAGTCGAATAACCATCAGCTGTTTAAGCCAAGGAAGACTCTTCTATACTACAAGTAAGCAAGAAGACCAGAACAAAAGGTACCATCACTCACTGGCTTTTCTTCAGAAGTTTATGAAGTCGGCCATTAGAAAGAGCTTCAATCGTATCTGCAACAGTTTAGTACGAAATGTTAGCTACAAAAGCATATGAATTAAAGACGTCGAAGAAAAGAACATTGGATATAGTGATTAGTATAAACCATCTGAACCACCAATATGCTGTCCATTCACAAAAACCTGTGGTACTGTGTGCCGGCCAACCAAATCAAGGAGCACATCTTGGATCTCTCTTCCATCATCTGCATGAAGATTGAGCTTAAGCTAAGGAATTTGACATGAAAATTTAAGTAAAGCACATAACATGCACCTCGAAGATCGAGTTCGACAACAAATGGTTTCTCCTTCAATTCGCCGAACACCTGCTTTGCACGGAGGGAGTATCTGTACTCATCAAAAGAGACATTGCATGCATAAGAAGTAGTGAATGCAGCTTTACCCACACTTGTGAATTGAGAAGAGGCATTAGCTTATGAAGAACCAACCTATGGAGAAACAATTACTATTAAGCTCAATGCGAATTAATTTTATGAAAATATATTACACCACATATTACACTTTGAAATGGAAGACAACTATTAGAATGAAAAAAATGGCATTTCCTTCAGAGCATGAGCCAAGCATAATGAATCGACGAAGAGCGTAGAAGCTAAAAAAATTTTTGGGAGTACCATCCAAAAACATTATGAGTCAACCAAATATTCTTGCTCCTTTTTTGGTTTAATTAAGGTGAAGTAATCCAATTCTAAGTCAACTCTAACCAACAACCACATCACGATGCGCAACACAAAGGATCTATTGACATGGCAAGAGTCCCTCAGAATCAGGTGATTCTAGTCAGTTTAGTAGTTTGCTAGGGTTGGTGGCATAGAAGAATCTAATGTGTGTGATTTGATTGGCCCGACGAACCTGCTGCAGAAGCTGAGGATGCACTTGCGTGAAAATGCAGTTGCGTTGGGTCGACGAGTTGTGGCATCACATACTGAGAAGTCAAAATCAGTGTTGTTGTTTATAAGTGAAGAGGTGGGGTGTAGGCATTCGAGGGCTTGATGTACAATGACAATTCAATGAGAAGGGCATGTGAGCTAATGATGAGAATTCAAATGACGTCGATCAAATGGGAAAATTCTAGACATCAATAGTAGTTGAAAGAGATGATAGAAGCAGAAACATGACAGTCGAGAGGAAGCCATGATGTTTAGGTCATTGACAATGGTTGACAAAAGAGAAAATAAAGGCAACAACAAAGCAACTATAATGGGTAGAAAAAATCTAAATCACAACTAAGATGTTGGGATGATTTTGAATTGCAACATGAAAGAAGGCAAAATTCATCCTACACCTTTGTTAAGAAAGATCTCCAATAATGAATGTACCTTGTAACTTTTTAGTTTTCAATTGAATGTAAACCAAATTCTCATTTTTCATTCATTTGCGATATTTAAATAGTATACAATAAATCCTAAACCAAAAGTGCAAAGTAGAACTATTTCGTAACTGTGTTAATACCATTTTTTTAATTTATTTTTTTACTAAAAAATTATATTATTTAGTTTTTTATTTAAGTATTATTTATTTAATTTAATTATCTTAGTATTATTTTATTTGTATTATTATTTTAATCAAACAATGCATGAAAAAAAATTTAAAACTTTAACCACATCATTTTTTTATCATGATTTCTAGACATAACCAAATGAAAACCTAAGGCCATTAAGAATAAAATTAGTGTATTTTTATGTTATTATAAATAAAAAACTAGATTAAAAACTACAATGATTAAGTACATAAAATTGATAGATACAATATCACCATATACTATCTATTTTTAAATACTATGATAAGAAATTACATGAATAATAAAAAACATAGAAACAAAATGAGTCTATTATGATAGAGTGTTTGAATATATTCAAAGATCTAAAAATTAAGATTGATTACCTAGATAAAAATTATTATTAATTAAAAGATTTATTTTAAGACTTAAGTAAAATATCATAAAAAAAATTAAGTTGTGTTAACATCATACACTTAAATATACTAATGACACAACTCAACTAATAGATATATTCTAAACATATAAATTTTAAATATAAATCATTAGATCTATCTATAAAAGTATTTAAGGAAATTACTAAATCTGATTTACTTTCATCTAGAATTCAAACATCAAATAATACCATTTAAAATAATCCTTAAAATAGACTAAAGTTTTCCATAAATATAAAAAGATTATGAATTAAAGCTATGAGTATAACTATATGTTGAATTTTGAGAAATAATAACAAAAGGAATTAGAGTATAAAGAAATAGAAGTTATTTTTTTATAGTAAAGAAAGAAAAAATAAAAGATAAGAAAATTAACTTAAAAGTTAAATATATTACTAATAAAAAAGAAGAGATAGGAAAAAAATTGACTTATAAGAAATAGAATTAATCAATGATCAAGACCTTAAAAATTCTAAAAATATTTAAGACACGTCTATGCATATTGTTATTTTTTCTTTATGTGTATCTCAAAATGATTTTTATTACATGCTTAATTTAATTAATTGATAAATTGAATCTAATAATTTTAAGTATGTTATATCAATAAATTAAATTAGATTTTTAACAAAATTTGATGAGAGTAAATAATCATTAATGTATATTTATTCAAGGAGTTATATCATTTATTATATTGGGTTTTCTCTATTTTATAAAAAACAAGTACATGAAAAAGAATTATGGGTAAACTCTACTAATCGCAAATCTGGTGGATAATTTTGAATATTTCACTACGTAAGTATCTTAGTTATTATCTTTTAACTCATATTATTTTTGTAGGTTGTTTCGTTCCTCTCAATTTTTAAATATACTGTAATGACAATCTCCTACTTGATGTATTGATTTCTAAAAAAAATCTATACAGATTGATGTTGAATTTAATAAAAACTTATTTAAAAAATAACTCTGTAGGACAAAATTTCTCTTATTGAGATAAATTAATATAGAATAAATTACATCAATGGATGATACTAAGCTATTCTAGTAAGCCTTATATGATTTTTTCTGTATATTTTGTATTTTTAATTGATTGTTAGTTGTAATTGATCATTTATTAGGTTCTTAGGAATTTTTAATTATTTTTGCATATTTTCATATTTTTCATTATTTTATTAAAGCATTTTTTTATAATTTTTGTTTTTACTTTAAAGGTTGTCCTTCAAATTTATAAATATATTTTATAGAATAAAAATAAAGAAGATTTTAGCTTGGCATTTTGTTTTAAAAAACTATGATTTCTTATGCATACATGCACAACCTAGATGACAATCTGAGGTTTTTCAGGTTGCAATCCAAATATCCAAATTACGATTTGGATCCTCTATCATTTGGAATTAAAACTTGATTGAAATCTAGCTATGCGAGTTCATCTCCTCCCATTCTTTGTCATAAACTCAATCTTCATTCATTGTCTATCATTGCATCAGTATTTGGATTTTTTGAGGAGATTTCTAATTTTTTAATCCAATAGATTTGTAGTTAGCATTGCTTCAATTAGATTTATGTTGCTTCATCTTTGTATGTTTTGCTAAAATTAATATCTAATCAAACTGTTTTAGATATAGAATTAATGGCTAGTTCTAAGGTTTATTATTCATTTCATTTTCTTGGAGAATAGTTGTCCAAACTATAAAGATAGAAAGTCTTCAAATTTAGAAATTATGACAAAATAGTCCACATTAAATAAACACACGCAATGTTAACATTATTTGCTAAGTCTCTAGACTAGCCAAGTTACCTTAATTTGAGATTATGCTAGAGCAAGCTTCTACAATGGCCATGAGCATGTGCATTGAGATTACATCACTTCACAACATCACATTTGCAACACAAGCATGACATTGGAGCAAGCAGTACGCAAGATCTTGTAGAAGCTAACCTAAGAAAACACTATGTTAGACATCACGCAAGGTTTGTTCAACCTCCATCCCAACCAAAGCAGTCCAGTGCCTTGCACACAAGTTTTTTTTTATGTTATTTTGACTGTCCAAAGATACTTTCAAGTTGGAAGATACTTATATTTATTTTTCACCTTTGAATACAACACTAATAGAAATTGGGTGTGCACAAAATTTCATGTCCATGACAAACCATGGTTCAAAGGTCGCATAACAATAAAAAACGAGTCAAGAGATGATGATGGTCAAGGTCATACATACACTGAAAAAGAGCAAGATGTCGATGCATGTTGAACCCATGAGTCCAAATGGTTGTGACTATGATAATAATAATATATTTAAGATGCTCTTTGTTGAGAACTAATTATCTAATTAGTTATTAAATTTTAGATTGCAATAAAAATAGATAGAAGATCTACATCCTATGAAGTCATGAAAGCTTGAGTGCAAAGAACACATAAAGTATAAGTTCATGATCAAGATAAGTAGCAAGCCTTCAAGAACTTATATAAGAGATTAAACCTTGTTTATCTTTGTTTGATGTACTTTCAGTAATGTAATATATCTTAATTTTTCTTGAGAATGTATCAAAGCATTGCTAAGATATTCTATCTTAAAGTCTAACCTAAGAATGCATTAAAGATGGAAGCCTATTTAAAGTTAAATACATCTGGTTAATGTTCATGCAAGAATATGCAAAAGTCCTAATTTATAGATTAACTTAACAGATCCTATTTAGTAGATTAATTGAAGTTGAATGCACAAGTTCATGCAAAAACTAAGTCCTTACATTACATGAACTATATATTTTGTATAAGCCAATGTTTTGATTTTGCAAAATACTTCAATTGCTATGCATTGCTTTTAAGCCTTCAAAAATATGGTTTGTTATCCATGTTTTAAAAACAAACCATGAATTACCATAAGCTATTTTAAGTTACAAAGACAGATTTTGAAAAAATCGAAATTTTGTATGTGATATACAATGTTATTCAAGTAGCAGACAGTACACTGCTTGGCCATAAGATATGTTATGGGTAAGTGTGTCTTAGCTAAGACTAATGTATAATACTTCATTATAGATATATCGCATATGTAAGAGAACCCAAGATTTGCATAGGGTACATCAATTTACATGTATAGGCCAATACACAATACGTGAATGAGTAGATGGTACCCAATATTATTTAGTCTAAAATAGAGATTTACATATAAAATGTCAAAAATGATGTAAGGTACATCTAGTTCACAAGTATTGGATAATGGCTAGTGGATTTGATTATTTTTCTTGTGAGAATTTTTATGTAACCATTTGTAGCCATTCTTAAGCATTCTTATGAACATTTAAAGCTCTTCTTAAGCCTAATTAAGAGCACTAACAACTATTTTACATATATAAACTCACTTAAACCAATGAATTAAGTTAATGGTAAAAAAGAATCACCTTGGCAAACTCTATAAGAAAACTCTACATTGCATAACCTGAAGCTCCATCTCCTCTTGCTCCAATCACCATCCTTGAGAGAAAAGTATAGTGCCGTCCTCCTCTAACTATAAGAATCATCTCTTTGGCAAAACATCAAAGATGAAATCTCCAACTGCTACACAAAGTCATAGCTACTTTTGGAGGAGCTTAAGATGCATTTGTGAAAGGTTTTACTCACTATTTGCATTCATAACAAACCCTTTACACAGCTCTTAACTTAAGATATCTTGATTTTAATTCCTATTATGCTACTTCTAATTGCTTTTATTTCTCAAGCATTGATGAGTTGTAATTGTGGAAATTGGCTTTGGTTAAGGCTGCATTTTGTTAGGTTTGAATTTGAGCATAGAAAAGACTCAAAGTATTATGCTTGCACCCATGAAAAAATTGAGATGTTAAGAGTTGAGCATTTGGAAAACTTGAGTTAGATTTGAGTATACAAAAATTAAGGAACGAGAGGGTAGCATTGAGTTTTTAAAAAACTTAGCTTAGATTTGAGCATGCAAAAATTAAAGAATGGCCAGAATATGAGCCTGTAAAAAAAATCAACCTATGAAAAGACTTGAGATGTTGTGTTTCAATCTCATGATAAAAAAACACTAGTATTGACCTCTACACCAACTAAGGCAAAACATTAGTAAAGGAAAGGATAAGCTTAAGCTAGATGGCTTCAGAGTAAATGTAGGCTTAAATTGAGAAGTCGAACTACTTGAAAAACTCGTCTCCTTATTTATTGCATTAATTTTTATTGAGACAGGATGCTTAACATAAATCACATCAAAGTTATAGTTTCTACTTAAATAATAAGCTTTGAAAAAGAATTATGAAAAATTTGACTTATCCAATTCAACCCCTCTCTTGGGAATACTCGATCCAAACAAGAGCTTCTTTTCAAGCTTATCTAAACACTTTGCTTATATTGGATCAACACCAAAGGGCCAATCATTAAGCATATAATTTGAGTGCAAAAGTTGGCTGCTTGCAACTCTCCAATGTGCTAGAGGCAATAGTGCAATCAAGTGCTAGAGATTGATGATTGCCGATTTGGACATATAAATAAAATTTAATGTGCTTCACGCCTTTAAAGTTAACAAAATTTTCTTGTAGAAATGGAAGCTGAAATGTTTGGACTACAAGGTGCAACAATCTATGGCACAATATAGCATTGAGCAAGCAAAAAGTGAAACTAGGATGCATCCACATAATGATTCCTCTCTTTCATGCCAATGACGAATGCAGTTAGTCATATCCAAAAGGTTAAAAGGAGCATAGAATACATCAATATTGAGCAACACACACACGGACAACAACCAACCTGCACGTGATTAGAGGGAATGCTCTTCTACAACCGCTTGTTGATTCATAAGCTTTGCAATAAAGGCTCAATAGATATGCATTCACAATATATCACTGGGCTCTTAGAAGTGCAATTCAACATTTGGCTTAGTTATATGAAGGCTTTGAATGCCTACAAAAAATCATCTAAGCTGATGGAGCCATACAATTTCATATATATATATATGTATATATATATATATATATATATATACTCTAATTCACTTCAACTACTTATGTCATGCAATGCCTATGAAATTAAAAGGTCACAATTTAATTGCTTTGAGCATTGTTTAGGAGTATACAAACAAGTAATATGTTGTTTGTTGGGCATCCACAAGTTAAAGCACATCATAAGGAGTGTTGACCAGACTATTGTGACAAGTTTCTAAATGAATATTCGATTCCTAAAGTAGCATATATGAACCGTAAGAATTGTATTTGAACTACCACTAATAGGGTGGAGCATAATAGGGCATAAACGTGCATGCCTTTACGTTTCCTGAAATGGTAGTTCTCTTGGGATGCCTAAGAGAGGCCATAAAAGAAATGCTAGCATGCCATGTTTACACACCAATATTATTATGTTGTGGGATGCTTTCCATGCTCGACACTTTAGGCAAGGTGATAAAACTCTCATAACTGCCAAAGCTGAACTTCGATCGCTTCTCATTGTTCACTCTTGGTGAGGTGTTAGCTCATGTATACAAGAATTCATCATTAGTAGTTTGTCCCACACCACATAATTGTTAAATGCATGCATCTACTATAAGTATTTTTATAAAGATGTCACATAGGTCACCCCACAAAAACCTTTCCTATAAATGATCAACTTGAAAATTAATCTCTCATGCACAAGTATAAACATAATTCTAACAATGATTAACACAAATACAACACTTAATGTACCAATATTCAATGCGCTAAAGTAAATTGAAAGACACATAGGGAGCATCCCATTATATAGCACATCCTTTATTAGAACAAGATTGACAAACTACATCAGCACGATGTTGTGAATGTCTTCCATAGATAATGTGGTTGTTTTGATGCCTACCTCTTTGGTATGTTAGCTCAAAGATTAACTTGGCATAAGTCTTGCTTATTTTGTGGGTTGTAGTAGAGTAGTATATGCTCAAATAACGGTGTGCAAAAATGACCAAAAAACCAAAAACCAACCCAAAACAAATCAAACAAAATTTGGTTAGTTCTAGTTGGGGTTAGGCATATAATACGTGGGAATGGCTTAGTTCATATTGATTCTCAAGTCTAAAAATTGAATACTCAATAAACAATCCAACACAAATTAAAATAAAAAACATATTGCTACCAAAAAATAATGTTAAAAAGTTGTGTAATCTTGAAATCTTGAATAAGATGGAACATTCATATTCACCCAAAAGAACTTATTAATGAGAGCTTAAAATTGACATTATATTTATTAGAATACAAGTGCTCAAGATATAATGAAATTGGTAGCTTTTAGTTATTGCTTATATGTTTATTATTCAAATCAGTGAGAAAGTAGAAAATCTTTTGTGTATTTTCCTAATTAATTTATTATGGATGGCGAAACTTGCAAAGCACTTTAAGATTAAGTTATTCACAAACTTATGCCATTTGAAAATACCAACAATGAGTTAAAACATTAGCATCTCAACTTACATTCTAGTTGTGCATGATGGAACATCTGAGATTTTGCAATCTAGTGAGCACTTGATAAATGCCATGCCAATCACCTAAAACGAATGGCATAGAAACTTTAGGTTTCTCTTTTGTTTAAATAGTAGGCAAGTAAGTCAACAATAGATTCAAACACACCTACATATTGTTAAGCAAACAAGCTTGAATTTCTCCTCTCATATTAGACACAATTCAACTTTTTTGCAATAAAAAAATCTCAATTAAAAAGAAAACACTTGAATTTTATTTCCTACCTCATTAAAACCATCTTCTTTAAACATAATGGTGAATGTCATTATCATTCCCCACTTAAACATTGTGAAATTGTTCAATCAAGCCCAAATTGGACCCACCCAAAAATTTTTGGGTCAGGTCCTTTGAGGTTTGATTGGGGCCAAAGTCTAATATATGTGACTATAGATTAGGTCAACTCAGTTCCAAGTTGTGATAAGAATTAACCTAACCTGACCTGAGTTGCACCGCCATGCTCAAGGGTGCCATGATAGTTTGATTACTAGCAGCACACTTCATTGAAACCCATAGAGCTAACCTTTAGGAGAATGTATGCTGAATGATACAAAAAAAATGTAGACATCTTGAAATGGCTTTGATGCTAAACAGGTGCAATATGTGATACTAAGCTAATAGCAAACAAATAAAGCATGAAATCTAGCTCAAACTTCGATAAAAAAACTCCTAGTGGAAAGTTCTGAAAACAGTTTCCAAACAATTGAGGAATAGGTGTGAATCTTGATCTGGTTCAGGTCAGTGGAATGACCTAATTGGGGTGTGCAAACAAGAGTTCAGTTTAACTCGTGAATCATTCAACACGGATGCGACACGGCCAGTTTAGTGGTTTGCTAGATTTTGTGGCACAGGAGAATCTAATGCATGTGATTTGATTGGTACGACGAGCGTGCTGCAGAAACTCAGGATACACTTGCACGTAAGTGCGGTCGCTCGGGTCGACGAGTTGTGGCATCACATACTAAAAATTCAAAATCAGTGGTGTTGTTTGCAAGTAAGGAGGTGGGGAGTAGGCATTGCGAGGGCTCAACGTGCACTGTCAGTTTAATGAGGACAGCATGTGAGTCAATAACAAGAATTCTAGAGATGTCGATCAAATAGGCAGATTCTGGACACCAATAGTAGTTAAAAGAGATGAAAGAAGTGGAAACATGACAGTTGAGAGGAAGCAATGATGTCAAGGTCATTGACAATGGTTGATAGAAGAGAAAATGAAGGCAACGACAAAGTGACCATGATGGACAGAAAAAATCTAGATTGCAACTAAGATGTTACAATAATTTTGAATTGCAACATGAAAGAAGGCAAAATTCAATCCTACACCTTTGTTAAGGAAGATCTCCAATGCATGCATGCACTTCAAAACCTTTCGATTTTCAATTGACAGTAAACCAAATTCTCATTTTTTCATTCATGAGCGATATTTAAGTAGTATACAAAAAATCCTAAACCAAACATGCAAAGGTAGAAATACCCTCTTACATGATAGAATAATTATAATATACAAAAAAATGAAAAAATGTATAAAAACAAATAAGTTTTTATGAGTTCCATAAATGATCCACTATAACCCAATAACTAAAATACTAAAATACCCAATAAAACCCCTACACAAGCCCTTTATGGGACCTTTCTTGTGATCTAGTCCACAATTTTCAACAAAATTAAATCTCTTGTATCATGGGCTCTACTGAATCAATTGACCTTGGGCAATCTATCCTACATCACTAAAGGATGGAATTACAATTATGAATGACTTGGTATTGATCTTGGGCAATCCTTCCTGTGTTTTTTTAAATCTAGATCCCCTTAGCATTATATTATTCATATTGGTCCGACACAATAACACTCACGAAAGGGATGAATTGAGTGAAAAAATCTTACAAAAATTAAATTTTGAAAGCCAAAAACACAATTGTCATTGTGGTTGCAATAGATATACATTATATTTTAGGTAGTTCATAAGATATGAAAAATTGTAAAAATATAAATCACACCAAATTTTTTTAGGAGATTCAATTCCTATCCAAGTGACCAACATCAAACCCAATTCAACTATATATGGGCCTACCCTTTTCTTTTCTTATTATTTTGCCATAGCTAGTGGAGCATCACCAAAGGTTTCTTTTCTTAGAGGCTTAAAGACAACCTCACCACTCTTGAGTTTTTTTCTCTTAGACTAAAACACAACCATTATCTTGAGTCTTTTGGAAAGCTAAAACACAACCTATGTGGGTCTTTTCCTAGGCTTAAACATAGCTTCATCTTGAGCCTTTATAGCTAAAACATAACTCTCACTATTTGGGTCTTTTCCTGGTTAAAACTTAACCTAATATAATTCTCATAAAACAGAAAAATCCTTCAACTCACTTCTCACAGAGCATAATACAAATTTCCTATAGTTGATTCAAAAAATGGCTCATAATGAATGCGATTTAAAACTTTCTTACAACCTTTTCAAAGCATGAGAAGAAATTGTTGAACTTTAAATATAAGATATTCCTTTTTTATTTCCACAAAACCTCCAACAGTGCATGCAACAAGTTTGTATAGCAGCCAAAATTTGAAAGCAACTAATTGATGTTGTTCAAAGATGTGAAAAAAGTAAAGTGCATTAAGAGTTCATTAGTTATGAAATTCTTCTTGAAGTGCTTATTTATAGATCTTAGAATGCATATAAGATTTCATAGTTTCAATCTAATCAATTTCAAGTGCCATTAGATTATTAAGAAAGTTTAGGGGATCCTTAAATGTCCATATGAACGTTTGCTAAAGTTAGAAAACAACTACACAAAAAATCTCCCAAGGCATTTGACTTAAGCAAACCTATGTATCATCCATTCGCTCCACATACCGTTGTATTTGACCAAAACATATCATACATGAATAATCACATACTGCTCATTTACCTATGTCACACTTAAAAATTCAGGTTTTATAATATTCTTAAGTGAATTTTAGTGCGATGATTAGGGGCATGCAAAAGAATGCTTTATGAGTTGCATTCAAAACATGAGATATAAGATCAATTTTAAAAAGAATTCTATCCACAAGATTCTAACTAAAAATTAATCTTTGCTTGTTGAAGTGACTTCCTTCTTTATAAGCTTCAGGACCTTCTCACCATTACCAATATTCTTGAGTTCCTCTTTGAGTTAACATTTGAACACACTGTGAGCTTCACTTGAACTTCACTTAAGCTTGACTTGAATTTTTTCTTGAGCTTCACTAGAGCTCTTCTTCAACTTGTTGAAAGAATCTTCAACATACTCCAAAGCTTTTCTTAGATCACCTAACATCCTAATAATATAAATGCAATACATAATCATAATAGTAGCTCAACTAATTGATATCACTATCATCAAAACATAAGATTAAGGTAGAAAACTCATGAAGTTAACAATTCATATGCTCATCTTATTCATAGATTTGTAAATTCTTTACTCAATTCAAATCTTGGGTTTATTTTAGCATGCATTCAAAACTAAAGTTGAATTATTGCATATGTAGACCAAGATGAGATATCACAGTGATATACTTAGTAGACAATCAATCTAAAGGGTGTTATACTAAGGAGTTATGGGTTGATTCAGAGATAAATTCATAGCACATTAACCAATTGCACTCCAAAAGGCATTTTATGGAGGTGTAATTTCTTATTGTCGATGCTACTGATGATGTGTAAAACATGCATCGAGTGTCAAGTGCAGAAGTTTTTTTTTTAATTTGGTAACTATCAAGAGACACCTACTCCACAATGTACTAGAGAACCCCTTGGTTGATTAACTAAGAAGGTGAGGTAGAGAATAATGGCATGGATGTTAATGATTCAAGGACACCTACTCCACAATGTTGCTAACTTCCTATTATATGCATTTTAAGTAAAGATGTCATGTCACATTGGAAATGGTTGTTGAAATGACACATGTAATATATTGTTATTGTATTGTATATATTTTCTTGGTTTGAATGTAAACAATATTGATATTCTTCATTTGTTATTGTAGAGACTTTTAAATTAAAAGACTAATAATTCTAAAACTATTATGCTATTATTATATAATAATCAATTTTATATATTTAAAAAACCCCCTCATTAATCTCTATTCGAACCCTAACAATTAATATTAATATAGAAAATTTTCCCTCCACTAAGATGGTATTAGACCTTAGTTAAGGCTTAGTCATCAAAACCCCTTTATACTACCCAACCCTCCCTTTCTCAGCAATTTTTGTCCAATGACCAACCATTACAATTACTAACAATGCTTATAAGATTGAATGCTCATTATGCTTGTGCTTTGCTCACCTACATTTCACAATGGCTCTCATTGTAATTAGTCCTCAATCACCCACCTACCACTACTCTCCTAAATTTTGCAAACACTACATACACTTGCTCTGTATGCAAGTTGCTTACTCACTTCTTCATGTCGTATTACAATTCTCATGTCATGCAGCCTTCTTACTCCCATGTTTGCCTGCATATAGACACTTGCATCCCTTGCCTTAAGATGGCATCGCACACTATTATTAATTACATCATTTTTTTGTGGTGTTCAATGACGATTTTTTACTCAACTTAAATCTCTAAAACAAAGCCCCATACATTAGTGCCACTATTAAGATCAATAATATAAACTATTAATTGTTGGGATCTTGAACTTTTTTACCCTTAATTTAATGGATAACACCAAATATATCCTATGATAGGTGTCTAATTATGAGGCTCTCACATTGCTATTTAACAACTTTGAACTTACTATTCTTGGCATAATATGTCTCAAAAGATTACAAATGAAACTTCAGATTTTCTCAGCTCCACATGCTTCTAGTGATAGTAATATCTCTATCTATATGTTCTACTTTAGTAACTTCTCTTTAAAATAAGTTGATAATTTTATTCAAGATTATCATAGAATCATAAAACGCAAGTGGGATGATCTTTTTAAAAACCTACTTTTTGCTAATTCTTATCCTAGTCATTGGTTTTCGCTAAAATCAAAACCAAAATCAAATGTTGAAACTACTAAAATTGTCAAAACCATTGAAATTGGATCTTTGGTCAAATGATTGAAATCAAAATTAAAACTTCAAACCTTGTTGGTTACCACTCCACAAAATCAAAATGAGTTTCTTGTAGCCTAGTTTCTATCTAATCTCCAAATGCCACTCTAATCTATTTAAGGTTATTTAATAGTTGACTATGTAATCCTCGATATCTGTACAACTCTCCCAAGCATTCTTTGGGTCATTGAGATAAAAAATTCCTCTTCTTCTAGACATGTCAACGTCACTCTTGCTATTAATTATTAAGATATAAGATAGTTAAAGTCCAAAAGAGAGTATGTGAATTATACTGATTACAGAATCAATTCTAACAACTCAAATGCTTTCTCAAGTTCAATTCTAACAACTCAATAATAAATAACACTTGAAATATATTATTCTTTCTTTAAACAAAATTCAATAATTCAAATATTGTCACAATCGGTCATATAATTTCTTTATGAAAGTACTTCATACAAATCAAATGATTTTACAACAAGAATCTTTTGATCATCTTAATTACTCTATGGAAATAGTATACACAAGTTTTAAAAAGTTTGTATAATTTTGTAAATCGATATATGGGAGTGTAAGATAGATAAAGAACACAAAACAATTTCTAAGAAGTTCAATTTAAACTCAAATTTACATCCAGCCCCGACTAAATGACTAGGTTTCCACTACAAATCACTCCCATTTCGTTGTAGCAAGGTAAGCTGAACCTAATACAAATCTATTCCATTTTCAGTGCAGCCAAATAAAGGGTCTACCTCATACAATTATTGAGTCCAATAGCTTAACAAGAATTATAACTTAGTTATGCAATACAATTCATACACTTTGTATCATATACTTTTAGAAATCATTATGACACTGATCTAAAATGATGTAAAGATGTTATCAACTAGGATGATAATTTGATGTAATGTCGAAAAGATCAAACTGAGAATACAATATATACAGCATAATAAAGATTTCGATTCTCCATTGAGTACAACCTGGATTAAAGAATCTTGCTTTCAACTCACAATCAAAAGATTTTGCAATTAGATCATCATTTTTTTCTTCTTGATTTTCTTCTCTACTAATGGATAAGAGAATAAGGGGAAAAATAAAAAACTTTCAATGGCTATTTGTGTTTTCCGAAGAAGATTAAAATAGTTGTTATGCTTTTGGGAACCTGTTTATATTAGTACATGAACTATATCGTACTATGATGATAAAAATAAAACTAAAACTTTCAATGGCTATTTGTGTTTTCCGAAGAAGATTAAAATAGTTGTTATGCTTTTGGGAACCTGTTTATATTAGTACATGAACTATATCGTACTATGATGATAAAAATAAAACTAAAATCGTCCCAATAAACTAGCGATATAATTAGTGCTTATTAAGTCAAAAGGATTTATCATACAAGTTTAAAAAAGGTTTTCATATTGTAAGAGACCAATTTACAATATAGTACTTAAGTTCTTATATATATCATATCAGTCGATTACATAGATCATATTAATACAATATAATTCAATTATACAGTTTAAATAGATCATACATATTTAACAAAAAATCACCACTATACGATACGTATTTTCACTAAGAGCTAAGCATTAAAAAAAACGTTGTACGATGTAATCGCATAGGAACAAACACTTAGATAATCATACATTTATTAGTTTTATTAGACTTAAGGAGACAGTCGTGCACATAAGATATCATATCGTAGTAGTACGATAACTACATACCAAACTCAAGTCCTATAAACAAAGATATAGTACAAGTGCAATACATAAATCGTTGTTGTACGGCAATATAGACATTTCAAAATTCAATCTTATTAGACAATTACTGCACTCATACCATATAACGATCATAATTGTACAATACAAACACAATCATTTTTATTCTGTCTTTCGACTAACAGTGAATCGTGCAAGACCAATGCATAAGCCATGCTTGTATGTAAAAGTATATCAATTAAATCAATTGATGTGCTCATACAATATAATTATCTTATTTTTACGATATAGTAAGAGCATTATTATTCTAAATTATTAAAATTATTTATGAATTATACTGAAACGTAAAACTACGATACTATACTTCGTATTGTACAGTGTATAAAATTTAGAGAGCATATAAAAACTACAAAGCGAATGACCAAACTAATAATAACATGATGAGGTGGTATCCATAAGATATAGTAATCATATATGTCCAACCACTATTAGGCTTATAAATTCTAAAAAGAAATAAATTACGTACTCGTATGAAGGAAGCATCGTACTAATACAGTACTAATGGAAACTCAACTCTCAAAGAAAGAACGACACACATACAAGACCAATGCCTTATACAATCTAGTTTGCGCTTCTAATTATTTGTCCAAATGACAATCGCATCTATATGATGAAGCCAGTATATCAATACAATATCATGACAACATCAAACTTTAGCTGAGACTTTAAGCCAAAACGTAAACTGTATAAGTATAATATGAGACATTTTACTGTACGATCATTAATCTGTAAAGAATACAACTTGTTTTAAGCATCTTAAGAGTTAACTTGAATCTAAAACAGGCATATAATCATATTACCATTTTACTAATAGTAGTCTAGAATATTTTATAAGCAATAAGATATGTTTTAATCAATGCATGCATGAAATGAGAATGCAATGCAATCCTAATTGTACCATATAATAAAACAAATAATAAAATTAGTCATTAAAACCAGATTAATTGCATGTAAATGAACTCCTAACGAACAATCACTGTATTAAGAGCTGAAATCAAGACTATATGATATGCAAATTGAGCCAAAAGACTAATACATAGGTCTTCATCCTTCTAATTCCAAGTACTTGAACATTGCTCCTTTTCAATCATTTGTTGCATTGACACAACACTTCTAAACATTCATTAGCAACCAATAGCTAGGTTTTGTAACCATCAATACAAACATTAAAGGATGACATGAAAATCATTGTCATGGTGGCTTACTAATCGCCATTGCCATAATCTCTTTATTTGATTGCAATCAAATGGAGTATTTGTTAGATAACCTTTCTCACCCTACACTCTTGTTCTACCACATGAAAGCTATGTGGCCAGTCCTCTTCGTTCATTACCAACATAGAACCTGGGTAAGCCTTTATCATCTCCATCTTAGAAATTCTCATCCAACCTTGTTCACTTTCTCATATCCTTTTTTCATCAACCCTCTCCTTTTAGGGCCATGTACCACGCTCTATGAGTTGTCTACCCAGATTGCTTAGTTAGGCCAAGGCTTTCAATAGCTATCTTTGCCAAACAAGAACTTCCACCATCCTTTTCTAGCCCACCACACATCATCTCTTTCCTTTCTCTGTGTTGGTTGAATCACTTGATGAGAACAATTGAGCCCTTCTTCGACCAAGATGTCCACCATCATACTCTCATTGAATTGTCTAGGAACCACTTTCTTTAAGTGCCCAGTCCTATTAAACATTATCTCTTATCTTTCCCACATCCAAACATTAAATGTGTATTTAATACAGCAAATCTTCTGCAAACCACTGAAATTGTCCACCAACTTCAGCCAATCAAAAAGCATAACAACATTTGTCTCCCACTATAAGCACACATTGTTAGTCCATGCAAAGGACAAACCTTTACTTTTGGCTCTTAGAACCTTTTTCTCTTTGTCATAAACCTTGTGAGCTATGAGCTTCTTGCTCTCACACCTGCTCTCTGCATGTTTCAGCTTGGCTGAACCGTAGTCTTGTCAGTATAAGAGCATAAGTCCATAGAGTGTCCCTATAAAAGCAAGGTCTTAATGGTTTTCAGCACTACCATTTTGTTGTTGCACTAGGATAAAAGTAGGTTTTTGCAGTGCTTACCTCTCTCGCAGTTGAAAAGCTCAAAAATCCATACATTCCTATACGCATATGTGGGACCAACAGACGCACATGTTGAAATCACGTGATGGTGTCAATAATATTTTTGCATTATTCAAATAATCTAATCCACTTAATATTGTTGACTAAATTCCAAATCAACTTCTAATACCATTCCATTTATATTCCAATAACATGTCACATGAGAAGTTTCCTAACCTATGAGCTAACTCAAATTATCAATGCCATACTGTAACTTTTCATCAATCAAAACCACCTTTTTCCCACTTGCTTAAATAGAAACAAGCAAAAAAGAAAATTAGTTATCGAGAGTGTGTAGAGCACAATTGGAGCTGAATAGTCACAAGAGAACTACCATTGACGATTCCAACACTTTTTTTATGAGCATCACATATGGTTTTATCAATGTCTATGCAAGTTTTTTCTTAAGCAGGGAAAAACCAATTTGCATGAGCGCGCATCAAATGATGTTTCAATTCACTATTAAAGCATTCTAGAAGGCAGTGATTAGATAGTCGAATGGGATAAAGAAAACAGCAAAAGAAATAACTCAGTTCCGATATAGCATCCAATAAAAAAATAGGAGTAAGGGGAGCTTTACGGGCAATAAGATTTGGAGAAGATCGCAATTTTGTTAGAATAGATTGCATTCTGAACAAAAGCGTTTGCAGATTGGCTACCAAACGCGGGTATTGGGAACGATGTCGACACAAATAGAAGGTTCAAGATGCCGACAAGGATGGCGTCGGAAATACGGAAAGACAGAAACCCCATTTCCACGCCACCGCTACGAAACGGCCGCGGACACAGCCAAGGACACCGCCACCAAAGCTGCCACTAAAGCCTCCAACGAAGCGGCAACTTCGAGACGGAGAGATCTCGGCGCCCAAACTAAAAGCTATACTTGATCGCTTTCAGGCGAGCGATCTGAGCTGTTTCCTTGTGTTCCCTAACCTTTTCCGAATGTTGCTCGCCTGTTCAATATAAACGCTTGTAATTTTATTTTTCTATTAAAAATACTACATTTAAATATCATGCATCATTTAACCATTGAAAACATTATGAAATCAAATTAATCTATTAAAAACATTATTTTGAGATCCAAAAAATCATTTGTACCTCTCCCTAAATAAATATATATACAAATATATATGTGAATTTTTTTATTCTTTCTAAAGTTAAATCTTTGCTGATAGAAATTATGTTTTAAAAATATAAATAAACAATTATAAGGCAAGATAAACAATACATTTTTTACGTATTTTATTTTGTATCTACAAAACTAAGCAACATCAAAAAGATAGATCAAGCATAACTCTTCATGGAGAGACTTGCATCTCTGAACTTACAGCCATCAAAGGATTAAAAATTCGACCCAATTCACAAAAACGACGGGAAAGCATGGGAAAAAAACATAGGATTTTCTCCGGCCATGGTAGAGAAGTTAAAACCCAAGAGAACCCCAAGTCGTCATGTTCCTACCGAAATCGCAGTTGAACAGACCCATTTCGGGCACCATGGTAACGTCCTCCTTTCTCCACCGTGCGCCCCTCTCTTCTGTAGATTCCACCGCCGACCTCAGTTGTTTCTGAGCTACAACCACCATCGCCGCTGCGTTCACACTTGCTGGAGTTAACCGCGGCACCCAAATCGGCTGCTCCACCGTCTTCGTCCATTCTCTTCTGCTTCTATCCGTAGCGAGCTCGGATCCCTGCACCGGTAGTACGCATTGCGGCTGTTGAAAAAACAAATTGTTATCGGAACATTAACTCAAGCAAGCCAAAGAGGACGATGGAAATAGCTTACCTGCAAATACACAGTGCCGGTGTCGTTGTTGACCGAGGCTACCTCGTCAAATAGGAAATCGTCAACTCGCCACCCTGGCAACATCTTCATCAAGTAATCCGTTACGCTGCTTCCAGAACGGCTGCCGGTATTGCTCGGGGCTATCTCTTCCTCTTCTGATGAAAACCAGCCTCCGTTTTTGCAGTTGGAAGCCGTCTCTGCCTCCGTAGATAAGGAGTGCGAAATCTGAGATGGATAAGGGAAAGGAGTCGCGGAGAGCCGGATGCCGGTGATGAGGAAGCGGCTGTGCCTTCCGGCCTGGACTGTTGAAGTGTGAATAGAAACGTCGCACTGTCTGCAGAGTATGGCCCTGTCTTCCTGGCAGAAGACAAACCCGCTTTTTTCCTGCGACTCAGAAATCAAAATCGCTTATTCCAACATGATTTCTTTTCAAAAAGATTTCATCTTTGCTGTAATTCGTCAAATAGAAACCTGTGAACTGACCGACCTTGCACATGTCACAGAGAGGAAGGTGCCTTGCGGAGGAGGGGGACGACGAGGACGAGGAGAGTGAGGGTTGGATGAGAGAGAAACGGCGGTGTTTCCCGGCAAGCTTGTTGGCGGAGTGGATTTGTCCATCACAAGCACCGCATAGAGCCGCCTCGTCAGCACAGCAGAAGACGGATGCCTGCTTGGTGCCGCACACGTCACACAGTATCTTCATCTGATTCGATCTGCTCTCAGATCTCTCCCGGTGTGAAGTCTGCTTTCTCTGCTTCTCTTGGTTCTGTCGGTCACAGCATATTGCAGAGTAGAAGCACGTGACTGAAGAGAAAATGGGAGGCAAATGATGATGTTAGCTAATATAAGACATTCATTGAAAGCAGAGGATTCAACTTAAACTGACGGCCCTTGCTAAATGGGACCTCTGGAGAAGAAGAAGAAGAAGGCCTGTGCGCACGAATCACAAAGCAGTCCTTAAATTTTTTAAACAAAAAATCGTGATGTAAATGTGCCAAAATAAACACAAATGATTTAATTTTAAAAACATTTGTATTAAATTGGAAAATACTTGGACATGTTGTTTGGCATCCAAGGTGAAAATAAATAAAAAGTTAATATGCAAATTACAAAATAATATAACAAAAAAAGAATTATTTTTGACAAAATGGTTATCATAATAAATAAACTATGATATATTTAGTGAGTTGATAATAAATACATAACTTTCTCAGCATTCAAATTTTATAATAAAGTAGAAAATTTATTATTAAAATATAATTGTTTTTTAATGTATTACTCACAATATGAAGTAAATAAATTGTCAATGTACACGATCACGCGAATACTTAACGTCAATAACTTTATCTTTTTATTATCTTTAATTACATATATAAAAATTATTGTTATGATTAACACTGTCTATCTAAAATAAATACTTTAAACATACGATGATGAGTTTTTTTATATATTTATTATATAACGATTACAAGCAAAAAACGGATACAATAGAAATTTACCTTCTTTTTTTTTTATTCCTCTCAATCAAAAAAAAAAAAAAAATAGATAAACATTTTTTATAAAATCAATTAGACGCCGACATTGCTGATAAAATTCATAAACTAACAATAATGATCTTTAAACGAATTTTAAATAATTCTAAATAATTGAGGCTTTGGAAAGAAATAAAAAAAGACAAAAAGTTAACTTTTGTCACCTAACTACTATTTTAAGTGATATATTTACGGGCTTACAGCCATGTGATTAATAATAATCTCCCGGATAAGTTGGCCCAATCCTCGCTATCTTCTTTATATAATTTAATGTTAACACAACTCAGCACATCGTACTCTGCACTCGAAACATTGACTTATCTAATTTATCAATGGCACATGCATCATTAATACTGTTTAATATAATTGTTGATAAGTTGATTGATAAAAAATAGATATAAAAATATTACTTTAAATGATATTAGACTTAATATGTGATAAATATATTATTGCTAAATATTTAATAAAAATTACTATACAAATAATGTAATAATATTTGACCTTTTATTTAAAATAAAATAAAAATTTGTAATATTAAAAAATAAAATTATTTTTTGCCATTCTGGTATTATATTTTATTTTTAAATTAAAGAAATGAATTTCAAAAGATATTTTTGCTAAGAATTGAATTTGAAAATGATATATAAAAAAATTAAGAATATAATAAAACTTTAATCAAGCATAACTATTTTCTTTTTATTGAAAGATTTGAAATTGAGCTAAATAAACAATTAAGAAGGGAGATTAAAATTATACAAAATTTTTACTAATTTTTTATATTTATTGAATAAATTTAGGCTCTGGTTTAATTTATGTGTGTATTAGACATTTTGACTAATGTTGTACATATTATCTAACTTATGTGTATATATTATTTTATTTATGTAAACATTAACTTTCACAACCTAAAATATTAGATATATCAAACATATACAAAAAATCTCGATTTTCCTATTTATCTTGCAAGGTATTGTATGATTTTTTTCCTATTCATCTTGTAGGATCTATATAATCTCCCTTAAGGCAATATACTTATACAATACTTTTAATCATATCATGTGATCAATTTCATTTTATTCATCTTAGTATTATCATTCCAATCTACTATATGATATCCATAATTGTATTATACAATCTATATATTCCATCTTCCTTTATCATACTTTTTTGACTCAATAGCATTGAACTAGTTGATAAAATATTATATTTATATGATTTTCTTAATGATATTATACAATCTATTCTTTATTTATTCATCTGAGGTATTCTTATTTCATCACACTATATAATGTACATGATCATACTCTACAAGGTTTGTGGTTAAGTGTTTCTTATTCCATTTTCACATAATCAAATTGCTACCATCATACTAAAAGGTCCTTTTCAAAATATAAATAATTAAAAAATATTATTACTTTTAAAAAATTAGGATATTACAAATCATCTCTTATTAGAATTATCAATCAATATTGATATCATTAATTTTATTTAATTTAAGTATCTAATAATTTTAAGATCTCCAAAATATTTATTTATTTATTTCTCTCTATTTTTGAAATATTATAATTACCACTATTAGCTTCTGACCTCATTATGTTATCCTAATAAGTTATAAAAGTAATGAAGATATTTTTACATCTCCAACCCTCTATCTCACTCAATGACATAAATAAGCATCTAATGACACTTATGTGCTCATCTTCCTCTTCATGATTAAGCACCTCATAAATAAGGTTTGTGATAGCTTCCATAATCTCTTATGTTGCAATCATAAGCTCATATTTACCTTGAAACACATATAGACATCTCATAATATCAATATGTTTATTATCCTCTTCATCTTAATTATCTTTAGTATTAGTAATAATTATGTCTACTTTAATAATCTCCTTTATATAGCTTTATTATTCATCTTATTTAACACAAATTAACATTTTGTAATGAACAATTATATGATTTATTTTTTACCTTTATAAATTTTTCTTGTCTTTTTAAAGGAGAACTAATAATAATATTCTTAGATATTTGTGAGCCAAATGTTGAAGGTGGCATCCTAGGCCTAACAATAACCTTTAGTACATCTAATGTCCCCTATCAATTTTTAGATTTATTTATTGAAGGAATAGATGAAACATTCTAACCTTTCTAATAAGGCATTTCTATATCCAATTAGGTTTTGACCTTATTCAAGGGGTCCTCTGATGTAATTTGTGTCTCACTAATGCAAAAGAAAGAGACAAAGTTTGCTTTTAAATTTTTTGATATTTTGAAAATCCCTTCTTAAATGAAAATTTGTTAATCATAAAACCATTCATTTAATAATTTTTTAAAATAAAAATATAAAAAAATAAAAATTTTATGGTTTTAAAAACTTTTTTTAATAAAATATTTTATATTTCATAAAAATGATTTTGATAAATTTCTTTTACATATATTTTTAATTAAATATCATTAAATAAAAAATATCATAAATTATATAATAACAAAGAAAATAAAAAAAGTCAAATAGAATTTTAAATGATTTAACCTAACTCTTGCTCATATCTACCCCTAGTCAACGTGACTAGAATTCCACTATCAAAATAACTATCTTTCATCGTAGAAGGTAAATATAATCTTTATAAACCGTAGCCTCTTATATAATAGATAGGGGTTCACTATCATAATTTTAATTATAAAAGTTTATACTATTGAAGCATAATAATAAATAATAGATAATTATATTATTCTATTATTCACTTGTAAAAGCATATATGACATAACTATATAAATTATGTTTGATATGATATTAAAATATAAAACACATATGAACTAGCTTGCAACATCCTAAAAGACATAATTTTGAAATATCAAATTAAAGGATTTGTCGATGTGAACTCATGAAAATGGAATCAATAAGGATCCTGTATTAATACGATCTTTTAAAAAAAAGAAATAAGAAAATCAAAATTAAATTTAAAGAAGTCACCAATAAGTTTTACAATCAAATAAGATACTGAAAAAAATGAGTCATAAACATGGCTCTTACAAAAACATCAAAATTATATAACAATTTTTCATTTTACTCATTCTCTTCTAAAAATATTGATATAATAAGATAAAATCATCCACTATCAAATTCCAAATACTCTTATATTAATATTAAGATATTTTAAGCTAAAATAGTATTTTTCTAACAATTAGAAATGGATCATCCAAAATAACCATTACAAGTAAGCATTTCAGCATTCTAAACAAACACAAATCGTTTTTTAGAACACTGATTACACGTAGAAGAAGTGGCGATCATTCAATCTGAGAAAACAAAATAAATGCTGCTTGATTAGAATACTAAATAAAGGGTTCAGTTCTAACCCAAGCGGAATTTGATTTGGATCGTTAGATCTCGCATGATGGATAGACGGTATTGATGCACAAGAGAAGATCTCAGCCTTTTAATTAGGTTTTATGGATGGACAATTATATGGAATTTAATATTCAAAAAATAAACACGATCAATTATTTTATTTGTAGAATACTTCCTGAGATGTCAGGTTAAAACTCTCTAATTAATTGATCCTATAAGAATTTGAGATAAAAGACCTGAAATATATTCAAGAAAAATATTAGAGAAACTAACATGATAGTTTTGTTATCATCAAACAAGTGATGCCATGACTAAGGGACACCTTTTAACTTAGTCACTCATCTCAGTGCTATCTTAACATTAGCATGCTTAGCCAACATTAGTTTATTGCCAAAAAGGTGTTACCATTTTAAGCCTCATGAGTATTTATAAAGTTCAAATGTTTCCAATTATGACTGATATGAGACTATTTATTCCTATACCCCTCTAACTAGAAGCTTGTCAAGACTTACTCTTTGTCTGATGATTCTTCTTTGAGACATCACCTTGAGATCACTTTTCATATTTATTAATCCTAGATGTTATAGGCTAAACATCTTTTTTTGTTCATCTTCGAATCACATTAGAATAAATGAGGTATAATTTTGGATCCAATTAGGTTTTATCCATATATAGGTGCTTTTCATGTTTGATCACCCATCTTAATATTACTCTAACTCAAGCATGCTTAATCTTAGAGTTCTCATAAGATCCAATATGGATTTGCCTTAAAAAGCATCTTATATTTTCAAGATTTATAACTTTACTTATAGAGCTCAAGACTTTTTATCTTACAATCAATGTTGGAGTGTTCATCCCTTAGCCTTCTAACTAGAAGCTTACTAAGACCTACTCTTTATTCAATAACTCCTTAGGATATTAACTAATAATCACTTTTTACCCTCGTCAAACTCAAGTGTTAAAATAGATATATTTTGTCTTTTATAATAAGGTGCTAAGGAGAATGTTTCTTCTATAGCTTTTAGACATGTAAAGTAAAATCATTTCTACTTTTTATCTAGGATCCCTTATAAATTTATTAACTAATTACTAAATTATCTAGTCTTAAACACTAGATCATCAAATTGGTTATGACATTTAGTGATTGTTAAATTATCTTTAAATAATAAAATCTAATGTTTAGTTCCTTATTTAAGAACCTAGGATTGTACTTCATCATTGATATATCTTTTATTTCAAGCCAAGTGATTGAATTCTATATAATATCTATTTTTTAAACTTTATGTTATTTAAAAAAAATTAGCTAGACTTTTTAATTTTATTTTTGCAAAACTAATTTTCTAATATTCATCAAACTTATATTATTCAAAGAAATCTTCTAATTTGATAGTCCAATCTTAAAATTGATTTGGGTCATGATGTCCACAAAAAGTACAAACATTTAGCATAGGACCTCAAAACTACCATGTCTATGGTTTTATCTTTGATTCATCACATACTTATTCTTTCTTAATAATCCATATTTATTATAAATTTATTCTTCAAATTGATCTTCATAATTTTGTGAAATAGTTATTTATCATTTATGATCATTAATCTTCATGCCTTTTATATCTTTATGCAAGCCATGAATTAATTTTGTTATTGTGTTAATTTGAGTTCAAGTTTAGCTTTTAAAATTGTCTTAGTCATTTTTTAGAATATCAAATTGCTTTTCTTTGTAATTCCTAACTTGTCCATGAGTAAGAGATGAAAATATTTACTTATTGTTATCACTTTTGATATGAACTTTTAATAAGCACTTTTTAAATATACTTTTGAATTAGAGATTTTAAAAGACTTTTACATAAGCTTAATTTTTCATTTTGTTTTGAATTTCTAGCAATTCTACTTAGGTAAATTGAATGATCTAGTGTTAATGTTACGCCCATATCAAACACAGCCAAAGGTTTATAATGGGTAGGCCTCTGTTAGTAAGCATATCAATTTACTAACATCATATCAATTCTCACTAGTATATAATTCAAAAGATAAGCTAATGACAATATCTCTAACATATGCTATATATCCAAAATCAATCACCCTATTAGTTTAAAGATGGCTAGTGACAACCGTCAATGAGGCCAATCATCATATCATCTAACATAATCTTATATCATAGCATAATATATAACTAGACCAATCCTTCCTATATAAAGTATTAAAATTAAAGGATAGTATGATCTTGGGCACCACATTCAAGTTAAGAGATAAAATTATAAGAAAAATCATATTTCATACTATTTTATCTTGTTCATTTAATATGCATTCACATATTACAATTCACGTAAACAATTATACATTTATTGATTATTTACATACATCTTTTCATTTAATTTTATACTCAAATAAATCTTGATTATTTATTAATAATAAGTCACAAAAATCTTATGATTTAAATTTAAATGCATAAATAGGTTCAATCTCATGACCATAAGTAAGAAATAATACTTTATTATAATATGCTCAAAGAATACAAATAAATAAGAATACTTATATCACAATTAATTGATTAACCCACTTGATTTATGTGCTAGAGATATATCTCTTGAATTGACTTAATCTTTTGATCTTGTACAATAAAATTATATTCAATTATATTCTTCATAGTCGGCCTCAGTTATTTCATAATTAAATTAATCTAAATTTTAATCATAATATGCTTACATTCAATGCTCCTTAACTTCTTAAGAGTTTATGCATCTAAACATAATTAAATTTAATAAAAATAATAATAATAATTACCATTTTAATTATTTTCTTACTTAGTTTATCCTTTGCATCTATACACTCACAATTAGAAGTTCTTAATTCTCTAGTTTCATTGAATTCCTTCCTCACTTTCACCACAAAAAAGATGTGATTTTTTTAGAATCTCTTGATTCGAGCCATAATATTATGAAATCCCAATTTGATGCCATGTAAATCAATGTAATTTTGGCTATCACAATGAGCAACCACACTTAAATTAGAGCGACTCCAAAATTGATTAATTAAATGCAACAGGATGCTTAATCTACTAAAAAATTGAAATATCATTATCGATTCATCACCCTTCATGTCAAGCCCCCACCTCACTAGTACCATTAGATCACAAAATTAACATCAGAGTCGCGAGATACAACATCTAAGTGAGGATACAAAACAAAACCCAAGGTAGGGACCCAACGGTCAAACAAACACCAACTCCAAAATCCAAAGTATATAAACAAGATCATGTTTTTTTTAAAAGTTTAATCACACCAAGCCCTCCCACTCTCACGCATCTCGTGAAAATGGCTCTTCTGTAGCAGCACCATTCCCATCTCTCGGTGCAGTATTTGCATGACCTGTGATGTAAGCACTAAATGAGGTTTTATATATCTCAGTATATAAATCACAATATCTAACCAATTATGAAAAAGAGATATCAAATTATCATGAATAGTAAAGATGAATCATATGTATAAAGATAAAACTATACTAGATGTTATATATAATGCCAGATAAAAAACCACAAAAGAAATGCCAGTTCCTTATATAGTGTGTTATTATCGGGCCCAATTCCCTTTGACGCATTATCCTCTGGATCCAATCATCATCAATAAATAACCTCCAGCCGGCGTCCAACCAAGCACATAACATTAGGCAGATATATGATCTGAAGATCGATACCTTGCGATCCAACACGCTGAGCCTAGTGCCACTAGGCAGGTATGGTACCATACCCTGCGATCCAACACGCTGAGCCTATTGTAAATCATCATGGAGTCATAACACATAACACTAGGCAGATATCTGATCCGAAGTTTGATACCCTGCGATCCCACACGCTGAGCCTAGTGGTGAGGATAATGTTCTCTGGGAATCTAATTTTTTACTACCATTTCCAATCATAATTCCAAACAATTATGCCATATAAAAAGACCTTTCTTTCTATATTATTTCTTTCTTTTTATTTCATTATCATACCATGTTATTTCTTTCTTTTCAGTTTTCATGCAAATGCATAAGTAACAACCAAAGCACAATGTGATAGTAAGAAATCATATAAAAAACATATAATATTGTGCTACATCATAGGGTTAGGAATTTATCTACCTGATTTGATATACAAATCGTCTGGCCCTCTTCTTATTCTTCTTGATGTCCTACAATATCATAATGCAAATATAATCGAGTTAAAATATTCTTCATAGCCAAAAGTTGTTTTTTAAAAATTGTTCCCAAACAGTTAAAAATTCTGTTTTCTAAAAGTTTTTCCCAAACAGCTTTCCAAAACGCTTTTCTAAAATTCCCAAAATTCCTTAATCAACTGTTGGGTTTCGTTGGCACTTGACCACCCTCGCCCGGCACGCCCAATTCAGTCGCGCGACCCTGTCCAAAAGCTTGGACCGGTTTGTGCTATATTTATTTATATCTCTCTATCTCTCTCTCTCTCTCTCTCTCTCTTGTACGTCCAGCGAAGTCAAAATATTTCGCTGGCAAACCCGAGATCTTCTGCATCTTTCGTCGACTAAATTGACCCCTCTCGGTCTCCACCGCTCACCAGAAAACTTACATAACCACAATGACAAAGCAAACAAATTCTTACATTACGGTAACTTTGCCAGTCGTCACTGTCGCATGCCAGAACTCACGAAATCCTCGCCGGCCGTCACCGTCGCGTGCCAAAACTCACGAAATTCTCGTCGGCTATTACTGTCTCGTGCCGGAGCTGTGCGAAGCAAGGCAGCGGCTTTCAGAAATCTCGCCCTCGCAACTCCGATAACCTCCCCGAAATTGGTATTCGCAAAAGTGCTTTTCAAACGCACTTGGGTTTCGGCCTTTATAACCGCGGTCGAAACCGATTAGCCCTCTGTTCGTGAACCGTATTTTGCATATCACCCCTTCCAAATTTCTTATTTGCGCATATATCTTCCGCCCGGAGAAATAAACCTGCGCTGAAATTCCTAAAATTGCATATATACCCATCGCAGCCAACAACTTTAAAATTACAAATATACCTTCCATCAAAATGAACTGAACTATGTCAATATTTACACAATTACAAATATATCATCAATATTACAAATCTATCCAAATCTTTAAAAATTCATAATTTATTCCTTATAACTCCAAAATTACAAACTAAATATCCTTAGACTCATCTCAAAGAACTCTTTCAACAAAATTAAAATAAAGAAAAAGTAAGGCTGTTACGGTTCATGCATGATAAGATTGGTTTTTTGGCCATAGATTGTAGTTTCTATTTGGCTAATAAACTCTCCAATAGTAGGGTTACAAGGAAGTAATTGGTCAAAGTGGTCAACTTTCCTTTACTTGGTAGGGTTTTTGGTTTGCTATATTGGTAATATTATGTATATATATATATAATGTTAAATTATATACTATATACTAATTAATTACATGATACTTCAAAATTTTATTTTAATTTCAAACAAACTATGATTGATACAAAACAAATATTCTTAGATTTGTCTTAAAAAGTTCTATTCAAAAATATTTTTATTATAAAATTTTAAAATATTTTTTATGACACACATTATGAGACATATCATAAATATCATTTAAATTTGATCTTTAATAAATATCTCATACCCATAATATTAAATTGACATAATAAGAACATTTAGCAAGTCAAGTACATAGTACAAAAATAAATAAATTCAATAATAATATTTAAATATTTAGGATATTACAATTGATCTTTGTAACCATCTACATAGAAATTAATTATAAGCCACTCATTATCCAGTGATTATTCTCGTTGAGACATCACATCACTTTACCATCACTATTGGCCCTCTTTGGTCTTAAGTGTTATAAGAATATATCACATTATAAAATGCATGTTAATAAATTTTGAAGAGATAATGTAAGTAGTGGTTAGATAACCTACAATTATTTAACTTCATCTATAAGTTTCTAAATTTGATTTAAGTCAACCACAAATTTTTTTTACTGATTATTTCATTGATTGAAATTTCAAGCAAGTTATTTATTGATTATCCATTTAGACCAACCATTGGTGCTAAATGTGTATTGAATTCTTGTCTAAAGAAAAGTACAAATCATATTGATATCAAATTATCAATCACTCATTACCATTTTAATTATCTTATTCTTGATGTTTAACGATTATAAGAGAAAAATGTAAATGAAATAATATTTATAATTAAAACTCTTTAATTTGTGGAAACTAAGTTGATAATGTACCTAAAATTACTTCACTATCTTTTAATTTGATGAGTATAAACAAATTGAATATGAAATTGTTTAGAGATAAAAAAAATAAGTGAACTAAAATAAGTAAAAAAGAGAGAATATTCTCTCTTAGGTATTTTTTTCACCCTTCTCCCTTTCTTCATATTAAAGATGTTCTTTTCACCACTAATTTGGTGATAGTAAAACCATTGTATTATTTTATTAATAATTTTTCTTGTGTTTAAAATTATGCATCTTAAAATCAAATAGATTAATCATGTGAGAGCTTGATCACTTGACTTAAGAAATTTAACGATAGTATCTTAATGTGAACCTTAATTAGCATCAAAAGAAGCACAAGTTTGAGCAACACATTGAGAAGATTTTATGAGTCATCTTCTTTTAGTATTAGAGTATAAAACATATAATAGTCTACTTTAGGTATAAGGATTTGGTGAGGTTTATTGTGAGAATTAAAACTTTCGAATTTATTCTTTATCATTTAGGTTTTTTTAAAGCATGCATTTCATGCATGTCTAATTATATATAAGTATGCATAAATGAATATCAAATAAATAGGTTTGTATGTGCATGGCATGATCAACATTTATAGTTTACAAAAACTTTTATGTGAGATATTTATACTAATCTTACTTGTATAATAATGTCATCATATAGTATGACTAGTTTATTCATGGGATAAGGTTGAGAGTCAGTCATGGATGATCCTAAGATAAGTTGATTAAATATTTTATTTATATATATACAATACCACTATCATATGAGTACGAATGTTGTTTCTTGAGTTGTTTAATAATTATCATACTTGTACAATATGTTTTTTAGTAGATTGGACATGGTGATCAAATAAGTAATATTAATATGATCTATAATTTGTATTATTAAGAGTTAATAATTGGGGACTTAGGTATTAAGTGAGCTAATTTTGTTTATACAAGTATGATCTACTTATTATACTCATATGATCCCTTATGTATTGAGTGAGTGTTAGTTAAGAAAGTCTTCATACATGTGTGATCATTTCATCAACCTATAGGATCTTAAGAAAATCAAAGAGTGGAAAAAATTTAACTTGGATAATTGTACTCTTCATACTTGTATGATGTGCTCATCATATAACTATAATCACTACTGAGTTTTGAAATGAACTAATAGAATATGTCTAATAAGATTAGTTGATTTGCTTAGTGTTTCATCGTACTTTTGCAATTCATTGGATTAGACAATATGATCAATTTTGAAGAGTGAGTAATGACTAGTTTGACTAATTTTAGGAAATATTAATATAGCCATTTGAGGGTTTTTTTAGAACCTTTGGAGAGCTTGTAAATGCTTATATAAAGAGATCTAAACTTAGGAGTTGATGCTCACTTAAATATCTTTATGAAGAAATTTACTTAAAACCTATTATACTCCTCAAGTTGGCTAGCCTAATAAAACCTTTGACTAACCAAGTTATGCACTTTTTTTCTTTTTGAATTTTTAAATAAATGTTTGTAAATCAATTTATCATATTAGCTTGCTTGTTTACAATAAATAGAATAGAATCACTTAAAGTTTTAACCAGGGTTTACCTTACATGCTTTTAACTTAACCCAAACCATCAACTAACATCTTAATTAACATGATTACCCTAAAATTAGGAATCAAGGTGGAGACTTGAGGTAAGAAGACTTGAAATTTGAATTGCCTTGAATGCATACATAGAAGGAATGAGATTATGGAGTCTTAGCCCTAGCAGTTTATTATGCATAACATCTTTATTTTAAGAAGCTTGTAATCCACTATATTAAGAAAATATGAGATGGTTTTTATTAAGGTAGTGAAGGGGTAGCCAAGTGATAGAAAATAAACCCTGGCCTACTTAACCTAAAGGTAACTTACAAATGTAACATCAAAAATTAAAGATAAAAAATTTTAATAAATTTAAAATAATAAGATATTAAAAAGAATAATATTAGAAAATAAATAATAATATTAAGGAGAGAAGAGTTATTAAATAATGATTTTAACATAAATATATGTTAAAAAAATTTATAACTTTTTTAAAAATTTTTATAAATTTTATTAAAATTTTTTAATATTATTTTAAGATTTTTAAAGCATCATATAATATATTATCATAAGAGATGTGAAATCATCAAATGGGAAAATCAATTATGTGACTAGATTCATAAGATGAAAAAAATCATAAAAGTATGATTAAGATAACATACTAATACAATAGAGTATCCATTATAAGTAATGCGTTGATCATACATCATGACTATAGAGTATAATATGATACGATCCAAAAGGCATTCACATAAAGAAATGGGAAACCATTCTAAATGAAAGATTGAAATATAAAAAGGCATTCACATAAAGGTAAACAAGTGTTATATGCATTTGAAAGGTTGAAAATGTGAAAATTCATGAGAACAAGTACAAATAAAGTGTTAGCCATTAACTTAAAGAGTTTTTTTAAAGAAATTTATGAGATGCATCACTCGACCATAGTTAATGGAGACAAAAGAAGAGCAAGCGAAGATATTTTTAAGAGATTTGAAAATGAGTTGTGTAAAAGACCAATGCAACAATGAGAAGAACATAATCATAAGTACTATAACAATTGAGGGGATTAAGTAAAAATCTAAGCCTTAATGAAACCACTAATTAAATTTAAGTGATAAAAAAATAAATTCATGGTGTGTATGATTTGATATATTATGTATTATAGGTTAGATACCTAATTTGATATGGCACGTTGTCATTAATTGAAATATACACAGTAGAAAAAACTAGTTTATGATGAATATGATTTGATGTATTATATATTATATGTTATAGATATATAAAAATATTATTTTTGGAAATTCTTACTAATCTTTATTTATAATGATATGATGCTAGCAAATGAAGTATGCATAAGTAAGTGAAACTTATTTATATTGTATATGATTTGATGTATTAAGTATTATAGGCTAGATATTTAAATTAACATGAAAAAATATTATATTTGATGATGATAGCATTGTTATTACAATAATATATTATCATGTATTATTTGTTACCTGTTTGATCAATTCAATGTTAAATATGTATTATTTTATATTTTTAAGGTGTAAAATCATTATCAATAAATGTTAATAACTAAGTGATGTAACATAAGAAAAAAATGTAGCTTTAATGATTGTTTTCCAAAGTAAACTTGTTATTCAAAATAATATGTTTTTAGAAATAAATATTTTACTATTCAAAATAATAATTTTCAAAAGTAAGACTATTACACAAAATAAAATTTCTCTTAGAGTGTTGCCAAAATATGTCCTTAGATGATGTGAAATAAATATTTTTTTATGCATAAAAGAAAAAAAGGTTAAAATAAATTAATATGATTTTTCAAAAAAGAAATTAAGTTTCAAATAAATTTAAAGAAAAAGAAAAATAATACATCATTTATTAATTTGTATTATTGTTGATATAGATCATTCATACAATCACTCTCAAGAAAATTTACTTTACATTATGTCATATATTTTTATCACTTAGTATAAATTGACTCATATCTATTTTGGCTTAACATTTTTAGGTCAAAGAAAGAGTACTAAGATAGAGTAAGAGCTAACGTATGGTGATTTTGATGATGTTATAATTGGCACTAGATGTGTGATTTTTATATTTATTTTAGTTGAGCAAAAAGTGTAAAAGATTTGTTAACATTAATATTATATGTATAAATACTTTTAAAAAGGAATATGTAAAACTTGGTGCTTGCATTTGATTATAAAAAGTACTTCAACCACATGATTTTCAAAGAATAAAAGTTTGATTATACTATTATATTTTTATAAAAATCAAAGAATAATTTTTATATGCTTTCAAAATATTAAGATAAAAAGAAAGAAATATATGTTGTGACATGAAAACTTGATAATGACAATGAGTGGGTACATTATAATAAAGATCTTATATATGATTTTACCATAATTAAGAAATCCTAAGAATGAAAGGAACCAATGAGGACCTTACTTGAGAGGAACCAAGGAAGGAGAACAAGTTGAGAGCAAGAAAAAGAGCATGTTTATATTTCCTTCATACTAATAAGTTATATGTATTGTATACTTATAAGAAAATTAGTTGTTTCTTTTATTTAAATGTTATTATGCTTTTATAACCTTGAATTATGCAAGAAAAGCCCTAGAGTAGTGCAAAAAGTATTATACACTTACAATATTTTTGTTAGATGTGTGAAATCTATGGATTACTTAGAAAACATCATGATAAAATTTGACTAGACATGTAAGATCTTTATTATCATCTTGTATGATATTTATGTATCATTTAACAATACGTGTTAGTGGCTCTCATGTAGTATGATGTGCTTTATTATACTTGCACAATATATTTGAAGTAAAATTAATAATTTGGATAGTTGTTTCATGTGACAAATATAATTTCTTAATTTTTATCCAAATATAATTTTTGAGTTTTCAAATAAATGATAAAATGATACCTTGCATATAATATTTTCATTTTCCCATATGCATAAATAATAAATCATTACATATATCAACTACAATAATCTCACATAAGTATATATATCACAACTACATACAACTACAAATGTCCATGTTGTTTCATATTCATAACTACATAGATCACAACTATCTACTATAAAATTTTATTGATTTGTACATATAAATGATATAGAACCAAATAAATTACAAGTTAAGTTTATTTACAAAGCCTTTATTATAAAATTTTTTTTAATATATCCTTTTTTATATATTTTTATTGTTATACTACGATTCTTATGCACTTGAAAGGTTAGTGCCAAAAAATAGCCGGAACCAAGTATCACAAATTTAATAGGTTATATTTAACTAATAAATATATATAAAATAAATATAAATTGAGTCTTATAATATATAGGGTCTAAATCACATATATTAAATAATAGAATAAATAATCAACGTCATATTTAAGCTTGAAATATAAAATAAAGCATCATATGTCATATAAGATTATGCCACAATCACAAAGAAATAAATATATGCTTGCAATTTCTTATTTGTTTTCATTCATTTTCTTGATGTAGTATTATTTATCAGTGTCTGTTTCCACTTAATTTAATAAATATTAAGATAGTTATGTTACTAATCTCACTCTCTTTCAAGATAGCTAATTAGTATTATCTTTTTAGTTTACTTAGTTATAATAAAAACTTATTTAATAGTTATTTATGTCATATTTTTATGCATAAGATGTTTAATATTTTAATATTAATTAGTATTAGCCATTAACCATTTCTTTTGTAACAAGACTCAATCATATTAACAACTACCCATTAGCTACCATTATAGTGACAAATCTTAATCATGTGACATACTAATCATAATAATAAATCTCAATCATGTGACTCATTGGTCACTAGTCATTATTATGATGACAAATCTCAATCATATGATATACTAACCACTACTCATAAAAAGAAGCAACACACTAAATTCATTTCAAATTATATTTTTAATTCTTTAATTCACATGCATAGGGTTCACAATCACACAACATACAATTAGAAATATGCTAGTAATAAGTAATTGATGCAACACAAGCTTTCACTAAAGGCTATCATAACACTATTTTAAATACTTTAGCTAACAAAGTATAATGTTTATACATTTCACAAGCACACTAGTTACCATATATTACTCTAACTTGCTATACACATAAGCAATACATTAGTCAATATAAACATACACATTAGTTGTACATGATGTTTGCACATTCATGATCACACAAGTAATTACTGTATAATCTAATGAATTCAATCATAACAATAGTATATCAAGATTCATATAAATTATATAGGACTTTTATACTATGTCATATATATAACATTTATGCATACATCAATATACACATATAAATTATGTTAGAGCACTTATCTCAGAATTTTCTCATTTTTTGTGCTTTATTCCTATTACTTGTTAACAAATTCTAGCTCTAGTTTAAATTATCAAGTAACAACTTTAGCATAATGTAGTGATTATAATTGCAAAAAAACATACTCAAGGTTTACATGATCTCATTTTACCAATTAATGAAAATCTAAAAGCTTAAAATCCTAAAAAGTGCTGACCAAAACCTTAAGTGTATCTAAAAATATGATAAATACACTATTAGACTTAGGAATTACAAGCTTTAGTTAAAATTTAGAGATTGGAAGCTTAAAGTGCAAAACCCCAATTCAAAGGTTTTGAGCTCATGATAAGCTTGCTATCATCATTAATGTTGTTGAAATTCATTGCTGAACTTATCCTTATTATAGTTGAGAGGGAAAACCTTGGGTTTAGCCAATTTCATGAGAGCAAAATTAGAGGTAAGGGATTAGTGAGTTATCAAATTTTATATGTTAATAAAATAGCCTTATTGTGCCTTTGGGCCGACATCATGAAGACTAAGTACCCTTTTGGGAAGCAACCCTTGCAGGGTCCCTAGGGGTGCTTCCCATGTGGGAAGGTTACTGCTTGAGGCCTTCCCAGATGCCCTGGGGGGTTTCATATGGAGGATGGTGGATGGAATGTGCACTGATTTCTATGAAGACAATTGGCTGGGTTTTCTTCCAATAAAATAGTGGCCCACATTCATCAACATGGAGGCCTCGTGGCCAAAATATGTGGGAAATTGCATGTTGGGGGCCGAGGAAGTAGGACATGGATTCTATTGCTCGCTGGGCGAACCCTTTATTGGAGGATAGAGTCATGCACCTGCCGTGGGGTCATAATTGTGGGAATGATGAGTTTCTTCAGGTACACACTGAATCCCCTAAGGTCTCTTCTATTAAGTTCTACCGGGCTCTCATTGCATTGAGAAGAGCTGACAATGCTCGATTTACGCCATCGTCGGGGGACCTTGCATGGATATGGAAGCTTGAAGTCTTGCCCCGAGTCCATACTTTCCTTTGGCGTGTGGCTCGGAACCTCGTGTCTACGGCAGATTGGCTCAAAAGAAGGCATTTGACTGTTCGTAACAACTGTAGTTGGGGTTGTGATATGGCTGAGACTCAGCAACACGCGCTGTATGATTGCGTTGCCGCAAGTAGTATATGGGAGGACCCTGTGTTGCACGCATCTGCCTAGGTGTTGGACATCTGTGGCGGTGTGCGCACGCGCGCCCGCTGTGGTGGCTGGTTTTTGGAGAGTTTTCTTTCCCGTGCCGCTCAGCTTGACACGATGCGCGGCATCTCTGCGGCTCATCTGGCCATTGTGGCCTCTACCTTGTTCCATATCTGGGAGAATAGGAACCACAGGGTGCATAAGAAGTCCACCCTCAGTAATAACATGCTAATTCAGAGGATCAAATTGGAAAGCACTGCCATTATAAAGCTCATTAATCATCATCCTTCTTTGTCCAGCGGAAGTTCAACCCCTTGGGGTCCCTGGTAACCAGTTTTTGGCTTCCCCCTCCAACGGGATGGATAATGATCAATTGCGACGCTGCAGTGAGGAACGAGACGGCTGGTATTGGCTTTGTTGTTCGTGATCATGAGGGAAGGCCCATGCATGTTGTGGGGAGAGGTTTCATTTCATAGGCAAGTGACGCCTCTAAGCTTCAGGCTGTTATGGAAGCTATGGTGTTTATCATGACAAAACTAAAGGAATATTCTGTTGTTGAGATCCAGACTGATTCTACTTTCGCATTACATGAGGGAATGCAACGGGTTCGATGTCCTTTGGAGGGTGGTATTGTTTCTAATGCTCTCCACTTTGTGAGGAAGCTGTCTGCTTTTCGTTTCACCCAATATTTTGAGGGAAGGCAATGCCCCTGCGGATTGGGTGGCAAAAAATGCATGCTTGTCTGATATGTCCTGGGAAAGGGGAATGTCCTTACCCAAGCCGTTACTTAAGCTCCTACTAGCTGACTTTGCTTTTAAACCCCCATAATGGGTTGTCTAATGTAGGCCTAGGCCACTTTTGATAAAAAAAAACTTCATTTTTAGTTTATCTTGACATATATTATAAGAAAATCAGTATACACATAAAATTTGAAACATCAATACAATTTCATTATATTATAAAATTGAGGATGCTACATACATATCATTTATTATATCATCATTCCCTTAACAATTATGACTTGGTTGTTCTATATGCTTGGTTTAACATTATACAAAAGATCTTCATAAGTGATGATACTTTTAGCTTCAATAAAGTAATTTTGTTATGAGGACTTGGGTTACATCCCACCTATATTACTTACCTAATTGCAAAATAAATAATTATTATAAAGTTAGATCAGAATGAAAATACAATAATTGAGAACACAATCTTTTAGACAAGAAACGATGGAATCATATTCACTCCCATTTTTTCCATACGTTTTTCACAAAGTACAATAAAAATGAACAAAAATACATTATTGTCATATTCATGTTTAAAAACTAAATTATATTACAAAATTTTATAATTGACATAGTATATTAAAATCTACAAAATGTAAATATTATAGGCATCATGGTCACCACTTTTGCCTATTTCTTTTAATGTATTAATTACATATCTTATAATGTAAGTAAATAATTAGTATAAAATTCAAGAAATAATTTTTTTAATAAACATTATGAATATCTAAAAGAGAATAATATAAAAATATAAAAAAATAATTAGATTTTAAAAAATGAATCTACTTTTTAAAACATGTTATTACTAAAAATAACAAAATACATATGACTTTAAATTGAGAAATATTTTATTATATTATAGAATTTTTTCTCATCTCAAACAATTTATATATGAGACATCAGATAATTATCTCATCTCCTGTTTTTCATGCAGTATTCTTATAGTAATTCCACTGCTGATTTTTACTCCCTATACAAATGCAAGTTCGCTAAAATGGGGCGTTGCGAGAATCGAACTCGCGACCTCTCGCACCCGAAGCGAGAATCATACCACTAGACCAAACGCCCTCAATAAAGTTTTTGATTTTTAGAAATATTTCAATAGTATTACTTAAAAGTTCTCATTTAAACTAGGACCCACCGCTGAACTATAAATCATGGGCAATTACTTAAAACTTTTTCTTTTGTCAAGCTCCTATAAAGGCTTTGCTGGCTGCCGTCTTACATCATTGTTACGTAAGTATCGGTTTAACCTTTTAATGGCTTGAGTACGAGTCATAATGGGCTTAGTTGCCCGTTAAAACATGACAGTTGGAAATTGTAATATAAATTTAATATGGTATCTATCTTTAAATTTTATTTGTAGGTTATTAGACATTCATCTACATGCATATAGTGATCATCTTGTGTCTTGATTTAATGCAATTCCCTTATTAGTTGTTATTATAATTGGGTTTAATTAAAGTCATATAGCTTAAATAATTGATTTCTCATTATAAGAAAATTCTCTTAATGGTTGATGACTAATTATTATATAGGGCATTTAGTTTTAACTTGGTTGTTAGTTGGTCATTAAATAAGTTAAATTGGCAATAAAAGAAACATAAATTTTATTATGCTAAGAATTGCTTCATTTAAATGCACATAAGTAGTTATAAACAACTCCTTTTAATGCACAATGGACTATATCATATATTAAATCTTTAAATACATATGTATATTTTATTAGACACACAAAAAAAATTCTAACAAAAAAAAAGTAGCGTATATCATCACAATTGATATTTATATAATAACGCATGGACAATTCTTTGTGTTTTAAAGTTTTTTATTAGAATACAATATTAAATAAGTAAAACATTGATAAATCTAGCTTCATAATCCCTTCATACTTCTCTTTTTTGACATTGTCATCATCGTAGGGATCCTCTATCAATTGGGGTTATATTATATTCATGTTAAGAATGAAATGTTATCTCATGATGCATTATACCACATAATTCAACTTAGTTAAGTGCCATTGCATAGCCATTCACCAATATTGCTTTAGGCCTTGCTTTTATTGTTGTTATTTTTTGTTAATATCACGATTATGTCTGACATTTAGTATATCGTCAAGGTATATAGGATCCTCTTGTGGTAAAATAGAAGGGCTTTCAACTTCCTATGGAAGCATATTGGTACTTTTGAATACATATTATATACTTGGTTTATTATTGATGGAAAGGAATAAATGTTCTTTGCTTCTAAGATAATGTAAAAGTGGAATAGAAAGATCCAAACTTAAAATAGAAAAAAAATTATTTGGATATTTTTTATGTTATAACTTATCTCATATTCATTCTTTCTCAGTGATTATATTGGCCCAATAGATCTTTACATGACCAATAGCTTTATTTTACAAAGCCAATTTTTTTTAGTAAACAACCATTTCATATTATTCAAAAAAAAATCTTTCATTTGGGTTACTAATCAAATAATTTATCTGGGTCGTGAATACGATCAAAAGTTAGTAATGGGGAACACAATTCTAGGTTCATTAATCCCAAAAATACAAAAACAATCAAAGGAAGAGAAAAAGTGATGAAAAGCATCATTAAAACACCAATTAGCTAGAACTACAAGTGTAGCTACATGCAAAGGCACTGCATATGTGCTAGAGTGCTCGCTACAACAGTAGGTTGCATGCTACTTGCAGAGGCGCTAGCACACACATGAGAAGGTGCAACGTGGACCAATGCACGAGCGTGTGTTGGTTATCTACCTCGCATATATTTTGCATTCTTGGTAGTTAAACCTACACACTGACATGATCAATGCAAGTGTCATAGGACTTATTTGTGTGCCCCAACAATGCCCTAACACAGCTCTGTCGCATGTGTGCAGCAGATTGTGCGAGCTACTAATAGGTTTGGTAGCACAAAATTTGTAAAATATCTTATTTTTTGTCATAATCCACATGTTTCTTGTAAAAAAATAAAATATTATATATTTTATAATAATATATTATATATAAATTCTATATAAATGATTAAGATTTATGAATAAAATTATTTAAAACTTTGTGAATTTAGAGCTCTTTAATATGAAACTTCTAGGAGAATTTAATCTTTTTGTGACAAAATTATTTTTTCTCTTTTTTTAGTTTCTCATTATTCTTATACTTCAACTTTCAATGTTATCACTTTGAAAAAAATGTCTACTATTGAGGCTTAGGATAAGAACATATTGCAAGCATATTAATTAATACTTCAACTCTAACTTTCTTTTGTACTTTTATATTTGCATTTTTAAACTGAGTTTTATATTTATGATCAATTCTTAAAAGGTATTATTTGTGTTGTTTAGTTACATTCCTATCAAATATGTCACTTTGATAAGATCAAGACATACTTTTAGAATTATGGGTAAGTTAAGGCTTGCACTTGATTGGAAAGTTGAATGATCATTTTTGTTAAGGAATTGAATTTCTTTATTTGTGATTTTTTTAATTTGATACATTCTAAGGTTTATGGATTAATCTAGGTTTTCTAATTATTCTATAATTATTGAGTAGGGAGACATGTTTATGTAATGTTAACTATAAATAATTGATAAAGATGCAATTTAGGAACACTCCCTCGCAAGTAGATATTCAAAAGAATTAAGGGTGTATTTAACCATTTTAGAATATAGAGTTCTAACCATATTGAAACTATATCATTTACTCATATTATAATGACTAGACATGCTAGTTTTATCTTTAAAAAAATAGAATTTTAACCAAAATAAAAAAAAAAGGAACAACAAGAGAAGGATAAGGTCATACTTTAATTAATATTAATGAAGAACAAAATAACAATTATGAGGCCCTATAATGTTCTCCAAATTTCAAAGTACTTTTGAAGACTTTTTGTTTTTGTTTTTGATATAAAATGATAGAAAAGAATAAGGGTTTTTTTTTACTTCTAAGATGATTTGGGAGTGGAATGAAAGGAATTTAAACTAAAAAAATGAAAAAAAAAACTATTTGGATACATTCATTTTGCAAATGTGTATAGTTGGGTGCTGCATGCATTGGTTGAGTATTGGATGTGCACTTTTATAGGTAGACTGGTGCACAGGTAGCATATATACAATTATTACAATGACAACCAAGCAATTATTATAGTATCAAGTTCAAATTAGCTTGCAACACTAACCAAAGACTTGCACAAAGGAAGTAAAAGCCACCAAACTTTACTTACACTCAAGTCACCAAGTAAAAATACTAAGATGATAACTCAAATTATTAAACTGTATGCTTTCATTTCAAATTTTGGAATTATTTATAAATATTTTTCTATTATAACTAGCACTTATTATCTACTGACACATAGTTTTACAAAAATAAGAGAGTATTAACACACTTTATGAAATAATTAACTATTAACACCATTTTTTAATCCAAAACAAATATTTAAATACTTTATACATTTGTGCAAAATTTTTGTGATTATTTTTATGGTTATTAGCTTATACGGGTTTTTATTTCATATTTTATAATGAACATCTAAAACATCAATTGGATTGACCTACCTTTAAGACATTATCTTAGGCTTATGTCATTGTTGAGTTATGATATCATTAGTTTGTGTTGCATTAATTATTATTAACCACCATAGGCTTGACCTTATAAACAACTCATTTGTTCACTTTGTCTCATTTTGGACTTAGAAATAAATATGTTAAACTTGAGATACTTGTTGGGCTAATATATAAGATTTGTTAATGATAAGCTTAAATTTTAGGTTAATTATGGAGAGTCTCATATTGAAAAAATGTTAATGTCTATGAGCATCTAATGAACTTCAATCATTGTAATCAACTTAGAGATGACTATGATGCCATCATAAGGATTGTTGAGAGGAGATCTTTAGGGTTGAAGGTTATTGAAGCTTGATCACTTCACTAATTCATCACATTAGGCCACTAGAAACTTATCGAGGAATTGCAAAATGGATTTTTTTTATAAGTTTAACTTCTTAAAATAATACATATGATTTTAATAGGAACCTTACTTATACCTTGAAATATTAGAGACAAGGCTTGGTCTTCATGAATATATTAGGATATAATGAATTCTAGAGATTTTGGAATCGAATGAGTAACGATTGACTCAAACTTTTTAGCATAATACACAGAGGCATCATTCTTTTAATAGTCTTTTAATCCAAACTTGAGAGCTTTGCATTCAAAATGTTGTGATTATGATCTTCATGAAATTTACAAAATTTGATTTTATCTTGATTGTTCCTTGAAGAAGGCTTTGGCTTCTGATACCTTGAATGGATCAAAAACTTTGTCATAGGACGAATTAAGTGACTATTTAAGTAAGAAGCTTGAGGATCTTGAGGATAATGACTTTCTTAGCTGCTTTTTTTAGAGAAGTTTTAGGAAAACTTTTGTTGCTTAGAAACTTGGTGAGGCTTAGATTTGTTTTATTTTAGAGGAGATGATGTATTCCTTTTTGAGCCATTACTTAAGGTGATTGTAAAAGATTCAATCACACAAACCTATTTAAAGCTTAGTTAGTTGGGTGTGAGAGATGGGTGCAAGCTATATAATGTTGCTTAGGTTTTCTTAATAGGTTAATCTCTAAGACAAACAAATCTATACTTGCTTGGAGAGGATATCGAGAGGCGCATCTCTTTTGAGATAAGTTTTGTAAGAAAAGAGAGTTTTGGAGGATGATAGCAATGGCAATTACAAAGTCTATGTTGTAAAGGAGTAAGTGAGGTGCTACATTGAGGAAGGCTTCTCTGTTATAATTCTTTGTTACTCTGCTTGAAGAAGTTGAGTGCTAAGAGAAGAAAAGATGTTATTGAATCTTTCTTAAAGGGTTTCTTATTGTAGTTTCAAGTAGGCTAAGTGAGGAAGAGGGTGCTGTGACTAGTTGAGCAAAGCTTAAGGAGAAGAGGAAAGGAAAAGATGAGTAGTTGCTGTAGGTAAGAGGGAGTTTTAAGGTTTTTAGCAACAACAAAGAAGGAAGCTTGTGGAGAATAAGAGGAAGAGAAGGACTACAAGAATTTGTTTTGCAAAGATAGGATAACAAAGCAAGAATCACAATTAATTTTTGAGGAATCTGACTTAAAAGATATTATTAAACTAATAAGGTTGGTCTTAAGGAGTTTTCCAAATTTCAAATGTTTTGCAATAACATTTTTCTCCAATAGTTTAGAAAAAGCATGTTTAGAATCTTAAGATGAAAGAAAGCTTACTTAGAGAGATTTGGAGAAAATTTTTGGTAAACTCTTTGAAGTTTTGTTGTGTTAAAAGGATTTTTCACTTTTTTTTACTCCTTTTAGTCCTTAATTTTAGCTTACATTGAGTTGGGACTAGTTTTGTAGCAAAACCTGGGGGGGGGGGAGGGGTGATAAGATAGTTGTAATAGCCTGAATGTTTAAATATAATATTTATATGTATTTGAGTATGCAACACTGATGTTTGTTATGCACAAAATTATTTTGAAATTATTTTTGAATTTTAGTATCTTGATATGCATGTCATGTTGTTAGTGGTTTGATTTGGAGTTTTGAGCATAACATTTAGAAGAGACAAGCATGAGAATGTTATTGGTATATGAATTATAATTTTTGAAAGATAATTAAAATTTATAATTTTTTTAAATTAGTGCAACTATTAGATTATTTTATTATCTTCAACTTTATTATTAAAAGGATTATTTAAACAATTTTAAGCTCTATGTAGATTGCTTTTGGTTGCTACAGAAACCATTGGGAGCTCGAGAGAGGGAAGAGGGGTTGGAGATATGGTTGTTAAAGTGAAGGAAGAGAGGAGAAGGACTCCAGGGAGCTACAATAAGCAACAAGTGAAGGCTTGAGAGCAGGTGTAGCAAGAGTCCTTGAGCTCAGGGAAGAAGAGCACCAAAGAGGAATTTGATCTTGTTTTAGAGAAAAATTCTAAGCAAAGGTATGTTCTTAGTTCAATTTTTCCTTTATTAGAGTACCCTTGTATTTTAGTTTGAGATACACATGAGTTAGAATTTGATTGGATGAGAATTAGGTCAAGTTAGATGTTTTATAACTTTTTGTTCATATCTCATAGTGTGTATGTGGAGAATGGAGGTTGTCTATGTTAGGTTCAACGTACAATACATAGGGTGCCTATGGATGATATACTTAGTGTTTAGTATTAGACTCTACATTAAGTTATGGAATGATAGTAGCTATTTGAACCCTTTTTATGAAGAAAATATACGATAAATGAATTTCTGATATACTATATGTTAAGCCTTAAGCAGAGTGTTAAGTGATGGCAAGTAGATGACGAAGGTTTTAATACCAAAATTGATGGAGTTTATGTGGGGAGAAGAACTTATGTAGTAGGATGATAATAAAAAAGATAGATAAAGAGAGTAAACCTCATTCTTTTATATGACTGTGCTTTTCAAAGCATATAGTGAACTCTTCTTGACTCCAAACCTTTTCAAGACTTTAATTCCAATTCATTTCAAAAGTCTCCAATTGCATGACTTTTAAGCTATTTATAGACTTATCATAAAAAAAAAGACACAACTAATAATTATATTAATAAAAATAAGATACTTAAAATTTGAACTTTTTATCTACTAATTACCAACTACTATAACTAATTTAATTTTTATAATTAACTCAGAAAATAATAAAAACTCTTAATAATTATAATTTTTTATTGAATTATTGAATGACTCAAAAACATAAAAATAAGAAAATAAATTAATATTAAATTTTTTATCTTAAAATAAACACTCTAACTCTTCTCTTTATTGTAATTCCCTACTCTAAGCCTTAATGAATTAGTTTACATCACTTGGTGTTTGTGCACCATTTGAATATTTGTATCATCTTCTAACTCAATTTGCATGTCTGGGTATGTTTTTGATTCATGTAAATCATTTATTGATATTTGTCCTGTATTAGTTCTCTTACTTAAAAAAACTCTACACCACATAGTTAAAGTCTAAATAGTTTTCAGATTAGGTGTTAATCTCTATAAATCATTCATGTATCTTTTATAAGTGATTAATCTTTCTATTTAACTAAGAACTTGTGTGGCATAACATAACTTAAAGAAATTTTAGTAGTCAAATGTAATCAATATTAAAGAATTTTAGAATCAAATCTTTGAACATCTGCACAACTTTTAAACCACAAACATTAGTCTATAAAGTTTCTTCATAAACTTTTCAAAATTAATAAATATTTAATATTACGACCATTTCTTATGAACATCTCAAAAAACAATTCAAGGATATAATCATTATGATTAAGTTTCTTAAACTTTTGAAAGAATAGTAAGCTCTTGCATATAATTTCTTATATTTTATGGAATTTAATCTCTTATGATGATTATGCACTAAAATATCACCTTTTTTAAATTCTCTAATAGTTCTACTTTGATTCACTATTTCAAAATGGCTTAAATTATTAGATTGGATGTGTTACTTAATGTTATGTGCAAGGTTTTAAAATCAGATGCAAATCAAAATGCAAAATCAAAATAAACATGATATGACAAGTCAACAAATTGATTTGCTTTCACATCATAGGCAATTTCAAATTAAGATAATTTTATAATATCAAATATTGAATTATTATAAAAAAAATTTGTATTTAGTAAATATTAAGCTCAATTTTTAATACTTCTACCAAATAAAACTCTTAATAAATTTCTTAAAATTCTATCTACTATAATTTGACCATCATCTTGCAGATGAAATGTATAAGAGAATTTAAGTTTTGTTTCTAATAATTTTTAGAGTTCTCCAAAATAGAAAACAAATCTAATATTTTTATTAGGTATAAGAGTATTATATAGTTTTTGTTATTTAAGTAGTTTTATAATGAATAACATAGTAATATGATAAATATCAATAATTTTATTATAAGGAATTAAATGATTAATTTTAAAAACCTATTTATCACTACAAATATGCAATCATAATGCTTAAGGATACAAGTTAATCCTAATATTAAACATAATTACATTTAAGAGTTTTTTTTATATATTTTATTTTAGTTACATCATAAATACCTTTGAAAGATTATATAATTTCAAAATAAGTGTAGCACTCATATGAGTCTTAATTTGATAAAAAGGTTTATTAGTTGCAAGTACCTTAAAAATTTATCTCTTCTTAAATTATTTAATTCTACTTTATCTATCTTATAGGATTTGATTTTTAGGTCATCCCTTACATAAAAAAAGTACTATATATTTTTTAATGGAAAACATAATAATAAGTTGTAACTTTTTTTTATCAATAACTATTCCTTTCAATTCAAATGATTGTTTGATGAGAGAAACCTTTTTAAAAGGCTTCATAAGAAAGTGCATTATATTTTAACCTTTATAATTTAAAACATATGTGCTTTTTATACCATAACCACTTCTAAGTCTTGAAAACAAGGTCTATATAACAAATTATAGGTAATGTTCATGAAAAGACTATCATACCATATTTTATCTTTCTATTTACTTTTAGTGGAACTAAGCATACAATTGTAATTAGAAATAAGGAGTGATTAATCCAGCTAACATAAAAAGACTATGGATGTGATTCAATTTCTAGATTTAGTCTTCTTAAAGTATATGAGGAGATTAAATTCAAGATGTTAGCACCATCAATATCAAACTTCACTCTCTTATCTTAACAAACTATAAATATAAAAAGATGTTTTTATAATTATAATCTTTTGTCTCATCCTGGGAAATAGATAAATATCTAATGACATTTGTGCCTGTTACTTCATATTTAGGCTCCTCATTAATAATATTTATATCATCATCAATAATCACTTCAATTTTAATCTCAAGTTCATCATTATCTTGAAATATGGAGAGACATTTTATGATATTAATATGTTCATTATCTTCTTTATCATAATTATCTTCATCATTGATAATAATTGTATCTAATTCAAATATCTCATATGTATCACTTTATTGTTCTTCTTTAGCACAAATTAATATTTTATAATTAAACATTATATGACTTAACTTTTTACATTTATAATATTTTTCTTCTCTTTTTTTAGGATTACTAGTAACAGAATTCTTAAGTATTTTTTTAGCTAGATGTAAAAGGTGACATCTTAAGTCCAATAGTATACTTAGGCCATTTGACATCTCCCCTTGAAATTTAAATTTATTTATTGAGAGAATAAACCTTTATTATCTTTTAGAATATGGAACTAAGAAGAAGATATCTTCTAGAATTTGCGAGTCATATAAGGCCACATCATTTCTAATTTTCATTTTGTGCTCTCTTGTAAACTAATTATCCAATCGTTAATCTGGTCACGACATCTATTCTTATGCATTAGGTCATTAAATTGGTTATGATATTTAGTGATTATTAATTCATCTTATCTTAAGCTATAAAATCTAATGTGAAGGCCTTCATCATAGAACTTATGATAGTACTTCATCATTAAGACAGTTTATATTTTATGACAAGTGATTGAAGTTTTACCTAGAGTCTACTCTTTAAATCAAGTATTATCCTAGAAAACTTTGGCTGAACTTATTGGCTTCACTATTGCAAACAAGTTTTTTGATATTTATCAATTCAAAAAAATCTTTTAATTGAGTAGTCCAATAAATAAATTGATTTGTGTCATGACTCACTAAAAGAAAAAAAATCATATAAGATAACTCTATAATTTAAAGACTCTTATGTAATAAATTTTTAATATAAATATACAAGAATTTAAAACAAGTTTGCACGCCTTAGATTATACTTTAGATTGGCTAAAATTTATATATCTCACCCTTATAAGTGGCACTCAAATGATGGTAAGGTAAATTAAGACAAATTAAGTTAATTTGATTTGGAGAACATTAATGTAATCTTATGCAAAGGATTACTAACATACAAGGCTTTTTTTTTAATAAACTTTTAATTTTGTAATCTAAAGCATTAAAAATGTAATATAAAATTAAGTTATTTTTTGAGATACCTCATTTACAAATGAACTCTTTAGATGAATAAATCTCTTTGAATCTAACTCCTTGTCCTTCAATATTGATTATACTTTTTTTAATTTACTTTTTTGTAATTGATCTCCCTACTAATACCATTTTTGATAAAAACTTTTTTAATGTAATTTGTAGACAACTAAAAAAGTCTTCAAATAAGATGAATTTTTAGTTTATTTCAACCTTGTGTTGAGAGTAATTTGATTATTATATCCTTGAAGTTGGTGATCACAAAATCATACTTTTTAATTATTAATTGATGTTTGAGATTTCGTATACATTTATATTTTTTGTTATCGAGCTAATGATAGTTAACTTAATATATTTTATAGCCTAACAATTTAAAGTTAAGATATGACAGGACACAGGATTACAGGAGAGAATCTCAAACATAATAATTTGGTTTGGCTTTCATCGAATTTGGAGAACAAATAATCTCAAGAAAGAGGTGAGAGATTCAGGTGGCGTGAAGTGGGAGACTTCAAATTTTTAGGCGGCGGGAAGCCCCGATGGCAGGTGATGCCCGTGGCGGTATGCTTCCCTCATTTGAGGGAGAGTTCATTGTTTGTCTTGCCTGGGCTTGGTAGAGGTGCTAATCATGGTGGCCGCTAGCTTTGGCAGTCTTTACGAGCATGCTTGTGCTTAGCAGAGCCGCTTTCGTCGATGCGGTTTCTGCGCACGTGCTTACCAAGGCTAGTGTACTGCATGCAGAATGTGTGACGAGTGATGGGCTGCACAATGGGCGCAAACTCGAGAGGTGTGTTGGAGCATCACCAAGGCCTATGCGACGTAATTTTGAAGCAGAGCAAAATTGAAATTCATTGATGATGGAGGACAATTTCTTCTGTCAAATTGAAATTGGAGTTCAGTACTTGTAAATTTTATGTTGAAATTGCTTGGAAGAGATCTGTATCTTGTAATTTGTTATGAGATTATTAAGTTGCTGTAAGTGCAACTATAGAAATTGCTTGCAAATTGTTGGTTATGGTAGTGATAGCTGCTGTGTTTGAAGTTACTGGAAATGGCTGGAAGCAAGTCACGTAAGCTTAATAAGAAAATAAAAGCTTCAGCTCAATTATCACCCACTTCTATTGAGAAATACTGGATCAGCCAGTAAGAATGTTGTACTAGCTGTTACTACACTTGGGGCTAACAATGGGCATAGAGCTAATCTCATCAGCTGAAGAGGGAGAGGTAGATGCTGGAATTAACACAGATATGGAATGTGAAATGTTGAAAGCTCAAAATAATAAATAGAAAAATGTGCTGAGGGAAACAAGGGGATAATGACTCAAAGTGCTGGAGTGCATTGATGTCTCAAGTGGTGCTGCAGTGGAGGGGAGGAAGTTGATACCAGTTAAACCAAGGAATTTAAGTAGTTGTGAGGAATATCAAACTACTAGAAGGGCACAACAACTACAACAAGCTGAAATCCTGAATAGAATTCATCAGCAGCCACTTAATGCTTCCATGGTGTACCAACATGTAAAAGATGGTGCAAGGGGAAAAGAGGAAAACCAAAATAAAGTTAGCTTAAGAGATGCATTATTGGTAGAGAAAAGTGTGAATGTAGCCGACATTGGTATTATGGAAATGGCTCAATATGTTGATGTGAAAGATTTAGCTCCCAAGAAGATGGATTTTATCATCCAGGATGAGATTCTCATATCAGACTCAATATGTCAGAGGCAGATTGAGTTCCACAAGTATGATTTGGTGAGCAGAATTTATGATAATACCTTACCATTTTACATGATCGTGAAGGTACTTCAAAAAAAAACAGGAGATCATACTATGCAAGTGTAGTCAAAACAAAATATGGAAGACATAGTGACGAAGAAAGGATTGGGTCCTTGGATGCTAGTGCAACCGAGGAAAAGGAGGGCTGCTATGTTGGAATAGCAAAGGGACTACAAACCAAGAAACATGATTAATAGCCAAAGGGAAGTGAATTGGAATGAAAATAAATTAAGAAATTGCAAACAAATCAGCAGGAGTAGGAGTGCTTCCAGGCCAAGAGGGAGGGAACTAAACAAGGGTGTGTGGGCTCCAAAGAATGCTAGGGGATAACAAGCTAGTTCTAGTGGATAGAGGGTGGAGGTGCAGCCCCATTATGGTGACAAAGGAGTGTAGCTGGAAAGCAACATACTCAATAAAATAAGAGAAGTGGACTATGGGGAGAAGGAAAATCCCCAAGGTAGTCTCCCTTGTGATGATGTGAAAATGTGTTGAATTGGCTGAGAGGAACTCTCATATGCAGTTTTTCAAAGACTGCATAAAGAAGTATGTTTGGCTGCATAACTTCAAGAACCAAGGTGTAGTTATTCTGGGCTTCAATGTAAGTTGCAATTTTAGTGAAAGTAGGATGTGCTAGGAAAGATTGTGCTGGGAAACAAGGTGCATATGTTCAATCATTGACCTTCTAATGAGGGAAATTTGTATAAATGAATGAGAGAAATGTTATATTTCTCTACCTGCACAACATATTCTCATGGTGAGGGGTCCTATAGCTGTGATATATCGTCTTGAAATAATTGCATTTGTTGTTGCAAATAGTTGGCTGCTGGTTGTCCATGATGGGAAGTTCAACTACTGTTGTTTATTAGGTGCACACACGAATGGCTGCTTAATCCAAGAGGGAATGTAACATCTTAGCTACAGTTTGAACGGGAGTGATGTGTGTGATCAGGCTTGCTGCAAGGCTTATGAGACCATTCATGGCAATTCTAATGAGTATGGTGCTGGTTTCATGTGGAATGTGTGTCCCTTATTGACAATTAATATTATAAATGGGAAGACGTGATGTGCACGTAAAAGTAATCATGGTTGACTACAGTACTTGTTGGAATGGTAGGAAGAATTGCAAGGGGAGCGATGCACTTCAGCACAGCTGCTGCAATGCAGGGGTGTTTAGCCAGCAAAGGACTAATGTGGATGGAAGTGGAGTACCCAATAATGCAAGTCCCCTATGTCTAATCAAAAACAAGGATGGGAAGAGTGCCGAATGGTATGAGAATTTAACCATGGTTGGATGCAAAAGCTACTGAAATGACAAGAACAGCAGGTTGAAGAGCAAACTATAGTGGGATAGCTCGGATCACCAATCAAAATATCATGGTTAATATTTTTGTATGGAATGTGAGGGAATCAGAGATAAACAATCTAGGGGCTACCTATAGTGAATGGTTAGAATGAATAATGTGGCAGTGGTGACATTTGTGGAGACGCATGTGGAGATATTCAATAGGTAAGATGCGGACAGGCTGCTGGGAAAGGAGTGGGAGTTTGTTGTTCAACCTTTGACTGGGCTATCACGACATTCATGTTATCAATTTATCACCCCAGGTGGTCTCCGTGCAGGTTAATACTGGAATTGCTAATTGTAGAAATGCAGTGTGGTGTGTGCATCCAAGGACACCGTTACCCATAGAATTACAGGGGATTTGTTGAGAGAGGCGGCAAAGGGAGGTGGCCCAATGTTGGTTGTAGGTGATTTTAACATCCTCTAATCGTAGGAAGAGAAAAAAGGAAGGAAGAAGTTCAAGAATGGAGTTGGGCAGTAAGAATTTTCTTCTTTTATGTAGAAGCTTGAGCATGGACCTTGGCTTTATGAGTAATAGGTATACATGATGTAATAGAAGGGAGAAAAGTGCCAGCATCTTTGAGAGGCTGGATAGAGCTTTAATGAACTTGAAGTGGATTCAAATAAATACAAATACTAAACTATCTCATCCACCATACATTGGATCTGAACACTGTCCATTGCTTATTGAGATGTGTTCACAATAAGATATGATTACTAAAAAAAGGTGTTAATTTGAAAGCGTGTGGCTATCATTTCCTCAGACTATGAGAATTATGCAAAAGATGTGGAATAGATTGGTCAGGTGTAACTTGATGAAGGGCTTATCTACAAAATTTTGCAGAACTCTAATGGCATTGAGAAGTGGAGTAACATGGAGATGAAGAACTTTATCAAGCAAAATCACCAAAGAACGGGGAGATTCAACATCTTCAGCTCAAGGAGTCAGATGAAGGTCTCACACAACATGATCATGATTAGTTGGGACAACTTATTACTTCTTTCCATAGGCGGTTGGACTTGAGGAGAGATGGTGGTGGCAACATGCCTAGATGCATTAGGTGCAGTTGGGGTACCAAAATACTATATTCTTTTAGGCTACAACGACTTCTCTTAACAGGAGCAAACGTATTTACTATTTGATTTTAGTGAGCTCTCCAACTAAAATTAAATATTTATTAATGAATTATTTTATGATGAAGTGATTTAGTGAGAACATTTATTGCCCACCACAAAAATTTCAACCACATAGAAGCATTGGTAGGGAGCACGTGACTGAGCTTTTTGCACTGGTAATTGAGGTGAAAATAAAGAATGCAGCTAGATCTATCAAAAAGTACAGAACTCCAAGGATGGATGGGATTACCGTAGAGTTCATTCATGGCTACTAGGAAATCACATAAGGGGAAATTATTAGTGTAGTAAAGTAATTCTTCCATGACAAGTACATGCCAAAAATGTGGAAGAACCCTTGATTGTGCTTGTTCCAAAGGTGAGGGGCACAGCCAAACCAGAGCAATTCAGGCCTATAAGCTTATACAATATTATTTATATTATTGTTGTAAAGATCTTGATTGGGAGATTGAAGAAAGTGTTATCAGGTCTTATGGTAATGAAGCAGAGAGCATTTGTGCTAGGCAGAACTATCTCAGATAATATATTTTTAGCCCAAGAGATGGTAGCCTGTATGCACTCATCAACCTCTAGGGAGGGACTTATGACTATCAAGGAGGACAAGGAACAAGCATACAATAAGATGAGATGGCAATTTGCAATTGAAATGATGAAAATCTTGAGGTTTCCTAGCATTTGGTGCGAGTTAGTGGAAACACGCATTTCATCCCCAAGGTTTGGTGTTTTGTTTAATGGGTCAAGGCTCCTGTCGATTGAGGCAAGTAAAGGACTTGGACTAGAGTGCCCCTGTCACCTTATTTATTTACCATTGAGTAGAAATACTTGTCATCGCTTGTGAAGGAATAGGAGGAAAAGGTGGTGATGGGTTTTGATAGTGGTAAGTCTACACAGTTGATCTCACATCTTCTTTACGCTAATGATATTATTATGTATATGTGCCCGTCACTTGTGCAGCAGCAAGAACCATTAGAAAGGTGGAGTATGGCAATGACTTGGGACAATAATTGAATTTGAGTAAATCAAGAGTGCTGTTCAGTAGAGGAATGACGAGCAAAACAAAGAAAATGGTGGCCGGGAAGATCTATATGACACAGGAAAGTATACTCAACTACTTGGGAATCCTTATTTTGACCAAACTTTTGAGAAAAGGAGAGCTCAACTTTATTATTCAGAGTGTAGAGGAGCATGTTGCAAGATGGAAGATTAGACCACTTTCTTTGGGGGCAAGAATTCTCCATCTTCTATGGGTGAAGAATGGCTGCAAGGATGAGCTGTATTATGTATAACCTGAGAGCCAGCTGATGAAAAACAAATATATATACAGCAACATGATTAAAAAAGAGACTGCAGTTGATTTGAAAGCTCAATTGCAGCAGGTTTTGGTTTCTCTTGGATCTAAAAACTTAAAGTTCAGCCACAGGTTAAAGTGTTTATTTAGAGGATAGTTAAAAATATAATTCATACTACTACTTGGCTGGTTGTAAGGGATCTAGCATCTAATGAGTTGTGTCCTTGGGGCTACAGTGCAATAAAGACATTACAACATGCACTGTGGTACTACTTGAGGGCTAAGCAACTTTGGGAGACATCGAGTATGAAGATAAAATGGACTCCTCCAACGAGGTAGATTAAAATCAATTGTGATACAACGATTCTGGGGGATGTTGCTAGAATTGGCATGGCAATGAGGGATTATAGCGGCAAGCCCTCACTCATTGCTGGTAATTTTTATTATTCCAAGGCGAGCAATACTATAGATGTTACACCCCACCACTCATAATACCAATAGTACCGCCTGGTCGACGACAGATCAGAGTTTACGTAATTGATTATGAGGAAATAAATCACTGTGGATGGGGGTAACATAATAATAATACAATAATATTACTTTAATAATAATGCTAATTATTCATCACAACAAATAAAATGCATACATACATGTTCTATTCTATAAACATCCTCAACAATATGATAATAGATAAAATTAACATATAGAGGAGTATTCACACACCTCACATGCCACTCAATACATCATCTCTGTATAAATCTGTGACCTATACTATAATATAAGAAGAGATGAGCATAAAAAATCCAATAGATGAATTGATAAGAATAACTAACAATGTATGATAAACATAATGTGATAATATAATGTCACATGGCATATCATAAGTGCTCAACATATATAGATATAAAAAACAATATACTATATACACATCAAATATACACACATCATTATTCTTTTATTTCATGTTGCTTCGGTTTTTTTCTTTTCTTTTTTTTCTCTTATTTTTCATTTCTTTTATTTTTTTATATTTGGGCCCAAGATAATTCCTATAAGATTGTATACCCATGTCCCAATTATGTGTCATCTCATTTGTGACATCTCATCATCTCTAGACCTCTGCCAATAGGAGTGCCTATAGGCACAGTTGTCCAGCCGTATCTATCACATATCATCTCCACCTCTTATCCCTGCACTAAGTGCAAACAGTATTGAAGGAAGTCTCTGATGCCATCTCATCTTATCTCATAACATGATATCAAACTAGTGCCTATGATGCCCAACATCCTGTGCTAGTGCTCATCACATCTCATATAATATCATAACCTGGTATCAAAACAGTGCCTATGATACCCAGTATCCTGTGCTAGTTCTCATCTCGTCATGCCCAACATCCTGTGTTGGTACTCATCACATCTTAAGGGATCATGAGGATAAGTCTAGAGAAATTTTATGTTCTATTTTCATCTTTATTTCTATCAGAGTATTTAACCCTGTTATCTTCATCACATAATACACAACATATTGTATGCTTATCTTTTAACTTCTTTTCAAAATATATTACATATCAATTCGTATAACATATGCATCATAAATATCATGTCACATATAATTTAAATCAAATCATATCTACTTACATTACAAATAATTAAATTCATCTATTTTTGTTATAAGTGTTATCTCAATTTCTTTTTCTTTTTTTTCTTTTCGCAAGTAATTAAATATCTAATTCAATTTCTATAATTGCATGTATCAACATTAATTAAATACTAAAATATAAACTTATCCCCACAAGTTTGTTCCTACCAACCAAAACTGTGCTTTCTTGGTTTATTTTCTTCAAGGCAACTTTTCGTTTACATAAAAAAAATCCATCAATTTTTCCCTTTTTCTATCAACAATCTACTACAAAATACAATACAATCTTGTTATCATTTTTTTTTCATTTTACGTCTACCTACAAATACTTTCTTTTACTTATCATATTTTTCTCCAATTTTATTTATTTATTTTTTCCTTTTTCGGATTTTATATATATATATATATATATATATATTTCCATTGGTCTGCAGCGAAATGACGCCGCATGCTTGTTGCCGAGAATCCTATACAATCCAAAAAATCCACATGCAACGGGAAAATATGAAAAATAAAAAAAATAACCTATTTTATTTTTTTTTCTTTCTGTGCTTTGAATCAAAGCCACAACTCTTTTTTGTTGATTTCCGATGACAGGAGACCGTGCGGCCTGCTCAATTTGAGTTCTGATCAAGCAGCTTTGTTAGATAATTTTTCCCTCGTGTTCACCACCCTCTTGAATGTCGCCTCTTTCCTTTGCGTCGACCATCCGGTGACCAGAACTTGCCGATTCGCCCCCTGAAATCACCTCTCTTGAAAACCTTAGCTGCGTCGGGGAAGCCGCATGCGAGAAAGGGTTTTCAAGAGACTCACGTGCCTGTTCGGGAAATTTTGGTATTTAAATCCCAATTTTTGTTTTTAATTTATTTAATATTATTTATTAATAACTTCAAAAATTAATTACAAATTATCCATTGCTCCAAAATTACACGACAAGGGCGAAAATTTGTCGCTAAATTGGCCTTATTCAATTTTATATTCATATTCTAATTTCAAATATTAGAAATTAAGCTACAAAATGCAAAAAGCTTGTACCTTTAATTGCTTACGATGACGAGTGGTTACAATCTTTCCTCAAGAAATTGTCTTAAAATTTCAGAATAAATTAGGGTATTAAGCTTTCCTTCTATTTCCCTGATTGTTTCTATATTAATATGATTCTACCACAATATTCTTACCATGAGAATTACTTTGTTTTCCAATACCTTTTCTTTTTTATCTAGAAATCATTATTGATTGCTCCTGATATATCATATTTGGTTGAATTTCAATCTCTTTTACATCGTAGTTGATTATGTGTTGGATCAGAGATATATTTTATCAAAAGAGATACATGGAATACATAATATATTCTAGCAAATTACATTGGTAAAGAAATTTTGTAAGCCACCTGTTCTACCATTTCTAAAATCTAGAAATGACCAATATATTTTGGCTATAATTTTTTTGCTTTATCAAATCTGAAACACCTTTCATTGGGTTAACTTTAATAAATACATGATCATCAGTGAGAAATTTAATATTCTTATGTTTATTATGAAAATATTTTTACTATCTATCCTATGATGTTTGAATTCTTTCTTTAATTAATTGCATATTTTTTGTAACATCATCAACAAAATCAAACTCAATAATCTATCATTCTTTACCCTCGAACTAGCATAATAGAGATTGATAGTTTATTCTATATAGAGCTTAATAAGGAGTTATCCCAATAACAACTTGATAGCTGTTGTTATATGCAAATTCTAATAAAGAAAGATGACCCTCTTAATCTCCTCTACAATCCATAATACAAAATCGTAGTAAATCTTCTAAGACTTTAATTGTTTGCTCTGTTTGGCCATCTGTTTGTGAGTGAAAAGCTGTGCTAAATTTCAACTGTATACTAAAAACTTGATGTGTTTTTTTCTAGAAATGAGATGTAAATTTTATCTCTGTCAGACACAATTTCTTTTGACACATCATGTAATTTCACAATCTGCTTCAAATACATACGAGCTAACTTTTTAGCTATATATGTCATTTTTATTGCTAAGAAATGTGTAAATTTTATCAACCTTTCAATTATCACCCATATATAATCATGTCCTGTTGATGATCTAGATAGCCCCACAACAAAATCCATAACAAATGTTGTAATAATCTACTAGGTTTTTGTTGTTCTCCTTTCACGTATTGATAAATCATATTTTTTAACCCATTCTACCACTCACATCTTTTCATACTAAGCTATCAATATCATTGTTTCAATTCATGATACATTTTTTTTCCTCCAGGATGAATAGTATATTTCAAATTATGAATTTCTTTAAATAATTACTTTAATTACTGATAATTAAGGACACACAAATGATTTTGAAATCTCAAGATATTATTTTTATTAATAATAAAATCAGATTCTCAACCATCTTGAACTTTTTGAATTAATTTTTGACATTCTTCATCCTAAAACTGATCTTCTTTAATGGATTCAATCCAGTCTGACCTGAAAGACAACTAATACAATAGTCATATATTTCTTTATATTTTTGTCTCTACTAATGAATTATTAATTTCAAATGAAATTCACTTTTCATCATTTTGAGCCATAATCAAATGATGTGCTTTTCTACTTAACGCTTCAACAATCACATTTATTTTACTTGGATGATAAATAATTTACAAATTATAATTTTAATAAATTCTAACTATCTTCTTTGTCTCAAATTTAATTTTTTTAAATAAATATGTATTTCAAACTTTGATGATCAGTCAGAACTTCACATTTCATCCCATAAAAATAATGCCTCCAGATTTGCAAAGTAATCACAATTGCTACCAGTTTTAGATCATGAATTAGAAAATTCTTTTTGTGTGGTTTCAATTGCTAGGAAGCATATGCTATAACTTTCCTAAATTGTATTAAAACACAACCCAATCCGTGCAAAAATGATGCATCACTGTAAATTTGATAACCTTTAGTTCCTTTAAGCAAAGTCAACACTAGAGCTGATGTCAATTTTACTTTCAACTTTTGAAAACTCTCCTCACAGGAGAAATTTCATAGCTTTTTGAGTCAATCTGGATAAAGGTGCAACAATTGCGAGAAAACTCGTGCACAAATTTTCTATAATATCTTGTTAAACTCAGAAAACTTAAAACCTCAATAACATTTGTAAGTTGAGGCAAATATATAATAGCCTCTATTTTTTGAGGATCTATAGATATCCCTTTTGCACTGATAACATAGCCTAGAAATGTCATATTGGATAACCAAAATTCACATTTTGAAAATTTCGCATACAACCGATGTGCACGTAATGTCTGTAACATAATATGCATAACCCAATATGATCTTTTGTGTTTCTAGAATATACAAAAATATCATCAAAATTCACATATCAATATTCAATAATCTATTAAAAATCATTATTATGAAAATAATTTTCATTTAATAGGTATGTCTTGCATATGCTGTGCTAGTGCCCTCACTCAAATTCTCCATTTTAACAACCTTTAGGCTCTCATACCACCCTTTCATGTCCCGCCACTCATAACACCAATATTATCACCTGATCGATGACAAATTGGAGTTTATGCAGCTGATTATGAGGACTTAAACCACTGTGAACGAGGGTGACGTCATAATGATACAATAATTTCAATTTAATAACAATTCTACTAATTCATCACAATAAATAAAATGCATACATACATGTTCTATTATGTACAAATCCTCAACAACATGATAACAGATAAAATCAACATATAAAGGAGTGTTCACACACCTCACATGCCACTCTATGTATTGTCTCTGTGTAAACCTGCGACATGTTTTGTAATGTAAGCAGGGGTGATTATAAAATACCTAGTAGATGAATTGATATGAATAACTAATAATGCATGATAAACATAATGTAATAACACAATGTCACATGACATATCATGAATGCTCATCATATAAAAATATGAATAACAATATGCTGTAAACACATCAAATATGCACACACATCCTTATCTTTTATTTCATGTTACTTTTTTTTCTCTCTTTCTTTCATTTCTTTTCTTTTATGTTTCATTTCTTTCATTTTCTTTATATCTAGGCCTAAGATAGTTCCCATGTACACCAATGTCCTAATCATATGTCATCTTATCTGTGATATCTCATCATCTCTAGATCTCTTCTCGTAAGCATAGCTGGCTAGCTATATCTATCACATATAATCTTCATCCCTCATCCCTATAATAAGTGCAAGCAATATCAGAGGAGGTCTCTGATGTCATCTCATCTCATAACATGGTAGCAAACTAGTACCTATGATGCCCAGCATCCTGTGTTAGTGCTCATCACATCTTGTACAATATCATAGCCCGATATCAAACCAGTGCTTATGATACCAAACATCCTGTACTAGTTCTCATCTCGTCAAGCCTAACATCCTATGCTGGTGCTTTCACATCCAAAGCGATAATAAGGATAAGTCTAGAGAAATTTCATGTTCTATTTTCATCTCTATTTCTATCATGATATTTAACCCTATTATCTTTATCACACAACACACATCATGTTATATACTTATATTTTTAATTTCTTTTAAAGGTGTATTACATATCAATTTGAGTAACATATGCATCATAAATATCATATCATATATAATTTAAGTCAAATCATACCTACTTACATGACAAATAATTAAATTCACCTACCTTTGTTGTAAATGTTACCTCAATTTCTTTTTCTTTTCTTTTTTCTTTCATTTTCTATAAGTAATTAAATATCTAAATTAATTCTTACAATTACATGTATCAACATCAATTAAATATTGAAATATAAACTTACCCCCACAAGCTTGTTCCTACAAACCAAAATTGTATTCTCTTGATTTATTATCTTCAAGACAATTTTTACTCTGTATAAAAAGAGTCTATCAATATTTCCCTTTTTTTAACAATAATCTGCTATAAAATACAATACAATATGCATAGTCATCATTTTTTTCAATTTTTATCTACCTATAAAAATTTTATTTTCTTGTCATATTTTTCTCCACATTTTATTTTTTTCCTTTTCTGGATTTTATTATATATATATATTTTTTTTTTTTTTCTGCTAATTGGAGAAACAGCGCCACGTGCTTGCCGACGAGAACCCTATACGGTCTAAAAAATCCACATGGCAACGGGAAAAATTTGAAAAATCAACAAAAATTATCTTTTCTATTTTTTCTTTTCGTGCTTTAAATTAAGGCACAACACACTTTTTTCTCGATTTTTGCGATGGGAGAACATGCGGCCCGCTTGATTTGGGTTTCGGTCAAGCAGATGTATCGGATAACTTTTCCCTTGCATACAACCTCTCGAAGATCACCTCTTTCTTTCGCATCAGCCGTCCGATTACTAGACCTCGCTGATTATCCCCCCGAAGTCGCCTCTCTCAGAAACCCTAACTGTGTCGGGGAAGCCGCGTGCTGGAAAGAGACTTGCAAGCCCATTCGAGAAATTTTGGGATATTTAAATTCCAATTTTTTTAATTTATTTAATAATATTTATTAATAACTTCAAAAATTAATTACAAATTATCCAGAGCTCCAAAAGTTATGCGACAATGACCAAACTTTGTGACTAAATTCACCATATTCAATTTTATATTCACATTCTACTACCTATTGAAAATTATTCTACAAAATGCATAAAAACTCGTACCTTTAGTTGCTTACAGTGACGAGTCGTTATAATGTAGGTGAACGCTATCATGGAAGCTATGCATATATTGAAGAATAAATTTAATAGTTATTATGCTACTAAAATTTAATCTGATTCTATCACAATTATCTTGGAAATTGCTTGGATGTTAGAAGACCCCTCTTATGGAGATAGGTATAAAGATGTTTTATAGTTTATAAATGACATGATTGCATTTAATCTACAAACAAGAGAATGTTCCTAAAGATTGGGTGACGTACTAAGCGCTTATTTCTAATTTTTGTTGGGATTGGGAATGCCCCTTCCTAAGCTCCTTTTGTTGAGTCTATACTCAAACTTTTTATTTGATCCTCCATAAAGAAAACCATTATAAACTTTGATTATTTTATATATTATCAGAAGAGTAATGAAAGTAACTCAAGAGATTTTTTATTTGTTATTTACTTTGTTATGTCATTCTATGACATGTCACATTACCTTATTATGTACTTGCTTTTAACATTGACATATTTAACATACCATGTATACTTATATAAAAATTTGACTGTGATGAATAGTGTGAGTTTTAATTTGTTTTTGTTGAGATTTGAAAATTGTAAAGATTTTATATTGTTTTTATTATATTTTTTTAAAATATGAGCATGAAAATGATCAAAACCAAAGAAAAAATAAAAGAGTTAACATGACTAAAAACTTAAGAAAAGACAAGTGAGAGACCTTACAAGAGAAACTTAGGACCAAAGAGAAAAAATAATTAATGTCACATGATATCCTAAAAAAGGAATCACTAATTAATGAACTTTTAAATAGAGAAATACAAGATACAATGTTTTACATTAGCTACTAAAAGATTAGTCCTAATGTTTCTATGATATGACATGACCTTAAGATATTGAAACACTTTTTGATAGAAAAACTCATTTGGATTGTAATTAAATAACCCAATAGGATACACAATATAGTGAGACCAACATATTAGAGAATGATAATAAGAGTGATCTATTCGTATTGGGAAGCCATAAAATAAGGTCATTTAAAAAAATCTAAAGATATTTTTATTTCATCTTTTTTATGATTTTTATCGATCAACATACTTATCTAGTTAATCATTTTTTTTCTTTTCTATTTGGTTTATTTCTTTTTTACCATTTGTTTTAATACTTATAATATAACACACACACACACACAAACACATACATATAACCCAAGCTATTATGTTATCACATAGACTAAGACACATGCGCAATCAATCCATGCCATACAATGTGATCGCATCACATTTTAAGTTAATTAAACAATTTATCTTTCTTATATCATAATCATTTAATTTGCTAGTCAATGGCTTTGAAAAATCTCTTTCATGATTTTTACTTTTTTTGATATTTTCTTTCATTTCTTATACAATAGTCATTATAACTTATCAAAACTTGTTCATAATCTAATCACAAAAACATTCAAAATTCTCAAACTTTGTTTTAAGTTTTTTTTTCTTTCACAATCCTTAAATCTACATGTTTTCTTTATCAAAAGCACTTGCAAACAAAGTTACAACGAGTCTCTCAAAGTTTTTTTAAAAAAATTTAAATTTTTCATTTCTTTCTTAAAATATCATCTATTTCTCATTTTTATCATATATTGAGCCCAACATATGCTACATTTGCTTCAATACACAATATGTTATTCTCATTTTTACTTAATGTTGAAGGAACTAAATAGACAATTTTCTTAACTATATGCACTACTAAAAGAGGCTTAACATATAAGTGCTTTGACCTCAATATATAGTATATTATGATAAACATATCATATACTAAAGATTGAATATACTGTTTGCTATCCTCAAAATCTCGCTCTAAGAAATAACTATATGGTATATTAATAAATAATGTATTATGTGTTTTTCTCAAGAATTTGTGTCAAAAATATTATTATCTAGAGTCTAAATGTATGATAGTTAATAAATAATATATAATCACTTTTTCTCAAAAATTGATTAGCTCGAAGCACTTTTTTTAGTATGCCATCTATGATTTTAGATGCACTATCTCAACTATTACATATAATATATAAGACATAAGCAAAAACTACATCTTAGAAATCTTGATCCAAATCTTATCTAAATAAAAACCAAAATACAAGCAAACCAAAATGCATTATACTAGCAACACTATGAAAGAAAATCTTAAATAAACATAACTTTTATCAACTTTTTTTTGGGCAAGAAATGCGATCAAAGCTCTTCCCAAACTTTTCCCACCTCCCCAAGCTCTCTTTCTCCTCCCCAAATCCATCGTGTTTTACTCTCATGCAGTTCACTGTGGTTGGAAAGAATAAGGGTTATATTATCCTTTTATTAAATAATCAAATTAATCTTTAAAAGTTTCTAAAAATTACAAATAATATCTAAACATTACAAATTATATATCGACATTTTTTTGAGACGCATTAATGCCCCACAATTTCTGCAGAATTTGTCTTACAGCTCTAACTTTGGTGGTGTGAAGAAAGAGCAATGAATGATAGTTCTCTTACCAGTAATTTTGGGATATTATTTTTGAAACAAACATCATTCTTAGTTTCAATGAAGAAAGTATACATAAAAAATGGGTGCAGCATGTTTGATGACGATAGATGTGTGACCAATTGTTGTATATTTGCCGATTATGACCATATAAGTTGTTGCTTAAAACAGATATTTATCCTAATTTTACCATTTTCTTAATATTCCTTTGATTTAAAGTTTTGCAATAGTTTCATATACCAACTATACTGGCACAATCTAGTGGGCCTTCAGGAAGTTTATTTAAGGCTGCACTTAATCAGCTCAGGTGTTCATATATAATTGTTAAGCATGCAAAAATATCAAACTTGAAACGTGTGAGATTTGAGCCATCTTAATCGTACCTATAAAGCAGAAACCACCCTTGGTAAGGTGAACAAATCACGCTCATCATCCCCAAGACCTGAGAAAGAAGGGAAAAAAAGACGGTAGTTAGTACATACGTGAGCTTGGTATCACTATTATATCCATCATCAAATATGTTAAGAAGTATACTTCTGCATGAATAATGTTATTAATAATGCCTTGGAGTATTATGCATTGCTTGTTTCGTACATATATGCAGGCAGTTTTGACCCATGATCATCATATAATTTTTTCTAGCGAGAAATTGAATAAAACTAAACAACAAATATTTCACCTATGAAAGGCATCATAATAGAAACCGATGTGTTAATAAGCCATTTGAACACGTCATGGTGACCTTGCATGTCAAATAACTTCCATGTCATCCTCATTAATGAACCCTTAAGGAATTTAACGACTCATTTGTAAGGTGAAGACTTGTTTTGTTATGTTAAGTTATGCATCCCTCATGTCTCATTTGGAATTTTTCTAATATTAGAATTAATTGTTGGTGAATTTACTCAAAAGTTTGGTAGAAAGAAGAATATAGATATGGTGCATGATAGATTTCATTGTCCTACAATAGAAGCACAATGCCAATCTTGTCTTGCAACTTAGCAATATAAACAACCAAAATGCCCATACTCTTTCATACCCAAATCTAATAATCCATAGAAAGATGTGAGCACGAACCTTATGATAATAATGCTAAGAACAACTAGTTGTAAATAAATTTTCAGATTGGCTAACTTTCTACAATATTCAAAAAGATCTCAAGTTGCTCAGATTGTTAAAGTTACATTTATTGGATAAATCAATTGTCTAGAAAAATATTGAGTTTATCAAATTATTTTAATTATATTTGAAAAGAAATTTGACATTTAATTGGTACAAAAATAGAATCCTCTTAAACATAATCAACAAATTCCAAGGATTAACTTCAGTAATCAATCCATGTTTTCCTAACTGATGGATCTTCTCATGAATTTAGGAAGTTGTATCACAAAATGTATGCTCATCGCATTAGGATAAGCTAAGAATCCCTTGTTACTAGTTCTTTTGAAATGAGAATTAAATATTGGCGTTTTGACTAGACACATTGGTAAAAATAAGATAACGTGAAAGTGGATAGAGTTTACTTGAATACTTTAAAAAATGTTAATTCGAATAATTGGAGCTCAATGCCCTATCCGTTCTTATTCATGCCTAAAGGCCAATGGGAATGTGCGTATATATTTTCTGTTAATATTGTCAAAAAACACTAATTATCAGTAAATTTTTCAAATGGAACTTTAATCTATATCCCAAAACATCGAAGCATCTTAGGTTCCTATCTTTCTTAAAATGTGATTGTAGAATTACACACATTATGAGAAACAACTCTAAGCATACATGATATTAGGTTTATTTATCAATAATTGCTAAAAAGGAATTTTGACATTTGATCAGTATAACATCAAAAGCTTCTTACATATAATCAACAAATTAAAGGTCAACTGAATAGCCAAACTCAAGTGACCAATTAATGTTTGGACATCTTACAAAGGAATCTGGATCTTTTATTGCCAAGAGTAGAATTTGCATACAATTATTCAATTAATAGAACCATTAGCTTGAGTTGACTTCAACGGCAGACTTATCGGAAGTGCCAAGAGAGCATTGAAGGCAGGGTCATGACGTCCTACCCAACACGTTTTGATAATCATTGCCGAGACATGATGCCTACATTTAACCATCATTGTGACCACCAATTGCACAAGAGAACAATCCTTTACCCTAATTTTAAGAGTGGATTAAAATCTAAGCACTAATTTGCTCAAAATATCAAATATGAGTAGACCAATGGTGGCTAGTTAAAGCAAGAGGGCTAAATTGTAACAAGGGAAAAAGGAAAAAAGATTGATTTGGCCTCAATTATAATAATATAAACAATACTGGTCATGTTCAACAGGCCATTTGTTCTTTTGGACGTCCAGCTGGCTGAGCTTCATCTTTAGCGTCCACAGCAACTCCAAAACCATACAAGGCTGAAATCTAAGCAGGCCGGCAAGGCCAAGTTTTCAAAGATGTAGGTGCAACATTCTGCTATACAGAAGTCGTTCTATCTTATGGCCTGTTTATAACCATAAATTTAATAATTACCTAAGTGAATTTGCTTAGGATTGTACAAGAGTGGTAAACCTATCTTAATCGTCAATCATGATCAATGATTTCTCCGACTACATGAGACCAACTATTGCAGTAATATGAAGGATGTACATTTTAGTTCTCTAGCATCAAGGTTAACTTCAACGTGACACAAAATTAGGTAAGGAAATTAAACTGACAAAATCTAAGGTCAATAAAACTTCTGAAACTGTAATAAGAACTAGGTAACAATTCTGCACTAATGCTCAACAGAAAAAATATATAAATAATTAAATAATATAGCATAATGCCTGCACCAAACTAGTTCTCTTTCTATCCATTCATGTTAAGGCATCAACTAACATGCAGAAAACTATACGTATTTTCTCAATAAAGTAGATACTTTTCGTTTCTTATCTTTACTATTTTTAACTTAAAACTTTAAGCTTCTTACCTTCATAGTCACACTCTGACAGCCACAAGTCAATGTGTTCTATTATCTTCGCCCTCACTTTCTGCACGGCTTCAGGAGATGTGCAATTGCCAGCATCACCTGATGAAAAGTGAAGAAAAATGTATCAATATAAGAGAAAAATCTAACTGGATATTCAAATATTCAGCTTTCAATTCATCAAAATGAGCAACAACAAAAAATTCTAAATAGGTTAATGTAAAGGAGATATTATGTCCGTATGAACTATAGAACTGCATGTTAATTTGGACAACTTGAAATAAAAGATATTAATATGCATAATACCTTCGATGCTCAAAGGAGACTGGGGGCATCCTCGCAGATCAGTACCATGCCCGCAGTTATGACACTCAACAATGTAAGAGGGCACTGCCAATGTTTGAGAAACCTTTTAGAAACAACAACGTTAAATAAAACTACGAAGTTTCCCAACGCATCTTTTCAAGGAAAATTTGACAATCATTAGAGTGAAGATTTGAAAAAAAAAATAAAAAACTGACTTTTGAGCATGGTAAATATATTTGATTGACTTAAGAAAATTGATAGGAAAATCAAAAGTGCAATAAACAATTCAAATCAAATAAAAATTCATAAAAACAACATATCTCACTACAAGAAACAGTTATATCAGCAACAAAAAGCAATCATTGCTGTTTTGTGATTGAAATAGAAACAGAAGAGTGATCCACTTTCAGTGATGCAGATTGGTTAAAATGCAGGAAGTCTATTTAATGGAAGTTTCACTCACCAAAGACCATGTTTATGGTATAAATCAACAAAAGGTGACTTGCTTTAACCTAACTTACACTTTCAACGGTTCAAGAATGTATAACCTTATATTTTGAAGAAGCTTCAAATTCAAGAACATAATATGTATCCTTGTGAAACAACCCTTGGGTTATCAACCAACCAAACTGCAAGATAACCAAGCTTATCCGACTGGTATTAGAAGCCTTAATCAAAAGGGTAAAAAAGTACATAAATTCCTAAAATGAATATAAATCTTGTTGCAGGATAACTAAATTGTATTTCCTTGAACAAATGTAATTTCAATTCTGTGGAACTTCAAAAATTCAACTCCCCACCACATTGTTGCTAGTGCTGCATAAGCATCTCCCAATGCAGAGGGTAACCATCAACTCATCAATATGTCATCCAAGTGAAGCATCCATGAAATGACAACGGAAAGTAATGATGGTACATACATGCAAAGTGAAGAGTTATGAAGCAAAACTACTCCTATATGATGCATAGTATCAGGTTCCACTATTTTGGCCAAAATATAAAGCTCTAATGCATTGGAAATTTATAATTTAAATAGTAGAATAGTAAAAAAAAAAAAAAAAAAAACTAGTAATATTCAGTAATTTTAAAATGATAGAAATTTTAACAAAAACTGAATAAATATCATAATGTTTGCATCTACAGGACAACTTTGCTTTTATAAGCTATTGCTAAACTTTTGATGAACTGCAAATATAATATTAAAGCACATCTATATAATTTTGTGATTCTAGCAAAAATGAATAATTTAAAAAATATAAGAGAAGACGTGTATATAAGCATTAGTAGTTGTCCCTATAGCTCTCCAAACATAAGACAAGATTGGCTAAATCCATCAGTTCAACTTTTGTACCTAGATAATCCATGGAAAAAAAAATCAAGCTCTACCCAAATTTTATCTTCTTGAAACACCATAAAAAGTGATATCCGTAAACACCTGAACATAGCATAATTCACAACATATAAAATAAAAAAAAGATACCACAAGATCTAGGTAAAAGCCCCCATGCTAATAACAACTCAAGGCTGCTAAACTACAGGGAATGCATTTTATATAGAAAATGAAGGTATAATAAGCTGATGATAAACATTCACCAGGACGTGTGAGGATAAAAATTTTTAAACAAAAACTTTGTTAGCAATGTAAAATTGAATTCAATTAAGAATACCTAAATGCACATTATGTTCAAAAGAAATCTTCAATACATAATCTACATACTTCATGGGTGATAAAACAAGAGATCAAAATTTATGAAATTAATGAAACACAATTTCAATGGACCTTGCACCAACTGCTCACAGAAACTTCAGGTGTTGCCAGTTTTTAAGTGGAAGAAACTCACTGTCTTTCTCTGGTGATGATGTTTGCTTAGATGCATGACGCCAAGGATCTTGTGAGCCATTTGTGAAGATTATCTTTGAGCCTGCAGGTACATACTGATTTCATGCATTATTATTCAATTAAATGAGAAAAACAAAACAAGCACTCATACCAAAAACAGCTTCAAAGAAATTCGGATGGCATAATAGGAGTAGACAAAGTTCAAAGCTGTAGGTCCTAACAAAATTTTAAAAAAATCACCAAGTACAACGGGAAAAAAACACAAAAAGATATTTTTTTCAAACTAGGAAGCAAAAACATAGTCCAAACCATAATAAAAAGCAGCAAATGGGAGCCAACCATAGCAACTACAACCTAATAAAAGACAGAAAATAAGTGCAATTTACTAATTTGCCACAGCTAGGCATTTAATGTTATATCATATAGCAAAGCTGAAACTTCCAAATAAAGTTATCAACTTGTAGGGCTATGGAAGAAGTTATATTTATAATCCCAGATGTAGAAGATTAATATAAAAATAACCACAGTTCGATTTTAATATATTTTTTCAATTAGCAAATGGGACTAAGGTAACTTCATAATTATTTCCATTTGTTTAGAGTAAATGCTCACCTAATATATTTGGTTTCTGTCAGCTAATGACAAGAGGTGCAAAGATCATAGACAAACAAATAATCAGCGATTTTAACTTTTTCAAGTGATCGACACAAGAAATAGTGCATACCAGCAATTCTCGTGCCTCCATAGTATATGTTTGTCATATCCACTTCAGGGTAAATCCCTTCCCCAAATATATTTCTGCATAGTTCCAAATGATAACTGCCAAAAAAAATGCATTTCACTTTGACTTGTCACAAGCATATTGCTGTAAAACTGATATTAGATAGCAATGTAAGTCATGTAATGTGATATCTCCTTATCCAGAGATTAAAAGATAATTAAGAGAGTAACACTACAAATGCCAAGTTAGGTCAAATATAGAACTGGCTAGACAGCCATTAACCCAAAAGTCTAAACTAGTTGGTTAAGATTGTCACTTTGTATATAAATAGAAATTGTTGAATACATAACATGAGATTATTCTTCATGACTACCAACAACCTTCCGCACACATGAGAATGCAGTTACCTTCGCTCTATTCTCCTCTAATGGTCCATTTTAACCCATTAGAATAACACTACAAAAGCCAAGTTAGGTCTAATATATAACTGGCTTGACAGCCATTAACCCAAAAGTCTAAAGTAGTTGGTTAAGATCATCACTTTGGATATAAATAGAAACTGTTGAATACATAACATGAGATTATTCTTCATGACTACCAGCAATCTTCCGCACACATGAGAATGCAGTTACCTTGGCTCTGTTCTTCTCTAATGGTCCATTTTAACCCACTAGAGGTAGACAATACATCTATCATAATCCCATGCCAAGCTGAGATAATTTGCAAGGTTGCATTAGATAGTCAATAAACAACAAACTTATTTAAATAACATAACATAAATCCTCCACGAAATTGTGTGAATGCTATGCATCCTTTGAAAACAAGTGCTGAATTGCCTGAACATCATAAGAAATGTGTGAAGGTCGCCACTACATGGCCCCCCAGTCTGGTAGTAGCAAACAAAACTTCCCATATCACCATGAATAGATGCAGGTAAAAATATGCTGGAAGGCACTAGAATTAGGATAAGAAGTTAAAACTTTAGATAATTTAAGAAACAATATGTGGAATTAGTAAATATCATGATTAATAAGAAGATTAATATTAAAATTAAATAGATAGTTGAGATGACCAACAAAGCAAAAAATCCTGGATTCAAGCTTTTGTAATTTGGCAAGATGCAAAATCATAATAGAGTTTTCAAAACTTTAGATAAGATCTTCAAAGATGATTTGATGGATGCTAAGAAGAATATGAATAGAATAATAGCTTTAGAAATTATTATAACAAAGCAAACTATTAATAAAATTAATATTTATGCCCGACAAACAAGATTGGATTCAAGCTTTTGAGATTGGGTAAGAAGCAAAATAAAAGTAGAGTTTGTAAAACTTTAAATAAGAGCTTAAAAGATGATTTGGTGGATGTTAAGAGGAATGTAAATAGAATAATAACTTTAGAAATTATTATAAACAAGTAATCTATCAATAAAATTAATATTAATGCACCACAAACAAGATTAGATGTTAGAGTTAAGGAAAAATTTGTGAATGATTTAGATGAGTCAATAAACAGGATTCTATTAAATTAAATTTGAAGCAACTAATGTTGATTATTAAGCTGAACAATAAAAAAGTAAGTTTTAAAGTACTATTTTTAAGTGTATTTGAAAAGTTATGTTTTTAATAAATATGTTATTGATAATATTTTAATCAAATAATTGATATTATAAAGTGATTTTCATACATTTTGATTAATAAGTTAAATGAATCTTTTTAGTATTATTTTAATGCGATAAAATTGTATTTTCTTTTGCTCAAATTATTTTAGGACAAAAAAAGACATTTGAGAATGACATTTATTACCCCTTCAATATAAAGTGCTAATTAGAACATATTTGGATGATTGACAAGTCATTTCTCAAGACAAAAATTATGGTCGTAGATATTAAATCAAAATTGATGAAACAAAATTGCCTTTTTCCATAAAATTATTGAATTTCTTGGTGAATGAAAAATGATATTTATAACATTTTGATGTTAACAATACTTTATAAGAATACAATATGATTAATTTAGAGTTAAATTGTTTCAATATTGTGGATGGATAATCCAACAAAATGGTATCACAAAAAGAAAATTCAGACAACTTAGAGAAAAAAATTTTCATTATTGCTTCATATATGATTATTTTAATATGTTCTCTTGTCTTAAAATTTTAAATACTTTTTCCAGTCTTTATTGAGTCATATCTTAATATACATCTCATGTTTACTATTTCTCTAAAAGTAATTAATTGTATTTTGGCTTGAAATTAAGTTTGAAATATTTTATTAGATATTTTGAAAACCTAATTAGCATATGATTTTTTTTTCATCAAAAATATCAAAGTCATTTGAATTGTTGATCCTAGAAAATCTTTAGATATTGTTGTGAATCATTAATATGGGATGATTTGAAAGATGGATTTTGATAAGAATGTTAAATATATTTAGATAATTACAAATTGTTTCTCAAGACAAAAAATTAGTATGACTCGATCGATGGTATCCTGCCATAACTATATTATCATTATTAAAGCTAATCGAACGAGAATTTATTCCATACATTATCTTTAGAGGTTACCCACTTGGAGTAACATCATTATTGAGAAGATAAAGACCCGAACATATTTTAGCATTGCCAATCACCATCCTCAAATCTAATTCCTAACATTTATAATGATTTCTTCAAAATTCAGTAACAATTTTTTACTAAGTGAATTTATTGATAGATAACAAATTACAATCAAAATAAGAAACACAGAGTTAAAAACTAAGTTATTTGAAATGGAAATAGAGCTTATCCAACTTTTGATTGAGATATACAAAAAAGATGAATAGTAAATTTCCCATAATGTGAATTGTAATTTTTCAAAACAATAGCATCACCAATCATATAATCAAACACTCGTGAATCTATAATCTATGGATTTATTCTATTGGTTTTAGCACTTCAGGGGTTTAGAAGATTACCATTTTGTACCAGTGATCTAATACAAATTATGTTGAGATTTGTGGAACATTGTCTTTGATTAATCTAGTTTAGAAAACTTCTATTTGTTCCTTACTAAATGATGCCAATTCTAAAGAAACTCATTTTAGTCCACTAGAGAAAGAGAGAGTGAAATGTGATTCTATTCCTAAGGAGGAGCTTACAATGACTGAGGTAGTTGATGATGGTGATGAAGCCAAGTTTGGTGAAGACATTGACAAGGCCAGTGATGATGGCAAACATGAGGGAGGCCTTGTTGCCAAATCTAATGATTTTGAACAAAACAAAGATCTAGAACATGATGACATTGATGCCTATGAGCTATTAAAAGAAGGGATGAGTGACAAGTTGTGGGTCACAACAGAGTTGGATATTAGATGCTTCAACTTCTTTAAGTCCCCAATACCGCTTTCAAGGCCATTATACTCCCCTTGTATGTTGTCAGTGCCATGGATTTGACAAAGCATGTGAGGGCCTCCTCTATGTAGCCCTGCTAAATGAGGGAGTTAGGTATGTCTAGAGGAAGTGGGAGCTGACAATAATTATGGCCATAGGGACGATAATGGATGATGTTGTGCTATGGATGTTTCAGCTTCCTTGAATCCTCAATGCCACTTTCAAGTCACTTGTACTCTTATATGTTGTAAGTGCCACAAATTCAGCAAAGTATGTGAGGGCCTCCTCTATGTGGCTATGCTAGATGAGGGAGTTAGGTGTGTTTAGTAGGAAGAGAAAGTTGATGATAATTATGGCCGTATGGACAACAATAAGGCCTAAGTTGTCTTGACACCCTATGCTTCCCTTTAGTTTTGAAGTGTAGTTGATGAGATTAGTAGCTAGGACTCCTATGGTGATCATAAGTTGAAAAATTTATGTTGAGCATCTTGTGAAGCTTTGTCAAAACCATCTCCAATAGGAAATCAACCACAAACTAATTAGCGAAGCCAACAATCTTGAGTAGGATGTGACCGATAATAAGCATCCTAGCATCCTTTGCCAAGCCATGGAATGTAGCACCGAAGAGGTAGGCGATGTCGACACAAAAAATCAACCACTTGTGGCCGAGCACACACATCACCGACGTGAAGAAGAGATTCAGAGCAGTGAGGTACAATGCAGATGCAAACATCATCAAAAGTTGCAAGTCAAACTCGTGATATTGATTTGTTTTGTGATCTACCTTCTTGTGATTTTACGCTTTAAGGAAGAACTTTAAGCCATTGGGGAAATAGTTTATTGTCGTCATCCTGTCATAGATCATAATATCATAACTAAAGATTTGATCTCCAATGGTAATGATAATACAGGTAAAAAACACATAAACAATCAACTCTGAAGCCATGTAAATATTTAAAAAGAATTGCATTTTTTTTCTTTTTTTTTGGTAATTTGAGAATATAAAGAGACTATACATCAATAACTGTATGTTATTCTCATAGTTTTATTTTGAGAGAAAATATCCCTCAATTAAAAGACTAAATTAAGGAGAATAATTTGGTAACAAACTATCCAAAATCATCTTAACTATTATAAATATCAACAACAAATTTAGTAAAAAAATTATAATTAATTTATTCTATATAGAACTAATTAAATTTGAAATTCTAAAATTATAGATGATAGTAGCGTCAAGAATATGATTTTCAAAAATGCACTCAAAAGGTTTAATCATAAAAATGAATCTCATTTCTTACCATTTCAAGTTTGATAAATAAAATCTCCATACGAGATGATAAGAACATATGAGAATAGAATTTAATATGATTTTTTACACATAAACATAACTCGTATTTTATTAAAGAGACTTTAGTTTTATGATTTTTCTTGTGAACCATAAAAGGAAGAGCATTTGTATTCAAACTGAATAGCCATAAGGTTGCAACCTCTAAGGCTATCTAAAAACGTTCAATCTTTCAATCCATTGTCTATATTGAAACTTATTATTTCACAAAATTACAAGTTCTAGTTCATTATTTTTCTAATTGTTAAAAGCCTTATAATTATTTAATCCCATAATGAGAGAAAACTTAGGAAAGAGCAGTAGAAAATGTTGAAATTAATTGTTTCATGAAAGAATTTTATGACAATAAATCTTTGTACCTTCATATCAAGAAGGTTTGCTCGATTAGCTTAGGAGGCATATTTCCCTTAAAGAGACCAAATTATTAAAAGAATTTACTAATATTATCTCAAAAGAACTTTCAAATGAGTTATGTCCCACAAGAGATATCCAACATTTCATTGACTTTATCTTTGGTTCACATCTCTAAAATCTATCACATTATAGAATAGATACCATTAAAACATGTTGAGCTCAAAAGAAAAGATAATAAACTTCTTAGAAAAAGATGCTTTCAAGAGTGTTTGAATCCCTATGTTGTACTTCTAGTGTTAATACTCAAAAAAGATGGAAATTGAAGGATATGGTGAGAGCAAGACAACAATTAAGAATACTATCAATTATAGATATCCAATACTATGACTTAATGTCAAGTTGCAACTAGTTTTTTGTGTCAATCATTTCTCAAAGATAGATCTTAGAAGTGGTTGCTATCATAATAGGATTAAAATTGGAGGTGAATGAAATATAGTTTTTAAAACTCTAAACAAATTATATGAATAGTTAGATATGTCATTTAAATTGTCAAATGCTCTTAGTATTTTTATGTGATTAATGCATACAATATAGAAACCTTTCATTAAAATATTCTTGTCATTTAATTTAATAATATTTTGATCTATAATTTTGATGAATGCAATCATTTGTAGCATCTTAAGAAATTTTTGGAAGATTAAAGGCAAAAAATCATTTGTGAATTTGAATAAATATTTGATTATGAAGACTAAGTGAATTTCTTAAGTTTTATTATAACTAATAAAGATCTTTAATTTGATCTTGAGAAGATAAAAACAATAATAAATTGTCTCATACTAGAAAATTTTATAGAAATCCATAATTTACATGAGATAATTACATTCTATTAAAGATTTATTAAAAGATTGTAGTACAGTGGTAGCACCTATAACTAATTCATAAAATAAAAACTTTTGTGGATTAAGAAAATAAGAAAAACCTTTATTCAAATTAAAGTCTAAATGACTTCATTAGTCATAAAATCATCAAATTTTTATAAATCTTTTGAAATTATTTGTGATACTTTGAGAATTAGAATTGATTGAATTTAGATTTAAGAGCATAAATAACTTATTTTAGTGAAAAAAATATCAACAAACAAAAGTATTCAATGTATGATAAAATTCTATATCATCATGCAAGCTCTACGTCATTGAAGACATTATTTGTTTCATAAAAAAATTACTTAAACTACAGATCATTATAACTTCAAATATATTAATACTCAAAATAAATTAACTTATAAGCATGTAAAATTGGTTGAATTCTTATAAGATTACTTATTTGTCTTGAAACACAAATTTAGAAATCATAATAAATCAATTAATGTCTTATCTCAAGTGGCATTAGTTATGCCCTCACTCAAATTTAATATTCTATATTTTTATAGATTAGAGAGAAACACTTAATTTGTCTTGACTTTTACATGATTTAAGAAAAATTAAAAGACAAATTTATACTTCCATGCAATCAATTCCATTTTCAAAACATTGAATTACATTATGGACAACTAGTAGGTCACATGAGCATAATAAAGTCTAGATTTTATTAGCCCTCATTAAAGAAAGATGTAAAACAAACCAACTTCCAATATAGAATCTAGAAGTTAACAAAGACTATTAAACAAGGATTTGGTAAATATAGATCTTCTATAATTCTAAGTAGAACTTGAGAAGAATTATCAATGGATTTTATTCTAGTATTGCCCAACATATTAATAACATCTTTGTGAAAATAAATAGGTCTTCTAAAATTGTACCCTTCATTTCATGTCAAAAAACCTAATGATCCATCCCATATTACCAAAGCCATTTTCTTGATAAATTGTTAGGCTATATGAGTTGCCAAACAACGCATTGTTATGTGAGAATTTATGATCTATTTCATATATTTTGAAAGATTTCATGGAAGTTATTTGGAATAAAATTGAAATTCTCGCCTGCATTTTCTACCACTAAATAAATGGTCAAGCTAAAAACAAAAAAACGATAAGAAACTTGCCAAATTTAGTTAAAAAGAGTATAAGAAAATTAGGACTTACACTTGCTCACAATTGAGTTTGCTTAGAATAATATCATTTCTAAGACAACAAAACCATTATCTTTTAAAGTTATTTATGATTAAAATCCTAAAAGGTTTATTGATCTAAGGACCTACTCAATATTATTTTGATTTTGAATTTTCATTTGCTATAAATTTTCAAAATTTGCATGAAAAAATAAGATAACAAATCAAAGTAGTAATTCAAAATATGCTAAAACTATTAAATATAAGAGTTTTGAGAGAATTCAATAAAGGAGAGACTATGTGCTTGTACATGTTCGACTCAAGAGATTTATTACCACAAAATATAAAAAATTACATATAATAGCTTATGATATATTTAAAATTATTAAAATGTTGAATCACAATGCTTCTGTTCTAGAGTTGTTGTCCTACACGTTCATTAAGAATATTATTAATGTCAACTTATCTCATATAAAAGTGATTTATACTATAAAAATTTATAGGTTTCTTCTTAAATATATATAGGAATGTCTAATAGGCTTTAATATTAGTTAATGATACTTATGATCTAATCCTTCCTTGCAAACTCTGTACGTGCCTTAATTGAATTAGAAAACGTAATAATCTAAAATAGCACAATGTCAAGCGAAGTTGTCCGAAACTGAGCTGTTGAGTTTGATGATCGTATGAGTCCACTGAAAGAAGTGCTAAAGCCATAGTTCTTCGATTACATGCCTAGATGAGCAATACGTGCTTACAAATGGTGTGTTAGTCTGATATGCAAAGTAGAGATTTAGTCTAAGTATGCTCTTGCTTTTTGATGAATAGTAAATGCAAAGGTTGTGCGGACTTGTCTGACATAATATTTGATTGAGATTGTATTTGTTCGTTGATGTGAATCATACATAGCCTGATATACTGGCCTAAATTCAAATCGTATTTTAGACCAAGAGTACAATAATTGTTCTTCTAATTTTATTAATCGTACTTGGACAATATGACAAATCGTAACATCGTAATAGTACTACGAGTGATATAAGATGGACAGAGAACATATTTTTCCAATTAAATAACGAAAGAAGATGTGCTAATATGGTCAATCCTTAGGTTGAACAGTAAACTTACGTATCAATTCAAAGCCACAATTTGTCAATAAATTTAACAACAGGAAGGCTGCGATATTAGAATCAATTAGAAAACTTATGAGCATAGGCTAAGTATCTAGACTAAACATATATAAGATCACACTCAAACATGTCAAATGTATCTGCCTCACAGGCAAAAAATTTGTCCTAGACTGAATGCTCCACCTTCCACAACTCGAGAAAATCTCCCAAAACTATATTGCAAAAAAGTGATACTCTCACAATCTCGACTCCCTAAAGTTGACAAATAGTTCATCAATAACCATCAATTTAAAAAAGTAAGAAAATTAATTTGTAGTAACAACAAATTCTGCAAAAGAATATATAATAAATGTTCCAAACTAAAAAAAGGCAGCAATTTCATAGACCGTGGATACCTAACATCAATCCTAGAAGAGCGAACACTATCATTTGTTGGTGCTACTTGGAAAAATGCAACCTCAGTACAAACTTGGAACCACCATAATCGATCACCTAGAAATTTCAATTTGATAATAGAGGAAAAAATAAAGTCAAGTTAATAGCACAAAGAGTTAGACACATGTTCATAATAAGGTACATATTAGTTTAGGTGATAATACAGCATGCAAAAAAAGATGAAAAGAACATATTACCACTTTTTTCACCAATGGCTGTATTTTTAAGATGTTGCTGATCATATGTTTCAACAGATGCGCCAAACTTTCCACAATAATAATCTTTTACATAGTTCGCAAATGTTTCCTGCATGATCATTTTCATTCAGGGCATAGTTATGAAAAAAATATATGAAATTTATCAAACTACTATGAGAAATAAAACTTCCTCCAATATTTACAAGCAATTATGCCCTAATTCAAAAGAAGGGTTTGGGTAGTAGGGAAATCGAAGGCATTGTCTTTAACAATAAACTGTAAACATTATATCCAGTATGCTTAACTTCTATTACTTTAGCTGCACCATGACAAAATTGTATTAAACAGATATCTATGAAATAAGATGGCTAAGCTACTTCAAATTATTGTTACAAGAGAAGATTTTTGAAGTATTAATAGGAATGGGTCTTCACTTAGAGTGTAAAGAACTCTACCACCTCATTTCAAAGCATCCATATATGAATATTTTTAGTGAAAATAAGACTAGCTTATAACACAAAATATCCAACCTATACGCAACAACTAAAACAACCAAACCACCCTCAACACCAACTCCAAGTTGTCAAGTTGTTTAAATGTTTACAATGAACACTTCAAAAGCTCTTGTTCCAAATTACGAAAGTAACCATCACAGATTGACCTGATCATAAAATTGCATTACTACGCTGCATAGGACCAAAGAATCATCCAGAGGTTGCTATGGATGCTTAACATTCTAGAGATCCCATCTTCAAATTGTAAGTTCAAAGCAGTTAAATTGGTACAGAAAAAATGAAACTCACACGTTTGTTGACTAACTTCAATCCTCACTTGAGAATGCAAGGTAATGCTACATGATATTAAGTGAACTTTATAGACTAACCCCATGAATAGTGATTGGATACTGGAAAAGCAAGCCAACCATGCTGGGATCAGTTTATGCATATTAGACTGCAATTAGTCCAGAAAAAGAGCCAAAGCAAATTGGCTCAAGTTGGATGAGGATGAACTGCAGTACTTCAGCTAAAGAATAAAGACCATAATTCTCAAAACAAGGTCAAAATCTTAAGATAGGAATGCCCCTATATCTCCGTCCAAAGCCAGATCGAAGTAGAATTTGTAGATTTTTCAAATATATAACCAACAGACAGTACTTAACCTCTTCTCCAATGGAGAAATCTCTTCCATTTGAAGTAATAAATAGACTTGTTTATGTCTCAAAGAATGAAATCAGAAATGTGGTATTCTGTCCCTGGAAACAAATCACCAGATGAATGGTTCCAATGCAAAATTTACCATATTGCCCCAGTCAAACACTTTTTTGAGCTTGGCAGAGTGCCCAATTGGATCAAGTCCACAGTGACGACTTATTCCTAAGACCAAGAGTGCTGTCTCTTCAAGAGAATTCGAACCTATTTTCTTACACAATTATCAATAAAATCATTGGAAAAAGCATAATGAACAAACAAAATCCAGTTTTTCATTTAATTATATCTCCCTCAAGAGGTTATATTAAGAAAGACAAATACACAAGAACTTTGTCATGAGCATCGAAATGATCAATGGCTTCCATCTTTTCAATGCTCTCCTAATGATTTTTTTCTTAAAAATGGATACTGTTTGATAATGTAAATATGAGGCAAAAAGGTTACTTTCCCCTTTGCTGATTTTTTTTTCAACAGATTAATTCCTTTCTCTCGTCTACATGGAAGGCTACTTCTCACCCAAAATACTTCAAAAAGGTCATCCCGCTATTTAAAATAATGATAGATGCCCCACCTTGCACAATGAATCTCACGAATTCATTTTTCTCATTTCTAGGGAGCGTTACTTCTGGTTCCATAGAATACTTCAACAGAATTATCCCAAGCCCCCTTGTCTATTCACAATAATGACAGAAGCTCTACGCTGCACACTTGACTCCAATGTCTCTAATAACTTACTCGTGTCAACCAAAGGGGAAGGTATATCTGCTCTTTGCTATGATATCATTGTCTACTCTATGATATCATTGTGCATGGTAGAGCTAGTAAAGATGCAAATTTTCATGTTGCCCAATCACAGGCATCAATTCCAAGTCAGGTTTCAGACATCGACAATGGAAGGTCAGCCGTGGTAGCTGATAACCATTCCCGGACATCAAATCTTCATTTCCCAACATTATTAGGCTTCATTCTCCAATAGCACCTAGGTTGATTCTCAACAAATTATGGACACTTTTCTCAACAAATGCCTCCGAGTATTATTCATCAATACAATCAGTGGGCCAAGTAATCCTTGTAATCATCGAACCATTGTGAAGTCTTGAAAATTATGTCAAGAGCTACCATCCAAGATTTCACAAATGGAACTATCTATGATACACTACCGAGCACATGAAATTAGCTAACCTAGAGCTCATGAGCAAATAGCTAATGAATCAGAGTGAGAGGAAGCACTCTCCAATGGTGCTACAGGTTTATATTAGTACCACTCCCATTTTAGTGGAACTTTTTTTCTTCATTTTCCTACATCTTCTACAATGACTTTCACGTATTCTTATCATTTACCTTCAGTATGTCACAACTTCGTTTCCACTTTCCATCAACATCTATGGATCTATATTTGGCAAAAGATGGGCAAACTAAGAAATGCTGAAGGCCAAGAGCTGTAAAAGGCCATGGTGGCAAGGAGACATGCACTTCCACTAGAGTCGCCAAAGATAAAATTCTACCAATTCTTGCTAACATTGGCGTGGCACCCTAGACACTTTTCTGAAAGTTGAAAGCTAATATGATGATATTTCATTCATTAAAGCAGCAGTTCATGAAATCTATTCTGATAATAGACACAACAATGACCACACACAAGCCTTGCTATAGGTAGTCACAACCATAATGATTATAACCTCTCCAGAAACATTCCCCAAATCAGGAGATTCAGAATACCTAGATAGTAGGCACCTCCTCCCCTGAAAGGAAGAAATTTGTAACCAAATGCATCACCATCTCCATACTCCACATATACAAAGATAGTACACTCAGTGCAACTAGCAACAAAGAAGGCCAGCATACGCGAAGTCCCTTCTTGAGTCCTCAATGAAGAGGAACTTGATTCCCAACTATGCCGGTGGAGTCGCAATACAATCAAAATGCTTCTCTTTTCAATGCACACCTTCTTGGCCAGATTCCACCAAAATACAAGAAACCAGCAGTGTCTATCTACCAAAATTAGACCGAATCAGATTTATTTCTCAAGAAATTTAACATCATCATAGTCATTTGGCTGGCCTCTAACATAATCAAATGCAAAATATTCATTGGATTCTTGCAAACCTTAAATTGTTCTAAAGCCCACTCGAATCACCAATCCACTCCTTCTGTGATCTCTAACGAGTTTTCCTGTTAGCATTTGCTACTTCTAGGACAGCAAAAACAATAAATAAGATTATCCTTGATTTAGCAAAAAGATGAGCTACATCTGCAAATGTTTAGCAGTGAAGTGCTCAAGGTTTATTGTGCACACGTTCAAGCATTTTTTTCTTCTAAATGATTCTCCATCACTTTTTCCCATTGCCTTGCATCTTCTGCCTTTTGGCCCTAGATGTGAGACTATTTATCCAACATCACACTAAGATGAAGTGCCAAAAATGATAATACTCTAATACGATTTTGGAGCTAGTATAATGGGAAATACTGAAAAGCAATCATAGTGTGAGTTAAGTGTAATACAAACTTAAGCAAATTAATTTGCCATATTTGATAAGGTGAAAGTGACTGTGATGTCTAGAAGTGCTTAAAAAGAAACCAAGCAAAGTAGTGGTGAAAGAGACATAATTTTCTATAATTGAGAAGTTAAAAGTAATTGCAATGTTTGGAAGCAGTTAGGAAGGGAATAAAGGTGATTGATAGTGGAGACTAATGGTTCAGACGTAAATGGAAGTGAAAGTGTGAGATTGCTTGGGTTTATTGGAGGAACTAGATTTGAGGTTCTATGCTTGTGTAAAAAAATAACATGCATATGATTAAGCAAGTTCAAATGACCTGCTTGAGCATAGAAAATCAAGTTTGTGGCTGATTTTCAATGAGCAACGAGCAGACTTTTTTATACAAGTTCACACTTATTAAAATCTAAGTTAAAGGCTATTTTAAAGATGTTTAAGCTTCAAAATCAAAAGCATCATGTGAGCTTTCAATTTGAACAAGCTCAGAATAATTATACCACATTTTAACAATTTGTTGCAAGAAAAATTTAAGAATAACATAAGAAGAAAGCAAAGGATAACCAAGCAAGAGAAATCTGTCAGGATATGCCAAAATCCATTGCAAATCACTGATACAGGATGCATGTAGCATGTTGTAGCATATAAGAGTATTAAGTTTATAAGCTTCTCTTAACCAGCTGTTTATTTTTATAACTTCAAAAAAATCCTGGATATGTAAATATAAGGTATAATGGTTGTAATTAAAACATAATCTACATGTGTTTTTGTTTAGTGGATATTTATGTATGTGCTCAACAAACGTTTGGTCACCCACAACATCTAAGCTTTATTACAATCTTCTGTAATCTATTAGTAAAAATTGCATGGCTAGGAAAACAATAATCCTGTACTAAGAAGCTAACCAATGCATTGAAGAGGAATGAAGTGCAATAGAACTTTAAAGAACTTCCGAAGATAGCAAAAGGCTAAGGATTAGAAGCCAGGATCTATGGATTAAGAATTAAAAGGTTGGGGATTATGGGAAAGAGATTGGGGGTCAAGGACTAGGGGTAGGGTGAATGGACAAGTAAATAAAGAATAGAAATTAGGAGTTAAGTGTTAGCTGAAATAAAACTAATCAGGGAACTGAGCCTATTGATTTTGCAGGTTTCACAACTACAGTGCTGGCATTATAGATGCGGGCATTGCTGGGAGGTGAAGGGCTGGGGGTGTGCTGAATAGTTTATTGCTCAGTGTTCCTCTTTGCTGGTACAGCTGGAGGAGCATCTAGGCCAAAAAGAGGGCAAACGACTAATATCGATTTCACTAATGCGACAGGACAGATTGAACAGGAGCTACTGAACAGTGTTCACGTTGCCGGGGAGGATATTGTTTACATTGTAGAGAGGGCACTGTTTCAAATGAATGCAATAGAAGGATGGTGCACAGAAGTGAGCAATGGCTACCATAGATATGTTAGGCATGTAGATGTTGCAATCAACGATGTTGAAGACGCAATGACTGGTGTATGATGTAGATGACGAACATATCTCATGCAAGAAGAAGCTTTATTTCAGAAGTTGATTCAATTAGGATATGAACCCTGTGAATGCCAATGGTGGACTGAGGACAATTCTATACTGGGGACGATGACCAAAGAGAAGGAAAATCATAATGGTGTTGCTGCAATGGATTGCACACAAGATGCTCACCGTAATGCTCAAATGGCTCTTGCATAAGCACTCATGAGCAAAAACAAGAAGAATGGAGTTGGCGGGTCACCAAGTCCTCAATAGCTTCAAATGAGGAATCCCTGGATTAGCAGATTGGCCTTAGACGTGTCTCAACTCATTCCCAAAGATGCATCGCTTCTTTGCGAGGATGAGCTCGAAGTTTCTGCTGCACAAGTGGAGGGGGCTTGGCCAAGTTTCAATTTTTACTGTTTGGCATTTTGTATGAATGATTACATAATCTTGCATTCTAGCATTAAGGAGGACAAGGCATTTGGCATGGTGGTCCATGCCTTGTTGCAGTGCAGATCCTTGGCTTGGATATATGGATGCTTGAGTTTCAGCCTTCATGCAAATTTGAGCCTGTTTCCCTGAATTGCTGATGACTTAATTCAGTTTGGGATGCTTTTAGGGACACCCTTGAGAATTGATGCAATCACTGTTGAATAAGAATGGGCGACCTACACTACATTCGCACATGCATTAGAATGAACTTATATAAACCACTGCTTACTAAAACCTCAATGAAGAGCCCCTTTGACCAATTCTTTCAATGATTTGAATATAAGGGAATTCTTTTTTATATGCTTTGAATTTAGCAAGGTTGGTCAGCCCACTAGTTTTACCCAAAGAAAGGTGCAAACAGTTGGACAGGGTCCTCCTCCTAGCAATGCATCAAAAAACGATCCTATTCAAGTGCAAAAAAATGGCTATGGCCATTCTCCTTATGCCAAATGACCTTTGCATGAGGACCAAGCGGAGAATAATGATACCCAGCAGGGACCATGGATGTTGGTGCCACCACGATGAATCTTGACTAGAGGGAAGGTAAGCCACAGCACTAACTTTGGGAGTATGGAGAGAGCTGGTGATCAGGCACAAGGCCAGCAGGGTGCACATGGGAGCTCTTCGTTGAAGGTTGGCCACTCAGAAGCTACAACAAAAAAGGAACGTAGGCAAGTTTTGAGGTACAGCAATGCTCAAGCAAGGCTACTCGGGCAGATGGAGGCTGTAATGCACCTGAATGAGCAGGCTCGATGAATGAACAGAGCAGGGAAAATGAACAGAATGGCAGGGCGATACTCACAGGAAGGCATGCGAAAGCTATGGAACAGCATGCAAAGGGAATAAAATGGCGGAGCAAAATGAACAAGGTGTCAAACGTAAAGAACAAGAAATTTGGCAAAATGGACAGCAAATTTGACGAGATGAACATAATGTTAATCATAATTGGTCTAGCAGCATAAAGACTTAAGTTTAGTTGTTCAGCAGTAGAGAGGAAAATAGGTTGCAATGCAGGAATTGGGAGTTTTGTTCGGTATGTGGGGCTATCCGAGGATATCGTGCTGCTTTGTCTTTCACACCATCAGGATTGTTTCCACCTAGAAGCAGTTTATTGTTGCAAAGGCTTCAACAGGCATTGAACCCAACTAGCTGTTTTGTGTTGTATATGCAAAAAAGGGCTGCATTCATTACATAGCAATTTGGCAGTCCTTGGTTGACTTCTTCAAGATGTATGGCTGAACATTGTGGGAGATGACTTTAACTACCTTTTTTACCATATCGAGGCCAGTCTCAAAGGAGTTCTTAGCCTTTGTCTCAGAAGAATTTGCATGATTTGGGGTTTGAAAAGATTATTTATTTGGTACAGTAAAAAGGAGGGTGTGCTAAGATGTGAGAGAGACTAAATAAAGTTTTGATGAACTAAGAGGGCCTCATGAGACGCCTAGGCATCCATCCTATACACTTGTTTTCATCGTGTCAAATCATTCCCTATTTTTTTTTTTTTGTTAAACCAACTAGATTTTAGATCACAAGGTAATTGTCTAAAGTTCAAGGATATGTGGGTATCGTTGGATGAGGTTACGGTAGTTCCCACTCATGTGTGGAGGTGGCCAACTAAGGGGAGCCCCAATTATATGCTTAGACACAGGTGTGCCCATTCCATTAGAGACACAAGTGCGGGATTTTTTGCTTACTATAAAACAATTGAAAGAGAATATCACAAACCACTAGAGCTCGGAGTTCCAAAGAGAGGATTTGTCCATAAAGGAGCAACACTGGCAGTTCACACCAAGGTTTGGTGATTGGCTCAAGGTAATCGAAAGACAACTTATTGCCACCGCATTGTTTCTTATAGGAGGAGACAAACAAGATTGAATACTGCTTAGCTGAAGATGGCACGAAGATAGCAAACATGTAAGAGGTTTTATCTATGCTTGCCAACAACTTCACCAAAAAGTGGTGCTTTTTGATCTAGCTAACTCCAAATATTTTGTTGGCCATTAAGGGTGGTCATCGTCCTTGACTAAGTTGATAGCTTGATAACTCTAATTAATTATGAAGAGATTGTTGCACCCTTGATCTATGTATAACTTCTTGTTATACTAATACTTTTCCTTTAAATATTTCACATTATGCATCTCAAGATTATCTAGATAAACCAATTAGAATGCTTTAGTTTTTGATTTAAAGATTTAATTAGCAGCATTTTGCGAGAACATAACGAACACAAAACATTAAGCATAAGCACACTTAGAGAAGATGTGTTTTAGAGTCTATTAGTTTTTAGAATATTAACACCTAAGAAAATATTCTAGAAACACTACAAAAAAATGTTGAAGAATTGAACGTGTCGTAAAAACTTTTCAAATATATTTTTCACAAAAGACATTATACTTATGTTAGTTTTAGGCAATCATTCACATAAGAAGGTCCAAAATTGAATATAACATACATTACATTATGCCTAACATACAATATGTTTAGTTTGACTTGGTACGTATGTTAAGTAAATTTGTACCTGAGAGAAAAAATGTTTTCAAAACCTTGTGTATGATACACTACACTTAATATGCAATATGTTTAGTTCAAACTATTTAATACATTGTGGAAACAAAAGGTGCACTAAGTGCATAACCTAAACTCGATACTTATAGTAATAATCTGTCTGTGAGAGTGTTCTTGCCTCTAGTCCTCATCAGCAGACATTTTTTAGAGTAGTCGCAATAGAAGTGGAAGCTGAATATAGCTAGAAGCAAAGGAAGAAAGAGAAGGAGAAGTACTTTTGTTACAAATTTCCAAGAAGATTCCCTTCAAGAAAATTTTTAAATTTTACAATAAAGTTTTGATTCTCAAAACTCTCTTAATTTTTCTAAATTCACTTCGAATTTTTCTCTAAACTAATCTCTAGTCGTTCCCTCTCTAAAAATTCCTCATGGAAAGTTCTCTCAAAAAGTTCTACTCAAAAAGATCTCTCCTCTCTTAAAATCTCTCTGAAAGTTCTACCATCATTCAACATTCTTACCCCTTTAGATAGAACTCAAATACAATATTTTAATATATAACCAAATTACAAAAAGATGCAATTGCCCCTGTTGAACTTTGAAATTTCGAGCCGACTAACCCGTTTCCTAAGCGCAAGGATCTTTCGCTTGTGAGTCTTCCATACGCCTAGCCAGGCGTGCGCACGTCTTCCGCACGCCTAGTCAGGCGTGTGCGCGTCTTCCGCACGCCTGCACCGTCCTCCCAGTCACGTGTTGTGCATGTACCAGGGGCTAAATTGTTCGCACAGAAAAGCACACACGTCACTCCCAAGTCAGGCGCATGAGCCTACTGTTGCGGTGCCCGAAGCTCAATGCCTGCCTTGGCGCCCAAAGGCGGGCACGTGCGCTTACACGCGTATGGCGCCCGAAGTCAGGTGCCTACCCTATGGTGCACGCCACCCAAAGTCGGATGCAAGTGCCGCTTACATCTATTGATGTCATCTCCCTTTTTTTGTATGTTTTTTTCTTTTTTTTCAGCATTTTTTCTTTAGCTTTTGATCTCCTGATCATGTCCCTTTCTTTTTAAGGTTCAAGTCCCATCGAATCTTCCTTATTGAACTGATATTTGGTTGTCTTCTTTGACAAAATGAGACTTTTATCAATCACATCAAATAGTTTCTTGGATCTTGTTTGCAACATATATTTTTGGCAACCATTTGCTAACCTCAATTGTTCAACACCAACAATACACTTTATCACTGTTTCATTGTCTCATTCTAAAAGGAAATGTTGTCCATCCTTCGAGAACAGATATTGTTGTGCTCATCGATAGTAGATGATATCTCAATCCCACAAGTAGCAATTCGCTAGTATAATCTGACAAACTTTTAGAGGTACCATTTTGCAGACAGCCTCATCGATGTAGTCTTTGGTGATAACAAACTTCACCTTGTATTGTTTTTAATTATTGTCTCAGAGTCATTATGGATCTACCCCAAAAAAATGTGATGTAGTTTCCAACTTTAGCCTTTCCACAATACCTTTGGATATTAGGTTCTTTTCTCTTCTAATGTCGACAATAGTACAGATAAGTTCTTTCTCCACTTGTATTCTAATAGTAAAAAGTTTTCTTTTGTTTCACTTCATGCGATATCTCCTTTAGAGTCACCATAAGAGATAAAGTTTCATCTTTTTGTGAAGCAGTTTGTAGTCTCTTTTCAGTTTCTATTGTAATAAGTACATTGTTCTTCTTGAATTTTTTTTAAAAAAGATTAGGATGCAATTTCCAACATTTTTTTATGTGTCCTGTCTTCTTGCAATGATCATAGTACTACTTCTGATTTTTGTTGTTTGTTATAGCCGTAATAAATTTTGTTGGATAATATTTTTCTTTTACTGCTCTTTTTCAAACTTATACTCAAACCTCTTGGTACCTTATCCTTCAAACTTTATCCAGTTGCATTCGTTATTCTTTTCAATAACCATAGTTATTGGCTTACTTCAAAGATTGAATAGGAAAAAAAGATAGTTCGATAACAATAAGATAATACAGACCTACAATGTACTTTGACAATGTCTTCATTTCTTCAATAGATATTCCCAAACTAATGGTTTGTCGAAATTTTGTGGTATATTCTTGCATCGTTTATCCTTGTTGCTGTTATAGACTGTCACTTTCTCTACCTTCGTCCCCATATAACCCATGGGATAAAATTCTTCTCGGATTAGTTGTTTAAATGGATTCCATGTTACTTTTATAACTATCATTTTTGAGGTGAGCATTCCACTAGGCTAATGCATGACTTGTCATTTTAAGTCGAGCATATGCTACATTGTCAGATAAGAAATAGTCATGTAGAGAGAAATATGTCTCCAATTATTCCAACAAGACATCTAATTTCTTTACATCTACTGTATGATCATAAGTTGGTAATTCCAGTGTAACATCTACCTTAAAAGGACACTATCAATTCTCTTGCATCGAAAAAATGAGATTGATATCATTTTCATCTTTATCTCCAATTATTTTGATAAAATTACTTAATATAAAATGCCTCTAATTAAAAGTATCTTCTTTTAACAGATTGTCTTTTGGATTCGTCGTCAAAAGGGATTAGGATTTTAGCACAATTTCCATTAACACTTGTACTTGTGTTAATAGAGCTACCTGTGCCTCCAAGCTTGATGCTGAAGCAGTCGGCACAGTCACCTCGACTAAAGCCTCGTCTTGATTTTCTTTTGAGGTTTGCTCCTCAAGTCCTTTCTTTTTAGTTCTTGTCATCAACTTAGAATCGAAGTATCTGTGATACCAAAATAATATGATCTGTGTGTGAGGGTGGTCCCGCCTCGCGTCCTAGTCAACAGACCTTTTTCAGAGCAGTCGCAACGGAAGTAGAAACATGAATATAGCTATGAGCAAAGGAAGAAGGAGAAAGAGAAATACTTTTGTCACAAATAATAAGTTTTCCAAGAAGATTCCCTTCAAGTAATTTCTAAATTTTATAACAATGTTCTAATTCTCAAAACTCTCAATTTTTTTTAATTCAATTTGGATTCTTCTCTAGACTAATATCCAATCCTCCCCTTTCTAAAAATTCCTTCAAGAAAATTCTCTCAAAAAGTTCTCAAAAAGATCTCTATAAAAATTCCTCTCAAAAAGTTGTCTTTATTCAGTATTCTTACCCCTTAATATAGAGCTTAAATACAATATTTAATACATAACCAAAATACAAAAAAATGCAATTGCCCCTGACGAACTTTGAAATTTTGAGCTAACCAACCTGTTGCCTGTGTGCACGGATCTCCAACTCACACGTCTTCCACAACCCTAACCATGCAAGCACAGCGCTTGCACCGTTCGCCCGATTGTGTGTTGTGCACGTGCAAAAGGCAAAATAATCACATAGAAAAGCGTGCATACAGCGCCCAAGTTAGGTCCATGCGCTTGCACTTGTGCGGCGCCCGATAGCAGGCATGTGCGTATGCACCTGTTATTGCGGTGCCTGAATTTGGGAGCCCGCCCTGTAATTCAGCTGCCCAAAGTCGGACACCTACCTTGCAGTGCACAACGCCTAAATGCGGGCACGTGCGCTTGCACATGTGCGGCACCCAATGTTGGGCACCAGCCCTGTGGTACACGCCTCCCGAAGTCGAGCATGCACACTGCTTGCATTTGATGACATCATTTCTCTTTTTTTGCGTTTGTTTTCTTTTTTTTTTTTTCTATATTTTTTTTGGCTTTTGATTTCCTGATCAAGTTAATATTTAATATATAATACATTTAATTCATTTGAGTCAACGTCCTGTGAAGTCAGTCAAACCCAAGGATTAAGTATGACATGTTTTTATTTAACATACAGTAGTTAGTAAAAATTAGCACCTAATGTATAGTATAATCCTTAGAACTTATTATATGTTTGGTTCATTTTTTATAATTAATTTGACCAAAATTTAGAATATTCTAAGATAGTCATTCAAACACCATTGGATGAGTTTGGAACTATTGGAATCCGTTCTATAAAATTATAAATGGGTCCTAAATTTTGAGAAAATACTAATGATCAATTACAAATCTTTTAGGAAGCTTTCATGATTGAATATTATCATGAACTTCAAGATTGGGTTAAGAAAGCTGAGCTAAAGTTGTAAAGAGCTATATATACACTTTTCTTAGCCATTAAGCAAGGAATACCTAGAGCTAACTTGAATATCTTTCTTAAGCTTATTCTTGTAACATTATCGTGTGCTTTTTGATATTATTATCAGGTTATAGAACTTTGTATTATTGAGCTTTTATATTGTTCTTTTGTTTCATTATTGAGACTTAGTTCTTATTTCATTTATCGATATTTTGGCCATATTGTAAGGTCTTTTAGAAAATTACTCTTATGACCTTTTGACCCAATGCCTTATAAAGTTTTTTGAGCCAACAATGTAAAGTTCTTTGGCCCAGAACTTTATAGGATCCTTCGACCTTACGTTTGTAAGCTCATTTGGATCAGTGTGATATTTTTTTTACTTGCTTTTATGAAAGAAGTTTTGTGTTTGTCTAGCCTTTTGGTCAAGACGTAAATTCAATTTCAGATCGAACTAACCCAAAAATCTCTTATGTACCTTCTTTATTGAAATCCTTATACAAAGGTTTTAGAGTTAATAAGAGTTTTCTAATTAAGTTTTAGGAGCAACTAAGAATCTCAATAAACATTGGTTGTGTTTAACTTGTTTACTTTGATATTACAATTTTCATAATTCATCTCCTTATTGCATAGACATATAACTCCCATTTTTCAATAAAGATTCATAGTTTCCTTGAAAGCCAATTGTACAAGTGTAAATGAAATCATGGAATCTTTTTTCAAAAGTTACTAAGATGTAACTAGCAAGAATCTATTCTATTGTTCAACAATTCTTTGACACTATGGTGATGCCATAACGATGGCAAAGCACGCTTAGTGTGCCTTTTCCAAAGGTGCAAAGAGCTTTTATTCGGAGTAGTTTCAATTAATCAACCTTTATACTACTATTTATAAGATGATGGCCAACATTTATGTCAGGAGAATGTAGAACCTTTTTGGTGAGTTGATTGCTACTAAGCACGATGTATTAATTTTGGGCATGTCTATCATGGATAATTGTATCATGGCACAAAAGATCATGCATAGGCTTGCTTCTTCAGAGTTTATAGAGGGTTCTAAACTTACTAAATTTAAAATGGATGAAAAAGATCAAAGGAGAAGACAATACAACGAAAATCGACGATGCAACATGAAGCAACAAAACCACGAGCTAGGCTGCACGTGGAGACACACGGCAAGTACATCGGAGGGCGCTACAGCATGCTAATTGAGCACTGTGCAAAGGGCAGGCATGGACACAGAAGGGCGCGTCACACAAAGCACCCATGTGTGCTAGCGCTGACATTCAGGTGGAATAGGCACACGTGTGCCAGTCAACCACCTAAAGCACGTGTGACAAGTTGTCTGTGCGCAGACAGTCCCTCTAGAACAGCCATACAGATGCGACACGTAGGAACCAAATGCATGGATAGGTGCAGAATTTGGGAGATTTTAAATTTTCAATCAAAATCACATATTTTTGGTTAAATATTGCGTAAACCTCTATATAAATTGGTGAAAAAAAAATGTATGAAGCAAGTTAGAATTTGTAAGTTAGAACTTATAGAAAGTTAAAACTTGGAAAATTCAGAGAATTTTGGGATCCAAAACTTCATGAATTCAAAATCCCTTGAAAGAAAAGTTTTCAGAGAATTAAATCTCCTTATGACAAAAGTCTTCTTTTTTTCTTTCTTTCTTTGCTTCTTGCCAATATCCACTTCCACTTCTACTTCCACTATTGCTACTCTAAAAAAAAAGTTTGTTGGCGAGGACTCGGGAAGAGAACACCTCGTAGACAGATCAATATCAATCAAAGTAGTCATGGAACAAGAATATGATTAAAGACAAATAGACTTTATAATGGGCATAACTTCATCATTTTAGCATTTTCTTCGAATGGTATAACTAAGCCCATACATGTGTGGCCCACTCAAGATTTGCTCTCTTAGTTATTGAGACACAATCCCATTAGTTTCTAGCAACCTATGGCTATCATCAAGGCTACCCCTTATTTACCTATTCATTCTATACCCAAAGTTGTCATTACTGCTTCAAAGGAGGCTTGAGAAAAGGCACTCCACTTGGCATCATGAACTCAAAGGTGAGACCTCAGTTCTCCAATTTGCTATTTGTAGATGATGTCCTTCTTTATGCTCTATGTGTCACGCCCCGCCTAAACTATCACTATAATCTACTGATAAAATCAGCTAATCAGAGCATAGCAGCATATAATTGAGGACACAACTGTAAAACTAGGCGAGGGTGACGCAAACAAAATAAAACTGTTACCTTTATAATCAACAGCAACTTCAATATATGCATACCTGTCACTTGGGAAATCCTGTACAAAAATTACAAAAAACGAAATAACAGATACGTTTGTACAAAGTCCCATACCATCCTAAGCACCCTCTCTCTGTGAATCAGTGGCATGTCCTGTAATGTAAGTAGGGGAAATGAGCTTATAAAGCCCAGTAGGTGAATGCTATGGCTACAAGGATATAACATGATGAATATCCAACAACATGCTTTATCTCAAATGTAAATATGGCAAAGATAAATCTGAAATCAGCATGCAATGAATCAAGCAAAGTATGCAATTCATTTCTTCTTCTTTTCAATTCTTTTTTTTTTTCTTATTCATTTTTTTTTTCTTTTCTTTTCTTGCTGGGTCCCAGACTTTCCCCATGATCCACATCCCCCATCCCTATCATATCATATCACATCTCTATGGCATCTATCTCATCTAGAGACCATTGCCCGTAGGCATATCGTGGCTGGCCAAGCCTATCACGTCGGACCATCTCCGTATCTCAGCCCTGCACAAAGTGCTAGCCATATACGAGATGTCTCGATCTCTATCACGTCGGACCATCTCCGTATCTCAGCCCTGCACAAAGTGCTAGCCATATACAAGATGTCTCGATCTCATCATATCCCTCCGCACTCAGCCCTGCACAAAGTACTAGCAATGCGGGGGAGGTCTCTATGCCATCTCATCATGCCCAGCATCCTGTGCTGGTGCTCATATGTCCGGGGACTACTGGGATGCGATCTAGGGTCAATTCTTTTCTCTTTTTTTTTTACTTTTCTTTTTAGGGAATTTAACCCTTTAAGAGGCATAATCGATACCTCTACACATTTTCTTTGGCATGCTTTACATTTTACTATACCATAGTATCATATTGCAAATTCTCATTTCATTTTCATATAATGCCATAATATTTCAAAGCCATGCTTTTATAATAAAATAACAATCACTACTTACATTACTATTTAAATAAATTCACCTACCTGAGTTCCTGAGAGTCCTGCCATTCTTTGGCCTCTTCCTCTTCCCCTTCCTTTTCTTCTCAACACTTCTTTTCAATTTCTTCCCCCTTTTTAACACTGCTCAAGCACAAAATAATTCAAGGGGATAAGATAAATAGAAAACCTCTTACCACCGGCTTAAGAACAACAAAAGAAACTCACCGGAGGCTGCCGCCGACCGCTGCACGGTTCAGAAATTCCCCTCGGATCAAGCCGACACTCGCATGCAACCCTCCTTTCTCGGCACGGAAAACGAGAAAGGGCTGCACCGCAAGAATTCCAAAAATCAAAAAAAATACTTTCCCTTCTACGGTTCGAGGAGAGAGACCGCTCGAGAAGAGAGAGAAAAGCTCGGGAAAGAGAAAAGGGCTCGGAACTTACCCGATTCCCCTCCTCGCTGAGCTCGGGACCCGAAATCGCCGCCGCCGAACTCTCCCTTCTTCCGATTTTCGTCAGGACGGAAACTGCTGCGGGGGAAAAATCGTTCGCATGGTTCGGCACGAAGAACCCTAATCCTTTAATTCCTCTCGGGGTCGGGGCGTACGAGCGCACGCAGCGACACGCGGCGACACGCGGATCGCCTCGCGTCCGACACCCGTGCGTCTCTTTTTTTTTTTTTTTTTTTTTTTTCAGGATATTACACTATGTCATCAACAATCAAGGAGATTTTAAGTGTTATTGCTAATTAAGACCTAGCCTTGAGGTAGTAACTCAACAAGAACAAATCTTCAATGTTTCTTCTATAAGGTTGCTTAGTATTGCCAATAGATGATAACTAGGAAGCTGGACTATAACAAGTCACATCAACACATACATAAGGTTGCCTTTGTGGTTTGGGCAACCTATGGTAATGGGTTTCTCTTGTATTATTTAAGCAATTACAAACAAAATATCTATGTGGGGCACCAAGACACTTTCTATTGCTGGCAAGGTTGCGTCAATCTACACAATCTTGACTTTCATGCTTATGTATACCGCAAGACGCTTCCATTAATCTATTTAAGGTTATATCCAACATTGAGAGGATGATTCGCACCTTCCTTTAGAGTAAGGATGTACAATGACTAGTTATCCACTACTTGTCTTGAAAGCAAGTGATGCGACTAAAATCCCATAAGTTCCATAAGCTCAAAGAGTGGAGAGATGCTCTGGTGGCTTGAGATGCTACCCAGTTCATAGTTGGTGGCATTAACTCCTTTGATGCTTCCTTAAGATTTCTTTGTTAACACCGAGCATTGGGATCCACCTTTCCTTCATGGCTTTCTTTGCCCTTCTTCATTGTGGTGGATTTCCCACTCACTCCCCTCAACAAGGTTGGGTCAAGCTCAACTTTGACAAATTTGCATAGCCGGATGGATCAATTAGGATTAGTATCGTTGTCAAAGATAATGCCAACCAACTGTTCAATGCTAGAGGGTTCTAAGTTGTCTTGTTTATGGCACAGGTGCTGGAGGATTGTGTAGCATGGAAGGTTGTTGCTTTTGCATCACTACAAGATACTCAAGCTGATAGCATTTGCTAGGAGGGGGATGCTCTACCAGTCACTGTTATTATTCACAGGAGCCTATCGACAACCTTTATGCCTGGCAATGAATGACATCCCTCGTATTTTTTTTTTCTTCTCTTTTGGCCATAACATGGCACACGTTTATAGGGCTGCCAAAATGGAAGACACTTTTTAACTAGTAGGGTAGTTGAGTGACTTTTAGTAGGATAAAAGAATGTCCTTACCAAATAAAATTTTTACCATCCTCAACAAACACCGCTTATTTTATACTTAATCTTGAGTGACATACACACCACATAGGCCATGGTCAATATTCAAAAAAAATTACAAAAGATAAACAATATATTTTCTAACATGTAAAACGCAATAATACAACTATGTTCAACTTCATCTCCTATGAGCAAGATTTTTTAAATTATTATATTTTACTAAAGTATACACCTAAACATGCCGATTTATTGGTATCGATCTTTAATGATAATTACAGGCCAGATTAAAAACATACCTACAACAAGGTGGATTATAGTTAAAATGGCAAGCATGATCCAAGGTGTCACCTTCATCAAAATTAACCAAAAGTTAATATTTTCCTTTTTGAGAGTAACTAAAAGATTTGGATCCAGAATTTCTTATTGAAATATAACTTGGATAAATTGACACACAATTATCTTTTAAAGGAGATTACAGAGTAACATTTTCACTCCATAAAAAAGAATCCTATAACACCAATGTTATACCAGCAAATTATTACAAAATGTATTATTTTGGGAAATTCAGATAACTAAAATAAATGATTTACAAATTCATCAAAAGGAAAAGATTAGCTTACCACTAAGTTCTCGTTTAACTTCTTTGCTTCGAGCAGAGGGGAGCATAGAACATCTGGATTTCCATACTGGAACTGAAAACTTAAGAAGCAGGTTGTTGAGCCATTAGATGATCTTTTAGAATTTAATTCAATGAAAAGATATGCATACCGCTATAGCAGCAGCATCAGCCAATAAGTACAAGAAGTCAACGTCATTCTTGACCTTGAATCACAAGTTAATCCATAAGCAAAGCACAATGTTGAATAAATGATGAACGCTAGGCAAAAGAATTAAAACAACAGTCAGCACGGATGCAAACACCTTCAAATGTAAATCAAGCCTACAACAAGGACAATTACAAGAGTTCCACAGGGAAATTCAAAAGCATCATGCTTAAAAAGCTGAGTTGAAAAATTGGTAGTCAAGTCAAACTAATGTACCATTTATTTTCATATAAAGAATGGATTAGATAAAGGGATATACCCCACTCGTATATTGTATATCCAGAAAAGAAACACATATTTTCAAAATGGACAATCAGGTTCCTCACATAGCCAACGAACATACGGTTTTAGATACCTAATGAGGCACGAGGTGTGAGAATTTGGTAAATTACTGTATGCCTAAAATGCCCCTGGCTAACATCTTCTTGAAGTACAGAAAGCCTGAAATTGCCAACTATCCCAGGAGATAAATAGAAATCTTGGTGTTGATCAACAATTACCTAATTAGGAGATTACCTCCAAACTTATTAAATCCAAGATGGATGAAAAAAATCAAAGAGACAAAGTGACGAAAACCGACAATGCAGCACAAAATAGTAGGACCACGCGTAGAGCCATGCGAGGAGACAAGCTGCAGGCACGCCGAAGCGCACTAGCCGAGCGCCGAGTGCAGAACCAGGGGCAGGCACGTGGAAAGGAGCGGCGCAACAAGCCCCCGTGTGCATTGGCACGCATGTTGGGGCAAAACAGCCGCATGTGCAGAAGGTACGCCTACCGCGCCACCACAATCAACACGCACACAATACATGCACCAATCGTGTCACTACAGTCAACGTGCACGTGGCAGGCTGTCTGCACATGGGAACAACACTTGCGTGGGAGGACAAACCCCCAAGGAGCGACCATACAGAAACGCAGCATAGGGTGCAAATTAGGTACAAAATTTGCAAAAATTGAGAAATTTTAAATTTTTTGTCAAATCACTTGTTTTTTATTTTATAATTAAATATTGTATCCAAATCTTTATATAAAAGAGTGAGGATGATGTATGAAATAAGTTAGAATTTATAGGAAATCAAAACTTCAAAAATTCAAAGAGTTTTGAAAATCAGAATTTCGTGAATTCAAGAATCCTTTAAAAAGAATCTTCTTAGAAAATTCAATCTCCTTGTAACAAAAACCCTCTTCTCCTTCTCCTTCCTTTGCTTCTCACCATTATCATGTTTTCACTTCCATTACTACTATTTTGAAAAAAAAATGCCTACTGATGAGAGCTTGTGGCGAGAACAACTCGCAGACAGAACATATTATTTTTGTATCAGAGCGTTTCGATTCGATACCAATGACAAGTGCAAAGAAAAAAATAATTGAAGAACAAGCTGTAACAAGGAATCAAAAGATTAAAGAGACTTCAGTTGATGTGATAGTGCTGACTAACTTTGGAGGCATAGATAACTCTATTAACCAATAAATACAAGTGTTAATGGAGATGGTGCTAAAATCCCAATCATTTCTTATAACGGAAAAAAAAATCTATCAAAAGAAAACACTCTTAATCAGAGGAACTATGGATTAACTAGTAAGCTCAAGACAGTTAGAGATAAATATGAGGATAACATCAATCTCAATTTTTGACGCATGGGAATCGATAGCGTTCTTTTGAGGTAGATGTTACATTTAATTTACCAATTTATAATAGTACAATAGATATAAATAAATTAGATACCTAGTTGAAACAATTAGAGACATATTTCTCTTTATGCAACTATTTATCATTAGATAAAATGACATATGCTCAATTAAAAATGATGAGTTATCCAGTAGCCAAGTGAAATGCTCAACTAAAAAATAGTACAACTACAAAAACGACATGGAACCAATTAAACAATTAATTCGAGAAGAATTTCACTTCATAGGTTATATAAAGAAAAGGTAGAGAAGTAGCATAGTCTATAATACTAACAATGACAAATGGTGTAGGAATATACCACAGAATTCTAGCGACAAACAGTGAGTCTAAAAATACTTATTGAAGAGATGTAGACTTTGTCAAAGTATATTACAGGTATGTATTATCCTATTACCATCAAATTATCTTTTTTTAAATTCAATCTTTGAGGCAAGTCAATACATTTGCTATAATTATCAAAAAAAAAGAATAAATGCAAAGGAATAAAATCAAAAAACAAAATACCAAAAGATCTGAGTACAAGTCCAAAAATTGGCGACAAAAGAAAGAGAATTCTCCAACAAAGTATGATATAACTCCCACCAGCAAAAAATCGAAAGTATTGTGATCACTATAAGAAGACAGAACACGTATGAGAAAAATGTCAGAAATCGCATCCTAAACTTTTTCCAAAAAAGTTTAAGAAAGATAAAGTCTTGTTGTAACAAAGACTAAAAAAATACTTGAAACTTCTCTTCAAGTAAAACGAAACCTTATCTCTTATGGTGAGTCCAAATGACATCTTCTATAAAACAAAGCAAAAAGAAAAACTCTTCACTATCAGAATACAAGTGAAAAAAGAACTTATCAGTGCTATCGTTAACACTAGAAGAGAGAATAACTTTATATTAGAAAGTCTAGTGAAAAAGCTAAAGTTAGATATTACATCACGTCTAAGACCATATTCTCTAGGGTGGATTCATAAAGACTCTAAACAATAATTGAAAAACAATACAAGGTGAAGTTTTCCATCACGAAAAACTACATTAATGAGATAATCTGAGAAGTGGTACATATAGATGTCTGTCAAATTATACTACAAAATCCCTACTTATAAGATCGATATGCCATCTATTAACAGAGAACCCAATGATATCGATTCCAAAAATGATGGATAACACTTCCTTTTAACTCGAGACAAAGAAGCATTGACAAAAGATGCTAGTACTGACCAAATGAAGAGGCTAGTGAACACTAGCCAAAGATATGTGCTACTAACAAAATCAAAGAAAACTACTTAATGAAACCAATGCAAGTCACAACCTCCAAAAAAGACAATCAAACTAGATTTGCCAAAGAATCAGTATAACAAAAAAGATTAGATGGGGCTCAAATCTCAAAAAGAATGGACCTAAGATCAAATCACTTCCAAGCTCATTGAATTCAAAATGAATGAAAAAAATAGAGACAAAATGACGAAAATTGATGACGTAGTTTGAAGCAGCAGGACCGTACGAACGCATTGTAGGTATGTCGGAGCGCACACTACAGTGCACTGGCCAAGGATCGCCCACAATCAACACATGCATGGCAAGCTGTCCAGGTCGAGAACAGTACCCCCACATGCAAACAACCCCCCTAACGGAGTCGTACAGATGCATGGCGTAAGACGAGCGTACTCAAACAGGTGTAGAATTTGCAAAATTTGGAGAATTTTAAATTTTTTATCAAAATAACATGTTTTTTATTTTATAATTAAATATTATGTCACCTCTATATAAAGTGACGAAGATGATGCATGAACTAAGTCAGAACTTATAAGTCAAAAATTGAGAAATTCAAAGAGTTCTTAGAATTAAAACTTCATGAATTTAAAAAACCCTTGAAAAAAATCTTCTTAAAGAATTCAATTTTCTCGTTACAAAAACCCCTCTCCTTCTTTTGCTTCTTGTCATTATCATGCTTTCACTTCTGCTGTTGGTACTCTAAAAAGAAGGTTTATTGACGAGAGCTCAAGGCGAGAACACCTCACAAACAGATCATTATATTTTCTCCAATATATAGCATTTATTATAAGGACATGCCTAAAGTAGAATTTGCAAGTAATTTTTTAGACTGTAATGCCTGAAAGGGGCTAGAGAAGAAGATGATGGTTAGAGGACTAGTAGATAGCAACTCCTTCACATGAACACCTCTCCAATGAGGTTGTCACCATCTAACAAAGGAATCACCAACTAAAATAATAACATAAATTTAAGGTTTTATAATTCAAGGCAATATGTGAGAAATTAAATGGTGTAAGCAAGATAATATAATGAAGGGAAAAGAAGATTATCAAATGGTTAACAATGTTTACAGCTTGCCAATTTAGAAAATACAAAAAATCGAGCTAGACATATAACCAAACTAGAAAAAACTACCTAAAATTTACTCAAAAAAGTCTACTTATGCAACCCATGCTAATTAATATACTAATTGGAAAATATGCAAATATTAGATACAACCTGCAAGAGCTATACGCAATGAGATTTATCTGAAAAACTAGAAAAATAAAAGTAAATCCAAAACATGCACTTCTAAATTTTTCTTATATTTCTACAATCAATTCAATGATTCCAAAATGTTCCATAGAGGTTTCAGCAATTCATTTTTCTATTTCTTAAATGGCAATATAGATGACTTAGTTTCAAAACTTGAAAGTGCCGTGTTTTTTGAACACCAAACAATTTTAGCATTCAACTTGCTTAACATTGTATAAAATCCACTATCATTATTCTCCATATGTCGCTTGACATAAGGTATTTAAAAATCCTACCAGAATTTGCACATGAAATTATAGGGCTAACCTAAAAAAGAAAAGAAAGCCCTTAGAAAGCTATTAATGTTATCTTTTTCAACAAATTTATTGGCTAGATTTCAAACCAGCACAAAGCAAACAATAAGGTCAATGCTATCAAAGCAAATAAAGGTGAAGTGACAAAATGGGATCGTAATAGCATGTTTTTGAATTTTCAAACTAATTCAACTATGCAGCAAAGAAACCATGTGAGGACCAAGGGCATTTAGGGCACTGTAAAGATTAAAAATGATGATATTAATTAACAAAATCATCATCATCATTAGACTTATCCAAAGAAGCCAGAGAAAATTTCAATGGATATATCTACCACTACCAAAAGGAAGAATGTTATTAAGTAGTCTGAAGAGTAGCACCAAAACAATTTACTCGTTGCATATTGCAATCATCTCAGACCTTTTATTCCTAAGTAGAATCTTATTCTCCATTTTCAGAATGCTAAGGGTACATTTGGGTTACTGTTATGGATTAAAAAGCTGACCATAAGAAATAGTTGTTAAAATTCTTAGTGCTTACAAAAAAAAATTGTTAGGTATGATTAATAAGTATTTTTAATAAAACTGTCTGGTCAACTCATCTTTTGTTGTTATAACACAAACCAACAACAACAAGAACATTTAAAAGTAAAACAAACGAATCCAACATTACCATAGAAGCACCAAACTTGCTCTTCAGTGCTACTCCATCTAAAAGAAGTTGTTGGTCTACGAGTTTTGTTATTTCTTGAAGTGCAGCTTTACATCCTGGTCCAGCTGAATCACCAACCTGAATTAAGATAGAGGAAAGAAATTATTGCCCAAAAAAGTTACAAAAGTGAATAACTGTGTTCCCTAGAATGAAACTATGAGGTAATTAGCAAAAACAATTAACTTATAAATCTATTAGTCATTATAAAAGAGCAGCTCAAGAAATTACAGAACATAATATGTCATCCATGGAAATTAAGTACCTGTTGGTCAAATTCACTAAAGTTGTAGATTGCAAGGACCACAGCTGAGCTAGCAAGACTTCCACACGTTAAATGAGGGAACTTTAACCGAAACCATGCACTGAGAGCCCCAGCGTATGAGATACCAAAAGTAAACCAGGGGCTATCAACATTTGAGCGGTTGTATTTTGCATTCAGTGATTCCTACAAGAAAAAAATTTAAAAAGCAATGAAAGAATCGAGGTTTCCTTGAATAAAAAAGTGCTTTACGTTTATGGGAAAATTTAAATCAATAAGTTAAACAAAGCCATGCTCCACAAAAACTTATAGATAACATTCTTATGCTTTGCATCTGCAGATACAAGTACACATCTCATTTTGACAAAAATACTTAATATGAAAACACAACATTTGTATTAAAAATTACTGCATTAAAAAATGTTACATCAAAATTGATATTACATTGATTCTTTCAATACACATAAATTAACTCAGAATCTCTCAAAACAAAAAAAAAACTGAAATCTTTGATAGCACGACCAATAAACTTCTCAATAAAAAGATGCAGAATCCATCTAGTCTAAACATCTCATATTCATCAATAAAAACTTATAGATAACATTCTTATGCTTTGCATCTGCAGATACAAGTACACATCTCATTTTGACAAAAATACTTAATATGAAAACACAACATTTGTATTAAAAATTACTGCATTAAAAAATGTTACATCAAAATTGATATTACATTGATTCTTTCAATACACATAAATTAACTCAGAATCTCTCAAAACAAAAAAAAAACTGAAATCTTTGATAGCACGACCAATAAACTTCTCAATAAAAAGATGCAGAATCCATCTAGTCTAAACATCTCATATTCATCAATAAATAAACCTCTGCAAGGCTATTTTTTGGCGGTAATCAAATGTAATACTTTCAAAATGAAGAAAAGTACCTGATAATATTGGCGAAAGACAGCCAAATCAAACAATGCTTGTTTTGATGACAGATAGCTCAAATTATCAGCTGTTGTGCGTTTAAAAGGGTAGCTTTTGCCATAATAACGATGCTCAAGCGAAACTAATGCAGCACCAAACTTTTTGGCTAATACCTGAAAATAAAGATGGACAGGTAATTATTTTGTGCAACTGGCTACAATAGTAAAAAATCTTAAGTTTTTAATATGTTGCAGCTGCACCATAAGAATACCAAGGAAAAGAAATATTCAAATCATCAGCGATCTAATAATGCCATCCCGAATGTTTTGCTTTGGCAAAGAAATATACAATGAAGCTATCCTAAGTTGATTCATCAACAACTTGAGCCACACATGGCTCAAATCTTCATCATGATAACTCATCCAAATTGTATATTTTCTAACAATAGTTCACTAAAGTTCAATTAAACTAATAAATAGACATCCTGGCTTACATGCTCAAATCCAAACCTCAACAACACATAGGACTGATATTGATTCAAGTTCAAGCAATTGATCCACCTGAAATCAAAGCTTTCAATTAAGAGTAGAGTTGAAATCTGCTCAAACTTAAAATCAATCAAAGTCGAGTCAACTTCACACAAATTCCACCAATTTCGAGCATGCTTGACTTTTATTCAGAGCAACCTCAAAGCAATAAAATAGAATTGACATAGAAAAATAGCAAATGCCTTTTAACATATTCATATAAATTTCGAATTGATTTGAATCAAATTTTCAACAAGTCTAACCAAATTTGGAATCAACTCAAAATAAGGCTTCAACTAACTCCAAACTTGATTTGTTTTGGATGGACTTGATTTGATTCAAACAAACTCAGTGATTTCAATTATTTGCATTTTTTTGGTATCATTATCAAACTTAATCACAAGTAGACTTCTTTTTTCTAAACTTACCTTTTCTTCTCTTCGAACCACTAGAATTAAATATCAACCATTCCGACCCTTTTGTACTTACCCCCAACATCATAACTCTCCACCAATAATCCACTTGATCCATAATCCAACATCAAATCCTTTATGGAACTAAACTCCATGCCAACAGAGATGCAGGAGGGACACCCACAAAGACAGAAAATAATTGAGATTAATAGATACACAAAGATAAAACAAGCCAAGTCTAAGAAAAGGCCTATTATAAAATAAAAACTAGCCTATTATAAAATAAAAACTACTATTGAGCTTCTCTATAAGGGATCCCAATGGAAAAGACAACTAGCTAAGGAATTTGCACAAGTTTCAACAATAACCTCTCTTCTATCTATTGGGATCCTTTTATGCTTTTCATGGCCCCAAGATATTTAAATACAAACCAACAACCGTTAAGGATATCTATATTTAAACAACAACTAGGATATTATCTTTAGCAAGAAAGAAGAAACAAATCTCATCCAAATCTCCATAATCTCAATTTAAATATCCTACACACCTCATCAACCATCATAGATCTTCATAATAACATCTATTTTGAAAATGAAGTGATTAGAAAGTTTAAAAAGAATGTGATCCATTCACCAAAGAAGATTAAGTGGTATGGATTGGATTATTCTATAAGATTGCAATTGGCATCTTCAATTTGTAGATCAGATAATTCAGTCGCCCAATCAGCCAACCTGAATAGGTTCAACTTCAATTTCCTTCTAGCTTGTTGTGCTATCACTCCAATCAATGTCAAACCACCTCAGACATTTCTTCTATATTGATGGAGCAAGAGTTGGTCCTTTGGTTCTTCTTAGCTTTGATTCCTTGTTGTGCTACTTCCTTGGAGAGGATCACTATCGCAATTCAATCCCATGACTTATCCATTGATAAAGCACCCCCTTCCAAAGAATAAATTCACTCGTGTGAGTTAAGTTCAAGTCAAAGAAGTTGGAGACCACTTATTATCACTAACACTTCTCTTAGAATCTACTCTCAACTTGTGACATCATAGACCATGCTCTAGCTAGATGACTTGTTCTTAATATGTGGTTCGACCCTCTTGACTTCTTTCCACATTGTGGTTTTTATTTTGTTATACCCTTCTAGGATCAAAGAGATCTCCTCCACCTCCTATTTGGATCAATATTAGTAGCAGATTAATCTCATCTAGAGTATGCTCATGTTATGATTCAAAAGAGAGATTTCATGTAGTTATACCCATTTGAACACTTTGGATTAATATTAGTAGTTGATTAATCTAATCTAGAGTATACACATCAATGTACCACACATGGCCTCTATATACCGTACTTGCAGCGCATGTCTCGTGACATAATTGCCACTGGTTGGAAAATTCAAATTATATTATAATGAAATCTCTCCTAATGACCTTCCAACTATATGTAATTAGCATTTGAGCCCTTACAATTCCCTCCAAAAAGTTATATAATCATTATGTCAAAATAACATTTTTCTTGAAGCCAGTCAAATTAACCACTACAAGATATTATGCATCAACATACCATATATAATGATTGTACATATCATACATGAATGTAACATAGCATGCATTGTCAAATCAATTTCTCAGTTCGATGCATATCAAAAGTATACTCATTGACATACCATACATGGTCTTTACATACAATATATAATGAGAAAATTAAAATTTATGAAATATTCAAATTCGATACAAAAAGTATAAAACTTATCAATCATATGTATTTTATTTATTAGAAATATTGTGAAAAGAAAGTTTTAGTTTTGACTTAATTTTATTAATTTCAATCTATAGATAGTTTATGTTATTTTAAATTAATTTTAATCAACTCAACCTAAGTACTCGAAGTAGCCAAATGATGTTCAATTCAAGTGAGATTCGAGTCATGACATATTGATGATATTTGAATTATCTTAGACATGTCACACTTAAGTTAAAAGTGATAAACAAAGTACATGCTTCACAAAGAACTTTTTACTTAACTAAGTTACCCATTGTGTCTAATTGATTTAACTGATGTCCAAATAACTTCACATTTAAACAAAAGGACAGTAATATTATATTAATATGTTCTATATGTGATAAATAGATTTATACCATGAATAAACACATTCGCCAGGTAGAATTCATTCATGGAAACTTATAATTATCTTATTAATTATATGGTTCAAGTCACTTAATCAATCTAGATTTATTTAAATGGAACAATAATAAGATTTTAGTATTTGAAATAGGATTTTAGCTTAATTCAAAAGTTTTGATAGTGAATGCCCTTAAATTCAACAAGTTAATTATTTGCATTTTAAAATTAAATCTTGATAGTCTTCATGAAAAATTTGGACAAATTAATTCTTCGATGGTCAACTTGTTAATTTAAAACATGAAATGAATTAATGTATATTTAATATATAAGTTTTACAATTAACACCAACATAATTCATGCCTAATAAGAAATCATTTCATGTAAAATGCATGTGTACGAATATGATAAAGTAAAAGTGTAAACTCTTGATTAATAAAAAGTAAATACCAAAAAAAATATTTGCATTTGTAAACTCTTGAATCAATGTACACGTCGAAGTTCTTCATCCATTTTTCGTATTCTTGATCTAATTAATGATCTTCACAACTTCACTCAAGTATTAGTTCACTCCAAGGCTATGATGATCATCAAATCTATCTGTATAAATACTCACTAAAAAATACACTAAATAGATATATAAGATCATTAAAAGAAAAACATTTAACAACTTATTATCATCAAAATCAAATGTAGCCAACACACTCATAATGTGAACAGCAAGCTCAATAAAGAATCGAGTTTGAGTCAGCTAATGAGATAGCTTGGTCCATTTACCCCATTATTAAGGTTCCTTTTGAGCTCAAATTAGGGATAGTTCAAGACAACTTGACTCACAAATTCGGGTTAGCTCAAGTCAACTTGACTTGAAATTTAGGCATAGCTAAAATTAACTTTAATCATTTGAACCTTTCAACTTTAATCATTTGAACCTTTAGATGAACATCAATTCCATGAGATTATACAAGTTTCATATCCAAGAAAATGATAAGGTTCCATTCAGCAAAGCTTAACTTTTTCTTCGTTTACCAAAAAAAACATGGCATGTTCATGTTAAGAGTTATAGACATAAAAGAAACCTGATATTACATATTAATCCCCTCAATGACAAAACACTACTTGCTATTTATCACTGTAAGACTAAAAAACAATTTACTTCAAAAAAGCTCAACAAAGCAAAATAACATCACATAATTACCAAATGAAGCCTATATTTTAACAGCAACAATAAAACAATTTTCTTTCGGCCAAAAGTTTTCATGGACATGCCATACAAACTCCATAGATTGCATCATCAAGGCATGTAACAAGCAAACCATCCTAAAAAGAGAAGGTGAACAGAAACAAGATAGATCAAAAAAGAAAGAAAATAATATATCCTAATATGCAATATGGACTTGCATAGACAAGTAAGGCATTATAAATATGATAATATTATTACTATTACTATCACAATTACTGCACAAGATATCCAACAGTAAGATTAAATGCTTCAACTTGTTCAGTACCTATTCAAATAATGAAATAAGGAAGCTAAACAATACCATTTAACAATCAACAAAAGATCTTTACACCAAGTCTATAAAATTCACTAGCATAACACCATCCATAAAAATAGTCAACATTTGTACTAGTAAAAATGAACCATAAAATAGCAACCTTATACCAACCATTTGAGGACAGTGATATTTATCCCACTAGGTAATTCATCTTCCAAGTATGCAATAGAATAAGATTACCATAGCAATTTATTTAAAAGGCTAAATTGCAACGTTTTCCATTCTTAATAGCTACATGATTTTAAAACAAGACAAAATTATAAGCATAACACTTACTGTTGTATAGTCATTTATTATTCCTGGACAAGCAGATTCACCACAAATTTTCAAAAAGATAGGCCCATTCGAGATATCATAATAATCAAGAAATTCATAATATCTTTGCTTGAACTGGCGATGGTCCTACAAAATAAGGGTACATTTAGAATGACCATGAAACATCATAAAGTTGTCTGAAGCAGAAAATAGAAACTTTTCAGCATTTAAGTGCAATTCCAAATGATATGATATACTGAGAAGCATGCTAGATTTTCCATCCATTGCAAATTATCATAACCAAATACCAACATCTTAAATATTCTCCCACACAGAATATAATGAAAAACTCAACTTGCCGTTATCTACAGCAGAGCAATCCAACAATCTTCTCTTCCATTAATGAATAATTATTTTTGTTCAAGTTTTAACATATAAGAAATATACAGAGCCAACTTAAAGCATGTAGAATTTTATAAATTTAAATTCAAATCATGATTAATTGTTTGGAATGCAAAAATGCATGGATTTGTTAACAAGAAAACATGAACATCTATACAAGAAAGAACTCAAAAACATAAAATGTGTTTTAAAATACACACAGCATGCATAGAAAGTAAGACTAACTAGAATATATGGGAACACGCATAGCACAGGAGTACAAAAACACACAAAATACATGAAGGATGTGCGAATGGACAGGAAATGTGAATGATAAGCAAACAATCAGGATGCATGAAGGATAAGTAGGCAAAATATGCAGCATACGTGCAAGAAAGTAGAATTCGTGAATGCATTCAAATTTTTAAACGATCAGTGTTTTATGATAATTCGATTTAATGTCACGTTAAAGAGTGTTTGTTCTGCTGCAATCTTACAAATGGCATGCCTTGTTTTTGTTGAACCTTGCATACGAGAGAAGCAAATGCGATCAATGAATATAATCACACTTCTTTGCTAACGATACCATCAAGCACCTCGGGCATTCATCTAAACATTATGGTAATGGTACATACAAGAAGAATGAATTAACAATAGAATACAAGATGCCAATAATAACAGGGGACGCATCTGCAAATGGCTAATTCATCGGATCCAACATTTATAAATAATAGTGAAATTGAAAACAATTTTCAAAAGCAAACTAAAACCTCGGTTGCTATAAACAATCATAACAAACAACGCGTGAGCGCGGATACATGGAGGAGGCTTGGAGGAATGCTTCAGTGCTTCACCTTGGGAGAGAAATGGTCGAGCTTTTGATTGAACCAATGCACTTCTTGAGTGAGGTAAGCTCTCGGGTCGCTTGGAAGGCGGAACCTCTTTGCATCCGTGACGAGGACAGGCGACAGGAGAAGAAGAAGGACCAGCGCGGCCATCTCAGTCGCCGAGCAACAAGACGCCGTGTTCCAGAACAGCTCTGATCGCCTACCAACCCCGATTGATTTCCTTTCTGTGCCAAGGGAGTTGCCTCTTTGAAATTTTTTTTTCATTTTATTTATTGGTCTTTTTTTTTTTTTTTTTTTGTGAACCTAACCTAGTCGCAACACTTCCGGTTGCTACTTTTGGAAAATATTTTTCTATTGACGCGGTGGAGCGGAAGATAAAGAATTTTCTATGGTACGGTGCCAATGGCGCAAGGATGATGCACTATGCGAGCTGGGAGACTGTCACCTTGCCTAAAGATGGGCCTCCTGGACATGCGCACTTGGCAGTGGGTCCTACTCAGGAAGCAATGCAAGAGATTGATTGGCCGAGAGGAAAACTCTTAGGTGCTCATTATGAGAACTAAATACGGTGCAGCACAAAACCTTGTTAGGACACCACGGGGAGCCGTTCATGCATGCAGACTCGTCGCTGCTGCCATGCCGTATGCCCCCGCTAACTTTGTGTGGAGAATTAGCAATGGCAATTACGTTTTATTCGCGGAAGACAATTGGCTCGGTGTGCTCCCAATCTGCTTGTGGCCCACCTTCATCAATATGGACGTTGACTGGCTAAAACACGTGAGCGTGTGCATTGTTGAGACTGGCATTTGGAATGAAGACAGCATCCATGCTTGGGCCAGCGACCTCTTGTATGAATGCATTATGCATTTGCCTTGGGCTCAGAATCGTGACACACTCCTGCAGTCTCATACGGAATTACCCAGATCAACAACTCAAAAATCTACATGCAGTTACGTTGCAAAAGAGTTGGTGGCTGCATGGGAAACCCTAATGCGGACACGGAACATCTCAAAAAGATCTGGAAAGTAAATGCTCTGCCTAGGGTGTGATTCTTCTTATGGCGCTTGGTGGGGGACCATCTCCCTACAGCAGTCTGGATGGCTCGCAGGAGACTCGCTATGTGCAACAGCTGCGTATGGGGGTGTAATGCCGACAAGATGCCGGAGCATATAATGTGGGAGTGTCCGAGTGCGTAGGAGCTTTGGAGCAGTCACCAGCTTCGTGGGCCGTCACCGCACTTGGCCTCCGCCCTGGAGAGAGTATTGGGGTGTCCTTCATGCAACGGTTCCTCAACTACGTGGTGGCGCCTATGCGGCGTGAAGTCAACGGCGTCCTGCATGCTGCAACCTTAGCCACGGGGATGTATTACATCTGGGAGCTCGCAATGCGAAGAAGCACAACGACGAAACGCCCAATTACAGTTCTATCCTGTGGAAGCTACAGATTGAGATCGCTTTGCTTCATAGAACTCACCCATCCACGTCCTACGGGAACCTGCTCAGTTCACCTGAACTGATGATAGCCCAAAACTGGGTTCCCCCTCCCATTGGATGGGTTAAAATCAATTGCGACGCGGCCTTTGGTGATGATCTGGCGGGCCTCGGACTGGTGGTCAAGGATCACACGGGGAAGCCCTTGCTGGTGATTGGGAGGAAAGTCTTCTATCAGGCGAGTTTGGCCATGGAAGTTTATGCCATGCTGAGGCTCTTGAAGTGGCTAGCAGGCTCCCAAAGGTTCGGGCCATCAAGATCCAAACTGACTCGACACTCGCGATGCAGGCGGTGCGTACCACTCTCCCCCAGGTGCCTGCGAGAGATGTTTTTGCTAAGGCAATTCTTTGTGCTCAGGCCCTTGACGTGCTTGTCATCACATACATCCAGAGGGACGGCAACGCGCTGGCGGACTGGGCTGCGCGTGCTGTTTGCCGATCCGACTTTGCTTGGGGTTGGGGTATGCCCCTCCCTGAGCCTTTACTGAATTTGCTATTGTCTGACTTCCTTTTTGATCCTCCATAAAGGATGATGCATGTGCTATTGCCTCCTTTTGAACGAAGAAAAGTCTTTAGGGAAAATATTTTTAAAATTTCAAAAAATAACAAATCTTTATCAGATATTTTTACATTTTATTTACATAAAATATATTTTTTAAGAATTTGAAATATTTTTTCTCCAAAAACTTCTTTTTTCAATTACAATATTTCTAACTAGCAAAATTTATACCTAATGAACATTTTAAACATTAAAAGTACTTTTTATCAATGAAGTCAATAGCTCAATTTTAATTACAAAAATTGCAACCCCAACTTTAACTTTTAAGACAATAATGAGGTTGGACAATTTAACCTCCGACAGATTTCAAAACAAAAGTTTCCAAAAATAACTTAATTCCAAACAAAACCTGATTTCATTATTTTAAAAACAATTCTTCAATACATGAGATTCTATTGGAGAGTTGGACGAACGAATTTTTTTCAAAATTCATTACAATTATTCTAGTTTAAAATAATTTAAATTCCTTTAGTTCATGTAGAAAAGCTCAAACTTTTGCTACATACATGTTAGATTCCAAGTTCTTTCATTTTTTTTATTATTTTAAATAAATTTTTATTCTAATTCTAATTAGATTAATAAAAAGATAAGTACTTTTTAATTAAATTAATTCAAATATTATGCATAGAAATTATTTTTTTATAATATAGATATTGAATTTCCGTTTTATGTTTTTTTACATATAGAACATTTTTTATTTATTTTTTAATAAAACTAATTAAAATTTGCAATTTTGTATATTGTTTTAATTAATACTAAAATTCATGTAGACATTAAATGAAGATGAATGTAAAAAGTATAATAATATTATATTTCTTACATAACAAAAATAATTTTATTTAAACTTTTTACATTGTATGTTTTAAATTTTTTTAGTTATTTGATATAATATTTTATTCAATTTATAAATGATAAATTAATTTATGATTATAATATTTTAACATATTATCACTTTAAAATTTTAAAAATTAACCTAATTAAAATAATTTATGAAAACAAACAAAATTTTTAAAAATATAAAAATCTCCAAATCAATTTTTTTACAAAAGGATTAAAATTTTAAACATTGAAGTTTTCTTTTGCTACAAGTATAGATGAAATAAGTTAAAAAAAAAGTAGGATATTCATTAAACTTGGACTCATTAGGTTGCAGTATGTTTAATTAAGCATGATTCAAGTATTTATTAATGTGTTCAAGCTCAAATTATTTTATAGCTATGTTTATATAAGATTTGTTAAGCTTGAGCTTAATTCAAATTACACTTGTTGAGTTATTATAGAATCTTTTATTTGGTTTGATAAGTTAGCATTATTTTGAGCTACAATTGGGCACTTGTTTGCTTAATTAAGCAAAAATTACTAGCCCTTTTAACTAATCTACTAAAAGACATCCCAAAAAAGTTGTAAACAAGTTCTTAAACAAGCTTATTATTTAATTTTAAACAAACTTAGTAACAAGTTTGTTCATGACTTCTAATCAATACTATTCATAATCATAAATCAATCAACCACATATATCATGTCTTATATATCTCAAAAGTAAGAGCAAAAAAAATTAATAAATTCAAATCATGAGATATTAAAAAAATATTAAAGAAATAATTGATAATTTTAAGAAAGAATGACTTATATCATAATAAATTTAATATAAATATATTTTTTAAATATTTAAAAAATTTTAAATATATTTTAAAAAATTTAATATATTATATAGTATGATTTAACAAGATCATACGATACGATCAAGTAAAAGAATCAATCGAATGGATAAATTCATAAAATAAGATTAAGGCATACAAGTATAGTTACAATAACATATAAGTATGATAGAGCATAGTTGATTGTGAGTCAAAATTAAGAAAGAGTTATATCATGCATAACAAACGTAGAAATATCATGTAGTATAATTACGTAAGAGAGATAATAAACTTGTGACAAATGTGAACATGTATAAAAGTAGATTGAGAATTGTATAAGATGATTAAGACATCATAGTAGGCTGTCAATGCATAAACAGAAAGGCTCGATATCAATAATAGAGTATTGTATAATATAAAATCAATGAATGTGCAAGTACGATAAAGTGTAGAACCCAATACTAGTACAACCATATATAAAAAATCATAAAAATATTGGATTATACAATACAATAGAAATATATTATGTTGTATAATTACATAATAAAAAAATAAATGGGCTTAGTATGAAAGAATCTAAAAAAAAATATCTTAAAATGATTATAAAATATGATAAAATGATCATATCATTATGATCTGAATATAAGATAATAGCATACAAGACTATTGTCGATAATAACTTAATATGAGATTATGGGAATCTTTAATTGGTACTATACCTTTTTTAATATAATAAATAGAAGTTGAATTAAGTGAGAAAAGGATGATGATCAAACTTGCAAATCATTTTAGAAGAACATGGAAGCTTATAATTGGAGGATTTGCTTAACAAAGAAGAACTTCATCATACAATTGCTTTAGTCCTTCATTTGATTTATTCTATTATATATTACATCAAAGCTACTCATTTTCTTGGTAAAATCATTCCACAACATTTAGATATACTATCATATTTTTTCTTTAAGTGAACTGGCATATGCTCATATATGATTAAGTTTGTTCAAGTGCTTTATTACTTCATATAGCAGCTTTTATATGCTTTAATATAGTGTACCCTTACTAACTTTTTTTCAAAAAGGGAGCAATTTTCTTTGTATGATTTACCCCTATTGACTATAGTAAAAGGAACCAATTTTTAATAGAAGCTTGGTTAAGTTGACTAGTAGTGGATATAGCTAACAGTTTGGACAAACAACCTAAAAATCTTATGTGTTCACTTTCATTTGCCTTACTTCTCCACTTAAATTATTTTAACACATAAGAATAACCATTGTAGCAAAGGTTTTGAAAAGATAAATAACTTTTTATAAAACTTATTATGAGAGTAATTAAGGTAAAGAAAACATTTTAGGTGTTCAGTTATTTGAATGTTGATTTTTGAGTTAAGTTAGAAAGTTGCATAACTCACCTGATCCCCTTCACCCCTACCTCTCTTATGGTCACCACTTTCACATAATTTCAATAATATTAAAGTTTAATAATGTGTTACTTGAGTTTGTTATCTTAAAAATCTTAAAAGATGATGGTTAAATAAGAAGCTTTGGCATTGGATTTCTCCATAGGAGATTGTCATAGATAAAGCATTTCATAATTGATTGAAAACATGAATGAACAAAACTCTTAATGGTGTGGAATCCATCTTGAGCATATTTTATTTTACTTGAGTGTGTTAAAATGTCAAAACATATGCTAATTTATAAATGACATTATGGTCATTCATAATCACTTTGCACATTAAATTTTATTTTCTTACCAATCATTTCCTTAAAACCTACTTGCTTTGCAAATAAATTCTAATTATTTAATACTTAGCCAAGTAGAAAACTCCAAGAAAATATGCTTTTCAAAATCATGATAAAATACACCTAATCCATAATACACTATTTGTCAACAAATGTCATATTGCACTTTAATCTTTTTAAAGTTACTCAAAGCCAGATACTTGTGGATAATACAGTATTAGGTATAGTTCATTTAGTTCATTTGACTTAATAGATTTCTTAAGTAAAATGTACACCTAAAAGAGTTTTAAGAAATCCAAGCTCATTATACAACATATTAATATTAATTTACAATATGTCTAATTCAAATAGGAATAGTATGCAATGAATAGATTGAGCATTAAGACAATGATATAAAACTCGAGACTTAGTATAGTACATTATTTATTAATATGATATATTTAAGTCATCTTTAAAAGCATGCTTACATTAAACCTTACCTCAAGACTTATGTATAATATATTATTTATTAATGTGTAGTACATTTAGGCCTTAAGTCTAAGAATATTTTAACTAAACCTTAACTTAAGACTTACATACATTATATTATTTATTAACATATAGTATGTTGAGATCTTTTTTCTAAATATAACTTTACTATGTCTTAATATGAGCCTTGTGTATGATATATTAATTATTAACATACAATATGTATTTAAGATATTAGTATAGTGTCGAGCAAAATCAAAAGAATTTCTTATGATATGTTATTATTTAACATATAATATATATAGTTAATTTTGTGAGCATCATATGATATATTGTTATTGATTGTACAATATATATAAAAGTGTAAATCATAGAACAATTAGTTTATCTCATAAAAATAAAAAAAAATATAGTTGTTTCCTAGCCATTAGAGCTACCTTAATCCATCTTGTAAATAATTTAGGCCAAGATAACTTAATAGACATGACTAGAATAATTTAGTGCTAAAATTTTCAATCTAATAATTTCATTTTCAATATTTAGTATGAAACACTATGTTATAATAATCCAAATCTTCTGAAAACCTTCTCTAAAGTTACTTTCATAGTCAATTTGTATTTATTCTTTTTAATAGTGATTGGTAACTCTACTTTAATCATTTTTGTAGTATATCACTTGTTTAGGTATTAAGTATAGGTGATTATTTGATAAACTAGTATTGAAAAAGTATTGTTTTAGTTTTGCTAATATTCTTTTGAAGTTTCTTTATATATTGTCTCTTGTAAGCCATTTTTGTTGTCTCTTTTAAGCCACTTTTGCATTATTGTGTATCCATTTATGTTATATTTGATTTTTTTAAAATCATAAGTATAACCAAAATCCAAATGATCATAATAACATATCATACCTACAAATAATAATATAACAATATGTAAAATACTAATTAGTAATAATCCAACAAATTTCTCATCCATAAAATTAGAACATAAAATAAAATATCTAATAATCAATAAACCTCTAAATTTAAATCCAATTAAAAAATATAAAAAAAAAACTACTAAAGTCTAATAGAAGAAGCATGATAAGTAACTACCATGTCTAATATAATAGTCAATATGATCCCATGTCTAAAAAAAATATAATTGATAACTTATAAAATAACAATTCTATTACTATTAATAATAAAATATAAGAAGATATATCATCCAATTGATGTGCTAATTTTGATAATCTTTAGCTTAGCTTTTAGTTAATTTCTAACTCTCTCATCTTATAAAAATATAAAGGATAAGTTAAGAGGCTTATAAAGAATCTTTAACTATACTATAAAACTAATATACAATAATAAAAAAATATGTAACAATTTAGTAAATAATATAAATAAATAAATTTAATTTTTAATTCCTATAAAGACATTGTCATCTACCAGTTAAGTCAATACATAGTCTTATGGTATGAGTAACTAAATTTAGTTACCCTTACCAATCCAATCCACGCTCATGTCTATGAGAATCATGATATAGTTTGGTACTTTAATCACATCATGTAACCTAATATTCCTCAAAGTAATGTCAATCATATGGTCTAATCTTACAGGATTCTAGGAGTTCTAAATAATCAATGATTAAGGATTAAAAATATAGTCTCCACTATAATCAAAACACAATTTATTTTTGATGGAATTAAACGTGCAATTATTCTCTCATGAGACTATTTATATAATAACTTTTAGCTAACCTTAGAGATTCTTGCCATGTCATCTAGCACTCTTCCTATATACTTAACCAACCATATGTAATTGTTATCTTTAGGCTAGAAGAGTAAAGTAGCTATCTTATTTATCTCTTGAATGATTTTTACCTAATAAAATCATATCTATAACTTATAACATCTTGTTAATATTAATATATAATTTCTTATCATTATTTAGATTTTTTTAATTTGAATTTAACATGTAGAGAGTTCTTAACTTAACTAAAAACCTAGAAGATTAAGAATTTTCTTAAACCTAAATCTATTATTTAAGATTATTTATGCCCTAATTGAGATAATATTTGGATTCAACCTTAAATCTTATTTTGGATGTTCAAGTTTACCATCATTTGGATATCTCAAGTTTTCTACCAAACCTTGATTCATTTATTTGGAATATCTTAACCTATTTTTCTTGTATTTAATCTTGCCCTAATTTCATCTAAGACCTTATCTATCAAGGATATCTTTAATGTTCACATATTCTTAGCTTTTACCCTTATGTTCATAGTAGTTTTAGAAGTGATATCTATGCTTCCAAGATAACCTCAAGTCATAATACTCATCCAAAGACCTCTCTTAGCCCATCACACATCTCCTAAATCACCATATAGGATGTCATTATATGCCTTAAGAGCTTAATTAGGGTCACTCATTATCTTATCCAAAAAACCTGGTTAACCCAAGAGTTTAGCCAACAATTTTATCTTATCAATTTCTTAGCTAAACCTAGCATATCTTTAAGTCTTAAGTCTTATTCCAAGTACTTTAACCCTTTTCTCATCATCTTAGATGAGAGCTTAACTATACAAAACTTTATTTATAATATGCATAAAGTTTTTCCAATAATATTATCTCAATCCATCTTTAGGATCTTCTATTATGGGTTCTTTTCTCATGAATTATTCCTAAGTCTTTAAACCCAATTTTAAGAGTAGGTTTATGTTACATAATCTTATTTAAGAACTTCAAATGTTTTTAAACCTTTTTGAGAATTAACCATGATACCTTAAAGTCTATTCCTAACCTTAACACTATTATCCATGCTCAATCTTTTTGCTTGTCAATTGTATTCTTACTTAACCTAGCCTTTTTTTAAGATCCCAAATTAATCCCTTCAAAGTTTTTAACTAAAAATCATGGATCATCCATACCTTTGAAGCCATCTAGGTATCTTAAGAGTTGAACTTATGCCTCATGACTCAACAAAGCTATGACTCAATGCTTCCTAGGTATACCCAAGGTAAAAGAATAGTTGACCATAATTATCCATAAGGATTTGACTAAATTTCAAATTCTAATTCATGGGTCATCTTCTAAGGTAAGTTTTAATATGTCCACATAGTATTTTGTATACTTTCATGCATATTTTTGTAACACAAATATACATTCACATCATGCAAGATACTTAAGTTAAATTACATGGATTATGATATTTAGTCGAGATACCTAATTCCTTATGGTTAAACTTAGAAAATAATCACATACAAGCATGGAATTTAATTTTTAGAAAAATATAATAACAAAATAGATAACATGTCTTTATTATGAGAATTATACTAATAAAAATTTGCTCTTCCACTAGTTTAGAAATTTTCTAGCATTAATCATGCTACACTATGCTTATAGCTTATATGTCTAGAATGTTTTTAAATTTATTCCACATGATTATGTCTCAATTAGAGGTGATTTATATCTACAAATAAATATTCTAAGTCTATATTTCTCATACTTCTTTAGACAACTAAACATGCAAGCATATGCACATGAATTTCAACTTGCATTCATAGTTGATATAATAGCACAAATTATTGCATAGAATTTTTGAAATATTACATAAGAAAGGAATGATAAAAAACCTTTTATATGCTAATAAAATTCATTTTAGTCTTAGGTAGTAGAATCTTCCAACTTTCTAATAAAATGTAATGAAAAAAGATTGATAAGTTTTTGTCATTATCATTTTTCAAGGTCACATGCATTTTAAAAAGATCATTCATTTTTATTTTTTTATAAATCTTAGGTAAATTTATTATGTGTACCCAATGGTCATCCTACTTTGAAAATCATGTAGAGGGCTTCCCTATAGTTAGATTTTTTTTCTTATTTCAAAATTGGTGTCCTTCTTCTTCTTCCTTATGACTTAGCTTACTTTTCTCCTTGGTGTTCTCTTAATTGGCCTCCTTAAATCTCTTTTGTAGTTAGGTTTAGCTAAAACTCTTATAAGAATGTTAAGTCTTTAAATAACCTTAACCACACCTTTTTAATCTATTGTTTTCTTAAGAAAAATTGGCTAGGATTATTTTAAGCCCACAATTCACCCATTCTAGGTTAAACAGCTTCTTATTATCTGTCCTAGTTGACCATATCTGACTCTTAAAAATTAATAATCTGAGAAGCAAATGGCTAAACGATAGTTTAGCATTTTATCCATTTCTCTCACTTTTTCTTCTTAAGATATTCACATATGCCTCTTAATATTTTCCTTTTTAATCCTTTTATTTTTGTCCATAATTAATTTTTAAATTTTAAGAATTCTATCCATATCTTTATTATGTATTCATGGTTGGATAAGAGTAAGGATAAGGATGAGAATAAATTTAAGGATAAAGATAATATTACAAGCATATTCTCAAACCATTGAGCTCAATCTTATCAAGGCTTATATGGTACAACTTAAGACTTATCATTCAACCATTCTTTTTAATTTTAGAATTTCAATTTTTAATTTACTTATGTTAAAATTTTAAATATATTTAATTTAAATTTGAAATTTTAATTCATAAGAAAACACGTATCTTGGTCAATTAAAATGTAATAATTTGGCCAAGAATGTTGAGTGTAACAACGTGCAAGGGCATTCAATGATTCATTTTATGACTAAAGGTGGTTATATTTAGCACTCTAGGTGTTATGTGGATGTAATATTATGTTTTATATAACCACCCAAATATCATTGTGTATTTACTTTATAACAATAATAATAAAGCATTTCTAAACTAACCAAGAGGTTTTTTAAAAGAAGAATTTTGTGTAAATAATGTTAAGATTTTATTTAATAACATATTTATAATTTTTAATATCAATTGAAAAAAATGTGATTACCTCCCCCCTCTAGAGATGGTTATTATTATAAAAAAGTGCTTCTTAAAAAGAAAATTTTGGCTTTTGGTTTGTAATTTTTAGAGCTTGAGTCAATTGATTACAAATTATAAAAGTTAAAATTAGAATATATGTATGTATAGATATACACACACACACACACATAATATATATATATATATATATATATATATATATATATATATATATATATATATATATATATATATATATATATATATATATATATATATACATATATACATACATATATATAAGATGTTAGAAGATTTAAAAAGGAGTTGTAAGGGAAGGTTCAAGTCCTGTAGCAAGAGGAATTGTAAGTCAAAAAGAATGGATGCTTGATTAACTCTCTTATCTTGTCATTGAAATGCCTATCCTTGTGTTCTTCATTTTTAGCAAAGAGAATATCATAAGAAGGAGAAACTGAGGTGAAAGCCTAAAGTAAGGGATCTAAGAGTTGCTAAAAATAGAACCTTCTTATAATAGGAAACAAAGGTTATAAGAAATTTAAGGTGATAATAGTGCTTATAGAGTTCTAATATATCTCATTCCTTATTTTTTTAAGCTTGGAATAAGGTTTAGTAAGAAAAATAGTTAAGTATTATCTTAAAATTAATTTTTTGAATCCAACATATAATATATCATAATAGAACATATGATACATCATGTTAAGAAAGAAAAAAAAATATTTTCCTAAGATAAATGATTTATATGTCAAATTTTAATGTATGATACATTTAGTTCAAGGGAAAGGTATAATAGGAATGGCATATAGTATGCTAAGCTGGCAAAATTCTTTCAAACTTTAACATGCAATACTTCATTGGACACATACGATATGCCAAGTTCTGTTAAGGCTGAGTGGACGGTCAATGAATAAGGATATGTAGCAACCACTTGCCTTCATGGGTGATTCCATAGTGATCATTCTTTTCTTTTTGAAAGCCATTTTTATAAAATCAAATCACATGTCATGATTAAAAATCAATTTAAGAAACATGAACTATCACATTTATTTAAAAAGGATAAAGTCATACATAATTCGTTGCAACAAAAAAATAAATCTAATATATTTCCAAATTTATAAAAGTGATAATAACTAACATAGTAGCTGCTACAATATCATTTAAAAAAAGCCACTAAGCAATATAGCAAAGTATTATCTCTTCAAAGCTTCCTTGTAATTCTAAACTATTTTCTTTCATTTCTTGAAAGAATAAATTGAACCAACCATTATCAACTCAGTGACAAAATGATATAACATGCAAATCAACTTAAGGTCATGCCATATGCTGGGTCTAATACACATCATAATAAATAAAGTAACATATGAATAAAATATATAATTCATGCTTATACTTCACTATTTTATTCCTACATCATTTGTGAGTTTTTCAATTATGAGGACGAGCTCTATAAATGCAAACTAAAAGAGGTATTATGATGATAATATTGAATATTTTTCCATCAACTCTTTCCAAGTTGGTGTGGATTCTATTCCTTGGAGCAAAATCTGATTAGTATGATTCTAATGGTGTCTTATGAAGGGTAGGCATAAGGTCTAAAGAGGGAGATCCCTACCCAAGTTAATTTTGATACATATAATAATTCTTAAAAACTATTCTTTTGATTTCCATATTTTCTTTTTCTTTATCTTTAATAATGTTTTTTGGATAATTTAGAATTCTTTCTAATATCTTCTTTTCTTTTCTTACTATAATTTTTTTAGTTATCTTGTCTTCATTCTACTTTATTACCCTTCTCATCATTTCTAATACTCTCTTATCATCTTAGCTATTAATCCTCTTTCTTGATATTTTTTCCTTTATATAAAAAGGCTTTATTCTCTCCTTTATACTAATTTATGATTATCAGTTCAAATAAGAATGTAGTTTGGATTTGATATTCACTCAATAATGCTTGTGTGAATTGCATATCTATGAATTCCACTTATATGTGAGCATCATTTGTGGTTGCTTTGAGCCACCTCTCTTTGTTAGACTTGATCCATTCTTTTTAAGTAGGAGTGTGATTCCTACTTCTGGTAGGTTTCTTAACTTATCAACAATTCAACATTTTCGTGATTTAAATAGTTTAGTTTTTCTTGTGCTCAGTATGGATTTGACTTGTAAACTTGATGTAGATAATGTCAACTCTTGAGCTTGATCTTAAAACTTATTGCACACATGGCATTTAATTAGTTTCATGACGTATTATTCAGTATCAGACAATCTACAAGAAGGGCTTTTTGTGCTGGCATATAGTATGCAAGAAAGAATGTACAGATTGTGAAGAAATTTTCAAAAAAATGAATTGATGAGAAAAATAAAATTGATAGTGAATGCAAAGACTAGTATAATTGTTATTAATTACATTTTAATCAAATATTGATGCAATAATCAAAAGACAAGAAAAGAAATAGAAAAAAGTGCATCTCTAAGATTTAAGATAGATAAATTTCTTATTTATAATGTACATTATAAATAGTAAATATTTTTATAAGAAATGCATTGGCATAAGCATGTGCATGACATCATGACTTATTCATTTTGCATGTTAAGGGACATGTTATGTCAAAACAATATTATTTTGAAAGAATACATATATATATATATATATATATATATATATATATATATATATATATATATATATATATATATATATATATATATATATATATGAATCCCTTATTATATAAGACATAATATATGATATATAATAAATAGGCAAGGTAATAGGTAGGTTAGGTAAGCCAAATAAGCTATCTAACCAATATATGTTATGTAAAAGATATAGGTAATATATATAAATAAATAAATATACAAATTTTCTAAAAAATATGGGTACACAAAAAAGAGAAAAATAATGAGAAAGAAGAAAAGTGATAGAATAAAAATTAAAGTTGGCTAAATAAGTCTCGTTTTATCTCAATGTATTTTATGGTATGATGTAATAAAAAAACAAAAAATAAAGTATGAATGAAAAAAATATTTTCTTTATTATGTTATCCCATATTTGACGATAAGAGAGAAATATAACCTTAGCATAAGATACATGGCTTGATGACACATTGGCTATATACCAAGCCATGAATTAGCGTTAAAGCCCATCCCTTACATCATTAATACTTTGTATAGGTTCTTGATATATGGGGATGATAAAATTAGGATACTTAGGAATGACTTATGCTTTAACATTTTATGTTAGGCCTTTAATGTACAAATATGTTATGGTATGGTTTAATTACTAACCAACTATGGTATGCATATGAGCAAAGATTTGAATATAATGATATGATATCAAATAAAAATAAATAATAATAAAAATAAAAATGACATAAAATGAGACCTTATGTAATGATGATTGTGATACTTGTGAAAAATATTTTTTAAATAAAAATCAATTTATGTGTGTATATTTGCGTGTATAAATGGATACATATGTTAACATATATCTAGTATGTATGCCCATATAAGGTCACACTTATAAACAAAATTTTCTAGCATATTGTTATATGTAATAATAATATAGTATTTAGTAATTTTTTTTATATGCATATGTTAGGCATGTATTATCATAGTTATGCAAGTTGATGATGATTTATGATGATAATTATTCATTTAATTTATTTTAGAATTCATATATCACTCTTATTTAGATATTTTTTAATTTTTATTAAAAAAATTATTTTTTAGATTTTATGCTTAATATCTGCTTATATTATAATACATGTCATTAATGAACTAATAGGGGTAGATTAGTATAACAATGTAGATGAGAAGAAGGTTTCATAGTTTGTATATTTTTAAATATCATATAAATTTTAGAGTTTTGTTATATAATTTAGTTTCTAAACATGAATGTGACTATGATATATTTTTTGTCCACAATTATTATGCTTGTGGCAAACTTTTGAAAAAAAAATAAATAGAAAAGATGATAACAGTTGATATGATTTCATCATGCATCTCCTATGGGGTTATGCTTCCTCAAGTACAATATCAATACTATGATTTGGCCCAATAATTATTAATTTAATTGGTAAGTAAGTAGGTAATATAGGTAGGGTGTGATAGGTAATATTCAAAACATAATATATGAAATAATACTAAAACACTTTTAATTCAACATTTCATTATGTCATGTGCATATAATAGTTTTGTAAAATGCTAATCTAATTATTAGAGATTGAAGTACTCTATTTTTCTTCATTTATCTCCTCTTTTTTTTATAATTTCATATAGAGCATATTATACTCATGTTTCTTTCTCAAGCTCTATTATGCTCATAGTATAATCAATGATCAATTATAGATTCATTCAATCATCAATAATCAACAATTGAGAAAAAATCAATAAAAATGACAAAACAACAAAAATCATTAAGCAACACCATGTGAGGCTATATGCCTACATATTTGCATGTGGAAGCTTATTATACAGATGCTAGAGCAAGTGTGATAGTGTGAAAGTTGCTTGACTAAATGCAAAAGCAATGGTGTGTGCAGGATATCAACACGTACATAAGATCACAACATGCACGATAACCCAAGACCTTCACATGTGTGCAACATATGCTACAATGGGTACACCTAGTACACCATGTGGAATGCATGCAACTGGGGTGCCATCTATGCATGCAAGTAGTAGCAATGTAGATGGGACCTTGTGATATGGGTTTTTTAAGAAAGTAATTTTTTAATCAAATTCTCATAAAACTTACAAGAAATAAAATAATATATATTTTATAATAAAATATTATATTTTATCTTATGAAAAAGATAAAGAATGATGAATAAGATAATTCTAGTTTTTTTTTGTAAATTCTAATTTTTTTAAAAAATTTCATCTTTTAAGCAAAAACTTTCATCTTTTTTCTTTCTTTATTTCTTTTGTTATTCTCATACTTCAAATCTACTATTACAACTTTAAAATAAGGTCTATTGTCGAGAGCTTGGAGCAAAATGTTTCACAAATAGTTCATTGCACTTTGAAGCATAGTAGAACTCCTTGAACCTAACCAAGTTCTTAATATCGAGCTATTTGTTGGTACGATTAGATCATCTGATCCATCTTATTAGATTGAAAAGAAAAATAGGAAAAAAACTAATCTTACAATGAAACCATGACCTCCTCATATTGCTCCATTTTACATTCAGTTCTCTCCCTCAATCCTTCTCCACAAACACAAGAATTCCTCTCTTCATTGTCTAGCAGCAATCCTAGTCTCGAGAGTGCTCTTTCTAATTCTATCACAATCTTCTTTACAACAATTACCACCCACCAAACCTTTCTTAAGAATTTATTATATTCTTTATAACTATCTAAAAATCTTTATTATTTTATAATACTAATGCTCTTGATTAAACCACTTATTCAAGTTCAATTTCAATGAAATCAACTTTACTAAACTTTGAGAACTTTTTTCTCTTTTATGACTAACATATAAACATAATCATTACAAATAATTTTATTAAAATATCACTTATATAGTGAAAATTCTCACATTTTATAAAATTAAAAATTAAAATTTAATATATTTATTTAGCGATATTACGTAGATGTGTTTTTTGAAATTTCAAGAAGTTACAACAATCTTATTTTGTAATAATATTGTAAAGATAAACGAGTCATATGAAGAAGAGGGAAAATCAAATCCAAGAAATGTAAAACTTTAAACTAAGCGCAAATAAATGGGAGATTCTATGATGGATTTTGCTTGGAATGGGGAGGCCAAAAAGCATGTGAATTTTAAACAAGGGTCTCCTACTTCAAGCATCATCACCCTCCATTTTTAGAATCATCAAAGTTTATTGGTCAAGTTTTACTTAAGTGCGAGACATTCACATTGGAGAATATAGTGACAAAATGTCAACTAATACGGGGAGCCTCTAAGAACCCTCAATTTTTGTAGAATCCTAAGAAAGTGAGTGATGATTTCTATAAGATATAAGAGTAGAATACAAAGAGATAACAAACTACAAGACAAAAAAGTGCTTTTATGGAATTCACTCAAACGTTGTGTGCTCCTCTTAGGCATGTGGGACTAAAAAAATATCATCGTAAGAAGAACACAAATAATTATGAATTAATAAGTTTCAAATGAAACAACTAAAAGTACAAACTATAACATATAAGTAATGGCTAAAATGCTACTATGAATCATCAAGTGGTGGTTATGAATATTATAATGAAACCATTATCAACTCCAATACTTATATGAGAATAAGCGATAAAGGTACATATGGGTCATGGTTGACTTAAAACTAATGAACTAAGAAGACATGAAGGTGCGAACTAGTTAATCTGTTGTTGAACTATTAATCCACAGAGAGTTAAAAAATCTAGCTTAGGTAGAGAATAATTGGGTTTTGTCCTCAATACTAACTAGACTAAGATGAATGTGAACTTTGAAAGAATGGGGTGCATTTGCACCAATTCTTCTATGGTAAGCAAAACTAAAATTCATAGAAATTAGATTTCAATTATGGTATCTCTCCAAAATATTGGAGTCAAGGTGTTTAATTTTCTCTTCAATGATCCAAGTGTCCTAAGACATGCAATCTCTCTAGTGTACTAAATACATCAGATATGTCTAAGGTCAAGTGACTATGATATGATCTAGTATTTGTTCAACTAACTCTCACATCTTCCCCAATAGAGCTAGTAGAAATTCAAGATGGATTGTTTATCAAGGAAAGTGAAGACTCAAATAGATCACTATGAATTAGCAATATCTATGTATGATTTAATTAATTATATTAAATGTATCACTCATCTCATAAATCTTAGATAGGTTCAAAACATATTTTGTTGTCTTTAGTTTTTTTAAAATTTGACATTATATAACACCTTTAGCATGTAATTTTCAAAGAGTTCTTAATGGGAACCTTTTAGGACAGATACATGTTACCAATTGATTTTATTTATTTAATTATTTAAAACACTTAAGAGCATCAATTGGCATTTTATTAAATATATTACTTACATTATTTTACTATAAGGGTTAATAGAAAGGAGTCTAACTTAACTTACAAAAGCACAATTACATATGCCATAGTCGAGGGAGGGTATCAAACCACTTTTATCATCAAATATAACTAGTTCTTAAGACCAAAAATGGGCGGACATTACAAAAAGACAATGAGTGTCTTTTACTTGTCATGACAAATCTTAAGAAATTCTTGATTGAGCTAGCTAATTTGAGATAAACATTCGCAAATATAGGTTATAAAAAAGAGACCAAGTTTTTTAGATGAGATGAGTGCTTCCTATGCAAGTTAGACTTAATTATGGTGGTTTAAGAAAATGTTAACAAAAATAATAGAATAAAATAGAATAAACCTAAACAATGTTAAGTATAAAAACAAAATGATGAAGATTCTAATTAATAAAAAAAAGACATAATAATGTGAATATAAGATGACATGGTATAATTAAAGTTTGACAGAATTTAATTTAATATCGCCTAAAGAAAGCATACAATATTATCTTAAGAAAAATTTTATTTAAAATAAAATAACACAAACAAGATACTTAACTAAACTTTGTTCAACAAATCTATGAGAATAAATTATTTTGCCCAAAAACTTAAAAAGTTTATTGCAATGTGCACTTTTATGCGGTCGAAGTCCCTTCTGCTTCGGTGGGTTACCGCCCACGTTATTTTATATCCATGTGGACCTGCCGGAATAATACCTTTACGTCTTTTTTATGCTTTGCATTGCAATAATTCTTAATTTTAATTCTTATTCTCGTGGAAGCCACACGCCATGGCCGTTATTTTATGCCAAGTCGTCGCGCATCTCTTTTCAGTTACGGAATCCAGACAGCGTTCACACTAGCGTGGGTGGTGTGACTACACTTGTCTATAATTTCGCATATGCCCCCCTGTAACATTTTAAAATTAGACAATTAGCCCAACTTCTTAACGTAAGTTTTCGAAGTGGGATTCAATTTGGAATATTGTTTTTAAGTACAATTTTGAATAATTTTTTTAAACATAAATGGATGATTGATTGATGATAATTTAAAATCATTTTAAATTCAAAAAAAATATAAATTAAAAATTTTATTTTACTTTTAAAAAATAATATTAAAAAATTGCCTCATTATTTGATTAAAAAGTAAAAAATTAAGTTAGATATTTTATCAATAGGATGTTTTTCAAACACATTTTTAAACATAATATTTTTAAATTTAATTTTTAGTAATTAATTAATATTTAGTAAATATTATTACAAAAAATAGTTTTAGATTCAAAATTTTGTTTTAAAAAATTTTTCTTTTAGTTTTATTTCTTTCTAGTACTTTTTTTTTTTATCTAAACTATGTTTTCTTTTGCATAAAATTTATTTTTCAAAACACTTTTGGCTAAATTATTATTTTTTGAACTGAAAAACCATATGTAAATTGAGTCTTGGTACATTTAAGAGTTTTGAATACAAGACAATCAAGTTGAAGTAAGCGTACAATTGAAACTTTAATATTTGATAAATTGTGATTAAAAGTTATAGTTGAGAATAAAGTCTATTGGAATGATATTTTTCAAAAAAAAAATTGATAAAATAAAAACATCATAATTATAAAGGATTAAAATAGTTTATTTTTTCAAAAAAAAAAATATAACACTAGTCATCATTATCAATGATTAAAATATAATTCTCTAATTGAGAATATTTTTTCTTTGGAATCCAGTATCTAATTAAAATAAATGAAAAATTTTGCTTTTTTTCCTCAACTAATTTTTTTTTCCAATTCTATAATTATAAAGTTTAGCATAAAGAAGTCGTGTTTGAAACACTTTTTTTGCATTCTATGCAACAAAAATGAAAAGAAAAGTATCACATTTAAAAAAAATATATGAAAAAATGATACTAAAATGCAAAATTAAGTTATTAAAGAACAAAAAAAAGGCTAAAATAAAATGAAACAAAGAATACTAAAATTTATCATAAAAATCTCATAAATAAAAACAAATTAAATTATTTTTTATAATTGTATTGAATGGTTAAGATAATTCAAGTACAAAACTTGAGACAATAAGAGTCTCCTTCCAATACATAGAACACAAAACTTGTGATAAAGAGGCCTTTCTTTCACTACGTAGAGTGCTACCCCTATTAATGTAGGATACTTTTCCTTTTAATAAGAAAACCTAGTAATATTATTAAAAGTTCAAAGTAGATTAATAAACTGTGTTGAGAGATGCAATCATCACAAGTATCACTTATTTGCAAAAAACTCTTTTAGTTAATTTCAAATATTAGTCTCATACTTTATATATATATATATATATATAATCGACTATTCGTCCAAAATAATGGTCAATATAACGAGAGATTGAGGTTCCAAGTGTCGTTTTATTTTTGCAATACGGCTCGAGTCTGCCATATTAACCTCGATTTTTAAAGATAAAGTTTTATTCTAGCTTAATAGAATATTATAATTTATTTTAATAATGCAAGGAGTTTGAAAATTTCCACGCAATTTTGAAATTTACATGTGGCTGCATGCAAAAAGCCCATACATAAAAAATTTCTTCAGCTACAAATAACCGAGACTGGGCATGTGTGGCTTCCACGCACCGCTCTCATTGGCCTTCCTCACCTCAATCCATGTCTTCTTGTTTGGATTCCACCGTACATGCAACCTCTACTTCGTCGAAGCAACACATAGACCCAACCTTCGTTGAGGTCACCATCTCCACCCCAGCGGCTGCCGCCGTTCATCCGATATCAGACTCTACCGACCACGCTGGGCGAGGCCAATGGGTCCGAGCTGCCGTCCTCGGAGCCAACGATGGCCTCGTCTCCGTTGCCTCACTCATGATCGGGGTCGGCGCCGTCAGCCAGAACTCCCGCGCCATGCTCGTCTCCGGCCTAGCTGGACTCGTCGCCGGCGCATGCAGCATGGCCATCGGTGAGTTCGTTTCTGTCTACGCGCAGTACGACATCGAGCTCGCTGAGCTACAGCGCCACAACTGCCAAGCCGCCATCGGGGAGAGGCTTCCGAGTCCGACGAGGGCCGCGGCCGCGTCGGCCATCTCGTTCGCCGTCGGAGCCCTACTGCCGCTTCTGGCAGGTGGGTTTATTGCACTGTGGTGGGTGAGGTTGGTCGTAGTAAGCCTAGTGAGCAGCGTGGGGCTCGTGGCGTTTGGAGCAATGGGGGCTGTTCTCGGAGGGGCCGCATCCGTGGTGAAGGCGGCGGGGAGGGTGTTGATTGGGGGATGGATATCTATGTTGGTGACTTATGCGGTGTTGAGACTTTTAGGACTTGCTTTTAATTTAAATGTTTCTAATGTTGCTTAGTATGTTTTCCTATAGTTTGGCTACGTGGTTAGAGACCATGTTTAAGGATATTTTGCTCAAATGAAATATGCTATGTTTATAAGCTCGTTTTTATTTATTTATTTTTTTTTTTTGTACTTCTTTAATTTTCTTTTGTTACAAAACAAGACAAATTTCTTATATTGACAAAGTCTCCAATCAATTAAAACAATCATTTTTCTCAAAAGAAAATGTTGTGAAACAAAGCCTTCACGTGATTTAGTTTTGATTTTTAAATGAATGCAAAAAGTATGGTAGTATTGTTTCGCTATTTAAGATGTATTTCTTTCTTTCATTGTTCCCAATCTTTGAATAAGTCAGGCCATTGGAATAATAAAATATAGAACAAATTTTTAGTTATTATGAATGAAGATAATAGAATGTTTTTTAAAAAAAGATTGATTGATAATAGAAAATATCTTATGTAGTGAAAAGATTCGTAAGCTTATATGCTCTTAGCATTTTTGTTTTTAACAAAATTTTTTTTTAAGAAATATTGATAATCTTATTCAAATTTATATATCAAATATCTAATTCAAAAGATAAAATTAATGATCTATAAAATTATAATTAACTTACATAATAATGTTTGCTTAATTGTATCAACAAGATAACTTATAATATCTTACAACTCATCACATAATGCATTTAAGTCTACAAATTTAATGGTTTTAAAAATATTATGTTTATATTGTACATCACCTATAAATGCATTAAAAAATCAACATAAAGGATTACGCATATGCTAAAAAAATATAACAATACATAGATATATGCTATTGATTACATAATTATATCAAGCACTATTATGTGACTATACATCTTATAAAAATTTTGCAAAATAAAAGAGAAGCACTTTTATGATATATTATATAATAAATAGATATACCACCAATTATGAAATAAAATAAAAGTTTTCAAAAACATCACTATTTTCACAAATTCCCCACTAACATATATTTCTATATTTTTGCTCTTACCAATGCATTATTTTAACAGCTTTTATAAATAATATAATCATAAACAATAAAAATACAATTAGAATAGTAAGTTTTCTTTGATGCAAAGTCTCTTAATCTAAGAGGATGTAAAATTATCATTGATGTATAAAATATATTTCACTTAAATATATTTATAATTCTATAAACTATGTAACAAATACGTAACATTATAGTGGTTTAAATTAGAGTAATCATATTTTATTTTAAAATAGTTTAAGCCACTTCGTTAATAAAAATACATACAATAAAGAATTTATTTACATATATTTTGTAATAATTTAAACTTCTAAAATTTATGCAAATTAATTAAAAAATCTGCATATTAAATATTATTTTATTTTTAAGTTTTCATAAAATGTAAGAAGTTATAATACTTTTAAATTTTGTAATAGAAATAAAACTATTAAAATAAAAGAGTTTATGATGCCCTCTTTTGTTGAAATGAATTTGAATTAGTCCTTTAAATGATTTTTCATTAATTCATAATAGTTAAAAATAATTTAAATTTTGACATGTCTCAAAAAGAACTTGGCCAGACAAATCAATAATTTGCTTGTGAAATTAATAGATCATTGTTAGTTTATTGAATTTTTCATTCAGAAAATTTTTATAAACATTTAAAGTCAATCATATTCATTTTCTTGATAAATTTATTTTAAAATTATGTAATAAGAAATTTGATTTATCCATTAGATGTAAATAATATTTTCTAAATACACAGCAAAAATACATATCAATACCTTTAACCTTCACATGCAATTAATGAAATATTCATTTCGTTTTTAAAAAAAATAACATATCAAGTCATTTATTCATTCCTTTAGTCTTTGCTTATGCCCATACGACATGTTGAGCTCGTGGCTTTCTCTTCTTGCTTAAGGCACGCCTGTTGGGCTTCGTGTTTCAGCGGGTCTCTTCATGGTCCCATTTTGAAGCCCATTTGATTGGTTGAGAATCTTACACGTGTCTAATCCCAAAACAATAGCAACCTCTTAGGCATTTGCTGAATTCAGTTTGTTTATACTTCCTGTGACACATGAAATATATGTACACGTAATTTTTAATTAATTAACTTGTATAAAAAAAATAGTTCCAAGAAAAAATAGCTATTATTCAATGGAGAACAGTTAAGTCCAAGTAGTTTGCATTATCCAAAAATTATCATCTAGTTTCTATTCGTTATCCGCGCGACAGAGAGAAGAAGAGGTTCTCGGCCGCCATCAGGCCGGAAGAGAACGAGAACGAGAGCGAGATAATGGCGAGCGAAACCATTAAGGTAACGGCTTCGGCCTCCTCCTATAGGTGTCGGGCATCCCGGAGGCGTGTAACCGTCTCTTCGCGCTGCTTCATCCTGGCCAACCACTCTCTTGCCGCCGGAGTTCGCCCGGCCAGCGTCTCGGATCTGTTTGGCGGCCTTCGGCTGAGGTCAAAGATAACTGCTCCCCGGCGTAAGGTTCGAGATCAGAAGCTTTCAGTTGTATGCATGGCCGACGAAGGTAGGCCTTTGTAACCCTGGCACTCTGTTGGTGTCCTCAATCATGCTCTCTCATTTTTTACGATTTTACAGTGACTGTTATGATTGTTGTGAAATTAATTGGTGATCTTGAGAGCCTTATACCATAAATTTGTAATTTTTTCTGAGAATTCAAAAGCGAAATATCTCAACAGAGCACTCGCTCTTACTGTTTGTTGAAATGCCTCCATAAGAAATCGTAAGGTGAAATTTATTGATCACCATCTCTGTAGGGGTTACTTTTTTCTGTGATGTTTCGGAAAGTTATTACTATAAACTGAGTGATGGAATGAGAAAAAGGAGACTCGCTTCCAATAGGAACTTTCTGAAGAAAGATGAATTGATGGAGACTTCGCAGTATGGTTACATCGTCAATTGATTATCTTTTGGAATTCGTAAGGGAAGAAGATTGGTGCACAACAACATGATGTGCTTGTTTTAACGCAAGTTTTTCATTGGAAGGGTGGGGATTTGCCTGCCTATGCATATCTAATTAATGATTTTCTAGTATGGAGTTGATTATTAGCCAGATCTATCTATTACAAATGTTATAATTTGAGTCGCAGTTTTTGTCAATTGTTTTCTTCCTTTCACAGCTTCCAGATTTTTTTGTGATACTTAGGGTTGTAAGTATTCATAAAATTTATTTAACAATTATACTTCATGGATTATATGATCTGTGTCATTGATCATATACATATGTGCCAAATTTAGAGATATTGGATTTCTATTTGCCATCAAAATCATGGCTTTTTCTGTTCTACTTGTTAACAGATTTCACGAGGAAAGTTCCATTGAAGGACTACCGCAACATCGGTATCATGGCTCACATAGATGCTGGAAAAACTACTACCACCGAACGGATTTTATATTACACGGGAAGAAATTATAAAATTGGGGAGGTCCACGAAGGAACCGCGACGATGGATTGGATGGAACAGGAGCAAGAGAGAGGTATCACTATTACCTCTGCAGCAACAACAACCTTTTGGAGCAACTGCAGAATTAATATCATTGATACACCTGGCCATGTTGATTTTACACTTGAAGTAGAGCGTGCTCTGAGGGTCTTAGATGGAGCAATATGCTTGTTTGATAGTGTAGCTGGTGTGGAACCTCAATCTGAAACTGTTTGGAGGCAAGCAGATAAATATGGAGTGCCCAGAATATGTTTTGTTAATAAGATGGATCGCTTAGGAGCTAATTTTTTCCGAACGTGTGATATGATAGTCACAAACTTGGGCTCGAAACCGCTTGTTCTACAATTACCTGTTGGTGCTGAAGATAGCTTTAGTGGAGTTGTTGATCTTTTGAAAATGAAAGCTGTTATTTGGACAGGGGAAGAATTGGGTGCAAAGTTTTCATACCAAGACATACCAGTTGATCTCCAGGATCTGGCCCTGGAGTACAGAAATCTACTGATTGAGAGTATAGTTGAAGTGGATGATGAAATCATGGAAAACTATCTAGAAGGGACTGAACCTGATGAACTGACTATTAAAAGATTAATTAGGAGAGGCACTATTTCTAGTGCTTTTGTTCCTGTTTTATGTGGTACAGCATTCAAAAATAAGGGTGTCCAACCCCTGCTTGATGCTGTTGTGGATTACTTGCCTTCACCAATTGATGTACCTCCGATGAAGGGTTCCGATATTTATGACCGAGAAAAGATAATTGAAAGGATTCCTAGTGATGATGAGCCATTTGCAGGGCTAGCCTTTAAGATCATGAGTGATCCTTTTGTTGGATCCCTTACATTTGTAAGAGTATACTCGGGAAAATTGGCTGCTGGCTCTTTTGTTCTTAATTCAAACAAAGACAAGAAAGAGAGGATAGGAAGGCTCTTAGAGATGCATGCAAATAGTAGAGAAGACGTCGGATCTGCGTTGACAGGTGATATTGTGGCTCTTGCTGGCCTGAAAGATACAATCACTGGTGAAACACTTTGTGATCCAGAAAACCCTGTTGTTCTTGAACGGATGGAATTCCCAGATCCAGTGATCAAGGTTGCAATAGAACCGAAGACCAAGGCTGACCTTGATAAGTTGGCCTTTGGGCTGATTAAGCTTGCTCAAGAAGACCCATCTTTTCACTTTTCCAGAGACGAGGAGATCAACCAAACCGTTATTGAAGGGATGGGAGAACTGCATCTTGAGATCATTGTTGATCGGCTAAAGAGAGAATTCAAGGTTCCTTTCTTGAACTTTTTTAACATTCACGATGCATTTGCTGTGCAGATGGATTGATTCTGTTTGATGCCAATTACCTATAAGAATTTCTTAGCGCTTAGCATTACAGAGCATTTCTCTTGTAATAAATATCATTTCTTTGCCTCAACCACCATGAAGTTTGCGCTCCCATGAACTTCTCTTGTCTTCCATGTTTGAACATGGCTTTAGTGTTCACATAGTGTTTTCACTTAGTTGATTACCTCATGGCATATATCATAGATGACGGTGTTGATTAGTTTTTATGGTATTGCTTAGACTTCATTCGATTGATGGAAAATGAACCATTTTCCCTGACTATTTATAGTGGAATAATTTGAGTGTTCCACTGTAAAATAGAATGCATGATGAATCGTGTTAATATCCATAATATTTGATATGATCAATGACTCTAATAATCAGTAGATTTCAAAGTAAAATAGTAAAAAGATAATGCGAGTTAGACTCTCATTTGAAATAAGAATATTGAGTATAAGTAAGACTGCAATTAATCCTATATTAGAAATCAAACATAAGTTAGAATCTAAGTATATACTTTTTTATATGTAAGTGACATCATGTTTAATCCCATATTAGAAATTGAACAGAGTTAAAATTTTAATATATAATTAGTATAAATCTTATTTATAAGTTTAAGATTTTGAATAATTAGGTACCTATACAGGGATATATTAACCCCAACTTTAAGTCTCATTAAATGCTTTACTTTTAACATGAAAAGTTTCTTTTATTTTTCTTATTTTGTTGTCTTCCAATTGTTACCATTCTAATTTTGCTAGGATTGGCTTTTAACTTGTTTGCAGGTCGAAGCAAATGCAGGTGCTCCGCAGGTAAACTATCGTGAAAGCATATCGAGGGTTTCTGAGGTGCAATATATACACAAGAAACAATCTGGAGGACAAGGACAGTTTGCAGATATCACAGTGAGGTTTGAACCCTTGCAAGCTGGGAGTGGTTATGAATTTAAGAGCGAGATAAAAGGTGGAACTGTTCCAAGAGAGTATATTCCTGGAGTGATGAAAGGCTTGGAAGAATGTATGTCGAATGGTGTGCTTGCTGGCTATCCTGTGGTCGATGTGAGAGCCGTTTTAGTTGATGGTTCTTATCACGACGTAGATTCGAGCGTTTTGGCGTTTCAATTGGCTGCTCGAGGTGCTTTCAGAGAGGGGATAAAGAAAGCTGCTCCCAGACTGCTTGAACCTATCATGAAAGTTGAAGTTGTCACCCCTGAAGAACATTTGGGTGATGTTATTGGTGACCTGACCTCTAGAAGAGGTCAGATTAACAGCTTTGGAGACAAACCTGGAGGTCTCAAGGTATGAACTCTGAAACATTTACTTACTATCAATTCAACTGTTCCATTGCTTGTGCAGAAGGGGACATGGACATGACGGTTTCTTATATCAATATCTCCAATCTTATATCTGTATTAAGCTTAATTTATAATGCTGTTAACTTTTTAGGTGGTTGATGCTCTTGTACCATTGGCTGAAATGTTCCAGTATGTGAGTACTCTTCGTGGGATGACAAAAGGGCGTGCCTCTTACACGATGCAGGTAGCTAAGTTCGATGTTGTTCCACAGCATATCCAGAACCAGCTCTGTTCAAAAGAACATGCAATGGCAGCTTAAATCCCTTAACATAAAGATTTATTTTTGCTTTGTTTTACAATCAACTTTAATGTCATTCTTACATAGAACAATCCTTCTTTGTGTGCATTTGGATCTTGTTTGCTACCATGCAGTAAATTTTCAGTGACTTCTTGACGTTCGTATTTTGTTTTTTCTCTGAATGAAAATTAAATGAATTCCTTATATTTAATGCAGCTTCAACTATAAGCCCACAAAATAACTCAATCAATCTCAAATATAAAAGCATTACAACTACATTCAGACTTCTGCTCAGTATCAGAACAACCAAAATTTTATCGTTCTAAACTTAAACAAATACAGGCCAGAAGCAAGAAAGTATAAATAAGATAACAAAAAACACTTGAAGCAGCATCCTATGGAGCAGAATCTCATTAAACTCTCTTTGGAGACATATTTTGCAGTAGTCTAATGGTTGTGATGACAATAAAAATCTGCAATAAAAGATCTGGCAACAAGCAAATATATACAGTTAGAGCCTTCAATTTGTGAAGATTGTTAGAGCAGCTGATGAATGAAATACTTGCCAACAATAACACAGGCAGCCTCATACAACTGTTTACTAGTATTGGGTGAGAAGTTTTGATCAAGAGCGTCCTACAAAAAAGTATGGAAATGAAAGTTTTAGTAGAAAGGGAAGAAAAGAAAGCAGGAAACAAGAAATTGACAATTGTTGAGATCTTGGTATCGACTTGTGGAGCAGAAGCATTGGTGCCTTCATCTGTTTAGGGTTCATTTGGGGAAGTTCATAAGAAGCTCCTTTGATAAAACAGATTATGTTTAAAAGGCTTTTTGTTCTTACCATGCAACTATTCAGTTAACCATCTTTATAAAATATTTTTCAATACCTCTTTCAAATCGTATAGTTATGCCAAACAGGTCTTCAAAAGGTGAAAGAGGCTTAAAAGGTTCTATGAAATGTTGCGGATTACAAAGTAAGAAAGGAGACGCAAAAGATTGTAAATGGATAAACGCCTTTTAAACGGGTCTAGTAGAGCTCTGTTCATTTTTTCAGGAGGGCTGTTTTTATAAGCAGCCCTAGCTGCCAGAGCTTCAACATATTCAAAACAAATTAACCTCCAAGATATATTTGAATCTAGATTTAGCCTCTTTATATAGGTAAAAATACATAATATTTTCATGCTAAATTTGTTATACCAAGCTCAAAACTTGAAATCTAACAAATCCCAAATTTCACATGAACTTAAGCTGCAACAAAACAACTCAACCACATTCATACCAAACTGTTCTAAAATTGTAGATAGCCAAACTACAACTACGGCTGATCTCCTTGCCAAAATGTAATTGGTAAAATTTAAGTGAAACTGATGTGGCATCAAGGTTTATCATCGTTAACTCCAAAAGTGCCACATTGCGCTTCAAGTTCTAAACCACCACCATAAAAGTAGTTCTCTTATAACCGAAAAATCATGGTATTTTCTCAAATGATAAGACTTAATCCTCATCATCTTTTGCAACATTAAATTTCATTCATCTCTAATGAAATTAAGCTATAATAGGTGTTCTTTAATGGTCTCATATTCAAAAATGTGAAATACACATGGTTTATACATTATATAAGTTCTTGATGAACTAACAATCTCTAAATCTTGGTTTGCTAAAAGTTGCAAACTCTATGAAGAATCAAACTTCACAATCTTTACCTTGTCGCCCCACAAAACTTCGATGCTAGCCTGCCAGCATACAAGTTGCTTCCATCTCAAGATATGAGCAGAGTAACAACTTCAATATATGAAATCAAAGAAGAACATAGATTTTCATGGTCCATCACTAATCCCTACATCTATGAGAGAGTAGGAGTGGGAAAATAATCTATAAGAAGAGACTTGAATGGTTGTATGCAAATGACAGTAAAAAGTAACTAAGAATTACTCCAATCAATGTAATTCACCAAAGGGAGATCTAAACAAATGACATACAAAGGATCTTACATTATAAGTCTACAAGATTACCAACATGCACCGATTGTTAAGTATATGTCGATGTAAACATTTGAAATACATCCCATTAGACAATATCTAAACTCCTTGAGATAATCACAAAGATAAATCTCTCACATTCAATTACATACAACCCATTTACAACTCAGATCACAAAGAAATAAGTATAGTAATTGCAAAAAAAAATTTCCAAACAAAGAAAACATAGAAAGAACATGATATAACATATAAGAAACAAAAGACACAAAAATTCATGTAAAATTCAAGCTTGAGAAAATCACCACTGATTAAGAAAATCTCTACTAAAACTTCAAAAAGAGATTCTAGAGTTCCTTTCATAGTTTTTCTCTTACATGATTGTGACAAGCACATAATAAACTTGAGGAAGGAAAAAAAAAAACTATGATGTCACATTGTATACATAATTCTTTGTTTAATAATCTCAGCGATAATCTTCTCTATATATACCCATCAAAATTGGTTGTTTCAAGCCCAAATCAAATAATGATACACTTAAAAGCTACAAACAATAATATTACCATGCCACATACTGCAACATAATTGCTTTTTAGATATCTAAAAGTCATGTCTAAAATATCAACAAATACTTTCAAAAATAAACATCTATAAAAGTGTTCTGTCTACGAATAATATCGGTAGTGTTGCACAACTTGTCATGTTCATAATATTTACAGCATCAATAATATTATGCCCAACAATAACAACTGCAGTGAGTAATGCTTCGTTTGCTACACAAACCTTTTTTTATCACAACAATTACTACAAACAACAAATCCTAAATCACCAAGTTGACTAATTCCTCGTTATCTTCAACTAAGATTACCAAAAGTTAAGATTCCCCTCCCATCACAAACTAGCTTTGCTAATAGAAGTTTAGATATGTAAATTGCACACAAATCCATTCTTTCACATAAAACCAAAGTCACAAAGATGGACTACCTGTTTTATGAGATTGCTCCAAACAACATTAGCAACTAGAAATGCAGTTGCGGTAGATGACAAAAATATGTATAGTCTGAGCAAATTTGAATGGCTTTGTCTTCGACCTTTCAGGATTTGGGAAAGTGCTAAGACAAGAATCACAATACATGGTAAATAAAATAGACATGAAGAGAGTAATAAAGGTTATCAAACCTAACTCTCCGATCAATGAAGAGATGAATCCAACAGAGATAGATACAATGAAAAGGCTGTCGAAGACTTTTGACCATGAGGCTATTAGAACTGAAATAGATTCTACAGCTTGAAAGACAACCTGCACTCAAAGGTACAGGAGCAAAATCAATAGCTAAAAGAGAAACAGTAAGCATTAATTTGAGTAAAATAATAGTAAAAAACTGAATGATTAAGAGTGACAATAACCCAAATTGATGTGCTTTGCTGTTTGTTAGCTTTTTTTATTGACATCAACTTTGTGTGGAATGATTATAGCAAGCAACCACGGCAAAATTTGTTCCATATCTTCTAAGTGCAGGCTAAGTCCAATACATTTTGGAATTTTCCTACCAATGGGGATTGGCAAGATGACAAATGCTTATCAAACGTTGGTGTTGTAGGTCAGAATATTTCCTGAAGCCAAACTATGTGCAATTATTTTAGTACACTGCTCGTTAGTAGAGTCGAAAACACACCTAAATGTAGTTAGTTCCAGGTCATACTGTACTTGTCTCTCATGTGTTTTAGACTTGCATAACGTGTGAAGCAGTAGAGAGATAAAATATATAGTTTGAGGATTTATTGTTTAATGGACATGAAACTTTTGGTAGTACAGAAACTGAGGCAGGTCATCCAAGCATGGGTCATTTTAAGGGCAATGTAAGACAAGTTGTACTTCATTGGGTAGGTCCCCCTGATGAATAATTTTTCAAGATTTCTAATAATGCCGGTGGTTTTCTTGAACAATTTTTTGAATTGGTTTTTCGTCTTATATGATGGATGAGATATCTTGTAACCTATGAAGAATATTTAAAGGGAAAAATGAAATGGTAATGGTATTCTTAAGTTGGAAATGATAACCATTTTCTATTTAAGAATGAATCCATGCAATAAGTGTGCATGCTTACTTTATAAACTTCATCATGTTTCCTTATCTTTTGGCTAATCTTTTCCATTCCACAATTAGCTTTTTCTCTTTCGGTGTACAGTTTCTATCAAACACCCTAGCTTTCCCTAGGGTGTTTTTCATCACATCCTTGCTATTTTAAGATTTTTATAATGTTTATCCTCTTACCTTTTCATTGGACTATATGTTTTGTCTTGGACCTCCAATCATAAGAGCCAGTTCCCAGTTTTTATTCTTTTATATTTGCACAAGGTTAACTGTTTCCTAACCGAAAACCAACCATTTGACACATGTATAAATTAAGTTAGCTTATGCTCGTGCATTTCTTTCATCAGACAAGACCAAAAAGTACCTTTTTGAGATAAAGAAAAGACATAAATTGATGTTCTTTTCTTTTGACCTACACAAAGTGTTTCCAAAGCATATACCAAATGATTCCCATTGCATGATTGAGGCCTAAGTTCTGTTGAACTCTAATATTAATTATATCAAGCAGGGCACTTTTGCAAGTTTCCAATTTTCCTAGAGTTACTGAGTATCAGTTGGAACCCCTTTTGTAATTAAGTCTATAATTAAACATGCTGAGTTGACCTCATCTGATGTCTCAACCACTGAGTGCCTACTTGAACATATAGTTGGGCAAGTGGAGGAAAATTTTGTGTTTATGCTACCTCATGATTCCCAAGTTGTTGCTTTTGAGGTGGAAGCATGCAGATTGCATCAAACACTAAAACTGAAAGCCAATCAACTTTGAAGCAATTGTGCTTTCACCTGTAATAGACTATAGATCCTACTGTTCCTAATGTAAGAGATACATCCAGCGACAAGAAAACTAAAGATTTGCTGCTATTCACCACATTCGATGGACGATGTGTAGTAATCTTTTATGTTCTAAAGTGAATCAAATTTAGGTCATTTTGTACTAAGGAACCTACCACGATTTGAACTGTATTCCATCTTCGAGTATGAGATCACATACACATGAGGCATTTCAAATTTTATGATGATGCACGACTACTTTCCAGCTTCATGGAGGTATATCATTGGGCACCATATAAGGTGTATGCTTGGCATAATATATTGTCTTCTAGTTTACATTACACTGCAGAGATCTTATTCTTATGTCAATAGAATGCTGATAGTAACTTGTGGTTGGTTTTCTCTTCTCATACAAGGGGATGAGACATTTGTAAACCATGACGAGTTTAAATGCAGAAATCAAATGGGGATGTCAAATTCTATTGGCTAGGCATGATGATTTAGTACTTGAGGAGAGCTCTGCTTAACTGTTAGTGCTGATTATGAGGAACAGGTTCCATGGCCAAGGAATATTATCATTGATTCTTCGTCTTCATCCCTTGTACTTACTGTTTTGTTGCTTGTTCTTCTCCACTCACATCCTGGAAACTTTTTTATTTCTAATTTTTATCAAAGTTTCGAACAAGGCTCCCCTTGGTTTTGTTAACGTGAAATCTTAACTAGTGTCAGATTCCGTGTTTCAATTTTAGTTTTACCAAGAGTTTACAGCTTTTATGACATTGATTTCAAACCACAGATCCCCTTATCTTTGTCTTATATAAATAATATAAAAAATGTGTGAAGGGTGAATAAATAATGTAGTTTGCATTTTTTAAGCTAATTGGAAGGCAACAGCAGGAACAAATTTTCCATGTCCTTTGATGAGTTTGATAATCTTTTACATCAGAAGATGGAAGGGACGTTAATCAATAATGTTTCATTTCATTTTCCATGTCCTTGCCATGCATTCTTCTTATTATAACCACTGTACATAGTAATTAATGTACAAAAAAAAGGAGAGCATATGCTGTATTCTAAAATAATGATGAAATATCGCTTAGCAAACTTGTATATCATTATCTTTGTAATCTTTCATGTTGCCATCAACAAGGGAATTATTCTATAAAATTAGTGTAAAAACAAAACCCTATTGCATAAATAAATACCTCAATTTGAACTTTTCTATTATAAGGTACTGCTTCCTAATTTAGAACAAAAGCTTGACAAGCTTGGAGCATTTACAAAGGAAATAACATAATATCTATGGTGATAACAAAGCTACTGGAAATCAAAGGAAAGAAATCCCACCTTTGCTGCAATTAAAAATTTAAGATTTGATTTTCCCTTGGTAACCCTTGTGTACCCTGAAAAGATAAGGCTTTTTTTCCAGTAATGGCTACAAGAATGTAAGCATAGATAACCACCACTTACTGGAATCAATGACCATTCGGTACGAGAAATCAGAGCCATCGGTTCCTGATGGCCGTCCAGCCACTGATCCTCTTCTTTGTTGCATCTGACAGAGATATTCTCCTCTCAAGCTCCTCAATTCTGCTGTAAAAAAAAATAAAAAATAAAAAAAAAATAAAAAAAAAAACATGGTTTTTGTAAAGAAGTTTTACAATAACAAAATGAATCGTGGCACTTCATTTTCCTTTTCACTTCCATAATTCAAATTCAGGCCTCATTCAACATTAATACCACATTGAAGTCATCATCTAACAAGCTGACGTCCACTAATCTCGAATTCAATCCGTACCTCCACCACAATGGAAAAAACAGAAACCCGAAGCAAGCGATTAGACAATAGTAAATCCTCCTTTCTTGCAGGAGAATTCCAACCAATCCTTTCAAAATTGGGCGACTCTAAGACCAGCTCTCATAAAGAATATGCTAGTAGACACCCGAACTTCTTATCTCTTTCTTATCCCAAGCTTACACCTAATCATTTCCTCTTACGTGTACTATCTCCACTGCCCCATTACATCAAATAATTCTTTCAAAATCCCACCCAAAGTGAGAAGTTGAAGAAATCGGAAAAAGAGAAGACGATTACAAACCTTTCTAGTGGGGAATTGATGCTTTAACGTTCGTGGGGAAAACAAAAGAGAAGGCTCCACTCTGATTCGAGACTGTTATTGCTCGAAGCCGTCGCACAGAGCAAGGAACCTGGTGGACTCCTCGTCGACGACACACACCAATAGCCGCAGCCTACGACACTTCCCTCGCCGCCACTGTCGATCTTACCGCCCCCTCACCATCTACTCCCTAGACCAATGTAGACGACCAACGAAGCCTCCTTGCGGGAGTCACACCTCCTCACAAAGCCTGAGAACCGTGGCCGTTACCGCTTCCTCCTCTCGACCAACGTCTTTAATCGTCAACGCCTCTCGATCCCCCTTTACATTCCCCGGCGGGCTGATTTATGTGTAGGGCACGAACCGTTCCACATAGATATAAGAGGAAGAACCGGTCGGTCGGCCAGACGGCACGAAACTAAATTAGATATATTGTTAATTATTTTGAAATTAGGATAAATAAAGTGCTTCCTATATTATATATATTAGTATAATACAAACGGTGATATTTGCGAGTCTAAGGTTGATAGTTACACTAAATCCTAAGGTTAAGACCTTCATTCATACCTAAAGGGAAAACTCACACATGGGGATTGAGTCTTATTGAATCTTTTTTTAAAAGAATTATGTCTAAGAAAATTAGTATGTGACAAAAATCGGATGAATCAATCAATGTTTTTTAATAAATATAAAGAATATATTAATATTTATTCTAAGCAATAGATAAATACATTATTAATCTTTTAATAATATTTTTATAGTCTCTCTCGACATATCAAGTTTTAGCTTATTTATAATTGTTTTAAACAACAGCTTTAGACCTTCATTAATTGACATGACAATTAGTTCATTTTTTGGTGTTTGCTTTGGCATCGTTGAATTTTTAAACAATTTTTCTAAAATTTTTAATCACTTAATTGTATAGTGAATTCAAATAAAATCACATAAAAGATGTTATATTTTCTTTTCAAAATAGGCTTCATACAATAATGATCTTAGCAAAAATAAAATAAAAGTATTAAAATAGAATTCATATCATTGTTGTTGTTGAAGTAACATTATTATAATATTTAAGCATTTCTAATACATGCTTGTTGAATCATAGTAAAAATAAAAAATTGAGTGAACTAATAATCATGCTTTTTTATTACTCCTACATAGTCTTATGATGTTCATCATTTATATTTATAATTGTTAAATTAAAAAAAATGATTAAGCTAACTAACATTAACTAAAAGGATAAAAACTATATAATATGCATGCAAAATATTACATCTCTGAGTCAAAAAACATGTTGAGTTAGGCAACACATCAAATCATATCTAGCATAACCAAATTGATCATATAAACAAGCACAACTATCAAAATGCTTTCACTATATGTCTCAACATAATGCATGATATCTCTTTTCTCGTTTTATTATATCTAACGAGCAATTTTTTCCTTAATAGTCTATTGATCCTTAAGTTTACAATTTTTCTTTTTAGTACTTCGATTTCATCCATTATGTCGTAAGTTTTACTTTTGAAGGTCTATACTGGTCTGAGTAACACTTGTGATACTTCAATAAACAACATGATGCATTCTCATTAGCCAATTTTAGCTTAAGAAACACACTTTAATTAATTTTTTATAAAATTTTAATTTTAATTTTATGTGATAACATATAAAGTATATGATGTATTCTTTTTGGTCCCTTCTTGAGTAAAACCTTTTATACACCCCCTTATATTAATTTTCTTAAAGAAATCTTATATTAAATCTTTTTTTTTTCGAAATTCTTATTATTTTGATTATATACTTATACCAATGATCATGCTTCAGATAAAGGTTAAATAGTTTTCAAGTAATACCAAAATATACGAATCACTATATGGTATTTTCAACTACAATAATACTAACATATTAATTAAAACATGATAATCTCAAGTGTGATTAAAAAGGTTAATTTGCATCAAATCAAATATCATACATGTAATTGTTTAATTAACATAAATATTTTTTTACTTGTAAAAAAATAAGCATATGCAACTCATAAGAAACTAATAAACCTATGGAGCATGTAAAATAAGCATTAAATCATCACCCAAATTAACTTTTCAATTATCAAGTCTTTAAATTATATTAATCAATAAGTAATTATATGTACATAAGTTATATAAGAATATCTATCTTAAATTCCTCTTTGGAATGGTCTCGCCTTTGAACGGATGTCAATTTTCATGTATTTTTTCAAATTTTTTTGTCTACTTTATGTATTATATGATACTATACAATTCCTTTGCTATAGTAACGCTTTCTCAAGTTACCAAAAATCTTCCTCGATTCCTTTATTGAATTGCTCAATTTCCTTCCAATACTTTGGCAACACCTTTTCCTCTCTTATTCTCTTTGAGGATCTTAACTTGACTAAAATTTCTTAATTTTTTCAGAAATAACTACATGGTTGAAATTCTTCCTTTATATAAGCATTCGACATTGTTTCGACTTCTTATCACTTCCAATCCTTCATTGAACACAACTTTTCTCTTTCTGACCTTTCCCTATATTTGGAATAGATACGTCATCTACTCTTTTGATGGTTTCTACCACTTGGTTCGTCATAGGTCAAATTATTCTTTGTTGGATTGAAATTATGAATTAGAAACCAAAAGAAGTATCTTAGAATTGTTTAAAATCTTAATCTAGTTTAATTTCTTGAATATTTTGGTTTAAATGCCTTTTAAAAATTTATTAAACAATTTTTTTATGAATGCACTCAATGAATTCTACTAATCATCAAATTTTATAATTTTTTTAACATTATTTAATATTTTTAATCAATTTTAAAACTTAAAAATGTTTATCATAATTATTTTATTAGTTTCCTCAAGTTGGTTTCATGTTTTAATTCTATGATTATTACACTTCTTTTTCTATCATGAGATAACTTTATGAATTCAATCTTTATACACTCTATATATTGACCAATTTTTTTTTTTAATTTTGGAGTCCATGCAATATTTTAAATAATTTTCTTGACTTTTTAATTCTATAAAAAATTATTATTAATTCTTAGAAATCTCTAATAGTCTATTGTAAGATTTAAACAATTTCAATGTTTATCATTTTGGCACTAATGAGTTTCTAATAATTTATTTCCACACTTTTTAAGTTTGCAACTCTAATTTTAAGAGTCATAGTTATATTTATTCTAATTGTATGAGTTTTTGAGAAAGTTTAATAATTTACCAAAATTTTAAGAATCTTAAAGTCATTATTTATTTCTAATGATATCTATAATTTTTTCTCCCCTCTTAAAGCTTCGATCAATCTCGTAATCATGATTTTTATTGATTTAAGAACCTAATAATTTTCAAATCCAAAAATAATTATTTAAATATTTTCATACCTTTTAGGACGTTAAAAATCCTTCTTTCTTATGAGAAATTGGTTCTCAAAATTTAAATCAAGTATTTTCTATCTTTAGTTTTCAAATAATTTTTCTCATTCATTAATTATTTCATATAAATGCTTTTCTTAACTCTTTAATTCTCCTTGCTAAGATCATGATTGGTTTTTCTCACATAATTTAGATATGATGTATCTTTCATAGTGCATGAAATATATGTTAAGAAAGTCATAGATCATGCACAAAACTATTTAGATTATTGTTAAATATTTGTTATTCTATTCTAATCACTCAAAGAGATAAGGATAATTAAAATAAATCATATATATATATATATATATATATATATATATATATATATATATATATATATATATATATATATATATATATATATATATATATAATTTAAATTGTGAAAGGTGCAGCCTAAGTGAGGCATAATACATATTAGTGAATTAAAAGTTGTCATGCACTTTGAGATTATACAACGTATAGAGACACTTGAGAGATTGTAAGGTAGTGATGTGCTAACAAAATCATGATTATTGTATTAGTTTGATTTGTTTGTTACATCTAATTGAACAACATATGATTTTAATTATTTTATTGAACTGATCTGTTCTATAAGGTATTATACAACACATGGATTAATAGTACCCGATTTAAATTTCGCAGTAATCCCAAGCTTTTGGTCACAATGTCATATCGATATGAACAAGCTGATTCTGTTATACATGATCATATTTGGCTCATCATCAATGCAGATAGATCACCAAGCTACGCCAAGTATTAGATGTGAATAGTGCCGCTCTAGCTCTATATCATAACGAAATGTCTAATAGTGGAGTACGATGAAGCACCAATGTGAACAATACATTTTTAATTCAAGTGTAGAGTGGCGATTATGATTGTAATTATCTGATGTTGCTTTGGTCAAAATGCTTAGTGATAGGATTGCTTCAGGATGGGAAGTTGAAATGTTGTTGATACAATACATTACTTTTATGGTGGTAAGGAATTCCTTGATATGCAACATCATATTATGGCCAATTTGTAGTGGCAAGCATTGTACCTTATATGATACTTAAATGAATGGCAAGTAAATTTTATCCATATTTATCAAGGGTATACAATGTGCTAGAATGCTAAAAAAGTCCCATGTGTATGTATTGGTCAAGTGAGCAGCCATTTTTGTGAATGATCTAACTACTTTATTACCCTCTTTTTAGATGTAGTACAAATCCACCCTAATTACAATATTATCTTGTCCAATTTTTTGAATGCATTAAGCCAATTTTCAATAAATTTTTTGATATGCCCTTGAATCATATTGAGTAGTGTAATATAATCTAATTCAATCACAACCTTTGCAATTTTATTGCTCTTACATGATGCCAAACCTTTGATAATAATAAGGGTTATTGCTTCCATTATTGAGCATCTCCCAATAAAAAAGTCAAAGGCTTCCACTATATTACCTTTGAGGTCTTGTATGATTCCACCATAATTGGATAACACACTCTTACTACTCATTAGACCATGAATATTAAGTTTCTTTTTGTTAATAGGTGGTGAGTTCTAAGTAACTAGTTCATATGTTTTGAATTACATGAACTTGAATGGAGGGACTAAGCCAAGTTGGACCATAATCAGGTCCTCTTGAGACATTTGACATTTGAATGTGTTGTAGAAGCTATAGATGACATTTCTTGGACCTTTGGTTTTCATCACAATGAATATTTCTTAGAACTTGTTGACATTCTTTAACAAATTGTCCATTCTCTTCACTTAAAATATATTTTATAGCTTTTTCCTATAGCATTCTCCTATAGTTTTTTCCATATATCTTGTAACTTGTTTTTTTTAGTTTTCACTCCCACAACATGAGTCTCTATTTTATTTCTCTTGATCTTCTTAAATTTATGTTTGTTTTATGATAAAAGCACCTCCTTCCTTTTTATTGGTGACTTCATATTTTGTATATTATTTTGGTATTGTTCTATGTGTCTCGCTACTTTCACAACTTCTTTGTATGCATTAAATTTCATGACAACCATGCTACAATGAATAAAATTTCATAATCTATTCTGAAGCATGTAGCACTTATGCTTCTTTGTGGCTAACATCTCCAAAGCATACCTCACAAGTTTGGAGAATGTTTGCTCATACTCTAACACTCATAATTCTCTTTGGTATAGCTTTATTAACTCATCATGAGCCTTTTTCCTTGTTTATTTTGGAACATACCATTCCAAAAATACATCTTTTCAAGAAATTTTAGAGTTGAGTCTACCCCCAAACTATAATATCTATAATCCTCCTTACTAGTGACTTACATGACTATTTAGTACTAATATTGTCAGAGGGACTCTTCTATGATCTTCACATGTCATACTATCAAATAAAATTTTAATACTTTTTATGTAATCTTCTCTTGAAATTGATATATCATGTCTCTTAGATTTGGGGGTTTTAACCTTAAAAATTACTCTACCAACTAATTTGTTTGATTAGCTTTTAATCTTTTTTCTTGTTCATTTGGCTTAAGATTTCTTTTGGTTTGCATCATAAAGTTTGATCTCTTCTATGATGATCTCTTTCTCTTTAAGATGGTATATTTCTTTTATTATTTGAGCTATTTATTTTCACCTCATTTATGTTTTGATTTCCTGATGTCACCCAACATATTATCATGCTTTTCACAAATTTAGATATTCAATAATATCACAGGTGCATATTGTAGTGTAAGAATTAAAATATTTGCCAAAACATTCTCCTTATATTAGATTTTAAGTCACTCTACTTTAAATAACTATATACAACTCCACAAATTAAGTAAAATGTTTTTATACAAGCATTTCTATAATTCCTCTTTCTTTTACTTCATCCTGTTTTGTTTTTTATTAAATTCTTTTCATAGAGATGAACAATATTAACCTCTTTGTTAGCCTTTTATGGGGACCTCACTTCTTAATAAATGAGTACTAAAATGGTACATTATATTCTCTATATTTTTTTTAAACATCATCTCCAATATCATTTAATTGAATTCACCAATATTATTCACGTTCTTTCTTAATTAATAATTTATTATACATTTTATCTCAACATATTATATAATCTTTTTTGATTAAGTCTTTAAATCATCCCTTAATTTTATATTCCTTTAAAATTTGTTATACCATATGATTCTTCTCTTCATACATATGATTGGTCTACAACTTTCCTTAGCACAAAGAATTATCTGAACATCAACTCTTTTTGTTGTATTTATTGAAATATGATACCCACAAGATAAGGGGTGAATTATGATCCTTAAAAATATTTAAATATAATAACAAAATTGTAACAACTTTAGCCTAATGTAATTAGAGAGTGATTACTAATTGTCATATTCTTGACTACAAAATCAAGTTCTTGGTTGCTAATTGATGCTAAAGTGACATGTATATGCAAAATTTGATAGTGCAAATACTTCATGTTGATATTGATCAAGGTTTATGAACTTGTAGTTGGATGAATCTTGAAGACCTTTGCTCATGGATGACTCAATCTACAAATCATAGTTTCATGAAGAAAATCTAATTATGATATGGCTAAACCACATAGAGTTGATCATTTTTTGCAACTACTTGTGCTAGATTGTTATACCTTTATCCTTTGTAAAGTGGCAGTTAGGACTTGTTTAATTCATGCAAGCATTCTTTGACAAATCTTTATCATTGAGCATAGAGTTGCATTAGAACTTAAACAACGTTCATGAAAAATTCTCTAGCCCAAATAAGTATGTTTTAGTTTATGAAATCAAGTTTGAAATAAGCTTTATTTAATTACCTTATTTTTTAGGTTCAAGCTTATGTTATTAGTCAAATCTAAAGTTATTAAGGTGTCATATATGTATCATGATATTATCATATAAATGTGATAGTTTTTTGAATTAAGAATGGAAAGCATAAATCGTCCTCATAGTCCATCAGTCTTGTGTAACTCTCATTTGCATATTTGGAGTGTGTTAATATAGGCTTTATACTTAAATGAACTCTACTTTGTATTAGAATTTAAGTCATATATAAGCCATTTTATGGCAGTACATATACGATGCATCTATCATACCGGTATGACCATATGATGAAGTTAGAATAAGTAATTGTAGCTTTATCATACAATCTATCATCCTTGAGTGAGCCCTTGTTATATTTTGTTTACTTGCATAACCTTCATATCATACAATATGAAAACATATGTTCTAGTATGATGCATTATTTCTTACAGATAGTTCAAAAGACTTGAGATAATATAATTATAATATTGTCATACAACTATAATAAGTCAATCGATACAATCTTTTGATAAGATAACTATAGTACGATCATACAGTGCCTTGTTATTATATGATCACATCGTATAGAAACTTCTTGAGAGCTTGACACTAAGGAAAGTAATTATTGTATGATGGTCATTATATATTAGATTTGCACATCCTTTTAGTTATATGAAATGAATTGATGTACTTGTATGATCTTAGTAATAATCTAATATGATGGTTTAACAACTTAAATTATGTGTTAGAAATTTTAACCATACAATATGATGTCTATTCTGACACTTGTATGATAATCTTGTAATAGCTAAATAAGCTAGCCTTATTAACACATCATCAGGGTGATCTTATCTAAATTCTTCTCATCATAATATGATCCCTACAATGCATTAGTATGAATAAGAACTTGAAGATATAATGGTTATTTAATCTTTTTGAAAATCACAAATTAGCCTTTACACATTCCATTTTTAAACTTAATCCATTTAAGAGTATAAATACTAATGCATTTCAAAAAGAGCAAGCCAATGATTTATATTAAAAAATCAAATAACTAAGAGAAAAAGGCTTAACATATTCATCTATCTTAGTTGAAGTTGGTTTATAATGTTTGTAACATATTTCTACTCAGCATGCTTTAAGGTAATGTTGAAATTAAACAGGTTGTATTATGATTTTCAATCCCAAGTTTTGGTTGAAAATAAGATGGAGATGTTATTGTTTTTGATACTCACCAAAGTTTCTAAGATCTAGGTTTTTGCAACATTTATCTATTATTAATCAAGTTTACATATGATAATAGTTGTTAACTAAGTGTCAAAATGGCTTTTTTTGAGGCATTATATAAAAAAAGTCAATCTCCATTATTTTGATATATTAGAAATGACAAAGCACTAATGAAAATGAAAATATTAGAAAATTCAAAGGTGTAGTTAATTATAGAAAAGATTAAGAAAAAACACAAGATTGCCAAAACTAAATATCATGAAAGTATGCATAAATGAAAAAAAATTTAAGGAGAAAATGTCTTTATCGAAGTAATCCCTATAAAAGATGTCAGAAGATTTGGTAAGGGACGAAATGTTAAAATAAAGATATATTGGATCTTTCTAAATTATTGAAAATAATAACATAGTTGCATATAAAGTGATATTATCAATAAATCAAACTAAACTATATAAAGTATTCTACATCACTTCACTAGGAAAGTATATGGCAAATCTATTACATGTGATTAACTTTGACTTGAGTATTACAGAATTATAACCATATTTGAACTATGAAGAAAAAGTATTTAAGGCATTAGTAATGAAAATCAACAAGTTAAGAAACAAAAAAATTTTAATGATCAAAGTTCTATAAATAAATCGATAAAAAAAAAAGTTACTTGGGAATTAGAAGATAAATAAAGAAAAGTACTCTTTTCTATTCTAAATTTTGAAGGAAATATTGTTATAAAGAGGGACGAATTCATGGCATCCCAAAGATATGAGAGTTATTTTATTAATTAAATTTGAATTTTAATGATTTATTAAATATTCTAAGAAATTTTATAAATCATCAAAAAGGGGATACAACAACTAAAAAGAGGAAGATGATTTTAAAAAAAATGAGAGCATTAATTATTAAGAAACGAATGATACCAAGTTTATGAAAATCAAAAATGCCTGGACTATAAAAAAAAAAGATAAAAAAATAAAAATTTAATAAAATTTTAACTATAGAATCAATATATATTAGAAGCTAAAATAAATATCGATAAAGTAAAAAAAATGATGAAAATAGGCTAAGATGTAGACCTCACAAAGTAGTCCAACAATTATCTCAACACGAATATAAAGTATTACACTCACAGAGAGTTGAACAATAATAAAAGAAAATAATAATAATAATAATTAATATTTTTATTTCTAAAAGAATTTTTTTAAAAAAAATAAGAAACAATGAAAAAAAAATTATAAAACTTTCATGATAAGTAAAGCTTATCATATGTTAGTCGAAGAATTCTTAGAAGGCATTTAAATAAAAGGATTAAAAAAATAATGTAATAATTTTAATTATTTTTCAATTTTTCTAATTCTAACTAGTGAATGTGAAGGACTAGCAATGAATTGGGACTATAAAGCTGATGAAAGATGGTTCTATGAGTAAACAAAATGAAGAGGTCTAAGATTTGGAGATTCATGACCATTCGTTGAAGAGGAAGTGCTGGTTGAAGTTGTAGAGGCATAAAATGATTTTGAAAACCCTTGTGACTTCAACTAGGAGGGTTTTTAAAGAAAAGTTGGGGAAATTCCATGTAAGGGATTTGAGAGAATTAGGAAGTCCTTACACTATTGGGCTTGAGAGAAAGGCAAAGGTAGAGTTGTTGCCTTTGAAAAAAAAGTGAAATATGAAAATTTGACTAGAAATAAAGCAAAGGAAGTTAAAGGAAGGGAAGGTTTGGGTTTGAAAAAGGAATTGCAAAATCAAGAGATCAATATTCCTTGTGCGACCACTATGATACAAATCAAGGTAGGTATATTTTGTAATTTGGTGTTTGGTGCATAAGTGTGACATATATTGTACTACAGTTTGGTGGTCTTTAATTTGTAAAGAACTTCATATGTTTAAGAAAGTGGTATATATATGATTAATTAGTATTTCTACGTGCTTTTGTTGTAATGTGATAATTAACTTTTTGAATTTCAAAGTTTGGGTATTGATTGATCCGTATATTATGATTAAATGTTATGTTTCTCATGCAATAAGTGTTGTGTATTTTTGATTTATAACATTTTATCTTCTATAGTATGTCATACTTTAGTTAGTTGCATAAAATAAAGATAAAAAAGAGAAATGATACTTTTAACTTAAATAAATAATTTTTTTAAGTTTTCAAATGAAGACTTTAAAGGCTAATCAAATATTAGTTCTTAAAAACAAAGACTCTTATATCAAAAGAAAAAGTCATTTCATTTCTAAATGGCTCTGTCTTAATAATGTAGTTAATAACAAGGTTTTCTCACTCTAAGAAATTGTCTAAAGGATAAATCAAAAAGGAAAAATGTTAAGATGAATAATGGAAAATATTAAAGATCTAGTTTTTAATCATATTCTAACTAGAGTGACAACAATAAATTGCAAATTTATTATTTTATCTTAATAAATCTCAAAATAATATTTGTGTTATTATTTTTAAAATCAATAACTAAAAATCTAGAACTTTAAAAAAAATAAACTTAATATTATTTTATTTCTTTTAAAGAACTATTTTTAATGATATGTTTGACTAAAATTTTTTATTTCATTTGAAAATCTGGCATCATCATAATATAACGTTAAAATAATAATATTTTAATTAAAATTATAATCTTTCATATAAATTTTATTTTCGCCATAGTTGACATGAGACATTGATTCTATACCTTTCCATTTGGAAGTTAGCTATGAGCCCCTCAAAGACATACATTTGAGGACATGCTCTAAATACTCTCCAGGCTAAGGCATTGTATTTTTTGTCATATATGTAGATTCTAACTTGAGCAATAAACTAGTAGCTACCCTCTTCTCCAATACCTTAGTTAGTATCTTATTGTATAAAAATAGTTAGATTATCATAAGAGCACTTTTATCCATCTTCTTCTTGTTATATCATGGTCTTATGTATTTTTTTTATCAAACCTAAAGTTTCTTTGCAAAACATTGTTGAACTACCATCTTTATCATCTTGGTCCATCATAATACTAAGCATTTAGGTTTTTTGAATTTCTTAACCTCTTATTTTTGCTTCCATTAGATTCAATCAAAAAAACTTATACAAGAATAATTTGATATAATTCAATAAGGATATAAGTGGAACAAAAATATGATTGATTTGAATATTAATGAAAACATAGATGTCAAAGTTATATAGTTTGAGCTCTAATTAAATCAACGTCTAAAAAAGAAGAGAGAATATTTGCTATTCTCATCTACAAATACAAAGTGTGAGTTTATATAAGGACAAAACAAGCTAACCTAAATATACCTAATTTAATATGATGTTGAACAAGTGACAAATATTTTGAGGAGTGTAAAGATTTTGGGTCACTGTGTCGTGGAGCTGGTTGGTGGGTCGACGCAACGTCGATATTATCATAGATTAGCATGTTCTTGTGTAGGTTGGCCCAACGTTAGTGGAGTCATGGTCGAAATTGAGTTAGCATGTCACGATTGGGTCAACATGGCTTCGGTGGAGTAGCAGTTCAATGCAATAAGGAGGATTGCTTGTGTGTTGCAGGAACCTGCAATTCGGATCAGGCCTAAAAGATTCATTTGCTAAACTGTTTTGGTCAAATGCAAGTTGAGTAGGCTAGTTGGGTTGGATCGGGCTTGTGAAGGCAGTGGTGGATGGCCGATGGAACATGGGCCATCGGTCAAGTTTTGCACTTTATAAATCTCTGTCATTTATTTTTAACCCATACTACAATTTTAAGTATCTAAGTAAATTTTGCATATGAAAAATAAACATCTTACTTGTTCAAAACTGTTGGCATGTATCTATCTAGCTCTTGAATATTGGAAATTTTAATAGCCATTCTCAATATAATAAACAATAAAAAATGTTAAATCTCTTAAGAAAATTGACAATATATATTAATCTTTCAAAAGGGAAAAAGTCAAAAATATTATCTCTTCATCTTCAAGAGAGCATTTTTCTCACTTTTACTCATCTTTATCTTCATAATTTTTATTGTGTTTATAAAGTTTAAATGATACATATTTAATATAAAAGATCTTCAAAATAAATTTGTTCATACTTAGCCTATTGTATTCATGTTTTTCTTCTTTTATTTATCCATAATAGTTGTATGATTTTACATACATGTGATAAACATCTTTCTTTAATTGGCAAAGTTAAACTCCATATTTGAATTAATATATTGAAGACAATTGCACAAAATTTAGGTTGAATTTAATAATATGTTTAGATATTGTGCAAAAACTAGTTTAACCTCTTTATTTTTCATACTTCTATTTTACTATTTCTTCACCAAATGTCATAAAATTTAGCATAATGTTATTAAAATATCTTCAAAGTTTTATGATTTATAACTTTATTGGTTTAACATCCAAATGATAGTTTTAAAGGTCTTAAGATAAGCATATAAAACCTATTCAAGGTTTTGGGTCATCTTGATTTTTGCTACTTTTTTCTCACAAAAACATATAGAATGGAAACTCTTATAGAACTAAAATTTTTATGTTTTAAGCTCTTTCAAAATTTAGTCCCCCGCTTTCAAAATTTCACAAGTTTAGCTATCTATAACCAAAATTTCTACATGTTTTTGCGATCACCACCATGTTCCAAATAATTGGACATACATATTGACGAATTATGTACCCCAAGTCATCGTAAACTTTTTATTTTTGACATTTTCTTAATAGAGTGTAATTTTCTTTTCTCTGTGCTTTGAGTTTAAATAAGCATTTGTCTTAATGCAATTTGTTATCAAACTCTTCACCTTTACTCTTTATGAATTTACAAACATCTTTTTAAATTTAAAGGATAGTTTTAGTGATTTTAACAAAGTTATAAATGAAATAGAATTTTGAAGTTTGTTATATTTTAAGTAAAAATGTCACAAAAAGACTCTAAATACTATAAGACCTTTTTATCATGCATCGCAAACATCTAATATTTTCATATATGCTAGGTGAGAAAGAGAGAAAAGCACGAGAACAAGTGAATCTAAAATGGTGTGAAATAACTAGTTATTATCTTAGCATTTTCTTATCAATATAAATAATAATGTTAAATAGAAATTCTAAGAAACAAATAAAAGGAGATTTTAGAATAAATATTTTATGTGAATAAAATAAAAATAATTATAAAAATTATTTGTTATGTTTTTGACATTTTAAGTTTAAAATATAACATAATAATTTAAATAATCTTATTGTAGAGACATCTTGAATTAATCAGCATAGTCATTCAAAAAAATGTATTCAAATAGAGAAAAACTAGTATATAATTTGTGAGATGTAACATAATAAAAAGTTATATTGACTCGTTTACTCCATCAACGGCCCTTCATTTTATTTAATTAAATATGAGCTTTTGGGCTTTTCTTAAGAAATATAATAATTTTTGGGAACTTCTTTTTTACAAAGAAGTTTTTAGTATTTTGATTTTATAAGGGATATTTGGTTAAATGTTTTTTTTTTTGATAAAATCGATAAATACATATCAACATTATCAAAAGTATTAACTAAAAAGTTATGAATATTATTTGTTGTGGGACTCAATTTAATTGAAATATTTTTTATGTTGTTTTAATGAAGTCAATCAATTTACTTAGGACGGTAATAGCGTCATTAAGAGGAGGAAGCTTCTATTATGCAGCTCCTAACATTGAAGTTTTTTTTTTTTTCGTTCTGAAATGTCCAAGTTATTTAACCATTTATTTATTTTTTAAAATTTTAATTATGTTTGAAGAAAGTTGCCATGTGGAACTAAGGAAAAAATAAAAATAAAAGTAACAATACATAGTGAAATTAAAAAAAAAAAAAAAAAAAAAAAAAAAGCCCGGAAAGAGCAAAGCCGTGAATATTCACCCTTAGAGCCGGCGATACCTCCGCAATCCACTCCGCCGGCCTAGCCCTGCGGCGATCCTCGCCTGAACTAGCTCGAATCGGAAGATAGAACAGGGGATGGTGATTCCACCCAAGTGGTGAAACCCTAACCCCTCCTCCGCCTCTTTGAGGAGCTCCCCGAACAGCGGATGGTTGACGAAAACCACTGGCACCACGTAGCGCTGCGGTGGCAACTCCCTATCCATCTCAACGCCGCACACGTAAACCGCCAGGTGACCCTTCGGCGGCAGCGCCTCTTCTTCGACCGTTCCACAGCCGAGCATCGTCGGCCACCAGAACTGGCGCTTCAAGAAACCGGCCCAGCGACTGAGTCGTCGCATCGTGGTCGAGGGCCGGTGAACCGGCTTGAGACGCTGGTAACCTCTCTCTCGGCAGTCGAGGAAGTTCCACCGCCAGAATCGAACCAGACTCCGGCCCAGCCGGAAACCTCCCGCTTTACGAACATGCATTTCCTGCGCCGCCCCGACAAGAGGCTCTTGAAGGGGCGGGTATAAAGAGAAGAGGGCTTGTTTCATCCTTCATTTATCTCGATCGATCGGAGATCAAAGCGAGGCATACTACACGATACAAAATTCTTTTGAAGACCTCGTTGACTTCTAAAATTGCGAAAATAAAATAAAATATCAAAAACATGAAGGCAAAATTAAATGTAGATTTTTTGAAGGAAAAAATGAACTTAAAAATAATTTGTTAAGAGAAAAACTCGATTAAAAAACAATCTTTGATTCTTTATGAAAAAGATAAAAAGAATACAATTATTATTTAATATTTAAATTAATTAATGCAAAACATATAAATGTTTAGTGAAATGATTTATGCTATGCAATAACCAAAATATTGTTTGCCCTTTAAAATAAATTTTTAAATATTTTGAAACTATCATTTTAGACTGTCGGCATAGGCTTGGTCATTCGGCATGTTAAGAACAGTTATACCAAGGAATGCAAGTTATTTTTTTTTATCTTTTTAGGTAAAATATATTTTTATATTATGATTTGCAAAGAGTACAAGTCTAACTTGTAGAGTGTCCTATGCATGTGAATCTTATATTTTCATTAGACATTGGCACATTTTATTGAAAAATCAAATTATGACAATGCTCTTATTTGAATATGAGATCATCCAATTATGTTATGCTTCAAATGATGCAATATTAATATTTTGTTAAGTGATCGTATTAATCCAATGAGTTAGAGCGTGGATGACATATCAAAATGCTTGCACCATATATGTTATAAATTAACGTATATATCTGATGTAAGAGTCGAACAATTCGTACTGTGATAATAAACACAAAAGTGAACAATACTAACTTGTAGCAAAACAAAATCGCATTTGACCAAGCCAAAAGATGCAATCTCGTGAATGGCACCCAAGCTTAGTCATCGAGGAAATAGACAATGATCGTACCACTCCAATGTAATATGTTATTACACTTATTGCATGTGAACATAATTGTCTTATCAGTAAAGCGGGCCAGGTATCTAATTATGACGAGAACAAAATCTTTCTCTTATGAATAGGGCCACATAAGGCTCATTTGTCCATAAATAGTCTACAACTATATTGGTCCAATGTGGTCAATGATTCGATGTGGGAGGCAAGGAAATGAAATATTGTCTATTACAATGGGATTGGTTGTTTTGTATGTTGATACGGCAGTAAAATCAATGTTTTTGAATTTAAACATCGAATCAATGTTCCCTGAGGTAATTAGACTTTGTACTTTGTACGATTGATGAATGTAAGTTAGGAGAGTTTTTTTCATGTTTATAAATGCGTTGCATTGAAGTGAGACACTACACTATCTTATGCCTATGTATTCTCCAATTAGTTTGTTGTTTTAAATAAACTTCTAGCTACATTGTTTTCCTCCTTATAAATGAAATTTCATTTCATTACGAGTGCTCTAGATTCCAACTTAATTTGCTAAATATTATCGTAATTTTCAATATAGTTTTAGACTCTTTTGGATCATTTTAATTAATGTATTGTAATCAAGTACTAAACTACAATGAAGTTGTTGCTTTTCATTATTTCAAACCTTTCTTGATAGCATTCATGGTTGGCTCCATAGTCAAGCAATGTACATGAGAAATTGGAAAGGTTTGTATCAAATTACCTTTATGATCTCGAATGATATCTCTTATTGTAGATCTTCCCTTCTTGCAACTTCCATAGACTTTGAGCTTCACTATGTTGGGAAAAACTTCAAAAGATTAAATCACACATTCTAATTTTTAGTTTCTTGAAAGGGGAACCAAACTCAATAGCATCATAAGCATGTTCTCTTATCAATTTGCTTAAAGGGAAATACTTGAATAAGTTATAATAATAGTTGATAAAATTATTGATAATGATTAACTTTGATTCATTGCTATTCTTGTATACTTTCTTATTCCTTGCCTTTTAGATATTCTAGCATATTAACATTGGAAGGATTTGAAGTATTTCACGTCATATTGAGCTCTCCATGACCTGTTACTACCAGTTGTTGAGAATATCTTTAGTATTATGTGACATCACCAATTAGATTGCTAATGCATTGGCAAAGAAGGACAACACCTTATTTGCTAGAAGAAAAATTACAAAAGCATGGTTTAAAGAGTCCTGACAAGGATAATGAGGACAGTTGGAGGCAAGTTGAATAATGAATTTGTGTAATTGCTCTAGGAAAGGCAAAAGTTTGTTTAATATTCTCTAGACCAACATTAAGAACTTGATGGGCAATGTGGCATTCTAGATCATTTTTCTAGATTTCAAGATAACAAACTTATTTTTAATGACATTCCATGAGATTATAAGCTAAAAGTCCCATCTTTAGTAAGGGTCCAAATAAAGGACCTTGAATCTATAGATGTATTTGTATTTTTTAACACTAAATTTATAGTTACCTCTATACATTTTTATGTTTGGCTTGATGTCCTTTGCATACACTTTGTTACCCAAAATAATTTGCTTATCAAAAGCTTCTAGTTCAGCTTATAAGTGTAGGTGGTCATTATATCATTTAGTTTTTTTAATCTTAAAACATTTACCATTATAAGAGAAAACACTTTGTCCTAAATAACATAGTGATGTTGTGTACATTATCAACCTCCCCTCGTAGGAAATGATTCATAGTTTTTTAGCTCTATTTATAATTTGTATTGGGAGATGTATTGTCACGAGTGAAAAAATTAGAATAGAGTTCAAGGCATAAATTAGAAAGATTAATCTATCACCCACGAATATAAATGTTTTCTTCCATCTTACCATCTTGTTGGTTAGTTTATTTAGGATTTGTTGATAACATATTTCTTTCTTCTTCATAATAAATAGAGGACATCTTAGGTATGTTATGGGAAAAGATCTATGTTAGAAACCCTTGATCTTACTTATATTTTTAGTTGATGTTGTCTTCATAATTTAGTTAGGGTAGAATTTGCTATTTTATGCATTTAATTGAAGACCAAACATACCTTAGAACCTTTTAGGAATTTTCATAGATAGTTCATTGATCTCATATCTCTTTTATTAAAAATGACTATCATCAACATAACTAAGATATAAAATCAATGAGAATCCTTTAGATAATACATAATGAATTACTTTCCTATTTGTGAATAGATTATTTAACACCTTGTTGAAAGCCTCCATAAATAATATAAATAGCACATAGATGAAATTACCTTATTTTATTAGTCTTCATAGCTCTATTATCGTAGAATTTATTATTTATTGTATTTAATTGAAGACCTCACAAGTCTTTAAATCTTTTAAGAATTTATTTAAATAATTCATTGATCTTAGATCTCCTTTGTTAAAAATGATTATATTATCAATATAGCTAAGATGTGAAATCAATAAGCATCTTTTAAGTAATGCATGATGCATTATTTTCCTATTTGTGAATAGATTATTTAATATCCTACTAAAAGCCTCCATGGACAATCTAAATAACACAGATATAGGATTACCTTATTTTAGTGCCTTCGAGAGCCAAAAAAATCTTTTAAGAATGTCATTGGCCATGATGGAGAGCCATTAACTACTTATAATGTTCTTGATTAACCCATTAAAATGAGCCAAAAAGATGAATTATTTTAGTATCTTATATAAGAAATCCCATGACGTGCTATCAAATGTGCTCTTTAAGTATACATTGAGAATGAAATTCTAATCTCTAACTTTTTGTTAAGAGAAGCCATTAATTCTTGAACTAAAAAGATATTATACATAATTCTCTTCCTTTAACAAGACCAACTTATTTAAGAGATATGATTTTAGGAAATAGTTTGTAAAGCTCAGTTGCTAGTAGTTTATGTATTATTATTTTAGTAAAGTTGCATACACAAAATGGTTTGAAGTCAAATGATCCTAGTAACTCAATCTTATGAATTAGCACTAGGTTTGCACTTGTAATCTCCTTAGTAATTGAATTTTTATTGTAAAGTTATTGAAAGCTTTTATCACTTCACAAGCTATAATTTTCCAGCATTTTGTGAAAAAGATGTCAATGAAACCATCCATTCCAAGCACCATATCTTTTTCCAATTGAAACACCAATTGTGATCTCCTTCACAAGCCAATTATTATCTTTCTCAGATATCAATGCATATTGTTCAACAAATCCTTACCCAATGTGACATTATTAAAATAGAGTAGTGTTTGAAAATATTGTATAACTGTCTCTTGAATTTTTTCATATCCTATTATCATTTGCCCATTTAAATCTTCAATGTTACTAATGTTAAGCTTGGACATGTTTTCCATAACGAGATCATGAAAGATTTAATGTTCCTATCACCTACTTTAAGCCATAAATTTCCAACCTTTTGGTGCCAAAAAATTTCTTTTTTATTAAGTTCCTCCATAAGCATATCATTTGTTTTGATTACTTTAATTATGTCCTCATCAGATTAATAATGCTAGAATTTTTATTATCCACTCTTAACCTCCTTTTTAGCCACCATGATCACTTGAAATATTTTACCAAATATGGATTTATTCTATTATTTTAGGCATTCTTTTAGCATTCTCAATTTAAATGCTAAAACTATCATGCCAAAAAAGTGTGTTGAAACGGACCAATTACTTTCTACCACTATAAAAAACATTAAATGTGTGGATCACATGTTTTAACACTTGAATTGTTTCTATCTAGAATCATGAGCTTTAGGGTATTAAAGCAATAGTGGTGAGTGGTTTGAACCCATTTTGCTTAGATGTTATACGTTTGTTATGGAGTGGGTTTCTATCCAATGTTTATTTACTAGAATTTTGTCAAGCCTTTTTCAAACCAATTTTCTTTTTCTTTTTTCAACCCAAGTGAACATCAAGGCCAATTAAGGGAGGTCTTTCTAGCTACATTGGTTTATGTAGTCCTTAAACTCATGCATTGTAGCCAAGGTAGGAGTGGAAGGACCCTTACATTTATTCATGAAAACAATAATGTTATAGTCTCCCACAACCATCCATGGTACTTTGAGATCTATTATAATTAAATTTCAAATATTCCACAATGTTATTCTCTTAACTCTTATACACTTAGCATAGGCTAAAGGTACATTGATAATTGACTTCCAAGTTTGTTAATAATTAAATGAATGAATTATTCATCATCATTTAGATTTTGACATTGTAAGCCTTCTTTCCAAAGCACCTAGATCTTTTTGGAGGAATGCTTTGCATAATGTTCAAAACCTAATGATATAACTAAGTTGGGTAGCTTCTTACATTTCACATTGTTTATAATAGAACAACTAATATGGTATTTTTTGAAAACAATTAGATGCTTGAAGCAAGAGTTTTATCACATGTTCATGACCTCTCTTATGTTCCAAATAAGGGTATTATCTATTGATGTTTGTTTGATCCATGATTTGTAAAAAGTTTGAGCTTATACATGACCCTTTCAAACTAGTCCAACATTCGAAGCCTCTCTTTGCTCTTCTTTTAGATCTACTAATCTATATATGAGTAAAATTATTTTGATCAGGTTATATTAATCCAAAGTATACTGCTCTTTCATGTATATCATTTCTGAATTCTTTAAATAGGTCAAGATCAAGGTTTTTTTGAAAGCTTTCTACATGTTTTACATGTCCCTTTCAAACTGGTAAAACATTCTAAGCCTCTCTTTGTTCTTCTTTTAGATTTACTAGTCTATATAGGAGTAAAATTGCTTTGATCATGTTGCATTAATCTAAAGTTTATGACTCTTTCATGTATATCATTTTTTACTTCCTTAAGCACTTAAAGATTAATATTTTTTTTGAAAGCTTCATAATCATCTGAAATCTTATTTAAAGTTATTTTTCTCTCCCTTTCTACCAAACTAAGTTTATTATTCACACTTTCATTTTGAGCTTCATCTAAAACATCACAACTATTGGAGTTTCCAACCTTATTAGGACTCAGTATTGAGATTTATCTTCCTTAACATTACAATTTGGAGAGCTTATTGGTTATAGTATTGGTTTGGTAAGATTCATCTTAGGTTTCTTGTTGTTTCTCAATCTCTAGTTTCATTTAGTTGGAGGTTTAGCCAATTCAATGGGGCACTGTGTGTCCAAATTCATTGTGTTGTGTTACATTGAATAGAAGAGTGATCCTGCTTGTAACATATTGAGCAATAGTTAAGAAGATTTTCATATTAGATCTTTTTCTAGAATCCATTAGAACTACTTCCCTTTTGTATACTTTTGATCCATTTTGAAAATTCTTTTACTAAATCTACTTGGACATAGACTCTTTCCATGATTGGATGAGTTAAATTTAGAGATGTAGCATCTACCTTAAGTAGATTTTTGATTGATGTAGCTATGGAATACAAAGCCACTTTACTGAAGAGGTGGATAGGTATGTGTTTGAATGAAACCCATATTGGAGCTAGGGATGGGTTAGAATTAAGATGAAAACCTAGATGCGACTTTAAAATTCTCATTTAAAAATCTACCATATTCCATGACTTATGAAGCCAACAACATAGAAAATCCTTCTTTTTAAAATTGATAAAGAAAGTCAACTATTTAGTGATCCAACTTTGACTTCCCTCTAAAAGCCAATTTTATTGAATACCTTATTATTTCCATGCTAAGCCATCCATACAAGAATTTGCTAATCAACGTCAACCTAAATGAAGGACCGTTTTTTTGTATTTTATCTTCTTCAAAGATAATTTTTGTTTTTTTTTCCTTTGAATATTAAGATGAATTTCTTTTGAAATAAGGAACAATTGATAGGTCAACCCAAAACCTCAACGAAGGAGCATTTAAAGGAGTGGAGTCCTCTTGAACCTACCATCAAATTGAGCAACCCAAATGTTCAATTAAAAATTTGAATCAAGGTGAGGCCATATTATTACTTCTAAGCTTAATCTATAAATTGAAAGTTCATTGATGAATCCTCTATTGAGCCATAGATTACCTTTCCTATCTCTCATCTCTTGTCATCCATAGCATGATGCCCATCACTCATCGCTCATTGCTCATCAACTATCACTTCCATCGACTTTCCAGATTTATTTGCTTCAACTTCTTAAGTTTAATATATAAGTAACACTCTTTAATGACTAAATTTATTAGATTATAAATATTATTTTATATATTAATATTATAACATAATACTAAAAATTAAGTACTAAACTATTTTTAAGAATGTCTCAAAGCTTTGGATCAACTTTTAAATAGTAAAAGCAATGATTGGCTAAATCTTCAAGGAATGTAGATTAGTACAACAATTATTGAGTGGCTACAATATGTAATTTGATCTTTGATGTTGTCAAAGTGAAGAGAGAAAGACATTAAGGTGCAATTAAGGAAGCTTAAGGAATTTGAGAAAACTTCCCTAGACAACTCAGCCAAAGAAAGGAAAAGAAAGAGAAGAATTTTATTATGAGAAAAGAGAAATATCACGAATAGAGCAATCACAAGGGGTGACCACAATATCAAACAAAGGTAAGCATGCTTTATATATTTTATGCATATGCTTGATGTATATATGATTTTAATTAAAATCCAAATTATAGAAAAAAGATCTAAATGAATGATGAATATCCTCATCATATTAGAGCTTGATGGTGTTTTTTGTGATGGTAAATTTATGGATAAATATGCCTATTAATTACTATAGTTTTAACATTGGGAAATTACATGTTAGGCTTATTTTCTTATTATCAAACTATGGTATTGCTTGATAAAATGTCTTCTATGTTATGCATAATTTCTTTCAAACATGGCATATCAACATAGGAATTTGAGCATGATTAAATTTAACTATTGGTGAAAATTCCAAATAAAAGGAAAATAAATTTTTAAATATAAATAAATAAATTGGTTATGAAGTTGAAAGGGCTTAAAAAATTAAGATAAAAATTATGTTAAGAAAAAAAAGCAAGATGCTTGAAATAGTTAAGGCATCATGTATTAGATAGATCCCTCGATAGAACCCATAGTGATATGCTATTAAACCATAGGATATTTCTAATATGTAACAACTTATACTTTTTATTATGCTTAATATGTTGTAAATATTAAAATTAAAGCTCACATGATTGTATTTATGTTTAATTTAAGAAAATAAAATTAGATTTTTAAAATTAAATATTCATAGATTAAAATAATATTAAATTATTATAATCTTAAAAAGTATGCCAAGGTTTCAAATTTATTGAAAAATATTATCTGAGTGCATAATTAAATAAGGCTCCTTAAGAGAGAACTAAAGGAGTTTAGTTTGTTATTTTTGAGAGGTCTAATTAATTACTGATGAATTTTAAAGAAAAGAATATACATATAATTTCTTTAAATAGTCAAGAATAGATTTGAAAATTTTTAATTCAACCTTTACCACCCCTGGGATTGGGTTTGAAATAAATTTTTGGATGTGTTAAAGCTATGATGATAAGAAAGTTTAGGAGTATAAATAAGAAGGGAGAGTTTTGAAAGTTCATGAGGAAGAGAGTTTGGTTATAGAAAAAGTTGTAACGAAAGAGAGGAGAATTAATACAAAGGAGAAGGAAAATGTGTTGCTATACTCCAAGAGAAGCTTTGAAATCAAGTGGAAGAGGAGAAAAAAGATTAAAATAGGAGAAAAGCCAGAAAGCTAAGGACCAAAAACTAGCAAGAAGAGGTAACTATTTAAGCTGACTTTAATATAAAAATTTTTATGCAAAAAAGAGGTATGGTCTGGTTTTGGTTTGACTTAGAATTGGTTTGGAATGGTTTTGATCTAACTTAAATCATGAACTAGCATCTTAATTTTTGTAATTACCTAAAAAATAAGAAATCTATGATAAAATATGGAATAAAATATCACAAGAAAAGAGTGAATTATGTAAGTTAAAAGTTCAAGCAAACTCAAAACTCAATTAATATCACAATAAAATACTTTTCTTATTCTTAATCTTGTTAATTCTTATAATAATAATCTTAAGAAAATGTTGTTAGGCTTTGTAAAACTTATTGTGTTATAGTACAAGTTAAAATACACAATAATTTCAAATGATTTAATCCAACTTGGATTAATATGCACCTTTGGCCAAATGGTTAGGCAACAACACTAAAACATCAGCTTAAAAAATTGGCTTAATAAAGGACTACAACATCTGCTTAATAAAAGCATATGATACTAGCTTAATAAAAACAAAAGATTAAATAAAATGTCCCAATAATGAGACAAAAATAACCAATTAAAAGCTCAATATAAAGTCTTAAAATCAAATAAAAAATTAAACAAGAGACATACTAATGTGATTACAATAATCCAATAATGTATATAATGTTTCTTAAGGAAATAAGTATAAAAACATAAAACTTAACTCAATGAGAAATGAAGGTTGTGAAGATGAAATCAATGCATGTAATCTAAATTTTATTCTTCTCTTCTCCTTAAAAATGATGAATGTAAAGTGAGTTCCTTCAAATTTTTAATTAAGAATATCTTTTTTATAATGTTTTGAAAAATAGACTTTTTTAAGCTCTCAGATGCCTCCAAACCCTACTATATTAACTAAGTTAAAAATTAGTTAAAACTAGAATAACTCACACTCTAAATCGATAATACTTGTATGATTCACATATCATACTACTATATTGTTCATATTTTAAATTTATAATACTTGTATGATGAAGCATAATATAAGTATAAATAAAAAAATCTTCTCTAAGCTCTAAAAAAAATGTTGTACGATACAAGATTGTACACTATGATCACTCCAATGACAAGCTCATCTATAGTTATTTAACATATCATATTTATATGATACGTGAATCGTACTCCGACAATGTAATATATATTCAATGTATGACTAAGTCTCATTACCAAGCTCTTAAGTAAAATGATATCAATAGGTATGAAAATGATATCATACATGTACGGTAAAAATAAGCTTACTCAAACCTAAGTCCTTAATATTAAGCTCTCAGGTAATAGCTATTATACAGTTATGATGAAATCCAACTTGCTTATCACTTAAGTTTTAAATGATAACTATATTAACATACTAATCATACAAATATGAAGCAATTATTATACTTATATGACATTATAATCTTTAATTTATATACTTAATATCACATGGTTTGATTTGTTGTCCAATCTTCTTAATAAATATATCATATTAGTAAGAAAAATGACAACATACTATATAAAGTTTAAGAACACCAAAACTCAAATAAAATAATTTAGATGAACCATTAATATACTTGTATGATAAGTGTATCATACATGTATTATAAGTTTATTTAGTATACCTAACCTAGATTGTCCTTAACTATTCTTCTATCCAATCTAAATATTAACTTATAATATTATATGATTGAATAATCATTCAAATACTATTAGTTATATTAATACAAACCTCATTTAATTCAATCTTTTTTTAATTCTAACTTACTTTAGTCTTAAAACATGATATAACTCATTATGATAGAATATTTTAAAGTAAGGAATATAAAATAATGATGAATAATGTAATATATGAGAGTTGATTCTATCATGCATATGCAAACCACTATTTCTAATGTTCTTTAAGGCATATGTAAATGTGGGTAAAAATATATGAAATGCATGCCTTAAATGAAAAAAATCTACTTCTTTTAAAAAATTATTATAAGTTTTGACATTCTTTTACTAATAAAAAATTGTCTTAATAATGATATTCTTTAAGTGATGCTTAAGTTTATGTTTTTGTTGGTGACAATTATGGTTTACACCTAAACTTTAATCAACCTCTTCATATGAATAACCTATGTGAGAGACACATGATCTAAAAATAACACTTAAGAAAAGTATTAGTAAATATAATATAATAGTTTTATTATCATTAAACAAGTGGTACAATGATCAAAAGTACACCATAATCAAAGTTGTTTCTTGAGATAAGAAGATTTGTAATTTTAATTTTCTCAAATGTAAGAAAATTAACAAGAGATTGAATTAGCCTTATCCGTAACCATGACATTACTTGAGGCACATTAAATTTATGAAAGTTGTAATTGATTATATTAAGGATTTATGAGATAGCTTTCTTTAAGGAAATTAAAAGAGCAACTATGATAGCAAAGAGGAAAAAACACTAACTAAATTATCTTGAGGTGTCTTAATTATAGAAGACTTATTTAGTTGATTATAAAGGGATCCTTTGCACAATTTTTGCTAGTGTTTAGAAACCATATTCATGGGAGGATTCAAGGAGGACCTTACCCAAGAGGAAGTAAGGAAGGAGAATAAAGCAAGAGCAACAAAAGGAGGAAATGGAAAGCTTGAAGAAGGATAAGGCTTATTCCTTGGAGTAGTTTATTACACAGCTTAAGAGGAGAATGAATTTCAAGATCTTTCACATAAACTAAATACATACTTAATAACAAAATAATTTGTTAAGTATACTTGTGATAGTGTTTGACTATTATCATGATATTGTATTGTTATGCTTCATTAACATGAGCATCTAAATCTAACATGTTAAGGCAAATTTGTGATGTAAGAAATCACACCATGACTATAGGATTTCATGAAAAGCATGCATAAGAGTAGATATAATTGATATCATGATATTTATTGTTATGTTCTTTACATGAAAATTGAGATTTAGATTTGTTTGATGTTAAGCATGATACCATGATTGAACCATATTAATGCGATTCTTATATGATTAAGATCATATAAAATATTAGATTTAATGTTGTGTTTGATCACATGAAAACCTAGATTCAATTCAAGTTTGAGAGAAAAATCATGATGCTAAGATTATTCCCATAATTTTCCATCTAATGGCTTAGCATATTTCATAATGAATTCATGTTGTCAAGATTATTTTCATGACATGATGAATTGATATAGAAAAGGAAACCATGCATAAGTGAAAGTTCTAGTTTTTCTTATATAAAATTACATCCCAAAATTAGTTCATATACTTTTAGCTTGAAATTTGCATTTGCAACCAAATATTAGTGATGAATTCTTTTGGCCAAGTGGATCATTGCCTTAAGTATGCCTTTATTGATTGTCACAACTCGATTAAGGCCATAGGAGGCATTGTTGAGACCTTATGAGGACTTTGATGACTTTTAAGATATTTAAGAGCTCTAAATTTTTTAGATAAGAAGATTGGGAAGCTCAAATTTTGCCTTAAATGAAGGCTAGGTTAGATGAAGGTTTCAAGTAGCCTCACAAAAATGGTTGAGATTTGGCCATGAATAATCAAGGTTTGAGATTAGATTAAGTTTAGTAAAGAAGCATGATCATAATTTCCATGTATGATTAAATCTAGTGGATGATAATTTGGCTATGTATGATTTTAGGTAATGAGATTGGTTATGTTTATCAAGATGAAGAAAATCTAACTTTTATATGATTATTAATATGAGAGGGTTAGTTTTTAGTAGATGACGAGGCTAAGTTCAAGTGAAGTTCTTAGTTAACCATACATAGGTTTGAAAGTGACTTATGGCATTTAGAAGAATCTTAGAATTTGATATTTTAGATGGATAAGGTCATGGTTCGCTTATGAAAATCGGCTTTGGATAATGTAGCTTTAAGGCAAATCTTAAATAAGGTAAGACTTAGTCTCAAATTAGGCTTTCATTGTTCTTAGGATTTGGTTTAACATAAGAAAACCTTAAAGGAATGATTTAAGATTAGACTAAGAATATGAGCACTTGGTGAGTCATTGAGCATACAATATATAATGCCTTCATTTGAAGAGGCTCTTAGCTTATACCTTAAATAAACTTTAAGGTTGAGTGACAACTCAATTATGGCCTTAAGGTCGTGTTAAGGCTCAGTCAAAGGGCTAGTTATTCTTATAAGTGCCAATTAAACCATAAGCATGCCTTGGATTTATTGAGTAAGACCATGAATAGCTCCTTTAGGCTCTTAAGATAGGTTGAAAATCCTATATGATAGTTTGAGAATATGTCTAGCTCAAGAGTGATTTTTAGAAAGGTGCAGTGGCTCAAGTTAGCCTAAGAGGCATATGAGTCATTGGTGAAACTCATTTGAACCTTATTTAGAAAGAAAAGAGTATATCTTAGAATTGTGTCTAAGGTTTAAGTATAAGGTTGTAGGCTTGAGTAGAAGCTCAGATGATAGCTTAAATAAGAATAAAAAAGTCTTAAGATAACCAAAGATGATTAGTTAAGATTTGGAAGAAAACCCTAAAATACCTAGATAGTTGATAAGAGTTTTGAAAAAAATCACTATAATTCTTAGGTAGTCATGTATGATTTTTGAGAAAACCTTAAGATCATTTTAGATAAAAAATTAGAGTTAAAGGAATATCCCTTAGTTATCTTAAAGAATTATTTATTATGCTTTAAAATAAGGTTAACATGTACAAGATGTTAAGTGAGAGAATCTTAATGAATTATAATGGTTGATGCAGTAGACCATAAGATTGGGCTCTCAAGCATAAGGAGGAAACCAATTACCTATAGATCTCATAAAGCACTATGGAGGGTCCATTTTGCATGATAGGACTTCCTAGATTATGGAATGTTAGACTACATTATTAGACTTCTAGGTTTAGTTGAGTGTCACATAATTATTGAGTACTCTTTAAGAGATCTTAGAGATATAGTTTCATGTGATTAGACTCTTACATAGTGTTAGATTAAATTATTGATTGAGTACAACTTTTAGGTTAAGAGTACTATAAGTATGGAGGGAGTGTTAATTTTTTGGTGAATATTGAGCATCTATTTAACTACATCACAAGAATATGATATTATAGAGATTTAAGAGTCCTAATGGGTATTAAATAAATAATGTCTCTTAGGGTTATATTATTAAGGCCAATGATTATTATAATTTTTGTATGATAGTAACCCAAATCATGCATTAGTTTAGCTTGGTAGATTATGACATTTCTACATGATATTATTGTTCATATGTATGTGATGTTTTGTTATACTTTACTTATAATAGATGGAAATATTTTTATATTGATACTAATTATTCTTATAGCAAGACTTTAGGATTCTCTATTGAGCTTTTTGACTAATTTACCCTTATATTTTATGCATGCCTAAGGAGTTAAGAGCTTACATTTGAGTTAGAGTTGTAGGAGAGTGAGTGCATCTTAATCATCTTAATGTTTAAACCTCACATTTTAAGTAGTGTTCATTGTAGTAATTATATTTCATTCATAATAATATTATTTGTTTTTGTTGGACTTTTGGTTGTGTTAGACTTTTATTATGATCATATGACATTTGTAACTATTACATTTGACTTTATATGGTGGACTTGGATTTATGGTTTATATGTAGATTTTGATGATATATTGGCATTATGGATTATATATAGATATTATGATAGGTTTGATAAGTTTGCTTTAATATCATATACAAGTTGATCTGTGTTGTTCGATTACTTAATCTAGGGTGAAACAGTTTCTAAATAAATTGGGTGACCAGTTACTGAAAAGATTTATTTTTAGCAACATGCTATGAATATAATAATTAGATTTGGAGTTTGTAGCTTTTAAATTAAATATCAGACTTAGGGAGTGGAATATGATAAGTTAAATAGTGCATTGTTTTTGTTGCACTTATGGATTTTAAAAAAAATATGCTAAAAATGCCAGTGTGATAAGTATGAACATATTTATATGATCCATTTAAGTAGGTTCAAGTTTAAAAAAATCATAGTAGTCTAACAAAAGGTTGTATGGATGACTAAGTAAGGATCATACTAGTATGATGGGTATTAAATGATCCATTAGCGGAAAAGAGGAATAGATTAGTCAATCAATTTCATCATACAAAGGTGATAAGTGGATCATACTTGCATGATCTGGTTGTGTGTGCTTATTATAATAGATCAAATGTATTTGATATGAAATTATATGGGAGTTTTTGAAGGGATTGTATATATATGATTTGGTGATTTTATGGAATAGGGTGTTGAGCAACTTTAAAAAGACACAGGTAATGGTGATCGTATTAGACAATGGGATATATGTTTCATTAAGACAAATTATTCATCAAGTGAAGAAAGGTAATCATATAATATGATGTGGGTAATCATATTATATGATTAATAGAGAATATAAAATCATTTTTTGAATCATATGAGCTGGTTAAAAGAAGGGATGATTGTATTGGATGATTTGGTTAATTGTATTATACAATCAACTATAAATTAGTATTAATGCTAGGAAATTTGATTGATCACACTTATATAATTAGAAAATCATACAAGTATAATGTAAAAAAATGATTTAAGGATTAATATAAAATAGTTGAGAGATTATCTTCATCTTATATGACATTAGACCTTATGATTGATCATAGGGTATAGGTCTTAGGACAATGGATATCTAATATGGGCGACATGACCTTAATGTGAGTGTGTGTTTAACATATAAACCGCATAGGTCATACAACTATACTTGTCTAGTAATTATAGATAGAGGTTTAGAAGCCATACAACTTGAAAGGATGTCAACAAGAAGTCATTGATATACTAATTTGTTACATGAGGATTTAGAGGAGAATTGATTCCCACAAACATAAGAAATATTCTACAATGCTCAAATTCATCTTGTATTTTTGAATGTCATTTTGCTACTTTTAATTAATGCAATATTTCCTTATAAAAAATATTAGGAATTAAGAGCAAGACAAAAATTTTGGTTTACATTTCAATTAGTTTTTCTTATATGTATGGATAATTATATCACATATGTTTTACTTACCTAATATACGGTTATGTTATAGTACATCATCATAAGATCATTTATGCATTGTTTTGCATGTCATACCTTTTTTACATTATATTATCTTATTTTGTTTATTTGCTAAGTTATTAAAGTTTCATTAGTATTTACATCACAAGTATCACATGCACTACACTAAGAGATTAGAATCTTAGTGTTATGGACAAGGACCCTACTACTAAGATATGAGTGTGGATCATATTCTATGTAAGATTAGTTCTATGAGAGTTTGTGGATTGTAGAAACATGCATCTTTAAATAGCATGTTATTGCTATTATTATATTTCTTTACTTATACTTGAGAACTTAGTTATAGCTTTATATTTATAGATGTTTTTTATGAGTTTTTATGCAAAAAGTATTTTAAATAAGATGGAATTTGATTTGTCTTACAATCAGGTCCTTACCTAAGTAATTATGTCACACAGTTTCATTATTAAGGTTTTAATCTCTTATTCATGTTCCTTATTAAGGTGGGTTAGGTGGGACCCTAACATAATGGGTAGAGCTTGATAAAACCTTAAAGGAATTATCCTAATTAAGTTAAAATATGTGTAGATTCTAATAGGTATAGTCCTAGTAAAGCTATGTAAGAATCATCTTGTTGATTCAAAGCATTTGCATATCTTAATGGACAAAACCCTAGTAAATGTAAAAGATTCACTAAGTTGGATAAAAAATAATTAAGGTATCATTTCAAATAATGAATGCTAGAATATTAAGAAAAAAATGTGAAATTATATGAATTATAGAAAAAATTAGTAAATAATGGAGATAAATGAAAATAAAAAAAATAAATGATCTCAAATTATCTAGATACGATATAACTACTTATTACCTCATTTTTGCAAACTAATTTATAATGCTATTGTATGAAGTTATAGGTAATAATAAGACACATGATGAGAATATAGAGGAAACATTATGAGAGAATGACATCCTTTTGAATTTATATTTATTATTTTTTTATAAGAGTCATGTATTACGATTGTTATCATAAGATCATGTTACTATCATAGTTAATCTAATTTGGACCTTGTTTAAGTGTTTACATATTTTTTTTGTGAAAACAAATTAAATTTTTGAAGAATTTGAGCATGAGATATAGTTTTGACTATGGAAAAAATACTTACCTCTTTTCAATTAAGAAAAAGAGACCGTATAACTTCATGGATATTTTGTATTGATATACATATAAATAATGGCTTTCTAAACTAAAATAAATAGAGGTATTTAAAATAAAAAAAAATAGATTACCAATTTGTATTATATTTATAAATATAAAAAAATCAAAGGCACTATAATTGGATTTTAAGAGGTATTATTATGATACCAAATTATCATAATCAAGGCTCATATGTTAAGATATTATTCTTTTTGGCCATTGTGATATTTATAGTCTTATTATATTAAGATATTATCTCTTTGAGTTATCTCATATTATTGTAAGATTATTTATCTTTATATCCCTCTACCTAAAAGTCTATTATGAGCCCTTCAAGGCCATGCCTTTGATGCTAACCACTCAAAGTGACATTCACTACCCTTTTTAATCTTAAGCATTACAATCTTTATCATTCTAACTTGAACCATAAACTAATAATAATGGTATTCTCTAAGACCTTAGTTAACATCTCTTTTGAGAAAGATAGTTACATTATTGTAGGAGTTTTTTTTATAAATCTTCTTCCTTTCTTATTATCTCAAAATCACTATCATCTTTGTCACACAACGTCTGACATATTCTAATAAAACTTAATAAAATACATCCAAATTATAAATTTATATAGTAAAACTAGAGATAACAATATAAAACGAAGAATATTATATAAAAAATGAGCAAGTATGACAAAAATAATATTTTTTAAACATGAAGTTTAATAAAATTGAAAAATATCATCATATAATATCTAATTATCACAAAATATATAAAGTTAAAACTAAATATTGATATAACATTTATAAAAAAAATACATATTATCCTTACATACATAAAGTCCATTTCTCTCACACTCCTATACAACATACTCTCACTATAAGGTTCAAAATTATTTGCTAATGACCTTTAGCTCTATGACTGTCAGTATCTTAATCTATAATATAAACAAAGAATAAGAATGATATGTTCAACAAATAAATTATTAGCTATGAAAAATAAAATGATAATGATGTAGTTGATAAATAAAATAAAATAGTGAATAAAGTAATTCATGATAATCTATAAATAAAAATATAGTATTAATGTATCTATGTCTCTATGCATTTAGCTCATATATGTACGTAATTATCTTATAGTACTAATATCATATAGTACTCATAATATGTCATATTTTTCTTTCATTTTATATTCAATTTTTATAATAATTTTTATTTTCTTTTTTATTTTTCCTATTCATTTTTTCTCTAGGCCCAATTTTTCTTCCATGATCATTATCCTCATCTCTTAAAGATCTTATATCATGTCTCATCAACTTATAGCCACCAATCCCTTATTGTTAGCATCTTTGCTAATTAAGATAGGGAATTTTTAATTTTATGACTTATCTTTTCGTATCCATGATACCAAGTTGTGATGTATATCTCATTATGTTGGTGTCACCCTCTATTGCCAACATTTATATTAATGAGAAATTGGCCATTACTATGTCATGGCCACTTTTCTAGGGTGTAAAGTATATATCATCTATTAAGTTGTTGTAATATAAGGTCATAGTGAAAAAAATATTTTTCTTAACTTTCTTTCCTTCATGTGATATATTATATCCCTATGTAATATTGACATTTTTCTTTTTATATTTTTTTTTCATTTCCTTATTTTCTTCATATAATATGTTTTGATTTATAACCTCTTATGTATATATATATATATATATATATATATATATACATAAGAGGTTATCATACCCTTAAGGTTAAAATCATATATATATGGCATGTGTGTAGATTTATTTAATAAAAGTGATGAATGTTGAGATAAAACAATGTTCATGCATTTGAAATTAGATGAAGATTGAAGACTCTCACTAAAGATTGCCTTAACTTATGCATCATGGAGTCATTGTCTCTTAGTGAAGTAGCTAGTCATCAAATGTTCACTTTTAAGGCATCAACTTGGTTTGAATTTTTAAATCTATTACCTGACATTTATATGATTCATAAGATTGTATTCTTCTAACTTTACATGCACTAACTTCACAAATCACGTTCTTGACTTATAAAGCCTTCAAGAGTTACATTAAGACTCTATTGACATCATTACAAATTGTTTAAGATTTAATTAAAATCTTAAGCTAATGAAATAATGTCTAAAATAAGCCTTGTTTCTCACTACCTAATGATCATATGATACAATGGTTATATCATACTTGTATGGACTACATTCACTTATAAAAAACTAAATTTGAAGTTTATCATTGTATTGTATAAGTATGATGGGTTTTTTATACAATTGTGCTTGTCATCTAAACTTAGAATAAATGTGTAACTCGATCATACAAGGTATCAACCATGCATGTCTCCTATTCATTTTTTGAGATTTGAGTGATTACTATCATCATATGAGTTTGAAGTCTACTTTGTATGAGTATGTAATTCATTTCCTCTCAAATTGATCTAAAGGTTTTATACTACTACATAACTTTATCATACATGTATGATTATTCTATTAAGTCTTAATAAATTTATTATTATATGATTGTATAATAGTTTATCCTTATACCTTCATAATATGCAACACTTTCTCTAGACCTTAAAAATTGGTAAAAATAATATGATATAGTGGTAAGCTGTAACCAAATATGTATAATTTATTTAAACTATAAAAATGAACTAAATTATACTTATATAATCTTTGTTATTATCAAGTATGATGACATCAATTAAATGGGTTTTAAGAATATTAGTTGTGTAGTATGAAAACATTTCTCATAATTATACAATAAGCCACTAACAGTTGATTCATAATAATCATATCACTACATCATCCAAGGTGATCTTTGCATTACACTTGTAATAACTAATATAATATATCATTAAAACTTGTAATAACTAATTGAATTATTTCAATAATCTTATTATAGTTCTTGGGTCTATGTTATTTGCACTAATTCATTCATTCATATAAATAGAAGAGTAAATATGGGAGAAATTTTTTATTATGCGTTAATTACAAATTCATTTGTAAGTGTGTGAAGGAAAAATCCTAGAATATGGGATGTGCTAAATCATGAGGGAGGTTCTTTCCATTGCTTCAACCATAGTATTCTATGTTTGCTAATTTCCTACATTACATCAAGCTTCATTTAATTTGATAAAATCATTTAGTTTTTGTCATATATATCTTACAAGTGAATGGTATGATATTTTTTTAACTTTATTTTGTTAAATATGCCACAAAAATTCTAAAGTTCTTGTACTCTTTCTCTTTGTAAGGTATACCCTTTATTAGCTTTGTTAAGGAGTAGAGGTATAAGGTTTACCGCTATTGGTAGTGACAAAAGGGTGTGGATTATTAGTGAAAGCTAGGTTAGATTGACTAGGGATGGATATAATCACTTGTTATATTGAACAACCTAAAAAATTTGTCATTTTAGCACTACTTGCTTTGTGTGCATTACTTGTTTCACTACTGATAAAAACAAATTGTTGTAAAAGAATTTAAAACTTTTAATAAAATCTAAAATATTTTTTATAAATAATTAAGATTAATAATTGATTTACTTTGAAAGATTATTTAGGTAGGTTAAATTTGTTTAACAAACCAAAAGGTTTCTATTATTATTAAATATTGCATTTGAAACTAAGAAGTGTTTTAAATCTCCACAATTCAATCCCCTTACCTATATTTACAACATATATATCAATAGTAACAATCTTCCATGATGAAATCAAATGCATGCAAATAAAACTATATTATGCAAATGCTCTTAATATGTATTCCAAAATAATAGTTGAGAAATTTAGCAAATTACTTATATTATAATTATTTAGTTCACTTATTGGATAACTCTAAGAAGTTTCTTTCATGATGTTTTCTTTTTCTTTATTTGCTTGTCTCATTTTATGCATAGTTCACATTATATTTTGTTAATAACAAGTTAATTTCTATTTTCATGATGTAAGAAAGGACTTCCAAAAGTTACTCCATACTATCCTTTAACAAACTACTCACTTTCTCATCTTTGACTTCATATTGCATAATATAATCCATGACCTATAATGGTCAGACAAAGGATCACATGAGCAATCTTTAAATATCATTTTGTGAATTCATTATATTTGTTCAATCTTTATTTCATACTTGTATTATCCATAATAAGTACTTGATTGGATAAGGATCAGACGAATAATCTTTATTAAGCATTCTATGAACTCATCAAATGACTCTGTTCTCTATTTCATATTTGTATGATTTATAATAGATACTTGATTGAATAAGAGATTAAACAAACAATGTTTGCTTAATATTTCATGAATTTATCATATTAGTTTAATCAGCTTCTCATATTAATATGATGCTTAGTTGATCACCTATTCACATTAGACCGAGGGCCCTTCATTAGTCCCTATTATGAAGGTCATATCAAATGATCTAAATGATCATCTTGTATGACTAACACAGTTAGAAAATAATAATAGCCACTTGATGTCAAAAGCATTAAAAACTCATAAAATAATTGACTTTCTTAACATCCCAAGTAATAAATATATCTTGTATGAAGAAGAACTTGGGTAAGATCTTACCTTAATATGTGATTCCAATAAGCAAAGTCAAAATCATTTCCTTCCTCTCAAGCTTTTTCTCTTCTTATCTAATTCCTTTAAAGTTCCTTAAAGAACCACACCAGATTTGTTTGGACATCTTATTCCTTCTTCCTTTTTGGTTCTCTTCTCCCTCTCTTTCTTTCTCAATTAAGCTCCAAACTAAAAGTAAATGTATTTTGGAACATAAGAGAGGTTATCCTCTTATTTAAATAAAAGGATCACTTTTAATGTATATAAAATTCTATTTTCTTATTTCCCTCATTAAAAATTTCAAACAATTCAATTAATCTTCAAAAAAATACAAATTTCATACTTATAGATTCCTCATGTCAAGATCTTTATAATGTTATGCTTCAATCTAAGATTTAGTTATTATCATCTTGGCATATTTTTTGTGGCACCCACTTGTTAATACATTCTTGGTTTCCAAATTTGAAATATACATATCCAATAAATCTAACTTTATTTGGAATGATAATCAAGGTTAATTAAGCTAGTTGTTGCTTGTCTTCTTTCACTTCTTAAGTTACTTATTTTTCACTTTAGTTACTCCAAAGCATCTTTACTATGGGAATAATTTTATTTCTTAATCTCTAATTTTGTTCATCTAGAATTCAAACTAACTACTCCTGATAGGATATTTTGATTAGATTTCAATTGCTTTTAGATCATACTGACTTATATGAGATGGATCAGGAACATATCTTTTTAATGGAGACATGTGAAAGATATTATGCACACCCAATATTTATGGAGGTAAGGCCACTCATTTGTTAATAGATTCAACTCTTTCTAATATCTAAAAAAATCGTAATATAATTGGGTTTCTGTTTACCTACATTTCAAAATCTGATAACCCTTTTTGGGGGACTTACTTTAAGTAAAACATGCTCTCTTCTTGGAATTCAACATTCATATTTCTCATAAATGTATTTCTTTTGTATTCTTGAGTTTTATAAATCTTATCTTTAATTATTTTAATTTTCTCTATGATATTGTCAAAGAAATAAACTCTAGTTAATTATGTTTCCCTCTCCTTAAACTAGCATAATAGGGATAATCACTTCCTTCTAAGAAACAATTAATAAGAAGCCATATTAATACTAGCATAGAAGCTATTATTATATGAAAACCCTATTAAAGGTAAGTGATATTCACAATCCCCCCCAAAATTTAACACATATAATCACTTTAGATCCTCAAGAGTTTTGATTGTTCTTTTACTTTGTTCAATGGTTTGAAGGTGAAAGACTATACTAAATCTCAACTAAGTCCCAAAACTTTTATGCACTTTTCTCCAAAATCGAGTGAATTTGGTATCTCTTTTAAATATTAACACCTTTAGAATGCAGTCTGATAATCTATTGGATATATAGTTACGGTATCTTTTTTAAATAATAAGTGATTTGATAGCTAAAAATGTACAAAATTATTTAATCTTATCCACAACTATCTACACAAAATTATATCTTATAGGAATCTTGAGTAGTTCAATAATAAAATCCATAATTACATACTCCCACTTCCATTTAGGAGTGGGTAACCATTGCAACAAACTATTAAACTTTTGTTGTTCATCCTTGACCTATTAGCAAATGAGATCTCACTTAACCCATTTTTTCACAACTTTTTTCATTTCAAGCCACTAATAATTATTTCATAATTCTTGATACATTTATTACTTTTTAGATGGATTGAGTATTTAGAATTATAGGCCTCAAATAAAATCAATTGTCTAAGTTATTGATGGATAAACATGCAAAACTTTTCCTGAACTCTTAACATATCATATTCATTAAAAGTCAAATTAGATTCTCATCCATCCCTTATTTTTTTTATCTTATCTATTTGTATTCCTTATCTTAAAGTTGATCTTCTTCAATAAAAACTAGTAATTAGGTCTTATTGAAAGTTGATACAACAACCCAACATACAAATGTATAACTCCTTCTAGTTGTAACAATCAATTTTAAAAGAAACTTATTTTTTTATCCAGATGCTCATGTAGATAATGCAAGATTACCTTTCTACTTAATGCTTTAGCAACCACATTATCTATTCTTACATAATAATTTATAATTAGGTCATAATCTTTGATGAATTTTAAGAACCTTCTGTGTCTTAAATTTAATTCTTCTTAAGTGAAAAGATACTTCAAACTTCGTTAATCAATGAACACCTCATTTGACACCACAAAGATAATCCTACCAAATTTTCATAGCAAAGGCTATAATAGTAAATTCTAAATCATATATAATGTATTTCTTTCCATGAGTTTTATCTTCTTAGAGGTCTAGGAAATACTCTACCATTATGCATCAAAACATACCCTAACTTTAGAGTAAAGCATTGATAAAAACTTGATATTAATGAGGTCCTTTTAGTAACATAAGAGTTGGAGTTATTATTAATTTCCCTTTCAATTTTATAAAGTTGTTCTTATAATTTCTATCTTATTTAAATTTTACTACTTTTTAAGACAATCTAGTTAGGATACAATCTAAGAAAATCTATGCCAAAATTTTTGATAGTATATAGCTATACCAAGATATCTTCTAATCTTTGAAACTAAAGGTGGTCTACACCAATCCATAATGGTCCAAAGTTTTTTAAGAGCAATAATAATTCTTTATGCACTAATCACTTAACCTAAAAACATAACTTAAGACAACCAAAAATCATATTTGGAGAACCAGGCATACAATTAATTCACCCTAAAAGTCTTAGCACACAAGTAAATGTACAACATGCCTATTAATGGATTTAAAATTCAATAAAACGTTATCAATGAAGACAATCATAATATTATTTTTTATATTCTTATATAATTTATTTTAGATTACATTTTATTAAATTGGCAAATACTTATGCTTGTTCTTACCATTTGGAATGAACTTAATGATGTTCTATATTTTTATCATATGATTTTACTGGTTACATAGTTTTACTTTGACTTTTCTTAATACATGAAAACATAAGAATAATTAAAATAGAATAAAATGTATATAAAAATAACATATAGATTGGTAGGTCCACTTCATATATGAATGTAGTTAAATAAGTTATTTGGTTATCAAAAATTCTAACATGGTTTCTTAGTAACAAAAAAAAGATAATACTTGATATATCCTAAAACAACTTATTCTCTTATTATTAGGGTCATGATATTTTACATGTATGTGTAGTATGTCAATGTAGCTAAGGTCATGATACCTTACATGCATAAGTCTCATATAATTTAGTTTGACTAGGATTATAATACAATGTATGTGTATATCAGTTTTTTGGTATAACTAAGGCTATGATACCCTATATATGTAATCATTAGTATTTTAATATGGTTTGGACTATGAAACTTTATATGTGTAAGTTAGTAACACTTTAGTGTGGCTAAAGTTATGATGCCTTATATATGAAGTCACCAGCACTTGTGTAACTAAGGTTATGATATTATTTAATTTAATTTAATTTTGTGATTATTAATTATTTGAATCTAGAAGATAATAATTCAAAGGTCCTAGTAATTACATAAAATATGTGAAATTAGAAATAAGAGATAAATTAATAATTTATATTATATTTGGCTTTCTTATGATATTTACATAGCATGGTACAATTTCTAACTTACTCATATGACTTATGATATTATTTATTCATATGATTTATTATCATGCTTACAATGGTATGTCTTTTATATTTGATTACTTGTATCATAGATCATGTATCCATTACATTAAGAACTGAATATTATGATGTTATGAATAAGGACATGATTTATTTGTTGAGATAGTTGGTAATTTGTGTGTTATTATACTATGGACTCTTGTAATACTGGATGTTCCTAGCTTATGCTTTTCATTTCCTTATATTAGTTTTTAGGAATAGTTAATAATCTTTTTGTGATCCTATATTTTGATCTTTTAATTTAAAATGGGTTTTTGTTTTATTTGCATTTTGAGTTTGTATAAACTTGGGGCCACATTTTCTTTTGGATCTCTTAAATGTAGTTTTATTAATATTTTGTAATGGATAATGTTTGGATTTTGTCGTATTGTTAGGTCCCTATTAAGAGTTTTTTATTTTCACTTAGTATTTTATTATCTCTAATTTTATATCTCATGTAGTAAATGGTGAGTTGGAGCCTTGATATTTATATAATCCTTACAATACTCTCCAATAGCACCAAACTTCTTTAAATGGATATATCAACATTTCCTTAAAAACTAGTAAACCTAGTCTTTACTCATAGTCCTAAATTGATCTTATTGTCTAATCCAAGATATCATAGATGTATATTAGCACATCATCTGACTTATCTTATTTATTTGACTAGTTTATTTCTCAGTGGACAACATATGATACTTATGCAATGAGCACATCACACATGTATGAATAGCATAATTTTCTTAATCCAATTCTTAGCTCTCAAGAATTTTCTATACAATGCATGATCACATAAGATCATAAGTTTTTCAACTAGCTCAATTCACTAATCATAAAGACTTGTACTCATATAATAGGTGGATTATATTCATACCACATAAATCTATTCAATGTATGACTAAATTCTAAACTAAACCTCTTAAGTAAATAGATATCATACTCAAAAGTTATATTGTACAAGTATGAATAAAATCAGCTTCCTAATTAGCTAAAAAATTATATTATGCAAGAATAAAAGAGATATCATATTAGTATGATAGAAATCAAGTCGCACATAATAACAACTTGCATTTTCACAACATTTAAGTGGTGATAAGCTATGAAATTAAGTTAATGGAATTGTAATTAGGTATAGTTTTATATTATAAATTAATTCTTTTAAATGAAAATTTATATATTAAAATAATGATAAAGCTTAAGGAAATGTGGTATCATCTCAACCTTAACCAAAATAATATTTGGACATATCAATAGAAATAACTCTTCAAGACAAACTCAATGACATTGAGTTTGTAATTTTTTAGATAAAAAATTATTATGAATTTTTAAAGATTTTAGACATTATTATTATTTTCATAATTATGTTGAGGGTATATTTGTAATTTGAGAATTTTAGTATAGAAGACTTATTTTGGCAAAATTTAGATTATTATACCCTTGATCAATACATCACTTTTTTAATGATAATAAAACTATTATGTTAGTTTTGCTAGCACTCTTTCTTGACTATTTCAGATCACGCATCATAAGATCAAATAAGGATGAATCATTTGGAGAGCTTGATCAAGTATTTCTTAAATTCATATGTAAAGTCATGTTTAAGGAGTGTTAGTATCTTTACTCAAACTTAATTCAATTTGTAAACATGAGAACATTTATTTAGACTCTTTAGTGTAGTGACTACTTATTAAGAGTTTATCATCAGAATTTTATTTTGGTTTGATTACTTATCTCATCACTTGTTTTCTATATAACATTATTAGAACTGGATGACACATATTTCACATATGCATTCTGTTGTTAAATTATTTCTTGAGTTATCAAGTTTACTAAAATTACATTAGGATGCATATAATATTATTATATGTTATTCTAAGTTCATCTCAAGTCTTAAGATATTGAAATCAAACTTAAAACATGTTTGAGTTATATTATCCATTACCTATTGGTTGTATAATACAACATCTAATATCATACTTGGATGATCTATATTTTAACTTAAAATCTCAACTAACGTTTGAAGTCATGATGACATTATAGGGTTATGATGCTTTCATTGTATAGTTATGGCTACCAAAACAAACTTTTAGAAGCATGAATGAAGTCATATGATGTATCGACCTTATACATGTGTTGTCTGACCTCTAAAAGTATAACATCTCCTAGCATCATATGAGTATGAAGCTTTCTTTGTACAATTATATCATTTATTTTTTCTTATGATTGGTTAAGTGTACAAGCTTAGTATTGGTCAAACATGTATGATTTTTATATCATATTAATATAACCATATTATGTTATGAGTGGATTGACAAATACTATATATTATATAATATAAAGTCTTTGTGTCATAACTATACATTAGAATAAAAAATCTTATAAATATGGTTATAGAACATAATAGTATTATTATTATATTATACTAGTATGACTTTATTTTATTTTTATTTTACACATTGTATAAATTCTAATTATTCATGTTATAATTATATGTTCATTAATAAAGGTTCTTACTACACCATATGAGTATGATATTTATATCATATGAGTATATAAACTAATATATAAAATAGATTCATGTATAACAATGTTAATACATTAGACTAATATGATTACTATTAAAATAAAAGTATAAACTTAACATTATATGAATACAAAAGTGATATTGTAAGAGTACACTTATCACCTTATATATGTTACAAGTTGTACTAAGAAGAATTATGCACGAACTTGTACGATGATCTACTTCACAACACTTTTCATCATGTTAATATGATAAGGCTTATGATATTTGTATGATTATCGTAACTAATAAATATATGTATCATGCAAGCATTTATAGTTTATGATCACAACGTATGATATTTTCTTAAGAGCAGAGTTCTTGTAAAAATATGTATCGTATAGTGATGATCCACCTTTAGGCTAATACAATCAATCTAATAAGTGAGACTTAGCTAAGGACTTAGACAAAGTTTTTGCTAATTTTGATCATACTAATACGATACATACTCAAAAATTTTGTTTGAAGACTTAGACATTTATTAGATGTGAGATTCTTTGACAATATATTGTATAATATAATCTTAGATCATGTAAAATTTTTTCATAGCTCAAAATTTGATCATAAGAGACTTGTTTGATTCATACTATATGATGTCATTATCATATATATATGATACATTTGTGTTAACAAAAATGAATTAATCAAATAGAATATCATCAAGATGATCTAATCTAAATACCTATCACCTACATAAAATCCTTTTAATGTATTAATACTATATGAGTCTTGAGAGTATAACAGTTAATTGGAGCTTTTGAAAATGAATTTTTAGCCATTGCACTTATCTTTATCTATTTTAGGATTTTATATAATATAAATAAGAGTGGTTTTGAATGAGAATTAATTTATTGTTAATGTTAAATCTTTTTTATAAGGGTTATAAAGTAAGATCTTTTATAATTAGGTTGTGCACAAAAGAAAAATAAAAATTTCACTTTTTGTATTCTCAATTTGATCATGTTTTACATTACATCAAACTCTATTTTTGTTTGGTAATATCTTGTAAATCATTTTAGCTTTGTTCCATATCATTTCTACAACTGTGTGGTAGAACGTTATTGACTTTTATTATATAAACAAAGATTTATTCTTGATAAATATGATACTTATTTTTTGTAAAGTTGTACCCTTACCTACCATGATGAAAGAGAGTTGTTATGTAAAAATTTATCTCTACTTGTTGTGATAAAAGATAGTAGTTTTATTAGTAGATGTCTAGTAAGACTGATTGAGGATGCATGTAGGACAAATTTTTACAAAACCACCTAAATGTCTAGTATGCACATTTTTATTTATTTTATTTACATTATTTGTTTACCACTTCACAACAAATACTAGTTTTACAAAGACTTTTTGAAAAACTAATTAATATTTTGTAAAATATCACATAGAGTAATTAAGATAACAAGTCATAAGTCTTGTTAGATTACTTTACATACATTACTTAACTTCCTCCTTTACATAAGGATTCTTCTAAGCTAGATAAGTTTTTCTAAAACTAGCTTGTTGAAAAGGCAATTAAGATTAACAAGAAATTTCCCCTGTGACATTAATTGATTATTTTGAAACAATTTGAGTTGAATTATTCAAGTTTGTTTATAATTTTGTACTGAGAAATATAAAGAACTCTATTTATATATTATCAAGTTATAGAATCAACACAAGTATATTTCATAGCAAAAGTATTTGAATGGCTTGAGTCTTTGGTTGGTAACTACATTATGATTGAATTTGATTAAGCTTAAATAACATTTCTAAAACTTATTATAAAAGCTATTAAATTAAATAAGTATTAATGATTATTATTGCTTATCATTCTCATAAATGTGTCTAAAAACTAATCAATTGTTTTTATAAGCAATTTGAAATCATATTAAGACAAAATAATTAATTTTTTTTTAAAGATTTGAAATGATTTTTTTGTGATTTTAGAAGCTTACTATAAGTTATTAAACTTGGTTTATTTTTAAAAAGATCATAATTCATAGTTTACTTGAGTAGTTAATTTAGTTTTTAAAAGGTAAGAATTTTATTGATTCTTAATCTAACGTTTCAAATTGAATTAACTTTGTATTTGCACAACTCAGCCCCCAACCCTCTTGTGAAGACTTGCAAATAATAGAGTCGTAGGGTGTTTTATGCAAATCAAGCAATAATGTTTTATGTGAATAGAATGTTGGATTCTAGAGTTGATGTAAGAGATTTTGAATCTCAAGAGATAGTTTTCATCATTTGCAATCATGATAGATAAAATAGTATAAGTTTCATCTAGTTGTTAGTGGATGTGTGCTTGGAAGTGAATCTTGCTTGTGTCTTCAAGTTTTTCTAAATGTTTTGATTATTAATCTCATATTGCATGCCTTAATTGTGTTTTACAATTTGATGCTATAGGATTAGTCCCTAGATATGAAGCTTAAGTTAGTGAAGAAAGAGAGAGAGAGAGAGAGAGAGAGAGAGAGAGAGAGAGGGTTTAGGATGACAATGAACTCTAGAAGGGGAAGAAGGACTTGAGTAACCCATGTTATTGGAGCTAAGAGAAGAACATGAAGCAAGAAAGTTATGTATCTTTATGATTCCTTTTGGTTTTAAGCAAAGAATAGTATAACTATATTTAAATTTAAGAATTGAACATAAAAATAATTTAGATGCAAGATGAAGTAATTTGGTTATATTTTGGATTGAAATTGAGAAGTAAAAATAAGAGATTTGTGGTTACTAATGCGTATCATATAAGTAAAATGGACCACATCATATGGAATGACCAATTGAAATTGTTAGGTGTAATGGATTGTAATGGGACAACGATGGATTGTATGTTTTTTAGAGCATCATATTAAGATGGTCTTTGAGTCTTATTAGTATAAAGACATTATAAAGCTCCTAGTTATGCTATCAAGTTAATTAATCAAAGACAACATTGGTATCATTTTTGTATGATATAGTTGAAGCATAATATATAAGATCTTACCTATAAGTTGGGGATCGAATGACAGTTTATCATATCAGTATGATTATAGGAATTATATTGGACAATCTTTTAAGGTCATAATAATAGAGAATTAGTTAAGTTTGGGGATCAAGATAGTATGCATACAATGCATAGAATAATATTGTATGATAAAGGTAGAGTTTTAATTGGGTCATCGAACAAGTCCTTCAGATGGGTCATACTAAGGTTGTTAAATGGAGGATAATATAGTATGATTATACGATTTAGTTTATCATACTAGATGATTAGTTAGTGCTATGGATAAAATGACTATCTAAAGGAATAAAAAGTTTTGGTTAGACTTGTACAATAAGTAGCATCATAAGATATGATGGCTTATGGTAGATAAATAGAAGGAATGTATGATATGATCAAAGGATATTGTACTATATGAAGAGAAGAACAGTGAATTGATCATAATGTATGATAACTAAATAATAATAACTAGATTAAAATAAAGCAAGATTATAAGATACTATCACAATGATTGGAGTGTACCATTAGAAATGATATGAGTAATAAGAAACTCTGATTATGGGAGTTAGATGGTATGATTAGGGGATTATATACGAATGATATTGCTCAAAGTTCTTATTTAGGTTGGGTTGTATAGTACGATGAGGGAACCATACAAGAATCAGATAGAAACGTAATGGTCTAAAATGAATTAATAAGGTTTTAGTTACATATGAAACAAGCTACATATAAGATATATATATATATATATATGTTGATTATTACACATGCATTATATTTCAAGAAAAACCAAAAAGGTGAAAGAAACATTATACTCTTAGATTTAAGAAGGTAATCTTGATAGTTATGACGTAAATACACTAGTAAATTAATTATTATTTTATTTGTACATTTTTTGTATTATTTTTAGTTAAAAAGTGATGTAATATATTATTATGATATTTGATATATTTCTTTGATTATTATTACATTACATTTCAATAACATGACTTATTTATTGGTAATAATTATAATAATAATACACTTATGACATGAAAATGGTATAAATTGGATTATAAAAAATGAGAAATATTTGAACACTAGTTATCGTATGATTAGACATTGATTTGATGTATATGTTGAATAACTCCTTTCTTATGAAATTTTTCTTATATATAAGATATATGATGAGAATAACTCATCTGTATCTATATAATATTGATAAACATGATACATGGTGAAGACAATCTATAAAAGTGAGAATATCCTTATTTGTATGAAGTATTATGATATTGATACCAAAAGAAAGTGAACTGAAGCGATAAAAATTTGGGTTATAAAAATATAAAATAGTAGAAAAGAAATAATGAGAAAATAATGAATTTATCTTTATAAGAATAGATGATTTAGTCTTAAAAATATAAAAAATAAAAAATAAAAAAAATAAAAGAACGTACATGAATATTTATATTTTAAAAATTTATTAAAAATCTAAAAAATGCAAACCATATACCTATGATTCTCACATTGAAATCTTTATAATGATATGCTCAAATATAAGATTCAACCACTATTATCTTAGAGTATAATTTAATAATTTATACGAGTGTAACAAAAATAAGATTGATTTCAATAATAATGACAAAATAGAGATCAAATTTATGTAATGTAATTCAAGTTAAACCTTCATCCATGAGAGGATAGAGAAAATTCATTATTCTTATCTATTAATACAAAGTGTAAGTTCACATGAGTACAGAACAAGCTCATACAATTCTCATCCTAATAAGAATGAAATAATATCTATCTTTTTTAGTAAAAAGGACAAGATCTAATAATCTTCCATAAAAGAAAAAAAACTCAAAGATAGTGATATCTCTACACATTTAAGATGACCTTTTCTCTATTACTCTTGCTCACCTTTAACTTCATAATCTCTATTGTATTTATAGAGTTTAAATGACACATTTAATTAAAAACCTTAAGAATATTTTTTTTCATACTTAGAACATTATAGTCATAGTTTTTTTTCTTTTATTGTTTAATAATAGTTATGTATTTTACATAAATATGATAAATATCATCTTTTATTTAACAAATTTAGGCTTCACATATGACGTCATGTAACAAAGGTAAGTAGATATAATTTGGGTTGAATTCATTAAAGTCTTTATATTCTATACACCACTATTGAAATCATTCCTTCACCATAATCGCATAGAGAAACCCAAGTATAAGGTAAAATTTTTCACGAATCAATCATAACCCAAATCCAATCAACACTATCATATCGTGAACTTAGCCAACCCTCTCCACATCAAGTATCTTATAGACAAGGCCAAAAGAAACAAAACAAAAAAATTAGTACAAAGCATAAGCTCATACAACAATGAAGAAATATTCAAACATAAGCATAAAATTATAGATTGAACAATAATATTGTCAATGTATCCAAGAGCTTGTGGTGTAAAGAGTGTAGAGATGATGTTGAAATGATATTCCAAATCACTTTTGAATGACGTACTTGAGTCTTCTTTAAGATACATAAGTGAAAGTCCTTCTACTCTCACTTATGCAAGTACATATTTTGTAAAGATATATTCCAACACTATGAATGGCTCTCTAATATATTTATAATTGATTCTCAAACCTTGGTCGATCATATTTTGTGATTTTTAATGGAGTATATAGCATAAGATCACATAAAAACCTTCTAAAGGCATTTCAATTGACTTTAAACCATTTCCAATGGTTAGATTTATCCAAAAACTAATTGTTACATATTTTGCACCATCATCACATATTATATGATCATTTATATCATACTATATAAAATTCTTGAATTTCAAGGGTGTAGTAGGCTTGCATGTTCTCTAAGGTAGAGCATGGCATGCATTGTAGTAGGCGCGTACATAGGTAGTGTAGATTTTATCGCATTGTGATAGGTGCAGTTATTTCAATCTTTTTATGGTCTTTTCTAAATTCCTAAATGGTGATATAGTAATACTTGATTTTCCTTTAAAAATATGTGTAAAAGGAATAATGTTGAGTTTTAAAACGAATTCAATGCTTGAATAATTTTTTCCTTGTTTATATGATTTGATAAGTATATTGACTATTTAATATAATTTAGAAACTCTATTTTGTGCTAAATAATATCAACATATCATATGATTTTTATGATTTTTCTTAATTAGAGTAAGATGATCTATTCATATATCTATTAGACTTTCTATTTACTATACGAGTTTTTGATTTTTCTCTTACATTCTATGTACAAGTATCCTTAGATAATCATATTATTTATTGTAATATTAACCTATTGTAAGAATGTTTTAGGATAGGACAATTATAATAGTTTCTATATGCATTGGAATAATAGTACTATCAGGTGAATACAACCATATCATACAATTTTTCAAGATTCCTATTTTAACTAGACCTCACTCTTGCAATGATTCTCCAAGCTATTTGACCACTTAATATAGCTCTTGAGAAGGCATCATGTTGCATGATGATTAAATTGTCTTGTTTAAATGCTATACATTATTAGTGAAAACTTAGATCGAATAGTTTGTTTTCTTAATCATTTTCTTTTCATAAAGGCTAATTGTACCATCCAAAATGAATTTTATATTATAAAATTAGTATAAATTTAAACTACTTTTGAATTTACTCTTCAATTCAAGTTCTACCATACTTAACAATCTTTATTAAATTATGCACTAATATCCTCGTGATATGTTGAATTACTTTTAATAACCCTAAGTGATATGCAACTAGAGCTATTAGGGCATGTTTTTCCTAAATGATATATAGTTGTAGTATTATGCTAATTTTTGGATTAGTAAGTAGTCATACTTTTTAATCTTTTAATCTGTCCTAACAAATGTAACCCTTGATAAGCATCTTGGACATATGAATCTTTAAGATAAATGACAATCTTCTTCTTATCTTTTATTAATATATCTTATGGTCTTTATGACTTTATCCAACTATACCATGACAAGTGATTTTATTTATCTTTGATCATATGTGAAACACATGGTAGATATATTAAATCACAAGACAAACATTTAAATAATTTGTTATCATCAAAACAATATATTCCCTTTAAATTTCATGGGTTTAATATTTTGTTTTCATACTTTTGTTTTACTAGTTCTTCACCAAATGCCATAAAACTTAGCACAATGATAGTATGATATCTCCCAAGGTTTACATTTTATAATGTTGTTGTTCAACATCCAAATGAGAGTTTAAGCAATAAGATAAACCTATAAGGTATTGGGTTATCTTGGCTTTTTCTACTTTTTCTTCACAAAAGCATCACAAATGAAAGCTCTTGTAGCCTTAATAGAACTAAAATTTTATGTTGTAAGCCCTTTCGAAATTTCAACTCCTCTTTTTAAATTTCATGTGTTAGCCCTTCAAAACCAACAATTCTCCATGTTTTTATAACCACCATCATCTTCCAAATAATTAGGCACAAACGTGTAGCCCACCCTTCCATAAGCTTTTTATTTTTGACATTTTGTTATCAAAGTATATCATTTTCTAGTTTTTCTCTATTTTTTGAATTTAAATAAGCATTTGTCTTAACAAATTAATTGATTCAATGTACAATCAAACTCTTCAAATCTAATCTCTAAGAAGTCATAAACATGTTTTTCATTCAAAGGTTTGATGGCTTTAATTTTAAAGGATAGTTTAAATGTTTCGAACAAAATCTATAAACAAATAAAACTCTAAAGTTTGTTATATTCTATATAAAAATGTCATAGAAAGATTGTAAATATTATAAAAACTATTTTTTTTTTATCTCCCCTTTCTCTTAACCTAATATTTATGTCTACAAGATGAGAAAAAAATAGAGAAAAAGAAAGTGAAAAAATATTAGACAAATTGAATCTTAAAATGTGAAATGACTAGTTATTGTCATAACATTTTTTTTTTTACCAACAAAACTTTATCAATACAAATAATTATATTGAATAAGAGCTTAAAACATAATAAAAGTATATTTTAAAATAAACATTTTATGTTAATAAACTAAAATAATTTATAAATTTTATTTAACATATTTTTGATGTTCTAAATTTAAAATATAACATAATAATTTAAATAGTCTTATCAATCAAATCAAATATATCATGCATTAATTAGCATATTAATTAGCTTATTCATTATATATATATATATATATCAATGTTTTCAAAAGATAAATATTAACTAAAAGTTATGAATATTATTTAGTTGTGGGGCTCAATATTATCGAAATATTTTTTTATATTGTTTTTGAATTAAGTCAATTAATTTTTTCAATAACAATTTATTAATTAAAAGTTTTAATAATTGTGTTTAAAATACATCTTCAAACTCATTCTTTTCTAATCTGATTTTTCTAGGAATAAAAATATTAATCCTTTTAATATTTTAGCTAATTATATTTCTCTTGTAACATGTCTTTGATCTCATTCTTTTTTATTTTTTTAGATAATAATAATCATTTGAACATATGTGGTATGCATTTTTTTAAAAAGCAAGTATTGATGAGTTTTAATATTTTATCTAATTTTGTTTCTCTTATTCCCTTCCTCTTTAAAACGTGTGTTTGATAGTTTACCTAAATATCTATTTTATAAAATAAGTGTTAAAAATATTAAGCAATAAACAAAATGTAAAAATATCTCACTCAATGATTTAACTTACTAGAATTTAGCTACTTTCTTATGGATAATGATTCGATTTTACACTTCTTATGTTGGATTAATATGTAAAATTTAAATCCAAAAATATATTAACATTTATCAATTATGTGGATATATCTCTGTATGTGTGTGTGCGTGTATATGTGTACATATAAAGATTAAAATTGTCAGACTTAAACAATTTTAATTTATAACAAATGATGAATAAACTTACATTTGCATAGGTCTATCATTGAACTTTATATATCTTTGTCAAATTTCATGTTAGGTCTACTATTAAACTTTAGTTAAATTAGAAACTAATTCTATTAAATTAAATTAAAAAGAAAAAAATTATGTCCTAAGTCATAATCCCAAGCTTAGCTCAAATGCAAAGCATTAGAGCTAACAAAGACTAAGAGGGCCTAGAAAGCCTCAACTCAATAGACCAATGGAATCAAGTTGGTCGAGCCTAATTTTAGTTAGGTTGCATTCCTGAAACCATATAGAGTAAGGCAGAGGAAGGATCGAGTCAAGAAAAACTCAAACTAAGTATGTAATGAATCGAGTTGGACCCATAATCATGTTAAGCCTATAGGCATACGAGTGGTCCAAGTGATGAAATCCTAAGCATATAAAGAAGCCAGCCACATGTTTCAACTTGAGCTATAGGTGCACAAAATCCTTTTTAAAATTCTAGACCTCCAATTGTCAGACAGATAGTGAAGATTTCACATGCTCATTCAATTATTCAAGGCTCAGAATTAGATTTCCAAGATCTTGTTTAACATGATCAGATGACTTTCGTTGATTTTGTATTTCCAAATGATTTATCATTGCCTTGTACAAACATAGATCTCTCCATTTTAAATCCTACAATTAAGATCATTCATTTCTGTACTATTATTAATTTGAATTATCCACATCTCATTCTTAAATGATTAGATGGTATAGATTTAGTCCGTTTTGATCCAACTATCCATATTTCAGTCAGTTTACATTCGTTGATATGTTTGTCTAAATTGTGTCTATTAAAATCCAATGGCTTTGGTTGATCTTACCTAATGACTATTTACCCAGTCATCATTGAGTCATTACAAAAGTTGTATGGAAAGATGTTTTAAGTTATTTGTTCCCCAATTTATGAAAAAGCTTGTCCTACATTCTAATAGCTATGATAAAACATTTTCTATAAAAACCTAACATTTAGGAATAAAATGGCTAATGAGCTAAAACTAACCTTTGACATCTCAACAAATGTTTTGCGATATTCTATTATTGTAAAATTTACGAGCATCAATCTACAACTTAGTATTTCTCAAAATGCCAAATTCTTCAAAATAAGTTTAACACGTCTAAGCTTTTATATTCTTAATTATCTTCATAACTTTAAGCATTTAGTGTCTTGCTTTATTCATCAATAGTCATAAAATATTGTACATTGAATCAAAAATTTTCTTGTAGTTTTTTTTTCCTTTTTCTTTTGAGTTAAGCAGCCTCACATTTACAAAAACCTAAGTTGGGGTTAGACTAAAAAAAAACTCAAGTTATAATTTAACCAGCAAAAATTAGTAGGTTAGAGGTGAGCTACTAAAAAATCTCTAGTAGGTTGAAGTGATATGTAAAAAAAATCTTAATTTATAATTTTTTAATAGTAATATTTTTTTCTATCTCGATTGGGGGTACAGGTAGGTTTTAGTTTAAACTGAAACACTTAAAAATTTTTTGTATGCTTTTTTAATATTTATTTTTATTTTTCTTAATTATTAATATATATATATATATATATATATATATATATATATATATATATATATATATATATATATATATATATATATATATATATATATATATATCAAGGTTTTTTGTAGAAAGAAATTTATTTTTATTAAAAATATTTGAAAAATAATATGAAATTTGCTTATAAAATTTGCACACCCCTATTTCTTTATTTGTGAAATACCTTTTCTTTGTTTTATTTGTTATTATTCTTGTCACTATTTTTATAATGTATTTCTATTTCATAATATTTTTATTTTACTTAATAAAAACTTTATGTAAGAGAACTCTTTTAATAGAATTTTTGAGAAAAACAAATTTATAAAAAAAAAATACTTTTTTAATGATAATATTATAAAATACAACCTACTTGAAACTCATTTGATATTATTGCCTATGAAAATAGTAAATCTTTGAATAAAATCAAATCTTATTCATTTCTTGTCAACAGATTTGTTAACTTATTTTGAAGATTTAACAACAAACAAAAATATATATACTGTTTTCCTTCAATCTAAGCATCACAAGCCAACAACGAAATAATCTGAATTGATCAAAAGGCATACAAACTAGACATGATCATATCAAACCAGCTAAATGAGTCAAGTTTGAAATAAATCGAATAGTTTCAAGTGGAATAAAAAAATTACATTTATGTGTTTAATATTACAAAAACTATCAATTATAAAGCTATGAATTCATATTTTTTTCATGAAAAATTACAAAGAAAAGATCAAAACATATTCTAGCGTAATACCAGCTTTATTTCCGATAACCTGGCTTGGGTTGAACATATCTTATCTAACTTTTAATGGACAAAAAGAGCTGTTCAGTGTTCTTCGGTTATACGAAATGCGGTAGCCGCATGGTGACCCCATGGGATGGAGGGGGTAAAACATATGCCATGTCGGACTGCGTCCTTTGACACGTGGATATGGGGTTGTTGTTGATGAAAAGGGTGGGGTGTTTGGATTAAGCGAACCGAACTGCTTAATTTCCGGTTTAATCCGTTTTTCCTCTGCCGTGATGATGCTTGCAGCAGAGATGAAGTGTTGGCTCTCGTGTGATGCTTTTGCTTCACTCTGCGCCGCAGCACCAAACTGAAGAAATACGCTTCTCCTCCACATAGATCTGAGAGCACAAAAAGATTGCTGTTTCTTTATTATTTATCTTTTAAATAAGTAAATAAACTCCACCGCCTGGGCGAGCGGACCTAATCATCGAGGGCGACCCCACGCCAGACCGCCAGCCGCCAAATGCGGGAGCAGCGTGAAACGGAATTGGGTCCCCCACGATTCCGGCGGAGGAGAGGAGATCACAGCTTCCAAGTGTTGAGGAGAGGAAGCGTCGCTGTCGTTGCGGGTAGACAGAAGTGGCGGTTGTGGCCAAGCATGTAGCAATTGGTCGGGTTGGGGCGGCTCGCCTTTCCGGCACTCCCGCCATCGCTTCGGATTTGAAATCTTTATCCGCAATCCATCATTGCCGAGAGAGAAAGCTTTCTTTTCTATTCCTCAGATTAAAAGACAGGATGGCTGTTCTCTTGCTGTCTCCCTCGCTTCACAGCATTGCTGGATCAGGCGATTGATGCAAGTAAGCTTGCGAAAGGACACGGCTTTGGAGATCAAAATCAAGCGCATCTGAGAGGTATCATTCTTCTTTGAGCTAATCTCGGCTGAGTTCTTGGAGCTCAAACACAGTCCTATTATATCATCAACTTCGTTTAAAGCAGGGCTTTCTTTTCCAGTGAAAATGGATACCTTGTCTCAAGTTCCTCCCGGATTTCGGTTCCACCCAACAGATGAAGAACTCGTGGATTACTATCTCAGAAAGAAAGTAGCATCAAGAAGGGCGGCTGATATAGGTGTCATTAAAGATGTTGATCTCTATAAAATTGAACCATGGGATCTCCGAGGTAGAGAGCCCTGACGTCAAAACAAGAATTTTTAATTTCATCGCGTTACAATTGAAAATTTTATGCCTATTGTACTTCGTCTTCCAAAAAAAAAAATTGTCAGACAAGTGTATTATAGCTGCGGAAGAAGAACAAGGGGACTGGTACTTCTTTAGCCATAAAGACAGGAAGTACCCAACAGGGAGCCGAACCAATCGAGCCACCGCGGCAGGGTTTTGGAAGGCGACCGGAAGAGATAAGCCCATCTACTCGAAGAAAAGACTCATAGGAATGAGGAAGACGCTGGTGTTTTACAAAGGCAGAGCACCAAACGGTCAGAAATCCAATTGGATCATGCACGAATACAGACTCGAAACAGATGAAAACGCCCCTCCTCAGGCAAGCACATTACTTCTTTTAACTCTCTAGAAAATGGACCCTCATCTATGCCCCTGCCTGTTTCAGGAAGAGGGATGGGTTGTATGCCGTGTGTTCCAGAAGAGATCGTCGGCAAGTGCAAACCAGAGGCTAAACGAGTACGAGGAGGAGCAATTGGCCTTCTTAAGACAACCTGATTCCGCAGAACGGCTTGCTCTGCAATACTTCCCCCAAGACTCGTTTCCACTGTTTCCATACTTGGAGAGCCATGGGACGATGGATTGGAGGATCCTCGACAGGTTGGTGGCTTCTCAACTCGGACAAGAAGAGGTCTTCTCCAAGGCATCGAATACTTACTACAACGGCCCCCATGGGAATGGCTTTCTCGTCGGCGACGAGATTAAGGAAGAGGTGGACGTGGCAAATCCGTCGAACTCGAATTCGAACGAGCATATAGGTCAGCTCGTGTGGAAATGAGACGAATGGAATGCAGATTGTGTACATAAGAAGCAGCTTTACGTGCTTTAGGTAACAGCTTATTGAGTTGGCTACACGTTCGAGTCTCGTATATGAAACGATGGGCACGAAATTTATGCAAAAAAAACAAAATGGATTCATATATTTGCATTTCTTCATAAAAAAAAATTAAGCAACTACAAAACTGCATAGAGCAGTAGATAATTAGGAACAACATTTTCTCCTTCACCAAATAAACAAACACAAGGCAATTCAAGAATATAAGACTAAGCCTTTAGCCATACTACTGCTTATTCTTATAGATTTTGAAGTAAACGTTCAGCAAAGAATCAAGCAAATTGATGTGTTGCCATTTCAGACTTCTTCCACCTAACGAGGGATCTAAGAAATTCCATCACCTGCCAAATGAAGGTAAAACAATACTTAATTTTCATTTCTATTTGTTCTTATGTGTAGTATCTATATATAAATAAATCTATATACATATATACCTCGGATGGATCTCTGACTGTGTAGTGGGCACTAGTTTCTTTAGGAACAGAAGAAACCAAAATGCCATAGCCTTTGTTCCCTTCTCTTAAAAACTACAAAACGACATACAGAATTGGGCACTAGTTTATACTATATTCACTTTTTTCTCAAGAAATAATTCAAAAGCCCGAAATAACTTCTCGATTTTTTATTTTTTACCTTGAAAGCATCCTCATCAGTGCGATCATCCCCAATATATATAGGGAGCACATCATCACGATCGTTTAGCCCAAGGGATTCAAGCAAGAATTCAACAGCTTTGCCTTTGTTCCAGTCAATAATAGGACGGATTTCTAAAACCTGCAACATTAATCAAATTGGTATAACTTTTGTTTAAAGCAATCTTTCATCAAATCATGTATACTATGGCTGTTGTATTACCTTCCGCCCGTAAGTTAGTCGTAGACGAGGATTGTTCTTGATGACATCAAGAACACGTTGAGCCACCAAATCCCAACTCTACAATCCAAAAGATAAAAACATAAATTTTGACAACTTCAGAAGCATCTATATAGTAGATCAATGTTTCTCCTCCCCAACACAAATCATTAAATTCATATTTCAAATTAGCTATACAGATACTTAGAAAAATACAAACAAAAAGATGCACAGTTACTAACAATTGAATAGTTGTTCAACCATGACCAAAAAGCATAAATTAGTAGGATATTATACCTTCTCATCTACGAGGCGGTAATGTACAGAAACACAAAACTTGTTGTTCTCAACTTTTGAACCCATTATGTCCCTAGTATTCTCGATGAGGGCTCTAAAAACCTGTTGAGACGAAAGAAAATCATTGTTCTCATCTATTCCTACATAACCCATAAAAGAACAGTATTCCAAGGGCAGAAGTATCAACAATACCTCATCAATCATTGGTAAAAACTCACTTGCAGGTTGGAAAAGGTTTACTTCCTTTCCCTGCAAAAGCCAAAATTATGTTAAGAATATACTTTCGTACATAATCACTCATGTTCTACCAATATTTATGAGAGTGATTTGCCTGCTCGTTAGTAGATCTAATGCAATTGGGATGGTTAGCAACAGTTTCAGAGTCTCTGACTGGGCCAACTATGTCCATACCGTGACTTCCAGCATAATATAGTTCAGTTAGCCCAACAAATCCACAAACCTGTAAACACACATAATTTTAACACAAGAGCAGACAAACTCTCGTACAACAATGGAATAAAGCAAAAGGATAAAATTTAACCAAATGATGTGTGGATTTTTTACAACAAGGACAACATTTGAGTAAACATTAACACATTAAACATACAATAACAAGTGTACCTTATCTCGGCTCCTTCCGCTTATAATGGCAGTTGGAAAGTACTTGGCAGCATTTTTAACAGCAGTACGCATCTGTATACATTTTTAAGAGGGAATGATATGATGAATCATGCATCGGTTAATATGCAACACCATGAATGTGCAAACAAACGTTCTCAGGATTAAATATATGAGCATTGCTTACCGCACTGGACATAAAAGCATGATCAGGATTGTCCACAATAGGCGACAGAGTTCCATCATAATCCAAGAACAGTGCTACCTTTTTTCCCTTGGCATAATTTACGACTTGCTCCAATGACGAGAGAGCTGAAGGATAGTTCTTCTACAAAAAATATCACTTGGTATCAATTGACTAAGGCAACGTTATCAAGATCAATTAGAAGTGGACAATAATTTACCAGCCAAGTATGGTATGCTACGTCAGCCTCCTCAGAAGCACCATCAATGCTGAACTCCCTGCTAAGCTTTTTGTGAGGGGGCGATGATGCTTTCATTGCATCAAACCAAGTACTCTTACCAGAAATAGCTTTCCATCTGGGGATTGCTAAGTACATGCCAGAAGAAAATGTTGTTGAAGACGGTGAGTAAGCTGTCAAACTAGAAGATATGCCCAATCTTGACTTGCCAACAGAGACTTGATCAGTTAAGACAGGGGCATTATGGTTCGGCTTCAAATCCATGGTATCTAGAACAGTAGCGAATTTCAAATAATCTTCAAGAACAGAGTAGATTTAGTAATCTAGTGCAACTGCTTCTCTTCTTTTATATGTGTGTTTTCTGCTTCTACCCAACCCTTTTATCAATGAAGAACCACCTCTTCAGAGTCTTTTTGTCGTTGCAGTTTGGCGTACAGTCCATTAAGCACAGGCTTCCTGGAAACTGGTGATAGACACCATCACATGAGTTGAGCAGTTCAGAATAAGAGATTTAGCAACTTTTTAACTAAAAGGAAACTCTAAAGTGTATTTACCTTCTCATGGCCAAAACTACAAGGCATTTATCTCAACACTGACGTCCAACATTTGAGAAAATAATGATTTCAAAAGAATACTAATACAATTTGCACCTGCAACCAGATATTCCTGTGATCTGAGTAAACCTAAAAAGAAAGCATAAGAATAAGCCACCATTCTTTCGATGTCCTTTAAGCCATTGCAGAGTAGATTTCTTTATGCTTTACAAACATGCTGAAAAAAATTATCTAAAACCAATATGATCCGAAAAATGAAAAGGAAACCTTAAACACCTAAAACAGCATCTGCAGAAGTGGAATTAAAAGTTTCACATCGAAACAGTATAAGAAGATACAACAAAAAAAGTGCACCACAAAAGTAATCTTAAACAACATTTTTTATTTTTGGAACTTAGGAAGTATCTTGCACAAATGCGTGCATTAGCATGTTGGAAAAGAAGAATTAGCAAAAATTCAAGTAATGTCACTATGAGTGGCACAACTCAAAATGATTCAGCAAGATCTTACCAGAGCAGAGAAATATGACTGGTTTATTATCAAGTCAAATCTTGTGAAAAGCACTAAAAAGGAATGCTTTAAAAGAAGTCAGTTCACACAAAGCATTTAACAAGTTCTTGTTAACAACCATTAACTATGATGAAATGTCACAACATTCTATCAAGTCTTGTGCAAGGAAGTTTACACCCTAAATAACAGAAAATTTTTATTTTAACACAATGGAAACCAAGCACATCTTATAAAAATTAACTCTCAAATGAGCCAATAGCACATGAAAATTTTTCAAGTATAGTTTAGTAATTTGTAACGATACTTATGATTGATTATATTAGGATAATATGAGAGTTTAGATGTAAACTATACGAATATATAATATGTTAAATAATTCAAATCATTTTCTGATTTTTTAAGTTACATCTAATAATTATATGAGAATTTTTTTAGAGTTTAAAGATTTATCTCAACTACATTAATAGTTGCTAAATTGTCCTGAATAATTGGGTTTTGTATATGATAACAAACTCATCTAGATTGATAATTAATGAGCCACCAAGGGTAGGTACTCTAACTAAATTACCTCAGGTGGTTAAACAATCTTTGCAGCAGCTTGTTCCCATTTGGTAGCCTAGGAAGTATTCTTTTCCTACCTTATTGGGTTCTATAAAAGTCCCATTTGAGGCCTCAAGTAGAAACTTTTATCACCATAAATTTTTTGATACAATAAAAGCTTTGGTTCATGCTACTCTCTGTGATTTGTTAGTGTGTTCGTTCAAACACAAACAAATAAGAGAATTATGGTGAGAAGCCCATCTTTTACATTTGTCGTTATTGATGTGGCACCTAAAAGGTGGAGAGTTACTTCAGTATCATCTACTTACCCCCTCTCAAGTTCTTTTTAATATCTTACCTCACTCCATTAACTCAAAAACTATCACACTTTGTGCTTCAATTTCACAGCATTTTCTAAAGATTCCAAAATATAAGTGCACGCTTTCTTGTTGTATTTCTCATGTGCAAGGAATATGTTCAACATCTACAGCAAGAGCATCAAAATGTTTTGAAGCTAATGAATTCAAAGCATTCTCTTTTTTAAACCCAAAGAAACAAATTTATCTCTATGATCTCTATAATTTGAACTCTAACCCGAGTAAACAACCTCATAAACACAGAAAACTTATAAAAACCAAAAGATTTTCCTTGGATTCATCAATCTTGAATTTTCCATCAAGCATGGTCTACTACAAAGCCCTTTAACAAGTTAGCTTCTAACTTGCATGAACTCTTTTGCACAATGCTTAGATACCAATTGCACAGGAGATGATTTCTTGGCAAAAAGCTTTAACAAAAATGCTAAGAAACACTAAAACTCGATTGTCCAAAACTATCTTTGTCCTCAACCACTATTGAAGTGACCATCGACAATCACAAAGGAAGAATAAAAAACACAAAAGAACACATAAAGGACAAGATTTTACATAAAAACTTTAAACTCCAAGGAAAAACCATCATCACACTTTCTCTAAAACTAGCAAAAATTATAATAAAAATGCATGCTTCTCTCATGGCTTTTTCAAGCATTTGAACCAATACTTACACCTTCAAACTACCTTTGGTAGCCTTTAAAGGGAGAAATGGTTGTTTAAGGTCATTAGGAAGATGTAAGCCCACACTAATTCTTGTGAAGTGGTCAATAACCCCTCTCTTGTATAAATATTATGTGTTACACCCTGTGCTATCATTTGAGCATTCCCCACTAAAGAATAGCTAATCACCATTTGAACGAAATTCATTATCCCTTGGATTTTCCTGATTTTTGTTTGTCACTATTATCCATTGTTGTTTCTATGATTTTTTAGCCCAAAACTATAGTCATAGACATATTATCATTCTTGTGTATGGTTACTACAGAGATCTCCCCATAATACGAGCATACCGTGAGCTTCTGTAACAATGAGATTAACTGCGACGTGACCTAATAAACTAACTTAGCTACTTTTTTGTGAGGCCTGGCAACCATAATCAGGCCCCAAACCCCAACACTTGCCAATAGGTATGGTGGTTGGAATTCAATATCTTATTTATTGCGGTGGTTGGAAAATTGTGTTCCAACCACCACAGCAAACAAGTTCATATGAGTTTCCAAAAAGCTTCCATGATAAAAAGTTAGACGGTTACATAAGAAACAGTTTTCAACTACGACAATTAGCTTTTCCACATAACTCATAAATGATGAGAACAGTAACAAGACAACTCAAGTTCTGAACTGGAAAATGTAAACATGAATAATAGATTTCTTTAAATATTTTTATGAAGGTCGAATATCTTCAACACATGTTTCACGTGTCATTACACAAGAAATAAGTCCAAATATGTATGATTTGTAGAATATGTATGAACACAAATCAAAGCTCGGGAAAAAACAGACGATGTAGACCAGTCAACTAGACTGGAAGTTTCCGAACTTGTGCTCCTTTTAGGAAAAGGAGAGCTATTTCCACAAGAGGGTAGGTTGGATGGCAATATGACATGAAAGAAAAAATAAAAAAGATTACTAGCCAAAAGGGAATTACTGGTGGGTCTACCCCCTTTTTTATTTGTCTTCTGACTCCTCGTGTATGGAATCTCTGGAAACAGTTGGCAGCCAAATCATACGGGCAAACAACAAAAATAATAATTCCCTCTCTAGCTAGCCCCAAAAGGCTAATTTTCTAGACGCACCACATTGAGCTCATTGCAAATCAAGCAATTCATTGCTCATGTAGCTAAAAAAAAAATATGAAATAGAGTATTCACATAGAACCATCAAGGTAAAAGGAGACAAAAAGTCTGAATTGAAGAAAGAAAACAGAGAACAACGTTCCCCCCATGAGCCCCCTCTGTTCTAATTCTAATGCAATAAGGTTAGCTGTTAAAAAAAAGAGGGTCTAATGTTGCGATGGAATACCTGAATCCAAATCTGAGGACGAAAACGCCAATCTGTAATGCAAATCCCAATCGGATGGGACGGGGTCGCCGCAATGCTTCAGATAAAAAAAAAACCCTAGGAGGATGGCGACGATAAGAGGAGAAAGGCGAACAAAGAGAGCAAACGAGGATCGCGAACAAACAGGGACTTGGAGCGCAAAAACTGGCGAACACAAATGAGACAAAAAAGAAAGGGGAAGAACGAAGGAGGGGTAAGGGAGGAAGAGATGGGCGAGAGAGAGGACGCGGTATTTATAGAATTTTAAGCTGAAGAAGACGTGCTCGACAAATTAGCTCAGGGAATTAAAATAGGTTGGTTTAGTTAGAGAAAATAACGCGGCAAAAACCGAAACCCAAAATATGGTAAAAAAACCAATCGGTTCGAATCCATCAAGCAATTACGCCTAAGAAAGAAATTTGTGCACTAATCGTCAGAATTAATAAAGGTCAAAAAAGATTAAAAATACTTCAAATTTAAGGTGCATTTAGTCATTGTTATCATTTTTTTAAATAAATAAGAGCATGTTTATAGACGGTCTCGTCACTGCTGACAAGTCGTGCCAACGTGGCGACGCGCTGGCTTTGGTGCTCCACTCTACGGCTTCGCACGTGCGCGAATGGAGGTCTTACGATGGGCTCTAAAGTCGGGCCGGCATTGCGTAGCCCAGCCCGTTCGGAACACCGTCCGGAAATCAGAAAACCACACTACCAAATGTACCCTAGATTTTGTAAATTATTATAATTGAGTGTATTCAAAAGATATGCTGATAATTTATTGAAAAAGTCATATTAAAATAATATTTGTAAAATAATCAAGATTTTTTATTTTAAATAGATTAAATTGGAGAAGTAATTGTGGTGTTTTTTGAAAAAAAAGAAAATGTTATTACCCATCATGATAATAAAAGATTTAAACAAAGATTATTAAAAATATGATTAATTTGATATCAATGAATATGTCTATTGTGTTCAACCCTCAAGTGTACTACATTATGTTTGAGAAAAACTAAAAGTAATAAGCGACTCTATTGATGAGGGATCTACAATTAAAGCGATCAATAAAACATATTTTCAAAAATGCTTTAGGCAAGATTAAATTAGTGAAATCTATAATAATTTGATCTATCTTAATATTATCTATTAAAATAGTGTATGTAGTGTTAATAAAGTTTCTCACAAACCTTCCTTTTAAGTTTCATACAAAGAGATTGGATAATTTGTTCAAGTGGGTCAACTCACTCAATCTATTCCACATGCATGCATTGATATGGGCAAACAATTTGATATCCAATTAATAAATCCAACACTCTAACTAAATTGAATGGATAGTTTAATCTTAAAATCAAAAAGTTTGATTTTTTGATATCCAGAAGGTAAAAATAATATGAGAATTTTATATGTTTTGTTAAACTCATGCAACATTTCACAAAAACTAAATCCAATGAATCCCTAATAATATTTCGGGTTTCACCTATGGTTAACTAAATTACAAGTTAGGGTTTTTCCTTATCCTTCAACATGTTGGGTTCTTCCACTCTAGATTTCTACAATCATTAGCAATATTGGAATTAGTTATTGTATATTGTAGATAAATTATTTTGTAGAATTAATTATATTCAATGTATGTTGCATTGAACTATTGTGAAGTTGATGACTATTCTCATGCATATACATATTATTATTTGTGTATGTTTAATGTTAGCATATTTGGATAATGAGTATGATAGCTTATTGCAAATGTATTGATGGCATGATAAAGATGTTATATTTCATATGTGATTGATATCATTACATGCAAATAAGAAAAATGTGAACAATTAGAAATAATGTAAGTTAAATGCATGTAATGGATATAATTTTAATTAAAAAGTGAAATAAATAAATTGGTACAAAGAATTTGATAAGATAAAATAATTATTAATCTTGTTATATCATTTGCTTAAGCTATAAGTATATTAAGGAGTTGACTTACAAATAAAGAGATTCATTACTTTGAGGTTTAGTCCTCAAAAAGATAAGCTAGTCACTATAATTATTTATAAGATTTTTAAGGCATTGACTTCCAATTGATAAGTTTATCATTAATTATAGCATGAATTATTAGGATAACCAAGCCCATTGGACTTAAAAATATTATAACTAAAGGTTTATCATATGTTCACCCATTATTACATTGGCTTATCACATGTCTTCATACTCAATTGAGCAACATTCATAAGATTTTATCATCGCTTTAATGTTTATTCATATGTTTAACATAAATATTTATTTTATAATCATATATTGTATTGAACCTTCTGAGCCCTAAAGATGATATAATATTTTGATAACAAACAAACTATTTAAATGTTATATTTATAATCTAACTTGTCAATTTAGTGTGTTACAAGTTAAATTAGAAGTAGTGTTTCAATCTTAGTTGGATGAAAAGAGCCATGAATAATCTTATTAATATACTTAAAGATATCAAATAATTCAAATGAAGATAAAGATAAAAGAATATATTCTTTAAGCTATCAATGGGTTATATCTTTTAAGATATATGCAAGGATTATAATCAAGTCACAAATCATATACAAGAGCTTATATCAAAAAATATTTGCATTACATCTAAGTAAATATGATCTAATAAGCTTTAGTTGCATATAACTAAGTGTTATTAAGAATTCATCATCTGAATAAGAATGCATAATTCTCTAGTGATAAATGAGTCTAGCATGATAGAATGTGATTGAAAAATAAATATAAAAGTAATTAAAATTTATACTAATTATTTGATATAAAATTCATTTATAATAGTCTTATTAGCTTTGTGTGAAGAGAAAATTTGAGAAAATAGAATGTTCAATCTAGGTTCATTATAATCTTTAAGAATAACTAATATCTTTAATATAAGGATGTTTGGCATAGCTTATCACTCTATAGTGTTGAACAAATTTGGGTTGTCATTGATTTGTGAAAAAACTTGGTTTATACTTTGGTTTCTCCACCCAATTGTGACAAAAAAGTGACTTGGATAATGATGCTCAACTAGACTTCTTTAGGATAAACATAGGCTTAAAGTTAAGTCGAATTACCTAAATATCTTATATTTATTTCTATTATTTGCATTGCCTTTACTCTTGCTTGACTTATTTATTATAACCCTAAGAAGATCTTTAAATCAATAATATTATTGTATCTTGTGAAATTTAAAAAGGGGTATGGTACAAATATGATAAGTTACAAAAAGTTTATTTAATTTTTAGTTTGTTAAAAGAATTGTCTTTAACGCTAATCTATTCTCTTTTTGGTGCGTCTCATACACTTTATTCAATTATTAAAATTATAATAATCCTTCATATCCTCAATAAAATAGCTTTTATTTTAATTTCATCTATTAAGTTGATGATTGATTCATATAATATTATCTATTTTTTAAAATAAATATTATATCATAGGATATAGTTTTAAGAGAGAATAAATAAAATTAATGATATTGATAAATAAAAAAATTATTACAAAATAAAAATTTTAAAATATCTCTTATATTGATATAGTCTATTGTAGTTTACTTAATACATTCATTTATATGTATTATAATTATTGTCAAAAGATGTGATTATGAAAAAATATCTATTAGGATCTTTACTCCTAATTTCTAATGCACTCTCTATTTTAATATTTACTAATTAATAAAGAGTCATAAATATAATATTTCAAAAGTAAGGATAATTATTTAAATAATTATTTTGAGGATTTCAAAATTAATGGGTGCTTAAACCAACAAAATAAATTAGGATCTAAAGGGACAATTGGAGTTCTAAGGAGGGAACAATTTTAGCATTCAAAATTTTTTAAAAAAAATGAGTTTTATAGTTATTTTTAATTTGAAATGTTGGTATTTTTTAAAATTTTTAATTTTTTAAATCTTATTAAAAAATCAAACATCCTTAGAAGAAAATACAAGTCACAAAAAGAGCAAAAAAATTAAATATAAAGTTTTGAATTATTAAAAATTATATGATATAAATTTTAGAAAATTAAAATTTGAATCGATCATGTAATGAAGGGCTATAGTTATTGAAAGAATATTATGATTAATATTTTTGAAAAAAAAATACTAAATCCTCAAATGATGTCAAAAAAATTTAAAATAATTATAAAAATAGTAAATTTTATTTAGAGTCTAATTATATATTTTTTATAAACAATTTGACATGCCTAAAGGGTTGTATTCATAAGAAAATGTATTATTTAAATGATTTGTGGAAAAAATATATTTAAAAAATAAATAATATTATAAGTATGAAAATTTAAAGATTGTGGAGTTTTATGAGTAATTTATTTTAAAAGTTATTAGAAAATTTTTAAAGATTATTTAGATTAAAAGATTTAAAAAAAATAAATTCAACATAAAGTTTTAATTAAAATATAACATTTTCTAAATTCTAAAAATCCAATTTATCCCTAATGTTAACCAACAGATGAAGCTAGCCAAAATGGCCATCATTGATGATGAAATAGTTGAGAGATTCAAAGGAAACATTAAGCATGATGTAAGCACAATTTTATTGAAGTTTGGTGTGTTAAAGTAGAGTAAATCAACATGTTTTCTAATTTAGGACAATACAAATGATCTAAATTAATTACAAAATGGAAGATTTGTCTATAAAATGAGGCTTTTGACATTTCACCAAAGAATTAAAGAGAATTGTGGATTATTGTGAAAAAAAAGAGGATTTTGTGGTCATCCTTTTGCAAATTATGCTATTTGAGGCTTTTTTTTATTTAGGAATTTTAACATATGGAACCAAGCTTGGAAGGAAGCTTTTTATCATGGTAAACTTAGTGGGAGGACTTGCCAACAATTCAACTCTATGTGTGACTACAACATAGTATCTTAAGGTAAGTAGGAGGATCTTATGGTGTATTTGATAATGTTTGATGCTTATAAATTAAGAGTCCTATGAGCTAATTTAATGAATTTGTAAAAATTCTATCGTTGTGATAATTGATACAATAAATTAAATATAAATCTAATGTTCTATATGATAAATCTATATTTTATTTCTAACATGTTGATGTTTATTTATTCTTATTATAGTGGAATATTTTAACATATAAATTCATGTTTGAATATTAATTAGTATGTGAGATTAGATTTTCATAAAATTTTGAAAATAATTAAAAACTTCAAAAATGATTCTCAATGGGAAAAATAAAAGAATCTATAATAGTAAAAAAATTGAAAATAAATTGGGGTCATTATTATAGATGATGAAATTCTTAAAAGATTTTGAATAAACAAAAACATTCATTGGAGATATAACCCAAAAAAGAAATTCTTCAAAAGAATTCATAACTGAAGAAAAAAACTTTTAAAAGTATATAACCTTAATTATAAAATATTTACTCATTAATCCAAATTTAGTGATAAAATTCTAAACTTATATAAGAAAAATAAAGATAGAAAAAATTTTAAAGAATTATTTTAATATTATAATTTATATATATATTATTTTTATATTTATTTGATACATATTTGATCCCACATGTGGCATGATGCACTAGTTGTCTAGTGAGTTTGTATCATTGGCTCAATATTTTTTTGATATTAATAATTATAAATGAAAATGTTACACAATATAATAATTTATGAGATTAGTGAGAAGATATATTTATTAGCTCAATCAATTTATTCATATTTATTTTAACTTAGGAATCATATATTAGAAATATATTATTAATACTGTTGTGATAGCTAGGAGATGGGTCTTATTCTAGTATTTTTACTTTTTTGCTATGATGATTATTATGTTAACTTAGTTTTAAAAAGAATATAATAACTTCTATATGGCTTTATTTGGATTTCAATATTTGATTATGTGATTACACAAAAAAGTAGTTTAAATACACTAACGCAAGTGCTACAATGAATTAAGATGTGATATACTTACTAGCCAAGAAATCCAAAGAGAGAAGTAGATTTTTAGAGAGACTGTCTAGGATACAACTAACTAATCTTATTTTTATAGTTCAAATTTAGTGAGAAGTTAAATATTCACCTCTTTGTGTCACTTGAAGAGAGTCAGCTTAGTTTGTTGTGTGTTTGCTTCCACCCTAGCTAGCAAACATAAGCAACCTATCTGAATCGAGACCATTTTGTTGGAGTTGTTTCTCCTTACAAAGCATCTCAAATGCACATGATCATGGGCCATTGGAAAAAAATTCAAACAAATTAGTTATAACTAGTAAGAGTAAATTGGTATATCACACTCAAAAAGAAAGTAAAGGACAAAACCATCTATTGAGGACAATTTGTCATATCTTTCTCGTTCAAAGTATTTAAAGATGAAAGAATTGAATTAGAATTTTTGCATGTTTTTTATTTCCACACATGTTATTAATTTTGTTTGGACTTATTGAGCCATATAAATAATGTGCTCCATAAATGAGAACTAATTTTCGCTTCATAAATGATATATGATGTCATAATGGACCACATACTTTGTACAATTGTTATCTATCAAAACTCAAGAAAAGAAAGAATTGAGATGAGTGGAATTAATATGAAGGACTTTGATGATTTTTTTTTTCGTTTTAACTACAAAGACATAAAAAATCTATTGAACAACATGCATGACTTTTATTATTTTCTCTTATAAAAATATATTTTTGATTAAGAAAATATAGTTTTGGTTATAGAAAAAATCATAACATTAGTGATACCTTATCATAACAAATTTATAAACTTTTTCATTCAAATTTGCTTAACTATTTAGCCATACATATCAAGTAAAGTTTTAGTATTTTTCTTTTCTTCAAAAGAAAATAATAAAACCCATGACAAATAGTGACATTTGTATTCCAATTTTATCTATTAAGTTGATGATTGATTCATATTGTACTATCTTTTTTTAAACAATATTATATCATGGGGTATAGTTTGTAGAAGAGTGAGAATAAATAAAATTAATGATGTAGATAAATAAAAAATTTATTATAAAATAAATTTTTAAAATATCTCTTATATTGATATATTCTATTGTAGTTTACTTAGTACATTTATGTACTTATATTACACTTATTGTCTTAAGATGTGATTATAAAAAATAATTTGCTATTCAATAATATTTTATATCTATTAAGATCATTACTCTTAATTGTTTATGCACTCTCTATTTTAATATTTACTAATTAATAAAGAGTTGCAAATGTAATATTTCAAAATATTTTGAAGATTTCAAAATTATTGGGTGCTTAAACCAACAAAAAAATTTAGGATCTTAAGGAATGATTGTAGTTCCAAGGAGGAAAAATTTGTAGCATTCAAAATTTTAAAAAAATGTTTTATAGTTATTTTTAATTTGAAGTGTTAATATTTTTTAGAAATTTTTGAAAAATTATTTAATTTTTTTAAAAAAAATTAAACAACCTTTAAAAAGAATACAAGTCATAAAGACAGAAATAAATTTAAATATGAAGTTTTGAATTATTACAAAATTATACGAAATAAATTTTAAAAATTTTAAATTTGAATTGATCATATAATGAAGAGCTATAAGTATCAAAAGAATATTATAATTAATATTTTTGAAAAAAAACTAAATCATCAAATGATGTCAAAAATATTTTAAAAATAATTATAAAATAACAAAGTTTATTTACAATTTAATTATATTATTTTAAAAAAATTAAATGCCTAAAATAGTATATTTATAAGAAAAGTTATTATTTAAATATTTTTTTCACATGAAAAATTATTAAAAAAAAATTAAATAATATTATAAATATAAACATTTAAAGATGGTGGAGTTTTATGTGTAATTTAGTTTAAAATTTATTAGAGAATTTTTAAAGATTATTTGGATTAAAAAGATTTTAAACAAATTAAATTAAACATAAAATTTTAATTAAAATTATAATATTCTCTAAATTTTAAAATACAATTTGTCCCTAATGTTTTAAATAACAAATTAAGCTACCCAAAATGCCTATTGTCGACCATGAAATGGTTGAGAGATTTCAAAAGAACATTGAGCATTATGCAACCACCATTTCATTAAAGTTTTGTGTGTTCAAGTAGAGTGAATCAATGAGTATTCTAAGTTAGAGCAATACAAATGATCTAATTTAAAAACTATAAAATGGAAGATTTGTTCATAGAATGAGGCTTTTAACATTTCACTAAAGAATTGGAGAGAATTGTGGATTATTGTGAAAAAATCTATGAAGGATTTTTTACCATGCTTTTGCAAATTATCCAATTTGAGGCTTTTTTTATTTAGGTATTTTAACATATGGAACCAAGCTTGGAAGGAAGCTATGATCATGGTAACATTGGTGGGAGACCTCGATTGCAACAATTCAACTCTATGTGTAACCACAATATCAAATTTTAAGGTAAGTAGTTGTATCATGTAATGCATTTGATAATATTTAATGCTTATCAATTAGGAAACATATAAGTTATATTTGATAAATCTATAAAAAATTTATATTGATAATATTTGATACAATACTTTGAATATAAATCAAATACTCTATCTTATAAATATATATTTTATTAATCACATTTTGATATTAATCTATTCTTATTATAGTGGAATATTTTAGCATACATATTCCTATTTGAATATTAATTAGTTTGTGAGATTATATTTTTCATAAAATTTTGAAAATGATTGATTGCTTAAAAATGATCCTCGATGGAAAAAATAGAAGAATCTATAACAATAAAAAAATGAAAATTAATTAAGATCATTATTATAGAAAATGGACTTCTTCAAAGATTTTGAATAAACAAAAAAACTCATTGAAGATATAACCCACACGAAAACATTCTTCAAAAGGGTTCATAATTGAAGAAAGAAAAATTCTAGAAAGTTGTAACCCTAATTGTGAAAAATTTACTCATTAATCTCAACTTAGTGATAAAATTCTAAACTTACTTATGTGAGAAAAAAAAGATTAAAAAAATAATAAAATAATTATTTTAGTATTATAACTTTTATATATTATTTTTGCATTTATGTGATACAAATTTGATCCCACATGTGGTGTGATGCATTAGTTGTCTAATGAGTTTCCATTGCTAGCTCAATCTTTTTTTGACATTAACAATTATAAATGAAAAATGTTGTACTATACAATAATTTATAGGACTAATGAGAAGACACATTTATAAGCTCACTCATTTTATTTATATTTACTTTAACTTAGAAATTATATGTTACAAATATATTATTTAATATTGTTGTGATGATTAGGAGATGGGTTATTCTAATACTTTTATTTTTTTCGTTATGATAACTTAGTTTTAAAAAAATATATAATAATTTTTATATGACTTTATCTAAATTTCAATATTTGATTATGTGATTGCATAAAGAAGTAGTTTGAAAGCCAAAGCAAGTGCTACGATGAATTAAGATGCGATATACTCACTAGCCAAGAAATCGAAAGAAAGAAGTGGAGTTTTAAAGGGATCATCTATGATAAAACCAACCTTACTTTCATAGGTCAAGTTGAGTAAGAAGTTTAATATTCACCTCTTCGATCACTTGAAGAGAGTCAGCTTAGTTTGCTGTGTAGTTACTTCTACCATAGCTAGCAAGCATGAGCAACCTATTTGAATCAAAACTATTTTGGTGGAGTTCTTTATCCTTGCTAAGCATCTCGAGCTCACTTGATCATGGGTTAATGGAAAAAAAAATTCAAACAAATTAGTTGTAATTAGTAAAAGTAAATTGGTATATCACACTCAAAAAAGAAGTAAATGACAAAACCATCTATTGAGGACAATTTGTCATCTCTGCCTAATTCAAAATATTTAATGACCCAAGAATTGAATTAGACTTTTTTCTTGTTATTTATTTCCACACATGTTATTAATATTTTTGGACTTATTGAGCCATATAAATAATGTGCTCCATAAATAGAATTAATTTTAACTTCATAAATGATATATGATGTCATAGTGGACCATATACTTTATACAATTGTTATCTATCAAAGCCCAAGAAAAGTAAGAATTGAGATGAGTGGAATTAATATGAAGGATTTTTATGAATTTTTTTTTTCATGTTAGCTTCAAAGACAAAAAATCAATTGAACAACATGCAAGACTTTTATTATTTTCTTTTATAAAAATATATTTTTAATTAAAAAAATATAGTTTTGGTTACAAAATAAAAAACATAACATTAGTGATACTTTATCACAACAAATTTATGAACTTTTTCATTGAAATTTGCTTAACTATTTAACCATACATATCAAATAAAGTTTTAGTATTTTTCTTTTCTTCAAAAAAGATAATAAAACCCATGAGAAATAGTGACATTCTCAAATTTTATCTATTAAGTTGATGATTGATTCATATTATATTATCTTTTTTTAAACAATATTATATCATGGGGTATAGTTTGTAGAAGAGCAAGAATAAATAATATTAATGATGTTGATAAATAAAATATTTATTATACAAATTTTTTTTAAAGTATCTCTTATATTGATGTAGTCCATTATAATTTACTTAGTATATTTGTTTACCTATATTATACTTATTGTCAAAAAATGTGATTATGAAAAATAATTTCCTATTCAGTAATGTTTTATGTCTATTAGGATCATTATCCTTAATTTTTAATGCACTCTCTATTTTAATATTAACTAATTAATAAAGAGTTATAAATGTAATATTTCAAAAATGTGGATAAATAGTTTGAAGATTTCAAAATTATTAAGTGCTTAAACCAACAAAAAAAAAAATTAGGATCTTAATGGATGACTATAGTTCCAAGGAGAAAAAATTTGTAGCATTCAAAATTTTAAAAAATGTTTTATAGTTATTTTTAATTTGAAGTGTTTGTATTTTTTAGAAATTTTTGAAAAATTATTTAATTTTTTTAAAAAACCAAACATCCTTAAAAAAGAATACAAGTCATAAAGAGAGAAATAAATTTAAATATGAAGCTTTGAATTATTACAAAATTATACGAAATAAATTTTAAAAATTTTAAATTTGAATTGATCATATAATGAAGAGCTATAGTTATCGAAAGAATATTATAATTAATATTTTTGAAAAAAACTAAATCATCAAATGATGTCAAAAATATTTTAAAAATAATTATAAAATAAAAAAGTTTATTTACAATTTAATTATATTATTTTAAAAAAATTACATGCCAAAAATAATATATTTATAAGAAAAGTTATTATTTAAATATTTTTTAACATGAAAAATTATAAAAAGAATTAAATAATATTATAAATATAAACATTTAAAATGGCGGAGTTTTATGTGTAATTTAGTTTAAAATTTATTAGAGAATTTTTAAAGATTATTTGGATTGAAAAGATTTAAAAAAAAAAATTAAATTCAACATAAAATTTTAATTAAAATTATAATATTCTCTAAATTTTAAAACCAATTTGTCCCTAATGTTTTAAATAACAAATTAAACTACCCAAAATGCTTATTGTTGGCCATGAAATTGTTGAGAGATTTCAAAAGAACATTGAGCATAATATAACCACCATTTAAGTTTTGTGTTCAAGTAGAGCGAATCAATAAGTATTCTAAGTTGGAGCAATACAAATGATCTAATTTAAAACCAATAAAATAGAACTTTTGTTTATTGAATGAGACTTTTGATATTTCACTAACGAATTGGAGAGAATTGTGGATTATTATGAAAAAATCTAAGAGGATTTTGTGACCATGCTTTTGCAAATTATCCAATTTGAGGCTTTTCTTATTTAGGTATTTTAACATATGGAACCAAGCTTGGAAGGAGTTATGATCATGGTAACGATAGCGAGAAACCTTGCTTGTAACAATTCAACACTACGTGTTATCACAATATCAAATTTTAAGGTAAGTGATCGTATCTTATGATATATTTGATAATATTTGATGCTTATAAATTAAGAGTCTTATAAATTAGATTTGATGAATCTATAAAAATTTTGTCTTATGATATTTAATATAATAACTTGAAAATAAATCTAATACTCTATATTATAAATATATATTTTATTACTCACATGTTGATATTAATTTATTCTTATTATAGTGGAATATTTTAGTATACAAATTCATGTTTGAATATTAATTAGTATGTTAAATTTTGAAAATGATTGAAAGCTTAAAAATGACCCTCAATGAAAAAAAATAAAAGAATCTATAAAAATAAAAAAAATTGAAAATCAATTAAGATCATTATTATAGAAGATGCTTCAAAGATTTTGAGTAAGTAAATAAACTCATTGAAGATATAACCCACACAAAAAAAATTCTTCAAAAGGGTTTATAATTGAAGAAAGAAAAATTCTAGAAAGTTGTAACCTTAATTGTGAAAACTTTTCTCACTAATCTCAACTTAGTGATAAAATTCTAAACTTATTTATATGAGAAAAAAAGATAAAAAAATAATAAAAGAATTATTTTAATATTATAATTTCTATGTATTATTGTTATATTTATGTGATATAAATTTGATCCCACATGCAATGTGACACATTAGTTGTCTAGTGAGTTTGCGTTGTTGGTTCAATCTTTCTTTGACATTAACAATTATAAATAAAAATACTGTATTGTACAATAATTTATAAGATTAATGAGAAGACATATTTATTAGCTCACTCAATTTATTCATATTTACTTTAACTTAGAAATTATATATTAAAAATATATATTTAATATGGTTGTGACGACTAGGAGATGCGTCCTATTTTAATACTTTTATTTTTCTTCGTTATGATAACTTAGTTTTAAAAAAATATAATAATATTTATGTGACTTCATCTAAATTTCAATATTTGGTTATGTGATTGCATAAAGAAGTAGTTTGAAGATGCCAAAGCAAGTGTTTGATATACTCACTAACCAAGAAATCCAAAGAAAGAAGTGGAGTTTTAAAAAAACCATCTAAGATATAACTAATCTTACTTTTATAGGTCAAGTTTAGTAAGAAGTTAAATATTCACCTCTTTGTGTCACTTGAAGAGAGTCAGCTTAGTTTGTTGTGTAGTTACTTTCACCTTAGCTAGCAAACATGAGCAACCTATTGGAATCAAAACTATTTTGGTGAAGTTCTTTATCCTTGCTAAGCATCTCAAGCTCACTTGCTCATTTGTTAATGGCAAAAATATTTAAACGAATTAGTTATAACTAATAAGAGAAAATTGGTATATCATACTCAAAGAGAAAGTAAATGACAAGAACATTTATTAAGGACAATTTGTCATATCTTTCTCGTTCAAAATGTTTTAAGACGAAAGAATTGAATTAGACTTTTTGCTTGTTATTTATTTCCACACATGTTATTAATTTTTTTGGACTTATTCAGCCATATAAATGATGTGCTTCATAAATAAGAACTATTTTTCACTTCATAAATGATATATGATGTCACAATAGACCACATATTTTGTACAATTATTATTTATCAAAGCCCAAGAAAACTAAGAATTGAGAAGAGTGGAATTAATATGAAGGACTTCTATGAATTTTTTTTTTTTCATTTTAACTTCAAAGTCATAAAACATCTATTAAACAACATGCATGACTTTTATTATTTCTCTTATAAAAATATATTTTTAATTAAATTTCATAGTTTTGGTTATAAAATAAAAAACATAACATTAGTGATACTTTATCACAACAAATTTATGTACTTTTTCATTCAAATTTGTTTAACTACTTAACCATACATATCAAGTAAAGTTTTAGTAATTTTCTTTTCTTCAAAAAAATAAAAAATAAAAATAAAAAATAAATAAAAAATTAAAACCAATTTTCTAACCAAGTGCAATTTTTGATTGCCAATTGCCTTCGGTCTAACCCAAGGATGATCTGATTCAATCCAACGGTAGCATGAATCAAGCAAGCTGAACAAATACTTTAAAGAGAGTTTAATTTATTTTATTTTTAAATAATCCAAATTCTAGATAAGCATCGACCTTCATAGCTAGCTAATTTTCTTATGTTGGCTTCACAGATGCCCTGTTTTGTACGTATGGTTTGTTGAAATATAATAATGTCTTACAAATTTAATTGAGATTTTATTTAATGAATCATTTTTAAATTTTATTAATATAAAAGAAAACTTAAATTTAATTTTAATTTAAAGTTTGTCTAATTATGTTTCAAAAACATATGTTTAATTAAAAATATGAAAAATAATATTGGCAAAAGAAATGAAGATAATTATGTATCTTAAATAATATCAAAAAATAATTTTGTTTTTTATCAAAAAAAAAAAAAAAAAATATTTTAATCATTCTATCATATCAATTAATTGTGAAGTACTTATTGTCAATATATTTATCAAATAAAGCTCCTCAATAATTTTTAAAAATAATGCATTGCAAGTATTTTTATTAATCAATTGATTGTGCAATAAATATGATATCAAATATGGCTTGAAAAATTGTTTATATTAATCTTAAAAGCTATGTACTTTATTAGGATTGTTCATATAGATTCATGTAATCTCAAAATTATTTTATTAATTACAACTTGTTGTGTACAAAGATGATCTATTGATTCTCTAAAGTTAAGATAATTCTTAAGTCTAAAACTCAACAACTTATCATCTTTATGGTGGCTGCTAAATGTTAAAGAATAATAATACCTCATCATCTTACCTTGTAAAGTCATCTATCAAAAGATGATTCGAGAAAGAAACAAACTAAAGATAACTCCACCTAATCTCAAAGTGATGGGAGATGGCTTCTGTAATGATTATTTTATCGGCTTTTATCGCTTTTTTTGTTTGGCATTACTCTTCTTTTTTTAGCTTTCAGTTCCATTGCAATATGAATCACTTGTTCTTTTTTTTTATTATTTTACTATTTAAGAAAAAGTTTGTCATATATTCCTCTTATGTACATTAAGGTGTCTCTAATTTGTTTCATTTCTAAATTAATGTTTAACCTAGGGTCCACCAAAGAGAAACAAAAACAATCACTACACAAAGATAAGGTAGCTTAATTAGACAAGCTTTTAGTTGTGCATCTTTATTTAAACAAAAAATAAAATGGAATCAATAACATTTGATTGCTTACATCAAACTTTGTTCATGTGAAATATGAGAGAAAAATAAGTGCATATCAAACTAAGAAGGAAACAAAATAGAAATAAAAAATTTTCTAAATAAAAAATACAAATTTTGAACTAATTACAAATTTTGTTAAAAAATGGTTGAGATATTTACATTGAGCATAATAGAGAATTTGACAAATAGAATATTTATCAATTTCTAATTAATGGTTATATCTTCAAAAATTTATCAATTATCATCCACAAACAATTCAAAGTTTTACTTAAAAGAGATTATTGATAGAATTCTAGAGATATATTTTTACCCATCAAGATGTTTTATGAAAAAATAGTTTGAGAGATTATAGTACATCGAAGTCTCATATTCAGATTTAAAAATCTTATGATATTAAAATTATATAAAACTCTTTAGTTTATGTTTGATCTTTAATATAAAAAAATAAATGACTAAAGAAAACCATATTATGTAGGTTTATTTTGCTTTAATTTGAATTTCCATTTATCACATTAGATGTTTGACAATAGTTGATTTTGATTTGATTAACTTATTTTAAGTATGTTTAAAGACATTAAAAAATTTTATTTAATTGATGAAACTTTGGTCGAGTGACTATCGTATTTACTTTCATGGACATAAGAAACTTACATTATACAAACATTAGCCAATAGATTTGAGGATTGGATATGTAGCCCATAGGTTTCACATACCTCAAACTCTAGACTACTTAGCACAAGCCAGTACTGAGTCGAGTTCGATCCCATCTTTAGTTTATTTTTTTTTGATATTGTTGTTATTTGCATTAAAAAATATGCTTTTGAGTTGTCTATATACGGCTCGTTGGCTTGGCTTTTGAAGGCAAATTCAATGCACTTGCTTTTTTTTTTAAAGTGAGTTTTATCATGACTTGGAACATAGTTTCAATTTGTCTAAAGCACGTAGCAGAAATTTTAAATTATACATACATATTTTATTTAAAGAACTTTATCTGTATAAATGTGATATTATATTTTTTTCAAAAAACATATTTTTTAATTATCAACGTTAGGCACCTGGCCCAGTGCATGCCGTCACCGGAGTTTTCTAAGATTAGGTAAGTTTGACCTAATGCCATGTGGGGTCCGTTCCAGGTCAGCACGCGGAATCTTGACTTGGCGCTTACGCGGACTCTCTCTACAACTGTCGTCGATGACGTCACATCCAGCGGGCTAACAGATCAGAAACATGTAATTAAATAGAAATATTTTTATTAGAGAAACAAAAAAAAAAAAAAAAAAAAAAGTTTGCTATGAGAATTGTTTATAAGCAGTAAGTGCATGTTAGGTTTGGTGTCACACAAGTCACATCTTATGACTCACGTCTATACTATCTTAAATATATGCAAAATAATTATATTATTTACCTACAACTCAACATTTTGTATAACTAATGTAACTAATAGTTATATAATTTGACTACTTTTACATATTTGTAATACATCATAGTATGCATATACTTCAACATTTAGTAATCCTATTAAATGTGATATCATCATCCATTAATATATTAAGCATTTACATATATAAACATGTCATATTTCTCTTTTTTGTCATTTTATAAGCCTAAGCACAACGAATTGCTACCATCCTCCTCCTTGGATCAACCTAACAGAGAGGTGGCAAGCTTATTATACTTCACACCTACGAATCTCACAGTCGTGCATAGGAATCTATTAAAATAAGTTTAAATAATTTTATTAAGGTCTAAGAAAACTTACCAAATCTCCACACTAGAGAAGAAATAGTTAGAACTTTTTTTCCTCTTTTCTTTCTCATTATTTTTTATTTTTTATTTTCTCTCCTTTGCTTCTCTCTCTATCTTCTCTTCCCTACTCGAGCTAGAAGAACAAGCATTCAATTCGTTTGAACCCTCAATAATCAAAATCTAACCTTTTCAAGGCTTGAATCCAATGGAGGTTGTCTCCTCTCAACGATGTGATAATGAGATAGTGAAGTGAAGAGAAGATGAGCTAGGCTTAAGGATTTTCACATGAGAGAGGAGATTGAGAAATTCCAAAATGCACAAGCGTTGTAGCATATTACAAATCTAATCCCTGGGATATATATATATATATATATATATATATATATATATATATATATATATATATATATATATATATATATATATCACATATTTAATTTTAAAATTCAACAAATTCTAGCATTTCCAAATGAACTTAGATTAAGTTAAAAAATATGTGACTTTAGACTTGTCTTATCAAATTCTATCTAATAACATTTTTAATTTCATATTTTAAAATATTTTATTTTTAACTTACCTTGACTTATTTTATAAGATAATCTCATATGTTTATTAATTGATCCTAAGAAATTAATGAAAATTGACTGTTTCAAAATTTTGATAATGCTATAACATCATCTTTTATTATTAATAATAATAGTTGAAAGATAATAATATTGGTGTTAGTAATTTTAATAGTAACTAGTGTAAATTTTGTTAAAGAATATTAATTCTTGAAAAGTTGATAATGACATAGGTTTAATGAAAGAAAAGAAAATCAAATAAAATACTACAATATAAAATAGAAAAAAAATCCCTTACTACTCTTAATAACCCTTATTTTGACCTCCACTAAACCATTTGAAAACAAGCTCTGGCTATTCCATACTCACTTACGTGCTAGTTTCTCAAAGGTTTCAAACTGGCATTTAGCAACTTTCATAGCATAGCATTATTGATCTCCCTTCATACTTCTTGATTTTAGTTAAAGATGAAACATAAATAAAAATGGGATGAATAAAAAGGTAACTTACAAGCAAATTTTATAAAGACCAAAAAATGAAAAGTTAGAGAAAAACTAGTAAGATTAAAGGGAAAATTAGAGAAACAAAGTTATCATTTTGCAATGTTGTTATCCTTGGTGAAAAATAACTTCAAATTTTATTATTCCCTCTTTGAAGTAATCTTTCATAATCTTCTTCTTTCCCATTATGTGTTTTTGCTAGGTTGTAAAAGGATCGACATATCCACTAACAACAAAATTTGATCCCCTAAAAAATAATACAACATTTGAGGTTCCTTTAATGTATCTTTGAACCCTTTTTCTAATATTCTAATGCTCTATTCAAGGATGTTTTAAGTATTAACTCACTACTAACACTACATCTGTAATGTCTAGTTTTGTAAATATCATAACAAACATTAAATTCTCCACTTTTTATGCATATGATACTTGATACATTTTTATCATCTATTTTTTATTACTATGACTCATATAGAAATTGGCTTATAATCTTACAAGTTGAAGGATTGTAAGATCTTTTCTAAATAATTCTTTATGAATGCTTAATCTTCTTACTTTCTTTCTCTCATAGAATTTGCATCACTAAAATCTTATTTGTTGGTCTCAAGTTCTTCATTTCAAATTCCTAACCAATTTTACCTTCAATTCTTTAATAAAAATTTTATTAGGGTTTCTTACCAACATGTCAACTACATTAATAGCAAAATAACAAAAACATTTTCACTAAACTTCTTGAAATATTCACAATGGTCTTAATTTTGTCTATTACACCCAAGACTCACGATGAAAGAATAAAATCTCTTATACCAACACCTTAGTGCTTGTTTGAGACCATAAAAAAATTTGTTCGATCGACAAACATGATTTCTTTCCTTTCTCTTCAAAACCTTTCTGTTGGAGCATATAAATGTATTCTCTAAGACTTTTAAGAAGAAGCATAGTTTCCACATCTAAATCTAGATAAAAGTAAAATATAGCACATATTATTAGAGATACTTAGATAATGGAAAGCTAAGTCATAATAGAAAACATTTCATTAAAATGTATGTCTTCTTTCTAAGCATACCCATTTTATCATTAGCCTTAAGCAATATTGCTCCACTTGATTATTACTTTTTCATTTAAACTTTTACACCAACTTGCAACTAATGTACATTTTGCCTTGTGGAGGTGGCACCAATTCTCATGTGCTATTTTTGTGAAACACTTTAATTTCATCTTTCATTATTATCTTGCACTAAGATGCATATAAATTGTTTGTTGCTTCTTGAGTAGTTGAAAGCTTCTTTCCTCTATTAAAAGATAATATGTGACTTTTATTACATCTTAAAAAGGGACAAAAATTATATTGCTAATTTTTTAAATAAGTAGTTTAGAAAAAATTTACTTATCATATTTTCATAAATTATAAGATAAGTAAACCTTATGAGGAAGAAAAAGTTATAATCCTCTAAGATATGTATTTTTTAATTCAAAACTTTAATAAGTGTAATAAAATTGTGATAATTCTTTTAAATTAATAAAATTAGCATCATTTGTTGAAAAGAGGGTAATGATTTCTAAAAGAAAAGAAATAAACTTTAAATAATAAAGCAGAAATTATTACAAACCTAATGATACAAAGTTTATGGACATAAAATGAATGTGGTCAGAACTATAGAAAAATATTACTATTTTAATATATATAATTTTTAGGAAAAAAGCAAAATATTAAATGATTTTAAAAAATTTTAAAAAAAAATTGTCTCATATTATATTTTATTAGGAATCCAAAAATATAAATTTAATAAAAATTGAATGTGTCTTGATCATAAAGTGAGGGTTTGAACTTATATGTAGTAGTATTTTAATAAATATATTATTTTTTAAAATAATTAAAAATATGAAATTTTGTAAAAAAAATTATGAAAATTTTTATAAATAGAAGTGAGGAAGTACACAATTTGAAAGGTGGTTTATGAAATTTTAGAAGCTATTTAGCTAAAAAAATTCAAGAAATACAAATACACTTATGGTTTTGATCAAATATTAATTTATTTTTTATACTTTTTTAAAATCTCTAAAACCAAACTAGTATCAACAATTGGAAATGTACTAAATGATGGGGAGGATAGAGGATAACTTTCTGGAAACTTGGCTTTGAGAAGGAGATTACAACTAAAATAGTAGTATAAAGAAATTATATAAAGGAGCTTGCAGTAAACAAGTGGAGATTTTTGTGAGGGTAGTCAAAGGAGAGAGAGAAGCTTGAATTTACATTAAAGGAAAGAGGGAATTGAATTAGAAATTCTTATGGTATCAAGGGAAGAGAGATCAAAGAACTATTAACTTTCAAGAAGGAAGAAAAAAGAATGGAAAAAATTTGATTTTTTGGAGAATTTGTAATTAATAATTAATCCCTTAGTCTTTTATGTTAAGTTCAAATGCCTTTATATAACCATTTCTAGCTATCTAAATAATACTAAAACTCCTTATAATGATTATATCAAAAATCAATCAAACTAATTAGTACTTATATTCTAAAGTGATTATACTTTACAATCCAAGTGATCATATAAGAATGATGCACCACTAAACAAACTGTCAAACTAATTGCCATTATTTGATTAGTTCATTTAACACAACACAACTATATCATATAGATATAGTAAGGATATCATATAATACAAATAGAATAAAGAGTCTCGCATCTAAACTCTAAGCTCTCAAAAAATGTTGTATAATGCAAGATCATACAATATTATGGCTTCTATAATAAGCTCATTATATCATTCATAATACATAACATTAATACAATATATGGATCATACTCTTATGATATAAATCTATTCAATAGTTGTCTAAATCTTAAACAATGATTCTTAAGTAAATGCTATTATATAGATATAAATGTGATATTATACTTATACAAAAGTATCTCTTATTCACATCCTAAGTCCTCAACTCTCACTAAATAGATAAAAAGATCATAATAATACAATAGGCATATAATAATTATATGACAATGCAGAAGTCCTCAACTCATAATTGTTTATTATGAATGATCATATTACTATGATGAACAATATTATAAACTATATAACTCATCAACTCCTTACATTTCTCAGGAAAATAAATGATGTCTTTATATAATATGATGATTGTACTTGTATGAAAATATAATAAAATATAGTTACTCCTATTGTTTAATCTGATCCTCCTAATAAATATTTCATACAAGTACAAAATGTAATATCATATTATATGAAAGATTAAAAACACTTAAAAATACAAATACATCTCTCAGGTAAGAAATCAACACATTTTGTACTATAAGTGAATCATACATATACGAGTAGTGTAAACAATCATATTACTTAGGACCACTTTAGATTAATTCTTTGTCTAATCCTATGAAATGACTAGTTGTATTATATGATAGGTAGACTCATATAAGTATGATCAGAACAAACCATACAATCCTTACTTAAATCATTTATGTTTCTTTTTTAACTTGATTCGATAATGATAAATGATGTGACCTATAATGAAAATAATGTTTTAAAGTAGCAAATTAATCAACCTAAATGAAGTGCAAGTCACAAGTAAAAACTATATGATGAAGATGATTTTAAAACCACTTACTTCACTCAAGTAATAATATTGATTTTTATAATCAAACTTTTTTAAAATTTTAAAACAAAAGTTTTGTAAAGAAAGAAGATTGTAATAGCTTCATTTTTAACCCAATCAAGATGAAAAATATTTGAGAATCAAGTTCAGAAGATTATGACTAGATATGGTGAGACTTGGTTAAGTCAATTTCGTGAAATATATTATTTATATATTAAAATATTAAAATAATAATAAAATACTATAGAGTATATAATTGTTACACCCCATTTTTCCTAGGCTGATTTTTGGCATACAATTTTTTTTTTTTTTTTTTTTTTATAGACAGCTCAGATCGTCCCATACCAACCTGAGTAGCCTACGAAAACATAGGATATAACACATCATTACACACCTACTTCCCTTAACAATGTGGATCCCATCTCCCGGGTACACCATCAAATCAGGTTCATGACTCCTGAATTAACAGATGGACTCGCGCAATGTTACTCCTACTAGACCCAATACTCCTAACCCCTACGGGTAGGAGAACCGGTCTATTAGAAGTCTGAACCCCCATGGTTAAGTTCCATAGTCATGTAATGACCTCACCATCAAACAAAAAGATATATAACATCCTCAGATAAAATATGGCACTCCACACACCATACTCCAAGACAATAAAATAAAACAGTGAATGAAACTACATTACAAGAATAAGATCCAAGTCCAACAAGTGCAATATTATCCAACCAGAAACATAAGTCAGAATTTCCTTCACATATTACATGACATATGAGAATAACAATCTCATTAAATACATCCAACAGCAACAATCAACTAACCAAAATATCTCAGACAATCACAAGTCAGATATCCTCCACAATCCTGCTGACCACGATCCCACCTAATCTGGTAGCGTCAAGTCTGCCGAGCCACTGAAAATATATAATACAGGAATGAGCTACGCCCAGTAGGAAAGACAGCTAGTAAAACTCACATGCAAGAGAAGGATAATAGCAAAAATATAGGAATACAGCATAACAATGTATGGTGGATAGGCACTCTCAGTCCCAGACTCCGACCAACCACAGTCACCCCCAGTCACACCAGAGTAGCTCTCCTCTGGGTTTCCAGGTAGCGTGCCAGTGGGAACGCCCATCTCGAAACACGCATAGCGCCTAAGCACCCGACACCGCAGCGTCTCTCGTCGATCAATCTCCTGGAGACTATAGACAGATCCAGTCACAAAATCTTTAGCCAACGTGAGACACCCCTGCCACCCTAAGGCGCGCAGGCCTACACACTTGGCTAGCCACTGCGAGACACCCCTGCCACCCTCAGGCGCGCAGGCCTACACACATGGACCAAGAGAGATCGACTCAGCCACCATCCCAAGGAGTCCTCTACCAACAACTTCCATAGAAGCTCACGCCCCTACAGTCATTGTCAATCTCTAACTCCAAGATTCGGCAACATGTGTCCAGGTACAACAAGGCGCATACCAGTCACATGTATACTGTGGAAGCTAAGTCTGAACCGCATAGTTACCTACCACAACTACCCTAAAACATCATATAGGGTCTATAGTAGTCCGGTCCAGTATGCCAATCCATAAAATATGCCAACACTGAGTAAACTGACTCAATCCATACCATTGCCATCCAAGCAATACAACTGTCAATTACTAACTGTTCTGGTAGCATCCATGTACCATACCTCTGTCTGACTGTTTCCAGTTGTACTGTCATCACTGATAACATTTTTCCCCACTTCAGGCAATTTTTTTTTCTTTACCCACGGATCTCCAGAATTTTCGAAATTTCTCATTTCCAAATTTTCTGATTTTTCTTGAATTTTCTAAAATATAATAATCCCTAAAACTCAATTATCGAATTTTTCCTAAATTCGAAATATCAAATTTTGCAATTTTATCCATTTTCCGAAATTCGGAATAATTACCGAATTTAAAAATTCCGTTATTCCATTTACCGCGCCGTACTTCCGTGAACCCGGTTCTCGCCGCCGGTTCGGCCTTCGCGCTGAGCCGAGAACCGCTTCTCACTGAACCGCGCCGAATCCCCTGAACCGGATCTCGCCACCGGTTCGGGCCTTCGCGCTGAACCAAACCCCCGCCGGTCGAAGTTATTAACCCGAATTCGGCCGACGCTTAATATATACTCTTAATAATTAATATAATTATTCTCTTAATAAATCAACTAATCCCTAATTAACCCTTAATTCGTCTCCTTCCTTCGCCCGTCGTCCGCGAAACCCTAGCCGCCGCAATCGCCGACCAATACTCGATTTCCGGCAACTGCGAACAAGGAGAACATGTTCGTACTATCCTAACATTCCAAAGATGTCATTAATTCTTAAGATTAAATCAAAATATCCGTCGAAGGAGTTTCATCCGATCCCTAATTGACAATTTATGAAATTAATGATTCCAGCATTTGCAAACCACCTTAACATGATTAAGCACAAAATCAACTCAACATATGCTTGGTAAAATTTCCGAATTCGACGGTATAATTTTTTTTTTCGAAAACCCTAAACATGCTAAAATCAATAATTGCATTAATCAATTCCAAAAACCCACATTTCGCATGCTCAGGTAGTAATTTGCAAAATAACCCATATTTTTAACTTGCTAATTAATTGATTTAAATCTGAATTTCCTACCTCAAAGTCGCCGGCGACGGTGAGCCTCGTCCGCAGCTCGCCGCAGCTCCTCACCGAACGAATCCGGTATCAATCGACTCTCTTCGGTCCCGTGAATCTCCAGACACAAAAAGCCCCTTGCCAGGCCGCCGGAATCACGCGCCGTACGCCGGAAAATTCCTCTCTATCGGTCGGTCGAACGAAACCCTAATCGTTCGCGAGGGTTTTATATTCCTGGCCGACACGGTGAAAACCCGTTACGCACCGTTGACACGCTTTCGACACGGTAAGCACCCGATACGCGCTGTCGACACGCTATTGACACGGCAAGCACCCGACCAGCCGGTTCAATCCCAACCGTCGATCACGACCGTCCGATCCGCTTATCAGAACGCACGCGCAAACTCACTCGGCGAACCGCCTCCGCCTCCGCTGAACCGTTCCGGTCCGGTTCACGCGCGGTAAAAACCAATTTCCGGTTTAATTTAAATGGATTTTCGAATTTCTAAAAATCCAATAAATCTAATTAAACAGGGAAAATTTCTTAAAATTCACCTCGGTGCTCCGAAAAATCCCTAGAAATTTCAGAAATTCCAATAGCCTCCAATTGAGCTCCTGGCTCATCCTACTGTCGATCTGAAATCATCCAAGCCAAAAATTAATTTACTAAAGATTAACATAAAAATTTTTACTGGGTATAACAATAATAAACTCAAACTTTAATTTTATCACTAGAAAAAGTTCTAAGAGATGAGTTTAATGATATTGAATTTGTAATTTTCTTATAACATAGAGAATTTATAATAAATTTTAAATATTTAGATATAATCATAATTTTAAAAATATTACTTAGAGTAAAAGTATAATTCTGAGAATTTTGATTTAGGTTCAAACGAATTGGTAAATGATACAAATAAGGGAATATTGGCTACATTAAGAAAAGATTATAATTTTTAGAATGATAGTGTAGTTATAATTGGTTTAGTATAGGATAAATTTATAAATAAAAAAATGTCAAAAGGGTAGAATGTTAATTTTTATAATAATGGTTTTCTTTAGCTTCTTGTGACCTTTAGTACTATAGTAGAAATATGTTTTGATAATAAGTATTTGGATAAAATAAATGTGATAAATAATTAATTTAAAGGAATTATTTTTCTAATGTGCAAGTTTTTAATTTAATCAGGCAAGTGTTTTCCTTAATCTCACAAATTATTGATTAAGATAGTTATAAAAGTTGGTGGGTAGAATTTGGGATTCTCAAGTCTCTAAGAGCTCTATTATGTAAAGACTATGGAAGAGCTAAGTAGTGTCATCTAGAATCACTGAGAATCATCAAGAGCATTTAGCAGGGGGTGAGCAAAGGAGGTTGACAATTATTGTGTAGCAATTTTTGGCTAATAGATGAGATGAAGCAGCGTGGGTAGAAATAGAAAATCATCAAAAAGGGGAAAGAGAAGTTGTAGAACCTTTGGAAAAACCTTTGTTACAACTTAAGAAGGAGATTAGAAGCTAGAGAAAGAGGAAAGAAAGGCTACATTAAGGAAATAGCAAAGAAACATAACAATAACTAACTTAGAAAAGATAGGCAACTATTTGTTAAATTACTTTCAATTTAAGTAATAATAACATGGTTACATTTGGGTTTAAGAGTTTTATTTATAATAGTTTGGATGTAAGATGAGGTGAAAATTAAATGTGTTTTGAAGCAAAACCAAGAGACTTGGTTTAAGAAAATTAGTTGTTAATGTATATTATACAACTACATCATATGATCAGTTAAAACCTAACAAGAATAAGAGTTTTAAGACTACTGTCATAGGTCATATGGGGTTTATTAAGGGATTATACTCAAATGATACATATAGAGTACTAGTATGAGGAGAAATAAGATACTATTGAACTACCAGGTTCATCGTAAAAAGACAATATGAGTATCATACTTGTATGATGTCCTATGCTATCAAGTTCATTATACGAAGGTGATATGGACATCAACCAAGTCTAATGCAATTGGGACAAAATGTGTGGTCATACCAATATAACTACAAAGATCATATTAGATGATCCTTCAAAGGCTTAAAGATGGAGAACAAGCTAAGTTAGGTTCATGAATTTTGTCAATCATACTAGAAGGCCGATTTGAGTTTAAGTGAGAAAAAACTTAGCTAATTCTAAGAGGTTAAACTGATTTAATGTGTATGACTATAAGTTATGATCATTAAAGAATAACAACATATAAATATTTAGGAAGCTATATCATATAGGTATTATGCATAGAATTCATATTATATGATTAAGATAGAAGTTTACTTGAGGCATCAGATAAGTCAATTAAAAGGATCATACAGAGGGTCTATTATGGAATATCATATAGTACAATATAATTCATTATATTAGACAATCAATTAAAGCTATGGATAAAATAACTAAGTTTGGAGGGAGAAGAGATTGTAATTAGACCTAAGCATAACATAACAATGTTAGGTATGATGTCATTGAGGTGAATTATTAGTGGAAACATATAATATGATTAAGATCATATTATGAAAAGAGAGAAATAGTGCATTATTGTATGGTATAATTAGATTATTATAATAGTATGACTTGTTAAATAAGTAACGGGATGGAGAGAAAAAGAAAAATCATATAGTACAATGTTTTTGATCAAAATTAGATGATTAGCAAGCAATAAGAATTATGTTAAAGCAGAGTAAGGCTATATGGTATAATCTTAGATATCATGAGCTACTTTTAGAAGTGATAAGAGTAACAATGCACTAGTTTTGAGGATCAAATGATGCAATCAAGTGATTATATAAGTACATTATATCTTAGGATGGTTATTTACTAGCCAGATTGTGTGATACGATGGAGAAATATAAAAGTACAATCTAAGATAATAATTGAAGTGCTAGAAGGAATTAATATAATTTTAATTACTTACTAAACATGTCACATATAGGACATATATTGATTATTACAAAAACATGATATTATAAGAAATCAATGAAAGTTTGAGATTAGAAATAAAAGTCAATTTTTAGATTTAAGTATACCTAGTAACTATAATATAAATGTGCTAGTAAACTATTTTCTATGTTCTTCATTAAATGATATTATTTTTATGTTAGCTTTAATTAAAGAATCAAGAATAATAAAATATTTTTTATACAAATTTGGTAAAGATATGATTATTTTTATATATTTACATATTTTTATATCATCTTATTTTCAAACATCTTATTTATGTGTTATCCTTTTATGAAATTATATAATAAGGATATTAACGTACAACATAACAAAAAACTTTATAAGATAATGAATAAGAAAATGATTTGAAATAAGAATATTTGGCATGCATAATTATCAAGGAATGGAATGGAATGATTCATTTATTACTAAATATATTATCCTCTTATGTTCTTAGATTATATTATAATCTCTCAAGGCAAGGATGCCCATCTTTGACTACACGATATTGATATATATGATCCAGATAAGGTTGGCCCATATACATGATATAAGGTAAGGACAATCTACCTATATCTATATGATACTAATATACAAGATGAGTACAACAATTTAAGATGAGGATACTCTTATGAGATTACATGAAACTAATTCTAGAGGATAGTGATTTAGAGAAAAAAAAGTTATATATTGGGAATAAAATGAATAGAAAAATAATAAACTTATTTTAATAAAAAATAAATAGTTGAGCTTTACAAATATAATAAATGAGAAATTAGAAGATAAAAGAACCAAAATGCACATATTCATTATTTATGTTGAATTGAATTTTTTTCTCACATTATAACTTATTTTATTATGCACATAACTTTTTATTATCATAACACAATTATATCTTTTTTGTTATAATATTATTTTTATATATTATTATTTTATTAATTTATCTATTGAGCTCTTTAAAGTCTCATTATTATTTAATCATAGGTAATATATTTACCATATTGAGACATGTAGACTTAGATGTTATGAATAAAGATTTTATTTATTAGTTGGTGTAATAATTGATCATTTATGATTTTGTGTACTAGGTTCATATGTGTGTTCATATAGGATTGGCATATTATTTGTTTTTGGATTGGTTGATTACGTAGTTAGATCATTTATTTATGTTGATCTTTTATTTAATTTATATATTGTATATAACATTTGATTTCTATTATGATTATATAAATGATGAGATAGAGCTCTAATAACTCATACCTCATCAAATCTTAAGTGTCTTAAAATTTTTTTAAAGGTTTTAACATTATAATTATCAAAATAAAATGACACAATAAAAGCCCTTCTTTAGAGCTCAAGTTTGTGTTTTTTGTACCAATTGTAATTATCACCTAAATACCTTTGTTAAACAACTTGAGTCATATGATCAAGCTCTATATATGATTAGTTTAATTATTTTTGAGATGTATGACCCAAAGTTATTTAGAAAAAGTATTAATAATAATAATACTATGATTTTATTATCATCTAACAAGTAATTTAATGACTAAAGGATACAATAAAGGCTACAAACTTCTCTTGGTCATAGGAATTCAACAACTATAATTTAACAAATAGAGGAAATATTACAAGATTTTGAGATCACAACACATAACATAAATGAGGAAATATTGATGTTTTTGCAACTACAAATTTCCTATCATAACATGGGTTTAGTCATGGTAGCAATTATCTTAGCATGGATTTATTTGTGGCCTCACATGTTTATGTTAATCACTTAATAAATCTTGGTTTTTCTTCTGAATATTGTTTCAATAATCTTCTTAATAAAAACATAGAGTTGGAATAATACATATTATAATAAAATACATCTTTTTAACCTATACAAGTATTTAATTTAATCTCATAACCTCGAGGTCTATCTTACTTTGATTTGTGTAGACAAATTCACAGGGTTCTTCTTCCTATCAAATCTTTAGGCTTTTTCTTCTTCTTCACTACTTTGTGTTAACTAGGGTTCACCCTTTCTTTCTTTTGGCTTTCTTTCTCTTTTTCCCTTAAGAAAATTGTCCTTTCACTTCTTGTATGGATGGTTTAATTAAGATCTTAAAATTAAATTGACTAATGGAGATCAAAAAAATGGTTACGGTTTGCTTAATCCACTTCCTAAATTGAAGGCAATAAAAGAAAATTTTGAATTTTAAATTGATTCTCCCTTACTTCTTAGATTTTATACATTTAAGATAATTCATAAAAGCCTTATTTCATAGTTTAGATGAATTTAGAAAGTGCAAGTTTCATTCTATCCACTCATCTCAACCAACCAATTCATAAAATCATAGTTTAATGTTTGAACTTTACCTTAAAGAGATGTCATATCTAAACTAGCATAAAACCTAGCTTTGGTAAGATTTAAACCTCTTGGGAGTGAATCACTCTATTAAAGTGCTCTTTGATTGTAGCCTTAGCATATCAAGAATTCAAATTAAACAAATAATTTAGAGAAACTTAAACAAAAAAACTAGAAAGAAAAGACATACCTGAGGTTGACTTAGAGCTTGCAAAAGTTTTATCTGGGCTAGCTAACCTGAGCAGTGCAAAACTTACCTAAAATATATTTTCATCCTCATGCACATAACACATGCTAGATGCAATTCACGTATCACATCATTTAGTACATTATTTATTTTTTCTAGATATAATATGTGGTCAAATAGGTATGCATTGAATCAATTAGCAAAGCATGCTCATAATTAACTATGCATTTCACTTATAGTTTTGCATTTTAGCATTCCTACACACCTAGTTGTCATGTCTCTTAGCAATACTTCACAAAATAATAAAGCATCACACATATCACGATAAAGCTTACCTTAATATTCCATGTCATTCTTTTTTCTTTTCTCAATTTTTATGGCTTTCTTATAAAGACTTGTTGCAAACTTATTTTTTTACTAAAATCTAACCTAATAAAAAGTGACAAATACTGTTACGATATAACAGAAATTCCATTATGTGACTGAACTATGAAACAAAACTATAAAAAATTAGAGTTAAGAAGCTCACCAAATTTCCATGCTAATGTGTGGACCTCCCTTATTCCTGCCCTTTTAACCTTCTCTCGCATTAACATTATTCCCAAGCCCTAATCTATAAGAACTATTGATTCTCTCCTCCAATAAACTTAAAAGCAAGGTATGATCAAGGATTTAAAACTAACAAATCTATGCCAAAATTAGGGAACTAACAGCACAAACATATAAATCCAATTATAGGGTTTTGGAAACACATGGAAACCTTCACACTAAAAGAGGATCTTGATTCTCCTTCTCCTCATATTATCCTATTTAGATTAAATGAAAAGATAGTGCTAGTTGATAACAAAAGAGAATTAAGGTTCTTGAATAATATACAAGAAGGGAAAATTTGGTGAGTTACATGTTTGAGAGAAAAAAGAAATCTTGAAAGTAGGTTTTTGGATTTTAGGATGTGTGTGTGTGTGTTCATTTGTTATTTAATTCTTAAACTTCAAAAATTTGTAACAATAACATTAAACTTATCTTGATGAGTTTTATCCATAAAAAATTTATTTCTATATTTTGAAATATTTTACTTTCTAGTTAATTCTTCTATATTTTTTGAGACATTTTACATACTAATAGTTTTATCCCAAAATATTAACACAATTTTATTGTCTTAGAATTTTTATAGTATTATAAGTGTCCCAATCTTATATATGAATTTTTCACTCAAAGTTTAGAATAAATTAGGGAACTTTTTTTCTTTTTCTCTTCCTTATGTTCTCAAGTAGCTTTTTGTTTAATTTGGTTTTATCATTTCACTTTGATCGTTGTCTACTTCCTCAATTACTTAACCCCTTTTGTTAGGATTTTTGTTGGCTCCTTTTCATAACTCAGATTAGGTTGCACTTCTATGAGGCTTGGATCATATTAAATTACATAGAAAGGATCTATAACATATCATCCTAAAGTAAAAATATAGAACACATTGTTCATGTCAACCAATTGTGGAAGCAATACTAGTTTGTAAGCAACTTTTCTAATTCTTTTTAATATCTAAAAAGGTCCAATGTACCTTGGGTTTAGCTTTCCTACTTTCTTAAATCTAGTTACACCATTCATTGCTCTCACTTTTAAGTAGACATATTTTCCTTCTTATAACTCAACCATTTTATCCTTCATATCAAAAAATGTTTTTAATGATGTTTTGCTTCCTTTATCATTTTTTAAATCTTTCAAACTTCTTGGTAATTTCATCTATTAATTCTAGTCCCACATGTGTTTTGTCATTTGGTTTACACTAACACGCTAATGATTAACACTTTCTTTCATATAACACTTATAAGCTTTGAGTCAGAGTGTAAAGGCTCAAATAATAACATTGGATCAATGAAGAGTATTTGAATGACTTTTACGGCAAGAGGAAACTCTTAGATTCCTTATGGAGTGGCTTGAGAGGCTTAAGTATTGCCACAAAAGAAGTATAAGTTTAAGTAATAATCTTAAGAATTCTTAGCTAAAGTGGTTTAGTTAATGAAGGTATTAAGAGGTATAAAGTTTAGGTTAGCTCTTAAATCTAATTAACTTTAAGTTAGCGATAAAACAAGTTAGGATTTTAATAAACCTTAAAATTTGTAAATTAAATTTTAAGTTAGAGATTTGTTAGCCTAATATTTGGATGTGAGTAGATTCAAGTTTGAAATATAAACTTACTTAAGGTCATAAGTAACCTTAGAAACAAAGATATAGAATAAGTAATCTTGTGATATAAATAATGAATGAGATGATGATAATCATGAAATATGATCTTAAGATGAAAGGATCATGGATAAGTTAAAGAATTAGGCATTAAATGATGTAATCTCTTGGGTAAAGCCCTAATAAAAATTAAATTAGTCTTAAACTAAGCTTAATTAATACCTAAATTTTTATTTTTAAAATAAGAAAACTATTAAGATGGAATTAAAGGTTATACTAAGACACGAGAACTTGGTGAGTCTTATGCATGCTATGGATAAAGTCTTTAGCTAGTGAGGCTCTTGGTTAAACATTAAATAAGGGTTGGTTGAGCTAAAAAGCTTAGTTTTGCCCTAGAGAAATGCTAAACTTGGCCAAGGAGCTAATTGTCCTTATGATGATGGATAAACCCTAAGCATGGCTTGAATTGTTGGGTAAGATACTTAATATCCCTATTTAGTCTCTTATGTCATGGATTGATGACTTATATAATAGTCTAGGGTATTACATGGCTCAAGAGAATCTTGTGAGGTGTGCATAGTGGCTTAGGTATGCTCTTAGGGCATGAAAGTCATTGTTTGAACTCATGTAAACATAGATCTATAAGATTATTCATGACATTAGAAACATGTCTAAGGATAAATCCAAAGATGTAAACTTGAATAAGAGCTTAAGTGATAGCCCAGATAAGCAAAAAGATCTTAGTGGAGATTCTAAACAAAAGTTAGGCAAAGGCTAATGGCAAAGATAACCTTTCAGTGTAACATTTAGATATGTTTGGGTGATTTAGATAATTGGATTAGTATATAAAACTAATCTTAAGGTATCTTATATAATTGATGGTCACCCAAATAAGTTTTATTAAGACTTTTTTGTAATGATTGATAAGATAGAAAATATAAACTTAATGATAATGACATTTATAATGCAATGGACCTCAAGTTCCTCTAATCAACTATTGGCAAGTAAAATTATTTGATTCTCATCAAATTTTATATGTTTTCATTGCATGTCACTAGCTTACTTTAGAACCACAGGAGACCATTGATTTGGTTTTTATATGTTATGTGTCATTAGCCCACTCTATACCTATTAAAGACTATAAACTTGGTCAAGTATTTGGTGATGGAATACTTATCATGCACTTATTTGATTGGATTAGGAGTAAGCACTAAATTGTTGGTGGGACATCAAACATTTAATAAGCTATATCCTAATTTAAGATCATCATATGATAGAGATTTGAGAAGTCTCAATGTTTATCATTTAAGGTCCTTGGAGTTATGATAGTAGAGCCTTTGAACTCTATAGTTCTCATATATTAGATCAACTTAATGATATGATAAGCATCTATATTATATTTGATCATGAAATTAATTATTACTAATTTATAGATTTGATATAGTGTATTGTTACTGTATACTATTTTTATAATATACGTTGAGAATTTTTTTATTGATCTTTAGCTCACTCTTTTTTTATATGTAGGTTTAAGGAGATATGAGCTTGCATAAGAGTTAGAATTATGGGTGTTATTGAAAGTGCAATTAGTAGTTTTGACATTTTTAATTTTTAGTTTTTTTATTTTAGTAGTAGTAAAGTTTATCTTTTATGATTATTTTTTTTTATCTTGATGAACTTGGGATGTATTGGACATTTTATTATGAACTTAGATATTAACATTTGTATTTGAGTTTATATTTTGGATTCATAAACACATGGATAGTTTTTAAGCTTTATTATTTCTTTGACATATCATGTATGGATGGCATTAAAGATTTATAAGTTTTTTGATATCATGTAAACGTTAATGTGGTTAGTGGATTACTTAAGTCTAAGATGAACCAGTTTAGTATCAGCTAGATGACCAGTTGGTAAAGGACATGATTTATTTTGAGTGCACATCATGAGTTTGATGATTAAAATAAAGATAATTACTCCTAATTTTAATGTCAAGCTCATGAAATGAAAGGTAGTTGGCCATGGGTTTATTACATTCAAGAATTTGAAAAAAATATACTAAAAGCTAGGTGTGACAACAATAATAACTAAAATACTTATATTACATATTTTTTAATAGATCAAACATGGTGATTATATAAGTAATTTTAATATGATGTATAATTTTTATTATTGTGCATGTGTAATATATATTTTGTATAAATATGATAATTTTATTAAAGTATTCATAGTTGAGAACTTAAGCTATGAACAAGCTAATTTCTATCATACTAGCATAATATCTTTTTTATACTAGTATGTTATCATTTAACAAAGAGTTGATTACTAAAACTTAGGCATTAAATGATTTAATTTGTTTTATATACATACAATCCATTTATCATATGAATATGATCCTTTATGTACAAAAATGTTGTTAGTTAAAAAAATATTCATACAAGTATAATCATTGTCATTGTATCATAAACTTTTGAAAAACTTGAGAGCTAAAAAATTTAGCCTAAAAGAGTTATATTATGCATATGTGTATGATGTATGCATCATTTAAGTATTATTATTTGTGAGTTTCAAAATGAACTACCCAAGTTTAATTAATAGGTTTGATGACAAGCTTAATATTTTATTATTCTTGTATGATCCATTAGATCAAGTATTACTATCTATTCAAAATAGTATTTTGTGATTAGTTTGAATAATTTTTATGCATAACTAATATAACTGTTTGAGGGTTAATTAGAGCAATTAGAGAGCTTACAAATGCTTATATAAAAAGGTTTAAACTTAAAAGAATAAGTTAATATTCACTTGTATATCTTTGTAGAGAGATTTACTTGAAAACCATCATTGAAAAGGGAGAGGAAAGAGCAATATCATGGTCTCAAGTTTTGGATCCATTCGTCATAGCCTTCCTTTATTATACATTAAGCTAAGTTGAACTAATAGTTATTTATACTGAAGTAAATTGCACATCTCTCTTGTAGTGATTTAATCATGTTTTAATGTGTCTTTTGCTTAAATTGATTTGGATTATAAGACATTAAATATTAAGTTTTTATTTTGTACTTTTTATTATTGGGACTTTACCATATGAGTTTTGTATTGACCTTTTCTCCATATTATAGGATTCTTTGGCCTAATGTTTTGTAAGATGTAATATTATATGCTCTTTTGGATCAATGTGTAAAGTTTGTTGTTTTGGTGTTTTTTGGGTCCTCTAGCACATTGTTTATGTTGACCCTTAGCTATAATAAAAAAAGAAGTCTAATTATTTGGTGAAAGGTGGATGTGGATTCAAGTTTAGATCAAATTATCTTAAAATTATATTATGTTCTTTATTTTATTTTAACTTTCACATAAAAAAGTTTTCAGAGCTAAATAATACTTTCTAAAATAAATATTAGAAGAGCCATTAAAAAAATAAAAGCCTTTTAATGCTAAATTTTTTGTAGTTGAGAAATTTGCTAATTCCATAATTCATCCCTTCTCCCCCCATCTCTTGTGGGTTTCACTCCTTTTAAGCTTGATATTACTTAAAATTGCTTATTTAGGTTTGTAGTTCAACAAAGTCTTTGTTTTTTCTAACAAGGTTCTATTCATCTACATTAGAGCTCCATTTTATTGAGTGGATGCTGTAGTGAGTTGTCTTTTGGTTCCTTCTTACTTGCATAATTTATCAAAATCATTACTAATATGTTCACTTCCATTATCTTTCCTTAAGGACTTGATCTTAATTCTAGATTCAAGATCAACTCAAACTTTGTTAACTTTGAAGAAGAAAAATATATTTATCTTACTCTTGATAAGATACATCTAACAACTATTAAAATAATGATCAAAGAAATATGTAACATATTTTGGTTTTGTTATGATTAAAATTTGTTATTGCCATACATTATAGTGAACCAATTCTAAAACACCTTTGCTTTTAGAATTGGACATGTTAAACTTCAAGAGATGATAGATATGACACATTGCTCACAAAATAATAATAAAACTTTTATGCATCCAAGAAATAGCTTTTGCTCATAAAACCTTTTCACTCATTGTTCAGACATATATCCAAATTTGTTATACCACATTATTACAAATCTTTTAATTGAGTTGTTCAAAATAATTAATGCTTCTACTTCATATAAAGTCTCTCCCTTTAACATGTATTAATTTGTGATCACTTTTTCTCCCTTTATTAGTAAAAGTGCACCTTGGACTAACTTTATAAGGCCATTTTCAACTTCAATCTTACACTAAAGAACATCCAATTGTCTTATAGACAATAGGCTCTACTTCAGGTCTATCAAACGTCACACTTCTTGAATAGTATAAATTGTATCATCATGTAGCTTTAGCTTGGTAGTCATAATACTAATGGTTCTTCAAGCATTGTCATTACAATTGTACATAGATCCTCATAAGATTTATCCATCATGATGGAACTATTTTTTATAAGGTGTCATGTGAAATATAAAACCTAAATAAAAAAATCAAACATCAACAAATTTTTTTTTCCTTCATTTGTGAATGATGCTTAACCACTATAATGTTTTCATCATTTAAAGTATTTTCCAAAATTAAGAAAAATCATACATGCCTTATTCGCACATCAACACAACCTTCACATAGGAATAAAGAAAGGGAAGAGGATCCAAGGTGTATTTGGCATTATTAGCTATAGACAATACTAAGAAGGCCCATCGAGCTCGAGGGAAGAGCACTGGATGCTTATTTAAGCAGATCAAGGCATCTCTTTCACCTTTCCCAAGCTCTAAAGTTCTTCCTTTATGGGCTTTCTACATTTCTCTCCTCCTAAAAGAATCCTTACTTCACAAGCCCTATTTTTTTCTCATGTGTGTTGCTTGTGCCTTAAGTGCCTACCTGAAGTCTTGGTTCCTTTCCACACTCCCAAGAAGAATTTGTATGTACTCTCTAGTGTCATTCCATGCCGCATGTACCCACCAACACTGTTTTGCACCATACCCACTTCTTATGTCATTTTGTACAACACACCCTTGACTCACTCTATTAGCTTCAGACCATGCTTGATCACACCCAAACCACATTGCTCATGCACTAGACTATGCTTGTCTACTTTACCTTGCTCAACCTAACTGCATCTTACCCCAAACCATTCTACCATGTTGGATAGCTCCTTGGGCCATGTCTAACGACCCTAAATCGCATTAAATAGACTTGGACCATGTTCAACTGCCTTATATCATGTTGGACCAAGCAAAATCTTTCCAAACTAAGCCACTTTGGAACTTCAGAACATGCTTAAGAACTTTAATTGCACCAACGATAAAGATTTGTTCTAATATAGGAACATTTTTTTCTTTTTTAACTACCCAAGCATTCTTGCTTCAACTATAAGACATTAAAAATGCTCTATAAACTAAACAAACTTGCTCGTCGCCCACAAAGTAAGTTCCCTCATCTTCGATTTAAGTAAGCCTTTGTTTAAATTCTTTGAATTCTTTTTTTTACATCAAAACATAATAAATTTCTTTAAGAAATAGTAAAATTTGAAAATTTAATAATGATAGATTTAATAAGGGAAAACAAACTAAATAAAATAAGATAATAAGGTATTGAAAAATCTCACTTTTTCAATACCCTTTGTTCCACCATATGTTCAATCAGTTGAAGACAAGCTTTAGTTGTTCCATGCTAACTTTTGCATAGGCTGCTCACACATTGGTTTCCAACAACTTCGTCATTACTAGTAACTTCATTTTTTTTTATCTCCCTTTGAACATTGATTTCAAATAAGAAGATAAATAAGCAAAGCTAGGATGATCAAAGACATAACTCATGTGTAATTTTTATAGCCTTCAACAAATGGGAAGTTGGAGAAAAAAATGTTAAAAAAAAAGAAAACATTAGAGAAACATAATTATCTTTTCCTAATGTGGTTATTCTTGGTAAAAAAAATAACTTTGAATTTCATTAATTAGTAATAGCTAGGTTATACTTTATGATAATGGATAATAATCAAGACATCCTGAATGATATTAGATATAACTCATCGATATAATAAATATTTATAAAAGAGGATCCTTAGTTTTTTATATTAAATATAACTCATAGATACGATGAACATTTATAAAACAGGATCCTTAGTTTTTTTTTTCTTCATAATAGCAACATAAAGCAAATAATAAGTTAGAAATATGAAAATTAAAAAAAGAGAGAAAAATAAAAAAATAAATAAAGAGAAAGAAAAATATCAATGTATTCAATTATCATATATATATATTTTTTTTAATTTTTAAAGATGTATAGTCTTCTATAATAGTTTTAAGCTCTCTTTTGTTATGATTTTTATCCATCCATAGAAAAAACTTTTGGTAACTCTCATTTCTAAACATGGGAACAAGTGACCTGTTGTTATCAAAGTCATAATCGATCACAACACTAGTTGATATAAAATAGAAGACTACATTACCTACTTATAAACCAAAAAAAAAAAAAAAAAAAAAAGAAATTTGTTAAAACAATGCAACGTAAATCCTTAAGAAACTTTTTTTGCTAACGTGTATGCAACCAAAGCAGTGCAACAACTGCCAAAAACAATAAACAAAAACTAAATTTCTTTTTAATAATTTTGTGATAATGGGTTTTGAATTTAAGAAAACTTTTTTAAAAATATTTTATAAATAGAGATGTAATTTTGTAAAGTTATATTTGTTAGAAACGAATTTAAAGTAAAAAAAAATTGAAAAATATATAGATAGTTGAAAATCAAAAAAGGCCTAAATTTTTTTGTTTTATATTTTTGAGCCATAAATGTAGATTTTTGGACAAATATCCGATGACATAACAAACTACGGTGGATACACTCTGTGACCATTAATTCTGTTGACTATGGTAATAATTAAATATCAACAATTTGATCATGAGTCACAGTCGACTCGATCACCAATCAGACGGACTTTGTTTGGTAGTAATTAAAAAAAAAGACGTAATTTATCAGAATTAAAACAAGGCATTAAAAATAATTTAATATGCTTTATTTTCTTAAGATTTAAAAAAATGGATTAATTCCATGCTTTTCGATTGCAACAAGCCAAAGCCAGCAAACTTGAGATAGATTCGTGGCTGATTTTTGGTATATTTAAAATATAGTATGTATTTAAAATATAAATCATTAAATATTATAATATGTTAACATCATATGAATAATTAAAAAATTGTTGTCCTATGTATAAGCCCATTGTTTTTGTCCCTAACAGCATTGAATGATTACTTACTGCTGTCGGCCGAAGGCTTTTTGTTTGGGTAAATGGACCAAGCTACGGGCCCTTTATTGGGCTAAATATTTAAAATGGTCAAAGAAAACCAAGCCCAAGATGGTTTGGATCCAACCCAAAGAATGTTGACTTGCATTGTTTCTCATATTTCATGTATTAAACAATTATTGATGATTCTTTGTCCTAATCAAATATCCTTTCCTATAAAATGCATCAAAAAAATGAAAAATAATATATGTTGTTATAAAAAAATATAAAAATAAAATTAAATTATGTACATTAAGATTAAAATATAGACAAATTAATGATTATAAATAAAATGAGTGGATATTTAAGCGAACTCTCTAGATCAAAATAATATGTCATCTGAGGATCTAACTAAGTTATATCAATATAAATTTTAATCCATTAAAATGTATTGAAGTTTTTATAAAGCATATAAAGCAATTATTATAGCATATCCAACACCATCATTATTAAGTAGACATCATTTCTATTTTGTCATTTAGAGAATCAAATTTTAAATCACTTTCAAAAAGTTATATTCTCTTAATTTTAGTTTTATTAAATTTTATTTTTATTCAAATAAAACATTTTATTATTTATAAATAAAAAGTATCGATACTTATATTATTTATGAATAGAATTACTGATATTTATTAAGTAAAATCGATTATATGACATTTCTATTTCTTTAAAGTTATTATTTTTTAATTACTCAAACAATAAATATTTTTTAGCATTCAACTGGTTGTATATGTTTTATATTTTTTGGATAAAAAATATAATTACTACAAAAAATATTAAAACAAAACAAGGTTTCTCGCAACTTATAATCAAACTATATATAATTTATTATTATATTAATTCATTGCTTTTCCCGAATTATAAAGAAAAGCCAAGAAACCGTGACGAGCTAGCCATCAACGTTACTTTCTTCATTTCAAATTATATTTATTTTACCTATTTTCCAACTGGAAAGCATGAAGCTGCGTTTGGTCAAACGTAGGTCCTGTGATATATTTAATACATTTTTTGCTTTAGTTATGAATGCACCGAAACTTTAATCAATGATTGCGTTGACCATTTGACATGTTTAACCTTGTAGGTAGTTAGCCAATGGGAAGGTCTCTTGTTAAATAATTTATTTGAACTTCTCGCAAACATTTTAAAAAAAATCTTATATTTGTTTTTTATATATTGCTTGGCTTGTTTTAGCTAATTAAATATTTTCAGGTTCAATTATTAAAAAAATATGAAGTTCATATTGTTAACAAGTATCTAGACACTTTCAAGCAAATCACATACCTACAATAGGTAATTTTAAATATTTATGTATTATTAAATACTCGAAGGCAATGATTGCTTGAAAATTTTCATTGATTAGGTGTAGTTAAGAAATACTAAAAATTATATTATTTTGAAAATACATCTACATTTCCAAATTATTTAAATTAATCACATACATTTTTTGATATAAAAACTGAATTTAAAAAAATTAACAAAAATCTATTTAATAGAAAATTTAAAGAGTGAGACTATAAAAGAAAATAGAAAAAAGTTTGAATCAAAAGATTAGGTTAGAAGTCTTTTTTTTTAAATAAAAATGTATTAATTATTTAAGTGAATTGATTGTTTTTATTCTTGTTTAATTGAATTTAGCAGTCTCTTTTATTGCTAGGTTTGAGCATAGGTTGGAAATGGTTAGACATAGTCTTTTTCTTTTATTTCTTTAGAGGTTGTATTGCATGTAATGATGTAGTGCATTAGCGATGTTGGACTGCAGTATTACGATAATGATGGCTAATGACAATAATTGAAGACATGGATAAGAAACAATTAGATTTATTTATTATCTCTTTGAGTAGAATTTTGTAGGCAGATAAGTCTTAAGATTTTAATTTTGAATGACAACATCTTGATGATTTGATCTCGATTAATAGGGTTTCAGGATTTTGTTTGAATAAAAACATGAGTAACCTCTTATGAGTGATGCTTAAAATAAAAAAAATTAGATAAAAAACATTTTGAGATTTTTAATATAATTGTTTTACTTTTTAATATTTTCTTATATTGAAGATAATTATAAGATAAATAAATCAACATAAAAAATAATAAAAATTCTATCAAGTTAATATATACTTTGAGTTTATCAAATTGTGTCCTTTCAAATTTTGATTTTTTTTTATTTTTATTATTTTTGTCAACACAAGGAAGAATAAGTAGCTAAAACATTGCAAAATAACTTATTTTTAATAATTTAACAAACTATATTCATCACATAATATATTAAAATATTCAGCACATTGTATGATTAATATTTTTTAGGTTTAATTTGTTTATTCGTGGTATCAAAAGATTCTTATTGGTTGGCCTGTTTTATTACTTCCACTCCCGGGCCTCTTCTTTCAACTAGACTCACTTTAACTGCTCTGGCATCGCCGTACAGTAAAACCCCTGCCTTCCTTCTTCCAGAAACGGCCGAAGTTCAGAAAACGCCGTTATAAATGCAGCTCCACCGTCCGCCCTTCACGTGCCACTTGCTTCATCTTTTTGTTCGCTCCGTGTCTGGCTCATCGGCGGCGTACGAGGGGCGGGGTAAAAGCTCCTGCCTTTCTTGGCATTGGGAGCAATGTCCGCCTGGGAAAACAAGGAAAATGATCCGCGCATTGTGGAGATTGCTTCCACCATCCGGGAAGTTCCTAACTTCCCCAAACCAGGTTTTCTATTCCTCCATCTCTGATACTTCATAGATTCGTTTTACTTTCTTCCCGCTTTAATTCGGCATAACATTTCTAGGGATTATGTTCAAGGACATCACTACACTGCTTCTTGATCACAAGGCATTCAAGAACACCGTGGATTTGTTCGTGGAGCGCTACACCGGAATGGGCATCGACGTCGTCGCAGGTTACACCCTCTTTCCCCTCTCCTCTTTTCTGTCAGTTAATCCATTGGAAACGAATTGTGGGGGGCCCTCCATTGGTTATTTATCTTGGAGAAAATTTCCTCTTCTCTTTTTCGAGCTGCTGGAGCTTTCTTGCAGTGGTCGGGGCACTCGGATTGAGTCCATCAACACCACCACCAACAGTTCAACGGTAGTTGATGTGCAGGCCAGCCTTAGAATGGTGGGCAGCACAGTTGCGTCTCTCGTCGTCTCTGTTGATTGTGTGGATGATGCCGGCTTAAACTTTTCGAGCCCCACTCAAAGAGAAAATTTTCGAAAGCTACCACTCGATGGCTGTCGTTTTCCCTTCTTTTTTAGCTTCCCGTCCATCACTGTTGCATGGATTCTAGAATAGAAGCCGATTCTGTCAGTCTTGTCGCCCTGTTTTACTAAATTACTGCTGCAACTTCGACGTTATAATCCGTGACTTGGTTTGCAAAACTTCGTTCTTGATTGTCCTACCTTATTATTATGGTCAAATCGTTGCAGCTTTTTGATCACCATATTCAGAATTATTGCAGCTTAGTTGTGGAAGTGTCGGTACATTTTGAACTTTTGATCTCTTCGCATTTAGAAGTCTAGTTTTAAAGATTCAATGGAGTAACAAATCATTTCTATGTCAGAAAGATGCCTTTTACTGCCATGCCAACCCAAGAGTCGTCATTGCACTTCAGCATTTGCAATATGACAGTGTCAGGTGTTTGGTGATGCAGTAGCTATCTTATATGGTGTGCCTTAGTAGGTTAAATGTACTGGAGAAATTGTTGCTACAATAACAAGAAATATTCTGTATGATTGTTTCAATATTAATAGAACTTATGGCTACTATTTGGTTTAGAGGTAAACCTGCGGTAGAAATGCTTTTCCCTTGCCCAGCCTCTTCTAGTTTTCTTCCTCTGCTTAACTGCGTTTGGTGCTCTGGCATGGAACAGTATTCTCTTACCTCAACTAATGTGTAACAAATTATCAATTATGGTGTATGATGTCTATTTTATGCAATTATTGCCTTGATTTTGAAGATTTGATGATATATCCATGCCGAAACCTATGCATTTTCCCCAGACTTGGTTTATTGGCTCTGCTCAATTTCTGTAGAACACGTTGCTTTGTATTAAAAAACCTATCGCTTTCTTATTGCCAATAATACTTGGCAATGCAAAATGGTAGCTTTCCAAACAAATTATATATGGCCACCAATGCTCACTTGTTTAAATGTTAAAAGCTAGTTTATTTCAAGTCGGCAACTACTCTTTGTTTTCCTTGATTTGCAGTTTTCTTCTCTTTTTTCTCCAATTTCAGAATAGGATTTGTTTGTTTGTATTAGTAAAAGTAAGAAGTGAAAAATGAGAAATCTCTTTTCATATTCATGTTTGGTTTAATAAAGGACAGTCATTTAATTTGAAATAAGGTAATTTTCCCTTCTCCCAATTGTGTGATAAAATCATTGAATTAATTCCAATCTTCGCATTCTTTGCACATTACAGGCTGACCGCCCATTGGCTTGTTGACAACATCCTGTCACTACTGATTTTACTGCATAGTCAATCAAATGAAATATCATATCATGAGACACTTCTTAATAGACATTCAAATAATTTTATGAAATGTAATTTCCTATATCATTTTTGAAAGTAAAGGCCCTACTTCTCACTTATTTACAATAAAATAAAATGGATTTGCAATGTATGTGGCATATGACATTTTTAAAGACAAGGATCAACTTATGCTTCATAGTCAATTCTTAAGGGGACAAAGCTGTTAAAAGCCATGAGAAACCATTGTGAGTCCTTTCTTTTCTATTTATTTCATATACCATATTTTTACATTTGAAAAGTGTTGAAATTTGAATGTTTAACTTCTGCTGAACTCTATCATAAAATGGTCCAATTTTCATAAAGCATGTGAAAAGTTAGGTGGTGGCTCTCCTATATTGGTGTTCTATAATAGTGTTTCCATGTGGTAAGTTAAATAAAAATTTTTTATCATCACATTGAGCAATTGATCAATTTCAAGTTATTTTCCTATGGAAGGATTTGAGATGCAACTTGAGCTCTAATGTTGATGGAAAAGGAAACTACTTGATTTGTTGCGTATACATAGATCAACTTTAAATATGCCTATTATTTAATTTTAGTAGTTTAGTACTTATAGATGAAGATGACAAATGATAGTGCTTCAAACATTAAAATAAATCTTTGATGCATTATCTACAAATTTAACCATCACCAAAACTTAAAACTTTTCTAATAATGGATTTATTATTTATAATTAGATTACAATAATAATATATGTCTATTGCAAATTATGGAAAATTTTCAGCTCTATTTTTTTTAGTACATAGAACAAAATAGAGAATTTTTTAATAATATGATTCCCTTAATAAATATATACCTAATTGAATGTACGAGTTAATCTTGATTGTCTAATATAGTTAATTATTTTTTTCTTTTGAATTGTAGTCATTGAAATAGAATAGAACAAAACATTGGAAGTTTTTATTTAACATAACTATCATTATTTTGATCATGTCGTATTTACCTTGAAAGATATATTTTGTTTACCTGAAGATCCATATTGTATCGTTATCTTAGTCATTCAATTCTTACTCAACTTAGCCTTTTGATAAATAAATTGATGGGTGAATTTGTTCACATGCAACTTCTTGTAGGAATAGAGGCTAGAGGTTTCATATTTGGACCTCCAATTGCTTTAGCCATTGGTGCGAAGTTTGTACCATTACGAAAGCCAGGGAAGTTGCCAGGTATGCGTGTCATTTGCAGTGTTGCACTTGTAATTCTCTTGCAATGCTGCTTATCTTTGTTTAACGCCCAAATGTGAACAATGTTTGTTGATGTTGTCCGACGATATGCATTCCCACTCTTGGTAGGACTACTCAAACAATTTCTTTGACCATCTCCTTCAACTATGTGCAGGGGAGGTGATCTCAGAGAAGTATGTTCTTGAATATGGAAGTGATTGTCTTGAAATGCATATTGGAGCTGTCCAACCTGATGAACGGGCTTTAGTTGTTGATGATTTAGTTGCAACTGGTGGAACCCTTCGTGCAGCTATAAACTTACTTGGTATGTGCTTTTAAAGCCATGTTGAAGCTCAAACTTGCACAGTTGCTTGATCAATACGAGACCTTTCAATATATGAAATATGCTTATTGATAGTAACAGCGTTCTCATGCAGAGGTCATTTATTTTGTTGCATGCAACCGTCTCTTAATGAAGTTTAATAGCTTTCCACCCCTTTGCAGAAATTGCTGGAGCAGAAGTCGTGGAATGTGCTTGTGTAATTGAGCTTCCTGAACTGAAGGTAAGCAATTACTGTATATTTCTATTCCTGAACTAGAGAGACTAGTCGAGCTAATTGTCTTACCCTTCCTTCCTTGATTTCTGAAGAAATGTGTGTTACAGGGTCGTCAAAAGCTTGAAGGCAAGCCATTATATGTACTTGTGGAATCACACTGATAGCTTCCGAAGTGCCCATTCAAACCATGGAAACTTCAATATGTAAACTTGCATGTCTTGGAAGGAAGACGATGTGGGACGACTGATGAGCTGTGAGCTTTTGTATTTCTTTTTTTTTTAACTAAATTCAAAATATCCTGCAAGTTCATTTGGTGATTGTTTAGCAAACGGTACATAACGGCTAACAAAAATCTTGAGGTTAACTTTGGTTAGAATTAAAAAAAAGGAAATGAAATTATATGTTTATATTATATTTTAATGCTGATATACCATCGTCACAGTGCATTGCAAAAAGTTTGAATAAAATTCTTATAATTAATGTAAAAAAAATATTATATAAATATAACTTTGTTAAATCAAATTTACACATTAAATTAATTTAAGTTGCTAGTATCTTTTATGTCAATCAAACAAATTGAGTTATACAAATTCCACTCAAACTTTATTTATTTTTCATTTTTATTTTATTTATTTTTTTCAGTTAACTCAACAAAAATATCCAAAGAAATTAAATTGATTCATGTAAGTATTTTAAAAAATAAACTAAAATTGAAAGCACCGAACCATGCAACTTATTGCAAGATAAATATAAAACCAAATAAGTTTTTATATACATAATATATGTAACATATTGCCCAATTATACCCCAATTATTTAAAATTCTCGGCCCTTAGAAAAACCAATTCCGAATTTTGAATTTTTTTTGTTCAGCAAATTTTATCGTTTTTGACAAATAAAAATATTTTAAAATTTATGAAAAAAAAATTTGACATGGAAATATATAAATAGTTCAAATTGGACTCACGGGCAAACACCAAAGTTGTCCACTGACCACTATTCACTGACAAATCGCACGAATCTCAACGCGCGCATTCCATGCATAATCAAAATAGAATGGGAAAAGGAGGCGGGAATTAAACTAAACTTGGCCCCCACGCAAGCAAACAAGTGTGATCTATGCCGCATGCGGCTCCCTCGATCCATTCGTGCGCACGTGTCAGGCGCAAGTGAAGCCAGCCGGGACCTTCCTGTAGCAGTAGTTGAGAAGAAGGGTGCCAAGGACTTCGTCCTGCAAGGCGGCGTAGGGGCAGGTCGCCGCTTTGAAGTTGACGAGTCCTTCGAAGTGACAGAGACGTCTTCGGAGGTGTGCCGACTGTAATGGTTAGGAGCCTGCTGAGGGGTTCGGCGGAACGACGGCGCTTGACTTTTCGGCAAGGAGACGTGTAGGTAGAGGAAGCCGAAGCAAGGGAGGTGAATCGAGAAGCCATGGCCTTGGGAGAAGATCGGGATTAGGGTTTAGGGTTTAGGGTTTTATAGAGGAGATGGTTCGCGAGAGTTGCCACATCAATCGAATGCCGTGGGTGCAGCACTGCTGGAACTCAGTGACGGGAGAAAAGCTTTCACGGCTGTGCTAGTTAGTGCCTGCGAAGCAAGTGACGAAGTGGAGAACTAGTCAACATGCTCAATTTTTATAAAATAATAAATATATTAATATTCTGAATTTTATGAGCGTATCTGTCGTCTTACGAATCTTGTAAAAAATGATTAAAAAATAAAATATATCAAAGTATAAAAATAAATACGTAAGTGGTTAAAGCTCGAGGTAAGTTCACAGCACTTTTCATCCAATCAAAATTTATTTAAAATTTTTACAAAATATTAAAAATAAAAGTTCAGTACATAAAAAGTTGTTTAATTATTCTAATATATAATTATCCCTAAAAAAAGCTAAATCCTTCTACAACGTTCGACTCCCTATTTCTCTTTAAAACAGTCGGCTACTATAGCTCGCCACCGTGTCTCATGCTAGCCACACAATCGTATCGTCGTAATGTCACCATGTGTGTTATTTCAATCCACTAGATCAGCCAAGCGAGTTCCTTCACATGCCTTTTCTTCCTCATGCACTAATTTGGTTATCTCAAAAGGATTTGAAATCTTAACTTTGGTCATCATTTTGCCTTTGCTTTCAAGCTCCACTAAGAGGCAAAAGACACTATTAAGCTTTGTAGAGGTACACTAAGAGGCAAAAGGCACTAATAAGCTTTGTCTAGGTATTTGAGAAGGCATTAGAGGGGATGAAATTGAGGTTATGCATGATGAGTTAGGGAAGAAAAGTTAGAAAGCTTAGGAGAGAGAAATAAAAGAAAAAACTAATAATTTTTAGAAACAAAATTAGGATTTGTGCAACCTAACTCAAGAGAGAGAACATGAAAGAAGATAATCAATAAATAGCTTTGGCTGTGAAAACTTGGTCAATTTTCAAACTCAAAATTTGGAATTATGCTTATTATGTTGGTGACTCCTCTATTGATCATGCGATACATGATTCTTACGCATAACAAAGTTGTTTATTAATATGTTCAATTCCAAGAGTAAGTCGATAGCTAGTGTTAGAATTATACATGAAAATTAACAAAATATAAAAAAAATGACATAATAACATTGAGGTAGACATTTTCATAGTGTTATAATTTATGTTTTGTGTGTTGTTAAATGATGAGCATGACCTTGAGTCATCATTAGGGCACATTTGTGATGCATGTGCTTGAAGTTGTGCATATTACTATGTGTTAGCACAACTTGAATTGTATTATATGTCATCAAGCTATATATTATTTCACATGTTGAATCTAGGATGAGTATGTTATAAAATAAGTGTTATGTGTTTCTATTAATTTTTAAGTAAATATTTGATAGGCATGTGCATATATGTGGTATTGTAATGTACTATTATTTGTTAGCATGATCTAGATTGTAAATGATATTATTAAGTTATATTGTTTCACATATTGTACTTTTTTTCTTGTATTTTATGATAAGTATAATGTTCATATTAATTGTTAAGTAAGTACAAAGTATATGTGATTGGCTAAGCACTTTCATAAAATATATATTATGATATATGTTGGTACGATACAAGTATAAACATGAGGCATGCAAGTAACAAGAAAAGCCAATATTATGTGAGAGTAGTTAGGAGATCTATTATAAGTCCATTCAATATTAGATAAGATGTCAAGCCCCCACCTAACCAAGTACCATTATATAATAATATTATCATAAATTTGCTTAGCTGTTACATTGAGTGAGGACAAATAACAAAAAACTATCAAAGGTGGGAACCCGACGGTAAGACAAACACAAACTCCATATATTTACAATATATATATATATATATATATATATAAACACGAACATGTTTTTATAATAATCACACCAAATCCTTTTTTAGCTTTACACATCTCGTGAAAAGGGTTCTTTTGTAGCAGTACCATTCTCATCTCTCCGTGTAGTGATTTCATGACCTGTGATGTAAGTACTAAATGAGATTTTATAAATTTCAGTAGATAAATTCACATAATTAACCAAGGAAATAAAAGGCATAACAAATACCATTAACAGTAAAGATGAATGTCATACATACATATAAGGTAATGCCAAATGGAAACCATAAAGAATGTCAATTCCTTATATAGTGTGTTGTTATCGGGCCCAATTCCCTTTGACGCATTATCCTCTGGATCCAATCATCATCAATAAATGACCTCCAGCCAGCATCCAACCAATCACATAACACTAGGCAGATATCTGATCCGAAGATCGATACCCTGCAACACATGCTGAACCTAATGCCATCAGGCAGGTATGGTACCATACCCTGCAACACATGCTGAGCCTGGTGTAAATCATCATAGAGTCATAACACATAATACGAGGCAGATATCTGATCCGAAGATTGATACCCTGCGACACACGCTGAGCCTGATATAAACACTAGGCAGATATCTGATCCGAAGATCGATACCCTGCAACACATGCTGAGCCTAGTGGTGAGGATAATGTTCTCTGGGAATCTCATTGTTTTATTTGTCATTTTTCAAACATCAATCCATGTCATATCAAAAATTCTTTCATGTCAAATTGTTTCGTCTCTTTCTTTAGCATATTGTATCATATTATTTCTTTCCTTTTTAGTTGTCATGCAAATAAAATAAACATCAACATATAGAACAACCAAAACACCATATAACTGAAAGAAAACCATGTAAAACAAACACATAATATTGTGCTACATCACAGGGTTAGGATTTTATCTACCTGAATTTGCTGTACCAACCGTCTTACTCACTTCTGATTCTTTTTGATGTCCTACAAGCCCGTAAAATACAAAAATAATTAATTTAAATATGCTTATTAGCCAAAAATTTCTTTCTAAAAGCTTTCCCAAACACACCCCAAAATAAATCCCAAAAGGCGCTGGACCGGCCACGGTTTATGCTGGACCGCCCGCGTAGAAAAACTTTCTAAAAGCTTTTCCAAACAGCTTTCTAAAACTGCGTTTTCTAAATTCCCAAATTCCTTACGTCGTCGCTGGACCGCCCGCTCGGCGCGCTGGACCGCGCGCTCGACGTGCTGGACCGCGCGCGCTCGGCATCCGGTTTAGCAGCGTAACCCGGTTCAAAGCCTGGACCGGTTCACGCCGCCCTCTCTCTCTCTCTCTCTCTCTCTCGCGTCCGACGAAACCGAAATATTTCGCTGGCGAACTTTGAAATTTCTTGCGTCTCTCGCCGGCCAACTGACCGCCGCTCCCCGAAAAATTTATAAAAACAACAAAGCAAATAAAATTCTCACCTTCGTTGGCCGTCGTCGTCGCGTGCCGAAAATCACTAAAATTCCTCGCCGCCGTGCCTCGCCGTCGTGTCTCGCCGCCGTGTTCGCAGAAACGCGTTTCAAACGAGCAGAGTCGGCTTTTATAGCCGCGGCCAAAACCGACTAAATCGAACGTTCGTGAACCGCATTTTGCAGAAAACCCCCTCTAAATTTTATATTTACAAATATATCCTCCGCCAATCAGATTTGAACTAAGCCGACATTTAAAAATTACAGATATATCATCTACGTTACAAATTTATCCCAAATCTTCAAAAATTCATAATTTATTCATTAGAGCTCCGAAAATTACAAATTAAACATCGTTGGATTCGTCTCACAGAGCTCTTTCGTTTAAGCAAATAAAATAAAATAACATACGAAACACTGAGGTTGTTACATAAGACCTAAAGAAAGCTTTGAAAAAAAATTGTACTACATACACGAGCACGTGCATACAACAATGCTAAGGGTGAGTTCAGTGCAAGAACAATAGAACGCACACATCAATTTGTCATCATGTGTAATGCAAATGATAGGCAGGTCTATTGATCTTCACATGCACAAAGCACATTGAGGTCGATGCCAATTTGAGCCATATGCCATGGTAAGTGCTACGCATAATACTTACAAAGTGCACAAATTCTACGTATAATACATACAAAGTCTTTAGTTACCATATTTGTGCACTATCCAACTCAAAATTTGTGATAGTTGAGTTTTTTTGCCAAAACATCATATTTCTTGTATAAATTAAAGTAATATATATTATATAACAAAATGTCATATTCAAAAATCTATATAAAGGGATAAGAATGGTGAATAAAGTTATTTCATCTAATTGTGACAAAGCTCTTTTCTTTTTCTTGATATTTTGTTATTTTTTATATTTCTTTTCTGATGGTAAGAGCTAAGAAGAAGAGAATTAAGAAGTAGGTCATGAAAGGGAATAAGGCGATGAGCGAGACATTAATTAAGACAATTGTGTCAACTATTTTATCATCAAACCTATAAGTACAAGTAATTTTATTAACCTACAAAAAGCAAGTATTAATAAAAATGGCATTAAAACACCAATCCCCTCCAACCACAAATCTAAAAGATAAACCATTAAGTAAGGAAAGTATTTCTAACCTAAGGATACTTGAAAATAAATATAAGAATGTCATCATTAAGCTTGCCCTTTTAATGCTTGAGAATTGACCCATTCAAGATAAATGCTAAATTTGATATACCTATTTATGATGGTACCATGGACGTGAAAAAATTAGATGTTTGATTAGAACAACTAAAAAAATATTTCTTATTGTATGACTATTTCTCATCCAACAAAGTAGTGTATGCTCGATTAAAGATGATGAATCATGCATTAGCTTGGTGGAATACATACATAAGAACTAATTCATATACAAAAATAATATAAAGCCAATTTAAGAAATTAATTTAAACAAAATTTTTCTCATAGGTTATGTGAAGAAAAATAGAAAAAGTAATATAATCTAGAATTTATATTATTCTAAATTATATATTATTCTAATTTTGATGACAAATTATGACATTAAAATATATATTATTGAGATGTAGATATTATCTAAATATATCGTAGGTCTGTATCATCCTATTTTTATAAAACTAACCTTATTCTCTATGCAATATTTATTGCAAGCTAGCACATTGATAATGGCCATAAAAAAGAAGAATCAAAATAGAAATACAAAGACAAGGAACTCAAAAATTAAAAGGATTGGTACTAACACAAGAAAATGGCAAATGAGGAAAGAATACTCACCAACAAAGAAGATGCAAACTCGACAACAAATACTCCATTTACAAGTGGAACTTAGAAATATTGTATCTATTGCAAAAATGTCACATGAGAAAAATATTAGATATTGCACCCAAATCTTTTATAAGAGAAGTTTAAGAAAAATGAGAAAAATAAGATCCTTGTTGCAACTAAAAATGAAATAATTCTCGAGACTTTACAACATTCAGATAAGAGTCTATCTCTCATGATAAGGTTAAAAGGGCCCATGATTAATGTAGATGAAATTATAATAAGAATAAAAGAACTTTTTACAACCCACTTTCAAGTAAATGAGTTAATGAATACTATCATTGATAATGACAGTAAGAAGAATGTGATTTTTGAATATCTAGTGACAAAACTACACTTGGAAACTATTCCTCATCCAAGATCCTTATTTTTTAGGATAAACTTAGGAAGGTTTTGAAGCAAGAGTTGAAAGATAATATATGATAAACTTTGTAATCACTCAAGAATATATTGATGAAGTTGTCTATGAAGTGATGCATTTAGAAATTTGTCAGATCATATTTAGACACTTATACTTATTGGACCAATATGTTATATACTATCATCAAGCCTAATAATATCAATTTCCAAAAGATGAGAATAAATTTATTATAACATTGGACAAGAAAAAGATAAACAATATTGTTGCTACTAGCTAAGTAAAGAGGATAGTAAATGCAATCCAAAACTATGTTTTATTATTAATCAGACTTAAGAAGCTAGATACTGGTACTAAAGAATGAGGTAACCTCACAAGTTTAGTTTAATATAGGCTAGGAAATTATCTATCTTATTTAGTGAACAATAAGTTTACCCTTAAGATGAGAATAAGATTCAACTTTTATTTGATTCAATACTTCTAAACATAGGTATGTATCATAATTTTACTATGAAAAAAATAAAATAATTAAGAGACAAGTCATAGAGTTACTCAAGAATAGAGTACTCAAGCCTAATAACACACTATATGACTCTTTAGTGGTCTTAGTGCTGAAGAAGGATAAAGAATGGCGTATATGTGTGGATTATCAAGCTCTCAATAAAATTACCATTAAGAATAGGTATCTTCTAACAAAAATCAATGATATTTTATTCTAGCTAAAGTGTGCATGAGTATTTATAAAATTAGATCTCAAAGTAGGATACCACATAGTATGAATTATAAAAGGTGATTCCTAAAATGAGGTAATTTGTAGAATGCAAATTTTAGCTTTGCTAAATCTTCACATCAATTTGAGATTTAAGCAAAAGAAAGCCTATAGCTTATTATTTTGAATTACTATAATGAGCATAAAAAATTATCTAATATATGACAAAGAGCTTCTAATTTTATATCAAACTATAAAGCATTAGAGACCATACATTCTTAGAAAAGAAATCATAGTATACTCAGATCATCGACCACTCTAACATTTGTAGACTCAGTTAAAGATTCAACAAGAATGACAACTAAAGTGGATTTCATACTTATAGAAATTTAACTTAACTATCAAATATAAGAAAACACTTAGAACAAGCTTACACAAATATTTTCTCGACCTCCTTAGATCATAATATGTTTAATAATTATTATGCAAATACAACCTACATAATTTGAGAAAAATGTTGCAAAATATAAAGATGACCTTGATTTTGGAAAAAATTATTCAGAAGCTAAAAAAAGGTAAACACCCTAAATATGTAATTAAAAATGAATTACTCTATAGAGAAAAACAATTATGTGTACCCTAATATACTGATTAAAAATAATGCATATATGAGGCTAACACTTCCAAAGTCTCTAGGCACTTTGGAGTCCCAAAGACCATCCTAAATTTACAAAGGTATACTTATTAGCCCCACATAAATTCAGATGTTTATAAATTTATTTGTGAGTGTAATCTACTATATCATGAGACTTTAGGATAATATTTTAATAAATTTTATCAATGAATCACCAAACTCAATGAAGATATAACTATCTATTCATAGTGATAGATAAAATTTTCAAGTTGGTTATATTAATATTGAATACAAAAGAGATTATAAGTGAATAAGTAGTTGTCTTTTTCTTTGAAAATATATAGGTACATTTTAGATTACCATCATCTATAACATCAGATTGGGATACTCATTTTTTGAACAACTTTTGGTGAGTACTTTGAGGAATAGTAGATACCACTTTGATGAGAAAATATAGTCTTCCATTCACAGATAGATGGACAAATTAAAGTAATAAATAAGAAGTTATTTATTTTCTTAGAGGTTATAATATATATTACTAAAAAATATGGGATGAGAATATCACATATATACAATTTGCATATAATAACATTGTACATAGAACAACATCAATGACTCATTTTGAAATTTGTATGAGATTCCTATATCAAAGCCTATTGGACTTGAAATTTAAGATACTAAAAATGGGAGAAGCTAGATATGAGGCTCAACGAAAAGCATAAAATATTTTATAAAGAATATAATAAATGCATACCAAAATTAGAAGATAATTACTCAAATAATAGAAGAAATATAAGAATCAACAGAACCAACATAGAGTTGAGAAGGCATTCAATTTTTTTAAAATGTGACATTGTTTGGCTTCATATTATTAAAAAAGGTAGATAGGAGATGGTAAGTAACTAAAATAAATACAATATAGATAATACAAAAGATCAATGGTAATGCTTATCAACTTAAGCTATCGACATATATGGAAATGTGCTCAATTGTGAATGTAGATAACATAAAAGCATTTGAGAAATCCATGTTTGATGAAGAACTTTAGGAACATATGCTACCAATGGATAACTTGGTCATGAATGATGACAAGATTCTAAATAAATATAGTATCCTTGGAAAAAGATCGTTATAACAAAGAGAGGGACCAAGACTTCTTATCAAATTAGGAAGAAAGGAAATAGACTTACTTTTGAAAAATGATACAACATTGAGAAAGTTCAATCATTATTATGTCTTCTTGGTTTCCAATAACTATGAAGATCTCCTATAAAAAAGAAAGAGATAGACTAGGAAATCTAATTATGTTTTATTTGATGGGACTTTAATCCTGAAAAGAAAGGGTTTATAATTAAGAGATATATTATAAGTTCATTCAATATTAAGGAAAACCCAAAGAAAGTTTTGAAAAAAATGGTTGTTACAAGTGCATTTATAATAGTGCCAAGGGTGAGCACTGATGAATAGTAGAATGTGTGGCATCAACTTAATGTCATATGCAATGCACATGATGGGTAGGTCTATTGATCCTTACATACATTCAGTGTGCTAAGGTTTGTATCCATATGCATCATACACAACGATAGGTGTCACTTATCGCACCCACTAGCGTGAACAAATTCTATGCATACCTAGTGTCAAGAGCAAAATTTGCACATGTAGGTTCACTACTAGATTTGTGCACCACCCAACTAAAAATTTAAGAAAGTTATAATTTTGGTCAAAATCTCATGTTTCTTATGAAAAATAAAATAAAATAATAATAATAATAATAATAATAATAATAAAATATTATACCCTTATATAAAGGAAAAAAAGGGTAAAAGAAATCATTCTATCTTTTTGTAACAAAACTCTCTTCTCTTTTTTTCTTCTCGATTATTTTGCCATTTTTTCATATTTTGTTTTTACAACTTTAAAAGTAAGGTCTATTATTGACGACTTGGAGTGTGACACATTATAAATAGATTTAAAAGTATCCATATGAGGGGTTAAGAACCTTATGGGATAAACATGGCATGTCCATATGAGTTAAAGCATTTTTTGAGGGATGGAATGAAGGCCTAATTTATAAGAAGCATTTAAGAGAAACTCTATGAGATAAATATGACTTTGTAAAAATGAGCAATAGTGGCCTAGTTCATAACAAAGGTAAAGAACCTTATGGGATAGAGATGGCCTATCCATATAAGGAGTTGAAAGATTTTCATAATAAAAGATGATAGTCTAACCAAATGAGTAGTTGAGTTAAACCCTACGAGGTGAAGAGGTGTCCTTTTAAAAAAGAAAATCAAATAAGAAAGTTATTGAAAAATGCTAAATATAAAAATATTGAACAATATAAAATGTAACATAAAATATATGTTTATTATAATTAAATATGAAGATGATTATATTCTAATCATGACCTTACATATGATAATTTAGATATTATTTTATTTCACACATCATCATTATCATTATTATTATAATATTAATTTTCTTGTTGAGCTTATCTTAACCTATATTTGAAATTAATATTCTAATATTATTAGAATGACACCTAGAGGCATACGTAATTTTAGTTGCATGATAATATAGATAAATAATAAAGATACCATGATATCTTATTTTGTGACATGCCAATTATCTAATTAAATTATACCTCTTATAAAAATTGTTAATCATTCCTCATATTTTATTGTATGTGCTATATATTCTTAATTAAATGAGATGTTATAGATATCTACATATGTTATATATTTAAACTACATAAAATATAGTAAACAACTATATAAATAGAATAGTAAATAAATACATGTATACAGGTTGTAGGCATTGTATATCGAATTGTATATATATAGAAAATGGATCGAATATATAAGAAAGTTTGTTTATTTAAATTCTAAATATTGATAAACAATAATATTAAACAATTTTAAAATCATGGAAAATAGATTTTAAGTGTGTGATGGGAAGACGAGAACATCATAGAAAGGTAATGAGTTGGCTATAAGCTTGTGTGTAACACTCATAGCTTCTTATATGATATTCTTTACCTTTGATTTGAAAACCATTTTTTATATGCAATAAGAATAAATCAAACAAATCCAGATATATAAATAATCCAAGCTTGGGTTTTACACTGGAGTGTTCATGAACTTATTATATTGTTTGTAAAAGAAATCAAGTTAAATAAGAACTAAATCACCACTTTATTATTCTCTTTAATCCCCGTGGTGTGTATCCATACTACCTGAAAAGAAGACATACCAAAATAAGTCGAGATAGCCATCATAGACTCAAAGAAGAAGCTTAATGGTTTATTTATAAATTATCACACAATTTGAGTTATATTGTATGCTAAGTCTATATGATTATCATGTGAAATGAATATAAACACAACAAGATATCACAACCATGTGAATAAATAAATGCATGACATAGCAAGTAAATAAAATACCACATAAATATCACCTTTTCCAAATTTCAATAGTATTTTGCCTATTTCCAACATTTTGGAACCCTTATTATCTAGATCTTACCTTTCATATCCAAAAAGTCCTACTGTTTAGGTTAATAACTCTAGATTATGAGGCACCTTTATAGACTATCTAACTTGGGCTACACTTTCTTTAATACTTATTACTTAACCTAGTTCCTCCTCAGACACTTGGGATACTCATTAGATTTCTATAAGGTTACCATAAAAGGTCTCAATTTCTTAGAGATTTAACTTTGATCAAATTTCATTATTATATTTGTTTAGCAAATTATTGTTTACACCTTTTAGCATACCCGGGGGGATCACCATGGGAACCATTTAGCATGGATTTGGAAAATGAAGACAATGCCTCGGGTTCACACCTTCATTTGGAGGGCGGCTAGGGATCTCATCCCCACGGCTGTTTGGTGAGTGAGAAGGCACTTAGGGGACTGTAGCTATTGCATTTGGGACTGTGGTGCTGCGGAGTCACTTCAGCACACATTGTGGGAGTGCAGGGTGGTGCAGAATATTTGGGTTGATCCCGCGTTGCACGCTTTCGCTTGCACGCTTGGCATGGAGAATGGCACGTGCGCGGGAGTTATTTTGCGTGCCTTGACGCATTTCTTCTCCTACGTCGAAAACCCTGGTGCGGCACGCGGGAGCATGGCACATCACTTAGCTACGATGGCTTCTACTATGTATCACATATGGGCAAATAGAAACCACAAAAAGCACAATGAGCCTACATTCAGCAAGAGCATTCTTATTCAGAAAATAAAATTAAAGATTACCACAACAACTAGTTATACTATCTTACATCCATTCACGTCAAGCAGGAAGTTTCATTACCCTTTGGGGTCCTTAACCTTCACTTGGCTCCCCCCCAACGAGATGGATCATGATTAACTATGACACGGCGGTAAAGGGCGAGATGGCGGGTGTGGGCATGGTGGCTCGGGACCATTATGGGAGACCCATCCATGCTGAGGGCAAGCGTTTTATCTCTCGATCTTGCAATGCTATGGAAGTCTAGGCGATGTTGGAGGCTATAGTACTGACCATGACGAAGCTTCAGAGTTTCTTGGCTGTCGAGATCCAGTCTGACTCGACCACTACGATTCATGAGGTTATGTAGCTGATTCACTACCACATGGAGAGAGGTATTTACTCAGATGTGCTACATTATGCGAGAAGCAGGCTGGCTCTACATTTCACTCGTGTTCTTAAGGAGGGCAATGGTCCTGCCGACCGGATTGCTAAGATGGCATGTTTTTTAGATTTTGTCTGGGATGGGAATATGCCCCTACCCGAGCCTTTGAAAAAAGCTTTTGTTGATTGATTTTGTTTTTGAGCCTCCATAATGGGGGTTTTGTAGGCTTCGACCACTTTTGAAATCAGAGAGTCTCCAACAATTGAAGTCTATAAGCCATTGATCCAATCTTCTCCATGATCTGATATGGTGCAATGAATTGGAGTTGCAATTTGTATTCTCTCTCAAACCAGTATAATCCTTGCATATGACTAGCTTTTAAGAATACTTAGTCAACAACTTCAAAGTTGACCAATCTTTACTTACCATCAAAGTATTTCTTCTAATGATCCTATAATACCCATAGTCTCTTATGTAATCTATGTATCTCTTTCGTAGTCACCTCAATAATTTTAAGTCAAAATATCTGTCTTGACTCACCCTTAGTCCAACACAAAGGAGATCTACAACATCAAATGCATAAAGCCACATAAAGTACCATGCCAATTGCCCACTAATAATAGTTATTATACATAAACTCTATCGGTGGAAACTATCTATACCAATTTGACTAAGACTATACATTAAGTCTTAATAATCTTTCAAGGTCTGAATTATCCATTCTGATTAGCCATTAGTCTAAGGATAATAGATTGTGTAATTAACTCCAAAATAAAGAAGTAAACATTGTATGTTGGTCTAAAATGATCATACAGGTACCCAATGTAGACAAAATAATCTATTGCTTATATAACTCTTCCAATCTATCTACTAAATCTATCTTCCTTATGATAAGAAAGTAAGCTTACTAGGACAACCAATCCATCATCACCCAAATCGCATTGTAGTCATGACTAGCCTTCAATAAAATTGAGAGAAAAATCATAATGATTTCACCCTATCTTCACTCTTGTATAGCCAAATTTTGGAGTAAAAATGTCAAGCTTTAATGTTCCACCTTAAACTATTACAAATCAAATATTTTTAAACATAACATGCTACTTCTTTCTTTAAACCTGTTATCATGACCCCTTCCTCAATTGTCTCTCTCTAAATTCCTAATGCTAAGGAACACAACACTAATGATGATAGGTCAAGATATCATCCTTCAAAGTAAAGTCCTTAGAATTTTCTTGCTACAATTAAGCAATCACATCATAAAGCTATGGATCATCTTGCTAAAGTGCACTCAACTCATCTAACTAAGATTTTCTTCTTCTTTTTCTTCTTCTTCTTCTTCTTCTTCTTCTTCCTCTTCCTCTTCTTCTTCTTCTTCCTGAAGCTTACTGATTAAATACAAAGTCATCCATAAGTGTGGATCCAACAAAAGTACCTCTACTCAAAGCATCAACTACTAAATTTGGCTTACCCTTATAATATTTAATATCTAAATCATAGTATTTTATGAGTTCTAACCAATGTTACTATCTTAAATTAAGCTCTCTCTAAGTAAAGATACATTTGTGACTTTTATGATCAATGAAGAGTAGATAATGCCATTCAGTTTTAAGAGAAAAAATAATCATTACCAGCTCCAAGTCATGTGTCAAATAATTATTCTCATGGCCACTAAACTTTTGGATGCTTTGGCCACAACTCAACAATTCTACATAAGAACAAGCCTTAAACCAATGTGTGATGCATTAATGAAGATTTAATAAAGCTTAACCCAATCTATCAAGGTCAAGACTAGAGCTAAACTTAGTTTATTATTCAACTCAACAAAATTTAGCTCACACTAGTTAGAATAAAAGAAAGTTATACTCTTTCTTATCAATTGAGTGGGACGTGTTGTAAACCTAGAAAAATTAAGCACAAAATTGTTATAATATCTTGCAATACTTAAGAAATTATGAATCTCAAATATGATAATGGGTTTTCTCTAATTTGTAATCTCTAATATCTTTTTAAGATCTACTAAACTCCTATTACATTAATGATATGCCCAAGAAAAGCTATTAAATCCAACTAAAAGATGCATTTATGGTATTTAGCATAAGGTTGCTTTTTGCTAAAATGTTCAACATAGTTTGGAGATGTTTAATGTCACACCCCATTGTTTTTAGAACTATGAGTGTAACCAATCTAAGATCATAATATCAAAACATCACTAAAATTTACATTATAGTTTTATATAAAACATGATCATGCTAAGAATCCACAATCAATAAACTATACGAATCTAATTAAATCAAAAGCAACACCAAGAATATCTACCAAAGTTCAATAAAAACATGATAATAATTACCAAATCCAAATAAATAGTCTAATATAGTCTATATCTAAATAATACAACTAATAAGAAATAAATATCCAATAAAAATAACTAAGGGGTAAGCATGGAGGCACAATAAGAAATTCTTAAGTCATACTACAAAACTAATATGTAATCGTTAAGTAGTATAGATGTAACAACTAAATAAATTATGTAAATGAATAACATCAATTATTAACTACTATAAGAAATCATAATCTATCAGATAAGTCAACATATATCCTAATAATGTGGCTAAACAACTTGTCTAAGAGAATCATGATAGAATTTGATAATCCTATCACATCATGTAATCCAATACTCCACAAGGCAATGTTGATCACATAGGCCAACCCTATAGGGTTCTAAATTCCTCAGTAATCACATATACTCCCTTCTAATTATTCCTTCTTAGGACTATTTATACAATGGCTTCTATCCAAGCCTAAATGTTTTTATTATGTAAATTGGCACTCTTCTTACAAGCTCAATCATTTGTGTGTAACTATCTCAAAGTTAAAGGAGTACAATAACTAACCTATTTATTTTTTGAGAGAACTTGTATGATCAAGGCATTACATTTGATCTTCACCTAATCAAAATTACAACATCAACATGCAGCATCCTATTAATTCTAATCCATCACTAAACAGTGTCAATTAAATTTTTCTCGATCAAAATCTAACATGTAAGGAGTTCTTATTATAAGTAGCAGCTTATTAGATCAAAGATTTCTCTTAACCTTAGACCTATTATCTAACTTCTTTATACCTTGACTAAGTTAATCTAAGGTTTTTATCCTAATTTTTTTTTAATTATCTAAGATTAATATCATTTGAATGTCTTAATATTTCTACTAAACCCTAATTCCATCATTTAGAATATCTTTGTTTATTTTTTTTATATTTAGTCTTATCCCAATTTCATCTAAGAAATTACCTATTGAGGTTAACCTTAATATTTACAAAACCTTAACATTTACCTTAGGTTCCATATATAACTGATTAATATTATAATTAAGTTATGTTCACATGAGTATCACTAATGATCTTTATACCTTTAAGATAACCTTGAGTCATCATACATATTTTAAGACCTCTCTTGAGTCATCACAAATTTTCTAAATGACCATTCTAGATATAATCATTTGTCCTAGAAGCCTAAATAGGATTACATATAGTCTTACACAAAGAACCTAATCAACCCAAAGGTCTAATCAATATCTTTATTTTACTACTTTCTTTGATTGAACCTAGCACATCTATAAGTTTTATTCTAAACTCTTTTACCTTCATCCAAGGTGTTAGCTGAGAGCTTAAATATGCAAAGTTTTTAATTTATAATATGCATAAACATTCACTAATAGTGTTTCCTTAACTCTTTACTAAGACTTTCTGTTATAGGTTATTTTTTATAAATTATTCTTAAGTCTTAAGCTTAATTCTAAAGTTAAGTTTAACTCACATAACTATATCCAAGTACCTTAAATTTTTAATTTAATTTTACTAAGAATTATGAATTATTTATATGACCTTTATATTTAAGTCCAACTCAAACTTAGCACTTCTAATTGTAACCAAACCTTATGTTTGCCAATCATATCAATACTCAACCTAAACTTCATCTAAAGTCTTAAACTATAGAAACCAAGAGCCAAACACATCTTAGAAGTCATCTAAATGCTCTGTAGGGTTGAACCCATGCCTCTCATAACTTAACAAATTTTAGTTAAACCCAAGCCTCTCATGACTTAATCAATCCTATATATTTTTCATGCATGATTTTGACAATAAGCACACACCATTCTTTTATCATGCTATCAAATAAAATTGCAGATAATCTCAAACACAACCTTGGTGTCTCACATCATATTTGCTTTTTAAACAAAAAGATTCATATGAAAAATGTGACATCAAATCTTAATTTTACTCTTTACTTGGTTCATCATGTTATAAAGCTCTTAATTTAATCATGCAATAATTAAGAGGTGCACATTACATGCAATCCACATTATCATACATCCATTTCATTTAGAAAAAAGAAGAATTTTACTAGGAAACTTAACTTGCAATAAGATATAATAAGAAAACAAAACAATCTTGTCTAAGTTATGAAGTTAAATTGAAATAAAATTGTTTCCCTAAGTTTGGCAATTTTTTCCACATTTAACATGATAACATGTGTATACATGCTTAACTAAAGCATAAAATTTAGTATGTTTCTAACTTTTCAACATGATAATGTCTCATTTAAGGGGTGTTTTGCATCAACAAATTACTATTCTATATTCATTTTCTACATATATTTATAATCAAAGCATAACATGTAACAAAAAATCATAGATTTCTATTTTGCATTCACAGATAAAATGTTAATACACATTTTTAGTGTGATTCTATTAGAAACATTACATGAGAAAGAATATTAATTGACCCATTTTGATTACCAAATAAAACCCTCTTAGTCTTAAGCAGAAGGAATTTCCCCATTCCTAAACAAGATTCATGAAGAGAATTGGCTAGTTATTAGTTTTTTAAAGTTTTTTCACAAGCATTTAATAAAGTAATTCCTTTTTATCTTACCTAATATCTTAGCTATATTTATTATATGAAATCTAGGATTATCCTACTTAGAAAAATAATATAGATGTCTTCTCCTTAATTAGAAGTTCCCTTGCATCAAAGCTTGAGTCTTCCTTTCTCATGATTTGCCTTTGTTTTTCTCCTTGATATCCTCTTGATTCTTCTCTCTAAATATCTCTTTTATGGCTAGGTTTTTAAATACACTTAAAAGCACATCTTAAAGATTTATATAACCTCAATTACACTTCCTTAAACAAAAATTTTATCTTAAATTAAATCAATTTTGATTTGATATAACCACAACTCAAACTTTTAAACCAATTTTCTACTAGTGCCCAACCAAATCAAATTCTTAAAATTTAAAAATTTATAAAAAATCATGACTAATAAATATATTTAATATTTTTTTATATATTTATTTCTTCTTAAGATATTCTCAAATGTGTGTGTGTGTATATATATATATATATATATATATATATATATATATATATATATATATATATATATATATATATATATATATATTTTTAATCATTTTATCTTCAACTAACTCCTAATTTTTAAAAATTTTCTCCATATTTTTAAAAAAATCTATTCATATAAAATTTATTTTTCAAAATATATTTTAAAATCTCATTTCTAAACTCATAAACCTCTCTACCACAAACATAACTATAAAATTATTGTAAAATTAATTTCTATGCCCAAAAATAAATCCCTAAAAAAGCACAACTTTAAGAGTTTTAAAGATTGCAACCAAGCAAGACAATATTACAAATTTTCAGCTGAAATTACGATGATTTAAAGGTAAATGGTATAACTGAGGTTTTAGAGACAACTCTGGGCTTCCATGGTAGCAAAAAAAGGGATCCTTTTCCACAAGCCAACAAAATCTACAATCAAGAGATGCTTACTTACAAATATGATCATATCAGAGCTCATCAAGTACTTAATGCAACATTTATTGGAGGAACAGTACCTAAATCAGATGGTGCTTCAAATCTTTTCGATTGGACATTCAAGAACTAAAATTTTTAAGCTGAAACTAAATCATTTTCTTGCATCTAAAAAGAACATCTAGATAAGTAGAAGGGAAGCTTGATTGAATCAAAATTTCTATTCTCTATTATAAGATAAACTAATATAAACATCAACAACTACAAGTTGGACTAGTTTCCCCTCAACAAAACAAGGCTTGCAACAAAGGCTCTTTTTCCTTGCCAAGATCCTTTAGCTTTAGATGAAGAACTTTGCATGTCATCTCCACAACCTGGGGAAAAGAAATTCACAATAACTAGCTTACCTCCGGTGCACACAGAATTCACAAGATACCCAGCTCGAGTAATGTCATCCATGTTGGACTGGAGCTCCTTCGTTCATCATCTCATGCTTTCTCAAATAAAAGTTTCATCTGCAAAAAGAATTTATCCCAATCATCAAAAAACTAAGATCAGGTCAAGCATTTTTCAAGATCAATACCTAAAATTAGAATCTGATCAAGCCAAATCTTGTTAAGAATGCAACGAAGGGACAATCTTTTTCCTTGTTTGAGACAAAAGGATTGTAGAATTTTTCAGTACTTCAAAACTCAGCATTTTCCCTCCCTCTTTTTATCTCTTGCTTCTCCACAGTGTGTCTAGCCCCACACATTCTTTCCAATGATCATCCATTCTTTATCACTAGGGTTCAGTAGTCATCTTGTCCCTCTCATCACCATGAGGTCCCGATCAGTCCGCAATCGCATATGTAGCTCATTTCATGGCATCAACAATTAACACATTATTTCAAGCTAAATTACTATAGGTTAATGCCTTGGAAGGAAGCAATCCCTCCATTTTTGAAGGCTCTGCCGACCAACCGGTGTCATCTGTATCGTTGTTGCTTCAAAATGTATAGATGTTCCTAACCAAAGGAAACATTGAGCCAAACACAAGTTTCTATACTGCAGGATGGAAAATGAAAAAAAGATTAAAATCTTGCCCACAACCTATTTACACATAAAAATAAAAAATAAAAAAATACCATCAGGTAGGAGGCTTCCAAAGATTACTTGGTAAAATTTCTGTCCAAAACACTAACAAGATTACATTATGTAGATTTCCAATGCTAGCTCGTGCAAATAAATGAGAAGTAACATAATGCAACAACAGTTAAAAGAAGAGCCCCTTTATGAAATCAAGATCCTATAAGAGGTAAGCATGTATGGTTTCAACAAAACTGAGGAGGAAACACAAAATGCAGGTAAACACTCACATTAACCACAGATTAAACAAAGAAGCATCTGGTATAAACAAAATAATAAAAATGCCTTCATAGAGGTTGGGCCGGGGATTAGAATTATTAGCTTTCTGACTTTATCTATTATAGAGCAGTCCTTGTAGTATGGACACGACTGTGAAGTTAGAAAATCAAAGCATGCTTTAAAATCTAAGATCTTCAAAAACTAGTCAAGTGTTGGTTCAATTGAAATATTGCAAGCCACATGTGAATAGAATCATTATTAGAAGTATATTTAAGCATATAAATATACAATAATGAAACAACATAATAATACATTTATAAATCTATCATGATTGAATGTAAAACAAGTGTATGCTTAAGATTTAAATTTGAAGATTAAAAATTAATCAAAAGTTGAATAGACTTTGACTAAAATCAAGTTTGAATCAACAATCAATTGACCAAACGAAATTTAGATCAAGATCAAATCAAACTCAACTCAACAAAAATTTGAACAAGATCGAAGTCGATCTAAATTTAACAAGGATAAAAAAAAGCTTCAATTTGAACTTGAGTTGAGGTAAGAGGACTTGAGATTCAATCATTAACACCCTGACCATAAGAGGGATTCCATAACTAGACTTCTAATATTATATTTTTGATATGTCATTTATTATAAATAAAATATTCTAGCATTTCTTAAAACTCCTTGGAATAAAAGTGATGGTGAAAGACTCCTCACTTTTGGTGATGGCATAAGCCCATAAGATGAGTAGTATGAGCACAATGCTAGCTAAGTGAGAAATCCTCACCCTCTTATCTTTTACTTTCATTTTTTTCATTATTGCTTTTAATCTTAATTTTCTACTACCATTATTATGCTTCATTTTATCATTATCATCATCAATGATTTGTATTTCTTCATCTCACATTCAAATAACCTTAAATTAATTTCACTATTCGTCTTAATCTTAGTTTTGAACTTCACTAAAATTTTGCTTCACTTTATTGTTATCATCATTAATAAACTGCAATCATTCATCTCATATTTAAATACCCCTTAACTATAATTCCAATACATAAAATTTAAAACTGATCTGAAATTGCACCCAACATACTTTAATCCTACCTTGAACCATTAAAGCTGTACTTTCCCATTCCAAAGTGTCTAAGTATTTTCACAGATTAAACTTAAAATTTATGGAACACCATTTTGATACATTCTACATCAAAAGGCTGGATTCTAGTTGAGAAAGGGTGAGATGGTTCAAACTTGATATTGGAATTTTCAAGTCAACTGATCAAACATGACTTGAGCTCAAAACTTCAGCGTTCAAGCTCCCTCAACTTAAGAACTAGCTAACTTTAGGCTCAATCCATGTCAAACTCATAGCAAATACAGACCATAATATATGCAAACTAATTTTACATATAAAGGGCATGTGTTATGTACATGAAACTATAAACCTTAAATAATAATTGGCTAAGATATTACTATTCAAAAAAAGATATGTCAAAATTAGCACTCCTAAGATTCTAAGAATTAAGTCAGAGAAAACTAAATGTTGCAAAATTGCCCAAATCAGAAATCACCTTATGATTTGATATTATATTTTTATCAAAAAAAAAAAAAACATGTTGGATTAAATAAAAATCTAGCAAGCCAACCCACATTCTAACTCAACTAGTAACTGATTTTGATTATACAACTACACAGGTGAAATTGTGGGAATTGATTTTAATCGAGTTTGATTCAAGTGCAAATTTGAGCAAGTTTCAGATTTTGAACAATTCTGCCCATCTGAGGTCATATCTAGATTTTCCTGGGTCGCCAACATTCAAAGTAGGAAAACCCCAAATTCATAGCTAAATTATTGTGTCATGGAGATATGGGCATGAGGGATATATAAGAACTTTTTATTAATGCTAAATCTGAAAACTCATGCTCATAACAGTAAATAAGTACACTAAACTTTTTCTAGAATTTGAATGTATTCTAGAATATGAATGTATTCTAGAATATTGATAAGCCTGCCTTACACTGCCTCAATAAAAGGAGCATGTTGGCACATTGTTATGAGGAAATGGTGATTGATTAGATCTCTAATCTATCATGGCAATATGGTTGATGATAATCTTTTTTCCATGGCTCTAGTATAATACATTTTTGGAATCCACAGAAAATCTAACAAAAAAAATAAACGAGTGACCAAAAAAAAGAATTTGGTAGAGAGAACAAAATCTATAATAGCTATATGAATTAGAACACGATAGTATATCATATCTAATTCCAAACATCAATTAATCAGCCAAAGATGATACTCATGACTTCACCATGCTGAAATATGATCTTGCTTTCATTTGATAGCTAAGCCGAATGAAAGAAAAGAGTACGAGGTGATAAAAACATAAATAGGAGTAAGTTTTACAGTAACATGCTGTGAAAAGAGATGATAACTATTATAGATATACCAGTGCAAATCAAATGACCTGAGCATCTTGTGTCCTGAACTCCATGATATTTAACAAAGTTGAATCAATGTGCTGTTCCTGAGTTCAAGGACATTGCTTTGACTATACCATTTGCTTTTTGCAACTCACCTTTTGAACAGAATGAAGCAATAATTGAGTAATAAGTCTCAAAGTCACCACGTAGTAACTTCTGGCTCAAGATGAACTTGTTCATTACTGTATCGGTACACTTGGACTTCCAGTTCTCCTTTTCTCCAATGGAGATATTGTTACCTATGCAGCTTGAAATGCTTGTATGAGCTTCTGATCTTATCAGATTATTGCTTCCAATTGCACAATCCTTCCCCTCATTATCTTTAATGAAAGAACCTACCACACGCTGCTTTACAACGCCCTTCATGCTATTATTACTTTTAGAACACCATGAGGAGAAAAACTTGCAACGAACATCCTCGAGAATGTTAATAACTTCCTCAAGCCGTCCATCTTTACATGCAAATTCAAGAAAAGTTGCTAAAGGCCCAAAATTTAGTCCCTCCCCAGCTCTATTTATGAGGTCTACAGCCTCTCCACTGCGCAACATGTCTCTGATGATGCCTCTTGCTTCCTCCATTCTTCCTTTGGTTATCAGTTCTTTGATAAAATTTACATATCCCAAAAAATCAGGGGAATGCCCTTTATTCTTGTACTTGTTATAGAAATTAAAAGCCCCTTGCATATCACCCTTTATACAGTAGCCACCTAACAAGGAGCTGATAGTGAAACAATCTGGTAGCAATGAGTTCATCTCCATATCCCTGAAAAGGTTCAGGCCTTCTTCCAAAAGACCAAATCTGCAATATCCATTTAGTAGACAGTTGTAAATGTGAGTATTTGGAGGGATGCCTTTAGTAACCATTCTTCTAAGCAACTCCTTTGCATCTTGCAGGAGACCTTCACCAGCTAAAGCACCAATGAGAGTGACATACGTGACAATAGTAGGGAACAAACCGCTGCACTCAAGAGAATCAAAAATCCTAAAGGCCTCAACAAAACATCCTTGGCAGCATAGACCATGAATCACCGAGTTGTATGTGGAAATATTTGGAATGATGCCTTTCCTTCTCATGACTGTGCATACGTCTAAAGCCTTCTCAAGGAAACCTTCTTTGCAGAGGCCATCTACCACAATGGAGTACACAAAAACGTCAGTGGCAAGACCATTTTCTTCTGCTTCAAACAGAAACTTAAGTGCATCTTGTACTCTGTCCTTCTCCTTAAGAGTGTTGACAACCACCGTCAGAGCACCAAGTGAAATGCTTCTCCTGCTCATGCCAGATAAAAATCTTACAGCGTCTTCTACATTCTTCTTGCAAAGGTGCAAACAAATTATGTTTACCAGTCTAGGATCAAACAATCCACATGCCTTTATATAGTCACCAATCAGCAGTTTAATGATCAGACCATTCCTAGTCTTCATTAAACCCTTAAGGAGAACGTAGTATGAATTGCTCCAAACCATCAAGCCTTTCATTCTCATCAAGATGTAAGTTTCCAATGCAGCTGGGAAACAGGCTCTCCAGCATAAGAAAGCAAGAGCATCATTCCATACATAAGATAATCTTTCAGGATCAGAATGTTCTATTTGTGTAATAAATCTCAGAACCCCTTCTCCATTAAAATTTTGAAATAGGAACTTCATCAGTGTTGTATAAGCAGTAGTACTTGAAATGAGATGCTTTTCACTAAGTTCTAGGAACAGTTTTGTTGCCATTTCTATTTTTCCTTCTTTACAAAGTCCTACTATCACACGACAATGGCAAGCAGCATTTACGAATGGGGTTTTTTTATAGTCCTCAAAGAACTCCAGTGCCTTGTCAATCATCCCATGTTTCCAATATCCATCCACCATCGTTAGATAAGTGATGGAATTTGCAGCAAGGCCTTTCTCTGACATTCCTTGGAAAAGGGAGCAAGCATCATTAACCATGCCTACAAGGAAGAAAGCTTTGATAAGTATGTTAGCCGTAACAACATCCAAAGGAATCCCAGCTTGCTCTAATCTCCTCTTGGTTTCAATCACTCCTTGTGAATCATTTTCCTTCATATAGCCATGCAACAACGTGCTGTAGGTGAAATTATCAGCAAAATATGTCCTTGAGAATTTATCTGCTTGGTTTGTTTTTCCATCTTTACACAATCCATTAACTACCGTATTATAAGTCACAGGACCTGCTTTAATCCCTTTAATGTCCATTTCTTCTAGTAACTCAAAAACGCTGTCCATTTTGCCATTTGCACATAAACCATTAATCAGAATTGAATAAACAAACTCATCTACAACCATATCCAATTCTTTCATCTTCCTGAAAACAAATAAAGCCTCCTCTATCTTGTATCTGCTGCAGAAGCCTTGTATAATTGTTGTATATGTAACCAAATTAGGTTTCAGTCCAATCTTCTCCATATCTTTTATTAATCCAATAACCTTTTCTACGTGTCCTTCCTTGCAAAAGCCATCAATGAGAGCAGTATAGCTGACAACATCTGGCATTACTCCACGTTCATACATCAACTTGTGCTTCTGAAAGCCCTCCATTAATAAACCCTCTCTAAAGTATCCACATATCCAGCAAGTGTACAAAACTGCATCCAATACCATACCATTCTTCTCCAACGTCTGAACTAACTCAGACGCTTCATCAATCCTACCCTCTCTGCACAAAGCATCCACAACGGCTGTATAAGTCAATAAATTAGGCTTAAACCCCTGACTATTTTGCATCCTGTCAAAGAACCCTAAACCAAGTTCAGACTTCCCAATCCTGGAAAACCCAGAAATTATCGAGCTGCAGAAAAAGTTATCTAAATGATATCCAACCTTCTCACAAGTCATCATTTCCAACACCTCGATTGCCCTATCCATCCTTCCATGAAAGCAAAACGATCTAACCAACGAGCGGAAAGTGTTGGGAGAGGGCAAAATACCTTGCTTTCTCACGCACTCTTGCAGCAGAGACAACGCCTTCTCGGCGTCTCCTCTGAAGACGCAAAATCCGCTGATCAGAGACTCCCATAAGCTCCTTCTGACAGCAAAGTCGTATTTTTCACTGGGGAAAATGAACAGCTCTGCCTCTTCGTAGCGGTGGGATCTCAGGAGAGCACGGGCGACGATAAAATGCGTCGTGGAATCGACTTGGATCGAATTGGAGGAGATTTGAGAGAATGTTTCGAGTATCAGAGCGAGCTTCCAGTTCTTGAGGAGGAAGGAGAGCAACAGATTGAGGGAACGAATGGAAGGTTTGACGCTGCTCTTCAGAAGGTTCTGCGGTATGAGAGCTTTTGAAGAACTTGAAAGAAGAGTTGTAGACGAAAAGGATGATGAATTGGTTGAGAAAATCCTCCGTATTCTCTTCTCCGGCATCCCTTGTTCGATTGCTTTCTTTCCACCTCATTTGTTTCGGCATTTGAGAATAAGCTCATGCAGAGTTTGGAATCAATTCAACGCACGACTGAGGTCCAGTTTACTAATGAGTGTGAAATTTCGTTTTAAAGAAAAATCCTTTCAAATTATTATTTTTTTAATATTTTTAATCAAAATTTTATTTTTTTCAAAAAAATTATTTTGAAAACTTCTTTTTAAACGATATTTTAACATTTAGAAGTCAAACGTAAATAAAGAAAACATCACTTCCATCATGATCATAGTGCTTTCGTTGACTAGTAAGTTAATTTCATTAATGAAAAATAAATTTAAAATTATCAATTTAAAGTATTATCACAAAATTGTGCATTTGATTAAGATTTTATTGATAAGTACATAATAAAATAATTAAAGTAATATTTAATATTTTGATTAAGATAAAATAAAAAATTATATTATTTAAAAAATTTATATTTCTCATATTATTTTTTATTTTTTAATTAAAAAGTTATCTCTTGAAACATATTATTTTAAAAAATTAAGTTTATAAATAATGTATCACATGAAATCAAGATTTATAACTTGACATTGTAAAACCATCATTATGCAACAAAACCTAGATGGCATAAGCATGGTATGGCTTATTTTTAAGTCCTAGGTGATGTTTAATAAAATGATATACTAAGAAGTTAGTATAGTTTAATCACACATTAATCATTGATTGATCAATTAATAATTATAACATATGATAAACTATATTATGACATAGCATGATGTATTTATACAAATGGATAACTTGTAGATGAAATTATTGATCTGGTTATGAATAATACATATAATTATAGCCAACAAGATAAAATTTAGTGTATACATGCCTACAACTTTACATTCTAATAACAACTTTATCTTATATAAAAGTGTGGGCATTATAAAATTAGAGAATTGTGCTTTGTAATAAGATCTATTGTGTGTGTCTAGTTCAATTTTGTCATAAGGGAGCCGAGTCATGCCTCTCTACATACTAATATAAGATAGTGTTAATATTCTTCTTCTTCTTTTTAAATAAATGATTGAGACCTAAACATTATAAAAAACTACAAAACTATAGGTCTTTATCTAGTGCAATAATAAAATCTTGTGAATAATATTTTCCTTCATATGAAAATCTTTAATGAAGCTTTATGGGCATCAAAATTAATAATAACATTATTAGATCTATAATAGTCCAAAATTTTGTTATGAATAATAAAACATAAATCATTAAGCTCATACAAGTACGTGAAAGTTCACATGAGAGCAAACAACATAGAATAAATAATAATTTAGTTACACTCATATGATATGCCTAATAATGTGCACGTGATTACACTTTAACATTTTTAACCTTAACTATTCTATGAAGAGAGATCATACTAGTACGGCATATCACTTTGTACTATACAATATGAAAACTATATAAATACACATAACAAACCATATATCATGTACGAACAAGCAATTGTCTACCATACTTAATTAAACGTAAGATCATATTAGTATGATAAAAAACATCATACATGTGTAATTCAATTATAATTTGACTATTAATAAGAGCAAATAACAATCATACACATACAAAATGAAGTTTATTTATATGTGATACCTGTAATAACTCAACTCCTAACATACAAATGTAAATTGCACAAGGCCAATACCCTATACAAATGAGTTCAATTTTCATATACTTTAACAAAATGACTTTAACATCTATATGATGAGACTATCATACATATGAAATTCCATGACAACTTCAAATGCAACTGATAATATAAGTCATTACTTAAATTGTACAAGTTCGATATTGGTCATCGTAATATACAATCACGAGAGAATAAAAATATAGCTTATTTCAAGCTTAATTTCTTTAATTTAAATATTTAATTTGCATCTAGATTATTTATATTAATGTTACTTAAGTTATAAGATAACTCTAGATGGATAATTAACTTTAAGACATAATTTGAAATGATTACATACATGATAATAATCCCAAGTGTTGCTTCAAAAAGAGAAACATATTTGATATTCCAATCATTGAAGAATGTGATAAATGAGGGCCTCCAAGTGGTTTAGTCATGCATAATGAGTAAGCTTCTATGGCTTTAAAATCTTCAAGTTGAGCTAGCAATCTTAAGCAAAGGTTTTCAAGCTTCATTACACTCTAAGATATATGTGTCATGCTCTTCACAATTAGCTATTGCATCCACTATCTACTTTTATATATTCAAAACATCTTGATAAACCATTAGTTATCCTAAGTTTAGTTTAGTGATAATCAAACTAAAGGGTATAACATGGTGCCTAAAAGTGCATATAAGAATGATAGTAATTAGATCCAAATTTTTAGCATGTCACTTCGTAGGTCTCGACTTAAGGAATCCATAGGTATATAGTTTATAATATTCGAAGGTTGTTTGAATATTTTATTAATTTTTAAAACCAAAATAAGAAATATGAATAATATTAAATAACCTTTTATTATTTTATATATACATAAGCAGTTACCTTTTTCTCTTTTTTCCTTGGTGATTTTTGGTCTAAAGCAGCATGCAAAAGATGAAGGGAGAGAGAGAAGAGCTTGAAGGGAGGAAAAAAGAGGAGATTCAAATAAATCGAACTCAAATCCTTACACAATTCCAAGAAATCAAAGAGTAAAAGAAGAGATTTAAGGAAAGGGCTTTGATTTCATTTTTATCAAGATAACAAACTAAAGATATGATTCCAACTAAGTTTCACTTCTTGAGCCAAGCATTTGCTATTTGAGATGGTGTAGAGATAGATTTTTTTATGGATTTGACAAACTCAATCCAATAACCAATTGGCAATTTTTAGCCACATTGATTATACTAGATGATCAGGTTGATAATCTTGTGTCTAATTGATTGAGAGAACCCTGCACATTGAGCTAGCAAAGAGCTATCCTCTTAGTACATTGGGTGTAGCAGTAAGGTCAACTGAGAAATCATATAATTTGATGTGCTAATCAAACATGTATAATAGGTTTCAAGAAATGTGTTGAATTGATCTCCTGTCTAATCCCTTATCTGATTAGCAGTTGTTGATGATGTACAACATATGTCACAATCAGATAAGTATGGTTGGTTCTTGATTAAGTATAGCAAAAATTCTCCAGTTGATCCCTTGGCCAACTAGTGATTTTGATGATTGTATAATACGATGTGATAATCAGAACAAGTATAATTAGGTTAAGAAACACAATGCAATGATTGCCCTTTGCTTAAACTATGATTATTGGAGATCATATAATATGTAGGAGATTGAAATATATGATATAAAGCAATGAATAGTAGATTTCAATTATTTTTGTAAGTTCTTTGGGGATTGTTTGGAATAACTTGCATAAGTACTTTTATTATAAGTAAATGGTTTTATAGATTGAAGAGAAATAAAAAGTAAGAAAGCAAGTGCATGACTTTTCTTAAAACTAAAAATAAAATTTAAAACATTATTAACAAAATGTAATTTAAATTATATAAGAAATGAAAAAAAGAGATAAAAGAAAGAAAAATGTCATGAACTTCTTAGAACTATCAGATAGATAAACTAAATAATTATGATGTAAATATATAAACTATTTAAACTTCTTGAACTATTATTGTGGAGTACAAGATTGTATAAATATTTGTATGATATGACATTATTTACATATATTATGTTTATGTGATAACACTTACTATTAATGATATACATACATGCATACAAATATATATATATATATATACACACACACACACACACACACACACACACACACACATAAATTGTTATAAAATCAAAATATATGATAAGGAAGAAGGTTGCTTAGGCTTGGTGATTAAGAAGATCACAAGAAAGAAAAAAGATGAATTTTAATATTTTTTCTATGACATTATCTTACAACTATCATAAATGAGATAGACATCACCCTTGTTATCATAAGCACTCAAAGATAGATCCATAACATGAGACCCCATCCTTATCAATATAAGATGTTGCCAATAGAGGTCAATAGGTGTAGAATTAATATGGGCCTTAATTTGACTAAAGGTTTTATAAGTTGTATGTGTTTGTAAAATATTATCGCTTTGTAAATTATTAAATCCTACTATATCTATGTTGTAAAGTGCAATGCATAGGTCATTCTTAATGTAAAAACAAGGTATTACATTCTTTATAGTGAAAAGCAAAATAATGAGCTATAACTACTTTTCGTCAATAGTTATTCACTTTAGTTCATAAGATGGTTTGGTGAGAGAAACCTTTTTAAAAGTTTTATAAGAAAGTGCAATATATTTTGAACTTTAAACTTTAATACATATGTATTCTCTCTACCATAATTAGTCACTCCTAAGGTCATATAAATAAGCTGTAACTAATTAAATATGCACTATACTCAATGAAAGAACATCACAAGATATTTTATTCTTCATAATTACATTATTTTTAGTAGAACTAAACATCGAGTTATAAATAAAAATTATGTGTAATTAACCTAATTAACATAGAAGGATTAGTGATGAGGTTCAATTTTTAAATTTACTCTTCTATAACCATTTGTTAATATGACATTTATAACACTTTATGCATTTATGACTAATCTTAATCTCTTATCTTGACAAGTTATAAAAATACTTTAAAAGTTTTTTTGTCTCCAATCATTAGCCTCATCTTGAGACATAGATAAGCATTTAATGATAATAATGTGTCTATCTTCTTCTTTATGGTTAAGCTCTTCATTAATGAGATTTGTATCAACCTTAATAATTTCTTCTATTTTAGTCTAAAGCTCATTCTTATTTTAAAACATAAACAAACATCTTACAACATTAATGTGTTTATTATCTTCTTCATCATGATTATCTTCATCATTAATAATAGTTATGCCTAATTCAATGATCTCTTTTATGTCATTATATTACTTATCTTCAACAGAATTTAATATTTTATAATTAATCATTCTATGAACTAACTTTTGATATTTATAATATTATTTTTCTCTTTTATGAGAGGTACTAGTAATATTATTTTTAGATATTCATGAACTCAATATAAAATGTGGCATCACAAGTCTAGTAATAGACTTAGGTGCATTTGATGTTCTTCTTTGCAATTTAGATTTGTTTACTAAGGGAACAAACTTCTTTTATCTTTTAGAATATTATGCTAAAGAAAAGGTATCCTCTAAAATTTGTGAGTCATGTAAGGCTACATCATAAGAACTCATATAAATTTATTAACCAATTGCTAATCTAGATCATGACATCTAATCTTTTACATAATCATTAAATTGGTTATGATGTTTAATGGCTATTAAATTACATTGTCTTGAGCTATAAAATCCCATGTGAAGTTCTTTATCATTAAGCCAAGGATAGTCTACATCATTAAAATACTTTTCATTTCATGTAAAGTGATCAAAGCTTTACTTAACCTCTATTTCTTAAATCAGGAGTTATCCCAAAAAATGTTAGCTAGACCTACTATCTCTATTATTGTGCAAAACTAATATTTTTTATATTCATCAAACTTATACCTAAAAGAAATCCTTTAATTAACTAGTCTAATCTAAAAATTTGATTTGGGTCATAGCTCTTAACAAAAATTTGAAACATCTAACTTAACTTGACTTTGGATCTTAAAATTATCATTCTTATAGCTTTATCATCAATTTATTTCATTTTTATCTATTTTTTTATGATCTAGATTTATTATGACTTTGTTCTTTAAAATGATTTTTCATAATTTAAGCTTTTAGTTGGTTTTTAAAGTTGTCTTAGCCATCTTTTAAAATATCAAATTACTTAATTTAATTTTGTTTATGAGGCATGATACTTAATTTAAGTGTAACAAAATGATACTAAAAAATTTAAAGAAATACTAAATTTAAATTTCAAGTAATGAATGATGTAATGCAGATAAAGCTCTACGATGATATAATAATTAAAAGGAATTTTAAGTATTTTTAATCAATAAACTAATGTAAAATTAATTCAAGAATTTAAATCTAACAAGTCTTAATGTGCACTTTAGGAGGTCTAAATTTTTATGTAGAACACTCTCTTACAAGTGACACACAAAAGGTTATGTTAGATTCAAGTTAATTTAGAATAATATAAGTGGTGAAAATTAAGATAATTTTGTTTATAAAATCACAAAGATAAATTTTGTAAGCAAGCTTTTAAAATCTCAAATCTAACATGCTAATGATAAAATAAAATTCAAAAGATTTCAATTCACCTTTTTTTATAATTAAAATCTTTGAATGATTAGATTCCCTTATATTTAAAACCAGATTTTTTTTATTTCGATTATATCTTGCAAATCTAATTCTCTCCCTTGTTTTTCAAAAGATTTCAATTCACCTCTTTTTATAATTAAAATCTTTGAATGATTAGATTCCCTTATATTTAAAACCGGATTTTTTTTTATTTCAATTATTTCTTGCAAATCTAATTCTCTCCCTTGTTTTTCAAAAGATTTCAATTCACCTCTTTTTATAATTAAAATCTTTGAATGATTAGATTCCCTTATATTTAAAACCAGATTTTTTTTATTTCGATTATATCTTGCAAATCTAATTCTCTCCCTTGTTTTTCTTACTCTTCTTTACAAATCCTTTTCCAAGAGTGAAAGATAAAGGCATCTCCTTGTTGATATCACATTTGATAAGAACTTTCTAAATGCATTTTTAAAATGCAATTTCAAATAATCTTTTAAATAAGCTTAATTTCTCACCTAATTCATCACTTCTAGTGATTCAGTTTAAGATAGGCCAACCGTTTCAATGTTGGTGATTTGGCATGAACGGTTAGGGGACAAGATGTGTATGTGCAAGGCACATGCCACTTCAAAGTGTACTAGATCAGTCTAGTTTTGGTTCAACACTAAGGTTTTGGTTTAGCACTAAGGTTTCTCTTACACTCTCAGTTCATCTTTTTGGAAGGTAAATGTGACAAATCTAAGATTTGTTTTCGAAATATTTAGGCTCAATTATGTGTGAATGTGGTGTTGGGTGGCTACGAAGGAGAGTGCGCCAGAGGTAGCACATGGGAGACAACAACGCAAGCATTTGTGGTAATAAGATTTTAATGAGATTTTATACATGGACAACAAGGTTTGGAAAAGTGCAACACATATATGAGCTATAGAGTAAGAAGAGGGCAATGTTAATGTGACCAGAGGCTATAGAGCATGCAACAAGGTTGAATCAAGAAATTTGAGAAATAAAGGACATTTCATGAGGATAATTGCCTTTGCTTTTATGCCAAATTGATGATGCGAGATGGGAAGGAAACAAGGGTACCTTTAACTAGAGATTTTGAACTCTTTTGGTCTGTGAAATAAAAGTGGAGAGGGATGAGAAAAAAAAAACAAAAAAGAGAGATGGGGATAAAACTTACCTCTTATAAGTAAGATAATGCTCTTATAGGCGCAAAGTGAGCTTTTTAATGCACCAAAGTTCAAGGCTTTATTTCAAATTTATTAACAATCTCATGATTACATAGCTTTCATGATATTTTCATAAAAGCAACAGAAAAAACAAAACAAATAACCAATTAAAATAATTAACTTAACAAAGTTAAGAAAGAGAAAAACTCCAAACAATTATAATTTTTTATTAAGTTACTAAAAAAATTATAAAGAAAACAATAAAATAAATAAAGATAAAATTAACAAAAATTTTATCTTAAAAGAAGCATCATAGTTTTTCTCTTGCTCTACTATATCTCTTTGATCTTAGCCTTGTTATATTATTGATTTCTAATCATTGTGCTTTATTTGATGAAAACATACCTTAAATATTTCTAATGAATTTGTAAAAATAAATTTTTACATTTTAGGTAACTGATACTCACGTTTATGAGAGAACTTAAAGAAGAAAATAAGCAAATGTAAAATCATAAAGATTATCTTAGTTGAAATAAGAAACCACCAAGAGATATATTTTTACTTTAATTTTAGGTATTTTAATTTCATTTTAATTATAATATTAACTTTGATTGAAATATTTATCACAAGATACATAAATTAAATTAAGAATAATTATCTTAAAAAATTATTTAGGTTTTCTAATATCATTTATACATCTTATCTTTATCATCATTTTGTTTTAATCATATCCTTAAAAATATTAATTAACTTGTTATTAAAAATATCATAGTAGTAAAAAAAACTCCAATCCATTGATGAGTTCATTATAGTAAATCGCTTCGGGTCAAGGCACTAAATTCTGAACCTCTTCAGTACAATAAATGGGTCGAGAAACCAAATTCAGAACACAAATCGGGTTATTAATCCCACTTCTATAATTGAAGTATAATACATCGTTTGCTACATGGGTAATGACCTCTCGAGTGAACTAAGAGCAACCAACCTTGAATAGGATGCCTTAGGTGATCACGCAAAGTTATAAAAGTAATATTTCTAAGTTTTCCTTCACCTTGCGGGACTAAAACTTAAAACATTTATCTTGTAGCTAACTTCCTACTTTCAGGAGTAACCAGAATAGTTTAGTTGTGCATTTCGCGATCTAAATCTAGAACAATAGTTTAGTTGTGCATTTCGCAATCTAACTTCCTACTTTTTATAATGCATGCTTATATCCTTTGATCTTAAGATCTAAATCCAGTCGTTTGATCGTGATCCAGATCTAACAACCCAGATCAATTTCATATTTCGAAAAAGCATTAGTTAAACCACATCCATCCGATCACAAAGCTTTTACGATTGAACAATCCTGAACGTTTCTGATCATCCAGCTCCAATGCAACAACTATTTTAGTCATTATTTAGAACCAATGGGATATTTTATTTAAAAATTAATATCATAATTAACTATACAAAAATGAATAAATTATAATTACTAATTTGGTGTTTAATAAGTGCATTTAACCATTACAAAATGCTTATAAATAGAGTCTTTAACAAATTTGATTAATAATTTTTTTAAAAAAATCTAAAAAAAGTTTCAAACCAAAACATTCAAGTCGTTAGCAGCCTTTTCCCATCGTCACTTCCATACATTGTTGCATCCTTTAGTTGTCAAACTCCTAAAATTCTTTTTATTCTCAAATCAGCTAAGTTATCAATTTTCTTTATTCTTAATTGATTTAATTAAAATACTTATGTGTTACTAATCATTTCATCAAATATAGAATTATGTTTCAATTAATTTCGATTTTGTGAACGTCAAATATTTTCTTCTATTGTTATTTCATTTCATTGTAAGGTCGTAATAGTCTGCCTCCTTTATTTTCTTCTTATGAGGGTTTAGCCTACTCGATTTTTAACGAAATGCTTATAAAAAGTTGTTGTTTCTATTCAAAAACCTATGTGGTTAAAATTGTTGCCAAACAACTTTTCGAAAATATGCATTTTAAGTTCAATGCCATTTGAGTTTGTGCAGGTTATCATGAGTCGAATCTATGTCCGTGTCACGAATTGGGCAACTATCCATGTGCATTTGTGGGTCAAGTGAACCATTCTATTGATTAGTTGTATTGGCAGTTCGATGCAATGTAGCGAACCCAACTGTATTTATGGGTCGGGTGAACATGTTATCCAAAATAGGCATAAAAGACTTAATTGTTGATCTATTTTTGTTGAATGCAATCTAGGCCATTGTTAAGTTGGGTCAAGTTGAGCCAATGGTAAGCAACTAAAGTGACAATGAATGGAAAGCCAACCAAAATGACCATAATGAGCCATTTTTTGAGGTCTTTATTGCTTTAATGCAATTTTAGTCTCCATCTTTACTCTGTACATTAATAATAAATACCTTGATTGTTTGACGTGTGTCTAATTGGTTCTTAGGCATCAAGAATCCTTACCAGTGTCTTCACCATCGACAATAGGAGGGCAAATTCTATGCTTTATAAGTAAAATCATATGCATAGAATCTTATAAAAACTCTATGATTAAACACGTGAATGACAATAATTTTGAGATGTGGGAACCGTATAGGAGGGGCTCTTGCGTGAAAGACAATACAACTAGATATAGACAATACCTCATTAATAAAAATTAGAATGTTACAAATCTAAACTAGGTTAACATCCATCAAAATATCAAAAGAGAAAGATAATGAGTAATGCTACTTTAGAAACAAAAGGACATTAGAACAATATCATTACAATTTCTTTAGAATAGTATAACAAACCTCTATTAGCCCTTGATCTTCTAGAATCAATTACCTTTGGTTAGATGAATATCGAAAAGGGCCACGTAAAGAATCAAAGATGAGGCATAAGTGGTATTCATAAACCACTTGTAGAGGGAATTAAAGAATGGGTAAGGGTATAGGCCAAGTGCAAAAGTAGATCTACAAGACAAGGGAGAAAATGCATACACAAGAGGTCAAGATGCCAACTCACATTATCATCAAAGAGGTTAGAAATAATGCTCAATCAATCAAGATTCATGTTAATATAAGTAAACCACCAAGCAAATAGAAGGGGCTAAGCCAATAGTCATAATAAAATCGTAAAACTAGACATTCCCAAAATGTAATGCAATGTTGGAATTTGTTGCAATTGCATGTACTCATTTGCACAACAAGAGGCATGTCAAAATTATTAAAATGTAAGATAATTGCATGTATGATTTAGATATTCAACTCAAAACATTGACAATATTACAATTACATGTACTCATTTGCACAAGGAACTTGTTCAATTTTTAAAATGTAAAGATAATTACATGATGAGGTATTTATCTGATCGACATGTCATCAAGATGGCTAATAGGTGGAGTTGATGAAAATAAAATAAAGAAGAAGTGTGAATTTGTTAAAACAAAATAAAATCAGTTCAAAAAAATAGACTTGAATGCAAAGACAAAAGTTGGAAAAGGAGGCCAATATCAAAAGATTAAAATAACTCTAAAACATCACCATGAGTGAATACAATTTTAGCTCGATAGGATAATTAATTGTAAAAAAAATGCCACAAAAGCCAATTATCATGCCATTTTTTATCAATAAATTGATCTTTATTTCAACATTTCAACAAATTTCATAAAGACTACAACTTGTTTGCCCACGACAAATCCCTAGATAAAGCCCAAACATGCCTAGGAAAGAAGAGAACACTACCAAAATAGTCATCATAACATATTGCCTTCATGACCAACCAGATAGATCATATATATAACCTTCACAAACACATGTATACACATATGCAAATATATACAAATATATATATACACAAACAAACTAGAGGAAGAGAACTCTTAAGCTCTTTATCTCTCTTGGAACGTTGATTACATACATACCTGATATTCTACGTGTAATAAAACCAATAACAAAAACCCTGAAATAAAAATATTTTAAAATTTCATGCAGGAGCTTTAAAAAGCACATAATAAAATATGCAATAAAAATAAAACGAATGAAGAATACAACCATATAAATGAACAAACAGTAGATTCAAGTGAAAACATGTTTCAACATTTGTTTATGATTTAACAAATATTTGGCAAAGTTATTTCATTCTATGAACATTCAATAACAGATATTTATTTAGCACAGTGTGTGGTTGGGGATAAAATAAATACAAAAAAGAATTTATTATACTGGGCTAACCCACCTGAACCAAAAGGTAAACATGCAGCTCTGCAGACATGTACTGGCTACTGAATCATAAGAAGATTATTCACAGTAATGTTGATGTTGTTGGTTCGAAGTAGATCCTGGAAATACATGCAAGGGGGCTCAAAATTAGATATAAGTGAAGTTTTAGCAAACCGGATCAAATTAGATGTCAAGTTTTTGACATTACCTGAATGATTAGTTCATCAGGCATGTGAGGCAAAACCTCACGCACCCTCTCCACCATGCGAAGCAAGTCCCGAGGTGGAGAAGTACTTCTAAGCCGCAATGCTGCAACATTCCGGCCATGAGAAGATTCAGGTGGAGAAGAACCAACTTGTCGGCTTGGCCATAAGTTCCAAGATGAAGCAGCTCCCGAACCATGCGCATAGCTTTCACTAACAGATGCCAACTGCCGAACCATCATTTGAACCCCACTTAAACCAACGGATCCAAGTGCACCGGATGTGCTAGCACCATCCATTCTGGAGTTGGTCCATGGTGACACCCACCCAGAATCAAATCCTACTCTGCAGAAAAAAATAAAGTTTCTACGTTAATCTATATAACTAAAGAACAGAAAATTGATCAATAATAAAGGCATGAAAAGCTTAAAAAGTTGCAAATGTAAGTTTTAAGCTTGTCAAGAGAACAACAGTAGCAAGATGCAATGAGATCAAACCTCCATGAGGGATCAGAAGGGTTCAGTTGCTGGTTCAAAAATGCCGTAGTAGGCGAAGCATGACCATGATCAAGTCTTAAGTTAACTTGTTCGGTCAATTGTACATCATTTTGGGTTTCCTGAGCAGGGGAATTTGTCCGACTCTGAGAGGTTGAAGGAAACAAAGGTCTTCTACAGGTGGGACACGAATAGACCTCGGCCAGGCCTTGATCCAGCCTAGTGTATAAATTGACCAAGTGAGGCAATGTTAAGGATATCTATATATATATATAGGAATGGTGCCATACTTCAGAAGAAACCAAACAAAGGAGAAATGCAAGGTTACATTACTTAAAAGGCAATCAAGAGGAAGCAGTAGCATCAACTAAGAGTACAGTAAAAGGTCCCTAACATCGGCAGATTATGTCAGCCAAAAGAAATAAAAAAAATAAAATACAACAAAAAAAGTAAAACAATAATAAAAGGCTAAAAGTTTAAGGAAATTTCTACGAAGACACTATAGCATCTTCATCTCAATTTTAATGCTGTTATTTTTACTTCAAAAATGATGATGGATGATAGAAAAGATCAGACATTTATCTTATCAAAGAAACAACTACACACGTGATAAGAAAAAAATGATGATTTTTGAGGTGCAAGATTATGCCATGTTTCCACAACAGATTGCTACATCAAAAAATATGTATTTCTTGCAGAGATATAGCAAACCTTTGTGTTGGATTTTATAAGCATAAAAAGATTTAATAGAGAAGCACAAAATTGACAGAACAGGTAATATTGGATGACACAGCACAAGTTATACAAAGTTTCATTTTTTATGTTGTAATACGATTGGCGCATCTTCATGGAAAAAAAACAGTAGACAAATTTGAATCATGTAGACAAAAAAAAGTCTAACTAAAGAAGAAGAAAAAGAAGAAGGAAAAAAAAGAACAAGAAGAGAAGAAAAGAAAAGGAACAAAAATAAGAATGCTAAAAAGAACAAGAGGAAGAAGAAGAAGACGAAGGCGACGATGAGAATAGAAAAAGACGAAGAAAAGAAGAAGAAAATAAATAGCATATCCAAATCTCATTTGCATATAAAAAAGTCATAGAGAAGGTTCACTAGGAGTAAAATATACATAACATTACACAAAGAAATATGAACATGTTGGAGAAATGGAATGTGCCATAGAAAAGCGTTCTCTTCATCGACCATTACTTTGCATTTTGCATGACTTTGAAAATCATGATTAAGCAAAACATGATTTCCCAAAGCAATAAAACAAATTTTTTTACTTGCATTTGAAAATATCATTAAGAAAATAGCATTTTACAGTTGACGGAATAAAAAAGAATTGCATTAAGAAAATCCTAATTAGATATTTTGCATAGCCTTTTTAAAGGCAACCATGTGATATTTATCCAAATCTCACTTGGATGTAGAATAACTCATAGAGGAGGTGCTTTAAGAATAAAATATAGATAGCATCACACAAGCAGTTGCAAATACCAATCAATTGGAATATGTTGTAGAGAAATTGGCTTTAAAGGTCAGCATTTTAGAGGAAGCATTCTTGAAATAGGCTTCAAGAATTGATCATGACTAAGAAAAATGTAAACTTCAAATGCAATAGCCATGGCAGTTGAGGAAAGAACTGCAAGTTTTTGCCATCATGGCAGTTTCTAATGGTCTGAGAAGCCATTTCTTAATGAAGAAGTCAAGGAGATGAAACCATCCAAGACATTTTCTATGAACTGCGTGTTCATGGTGTTAAAAATTACATCGGTATATATGGAAAACGATTTTAAAGAGGAGCTCGACATATTTAGAGAATCTCGTGTCTTAATCTTCGAATTAAGGATGACACTAACAGAGATTAATGATGCAAATTTTAGTTTTGTAAACATTAGTAGATTTTATTCTCATTTGAGGCCGATGGCAATCAAAGTGGCAAACGATCTTCTAACAATGTCTTCTACTTCCACATTTACTCTGAAATCAACCAAAAGACAATATTAAAAGAGACATGTCTACAATATAAGAAAAGACATTTCTCCCACAGTTCGCCACAAAATAATCACATTCTTAGATGAAAATTTCACTTCCCCCACCTAGATATCAACATCCTTGCAAGCAGTTTTGATGAAACAAACAGAACCTTCAATTATAATAATAAGGTACAAAAAGAAAATGCATAAGTACCAAGATCTTAAGCAAGCAAGATGAAACAAATGATCGCAAGGTAGCTTTTTAGCCCTAGCCATAGGTCCCTGCAATTACATGACATGTTAGTCTCAAACGAAACCAGAGAAACAAATAAACAAATTTGGGGAAATTTCTCACTCTGCATATTGCACACTCATCATTGAATGATGATAGCTCCTCATTTGTTCCATCTGGAAGAGCTCCATCAAGGGAATTCAGAGCTTTCTTCAACTTGATGAATGCCCTCATACGCTTCATGATTGCACTCAAAATAGCCTGTTTTGTTTTTAATACAAAGAACCTACTTCAAACAACTTTCAAACAAATGAAAGGAAAAAAAAAGGATTATTCTTAAATCTCCTTTCCCCAAACCTAGCAACCTCTGCAGAAACACAAAAGGTAAGATCATCTTATCTTGTCCTCTACAACAATGGATTGGAGAATCAAACAAAAATTTCTATCAAATAAAAAAAGCATTAAAATGAAGATATTTACACGCAAGTTGAGAAAAATAATTCCATCCACAAGGTGAAATGTCATGCCATGAAGCCACCATATCATCAAGTAATGGCCTACGGCCATCAATAAAGTCATCATTTCTAGAAGAAAACCACAATTTCGAATAAAATGTTCCTTCCACTCTGCTAGAGATCCTGCAATAAGATTAATCAATTGGATAATTTAAGTGCTTCACACTAATTTATACCATCTCTGAGAGACTAAATCATTGAATTAGATAAAAGTCAAGTGCATCAAATCTCAGGAAAGAACAACTGCAATAGGCAAAAATATGAAAGAGTAATGATCTGAAATTCCTACGAGTCAGCAAAATGAGATCATCTGAAGTATAACAGAACAAAGTTCAGAAATTTGCTCCCAGTTAAGCGAAGTAGTCAATTCAACAGAATTACAATAAAGTAATCAGGAAATAAGCTATCAGATAAGATATTTAATTCCCGAAATCAATACATATGTAAATACACAAAACAAAATCAAATTACACAAGGAGCCTCTGTAATCCCAACACAAGATCCTGAATTTTGAAGTTGTATAAATGGTAAATAGATACTCTACTAGGCACAAGATAAATTGATTTATTGGATAACGTGATCAATTAGAAGATTATGTAGAGGATACAAAAAAATATTTTAGGATTCAAGGCTCCACAATCAGGAAACAATCAAACCAGAATATAACTTTCATATGCTTTAAAAATGATGTAATTTAAGAAACAAAAGGTAAAATCTAAAAAATGTAATCGTTTAGGAGATGATTAATATTGCACGAAATTTATAATCCTCAAGTAGAATTGAAAGCTAGTACAAAAGAAATATTTTTGATTGATTTGAAAGAGTAAATATAAGAGATTTGCACTAAAAGAAAAGCACATGAGCATAAAGACATTTGTGACTATTATAATAGGGGACCATCACATGAAATATAACACATAGCAGTTTTGTCAAGGATATAGTTCTACAAATATTGATTGTCCTTTAGAAAAGACATACATGTTATCAGGTTGACAGTTTTCAAAAAAAAAAAAAAACAAAAAAAACAAAAAAAAAAAACAGAGACAATATGGCGTGCCTTTTTATTCAAAAATTAACTAACAAATAAAAGCCAATTCAGCCGCTTACTCTTTGCCATTCATGTAACCTTATCCATCATAAACTTGTGCTAGATTTCTACGAACAAGAGTAGCACTATAACATATTATTTTGAAAATGCATAATTTTTCTATCAAGGCTTAATCTAAAAGCTCCATTTCAAAGTAATACGTGTAAGTATAAAATTGCACTGGGAATTGGACAAATGCTCTACTGCAGTAGTAGAAATCTTATATTTACAAAAAAAAAAAAAAAAAAAAAAAAAAATATTTGGATTACAATTATTTATATTGGTTTTCTACTATATACATCATAAGCAAAGTATGTTCTAAGCATGGGAATACAAGTGAAGAAATTATAAATCAAGCAATTGGAACATGAATACCTGCTGTAGATTTACAAAATTCGATTGAAGCAAAGCAGTCAATCCCATTGTCAACTGAATGCCGATGCCACGTCTCAATCAGCTGACAGCCATGAACCATCACTGCCTATAGATAATATGTTTCAGAGCCAACTCCAACTTTTTATTGATTAATGAACAAGGACAAATCAACTTTTTATAAGGCTTAAAAATTGAGTATCAATGAAGCACATATCGCTGCTATTACAAGGCAAAATACTCAAAAGCAAGCAAAAGAAACAAATTTTCCAAACAATTTTCCATATGACTATTCATAAGATTGCACACTAACAGTATAATGTAATATAATTTAATTGTATGCATTAAACAGCCTGAGTAGCACAGACAGTGGTAAAAATGTCTAAACATTTAAGAGACATACTAGTGAACAAACCATGCCAAAAGCATCCAAGAACAACATTCAATAAAATCAGCAGCAGTATATAACATTGGGTAAACACACAATAGGTGATGCATGCATAAGATTGATTACCAGCAGCGCCTCAAAAGCAATACTGAAAGGCTCGAAAAATGATAACAAAAACAAGCTGGATCTGAAAGATGTATATGCCACCATGCACATCCTTAACCTAGAAACAAATAGCATCGAAGTGATGTTAGCTAAAGGATTACAGAAAATATTAAAGGGATACTTTCAAAGTAACAAGCAAGGGAAAACATTGCCTATCAAGACTTTTATTGCTCTGTTTCTGGACCGAGTAGAATAAGAGATTTAATTGCCTACTAGAAGCCACTTCATATCAAGCTTATCATTCGTCCTCACCATCGAAATTCATTTTGGGACATCATATGGGATATATGTCAAATTATCCATACAATTTAAATGTGGAAAGGAAGAATTCATATAATTCAATGTTATGCAAAGTAGAAGCATCAAAGGCATACAATTCAAACAAATCTCCAAAACTAATGCAAGAGCTAACAGGTTGGGCCTGCATTTGTCAAAATTAATGGCTTACCAAAACCTCACAACCAACAAAGAAGTGGCAAACGACTCCCAAATGATCAATGAAGACGTTCAGAGTCAATGTACTAGAATGTAAATTATCATTGTTAACTTATTAAAGCTACACCAATTATATGGAAAGTAAATGCTCTTTGCATCTTCATATGGTTGTTCAAGTCCTTAGGTAAAGTTTAGGCATGGTAGCATATGTTCTATTAGTCACAAATTCTATTAAAACAGGCTTTTCAAGGAGCATTATTTTATTAACCTGGAAACTCAAACGTATGGTTACTAACCTGCTTGTTCCTACAATTAAGATTCCTAATTATAAAAACTCATCACATACGCAAGACTATGCATAAAGAAAATAAAATTGAATACAACTGCATACAAAAGCACATGTGAATTTTTTTCACTTCAAATGTACAATAAGAAGTTGAGATCTTAATATACCCATGGTAGCTCTTTCAAATTGGCCAAAGATTTTTAGATTAATGGGTATCCATCTGCCAGTCTGTAATGCCCAACTTGGAAACAAATTGATCCAGTCTGCTTACTCTAATATCAGTTTAACAGAAAGCAATGGGTGTGTACATTATATGCTAAAGATCATTGATAAGTTCAATGGAATAAATTTTAGTGCGGAGATATGCAGATTGAACATTAAATTATTTTGAAGGAGATAGTGGAGATATGCAGATGGAGCATTAACTTTTTTAGGAGGAACTGCATGAGCCTAACTTGGGTGGAAAAACAAAAATGATTTTACAAAGAGATTGGGAAGCCTCACACTAAAAATGCCTTGAAAATAATATGACAATTGCAAATAATGCAACCACACGAGAAAAGTGAGAAGATTAACATAAGGCAAATGAAGATCATAAAATGTATGAACATGGGCCATCCTAAAACAAGGCACATGTAATCCACCAGTTTTTCAATTTGAAGACATACAAATGTTTGCTTACAAGATTGCATCAGATGACCTAGATTACAAGTCAATTGAATTCCATTTGAAATTTCATTTATTATGATGAAATTTACACAATGTAATAATTTTGCTTATTTCCTAATGGTTGGAAAGGTGTTATAATCGCTAAGACTTGTTCTTCCAGATTAAGAAATCTAAAGTTTGACAAAGTTCAAGATCTGATATTGAGCAACGATACTTGAAAGAGAGATTAGTGAAACTACAAGTTTACAGCATGATCCATCCATTAAACTGGTTAAGCCATTCAAGTGAACTTCTTGGCTCCACACTCTATTCAATCAAAACCGGATTGGAGAACCTTATCTCATATGTCATAGATTCACCAAGTCATCATGAAGGGGAAAAACACTTCAATGAGTTTTGAGGCATATCAAATCAAATAGCAATATTTTTAAGAATAGTCAAAACATTAGAATAATGCTCCAAACACATGAAAATGAACCTCAAATGAGCCAGCTAGGAGATTTTTGAAGAAGTATGATTATGAAAAGAGGTAAATCTTTCACATCAAAGATGAATAATTTGTTTTTCATATGTACATATCTGTTTGTGCCAATAAATTAAACAAAGTCTAAAACAAGTTTTTCTTTTGGTATGTCCGCGAGGGGCATGCCTATCTCTTCTCAAATGACAACTATAGAAATCTCACCCAAAGCAAATATTTTGTATTCAATGAATGACATATTAAACAAGGAAAGGTATGCTAAAGAACCTTATATTGCAAGAGACCAAAGTATAAGATCTATACATATAAAACAAGAGATGATTCAGGAAGAAATTATTAGTTGAAAATGTTATTATTACTAGGCTTTTCCATAATGTAGGAACATGTTTGACTACAAAAACTTGGATTATTAGATCAGAAAAATTACTAAAAATACAAAGAAGGTATTTTTCTTCTTTGTTTAATTGGTTATTAAGTGATGGTGGCTGGAGTATATCTTGGTGAAGCAACAATGCAAGCTAAAAATTTTGCTAAATTGGAGAAAATTAATTCTCGTCTTAAAACACACCATCTTCCTTGCACAGCACATTTGCTTGAGAAATCAAGTTAGTGTGCATTTATTTACTTGTGCACTGGAGTCAACGTGAGCCACTACTGATTAATCTCCAACAAATAATGCTGCAACCAATAATTTAACTAAGATTAAAAGGGGTTATGTAATTTATTGTGTCCATGGCTCTCTTCAATTGCTTGCATGTGGCAATTCCCATGGTGCCACCATGTGGTCTGAGTGGCCTTTTCATTATCATGCACATGATGGTGTTATTAGGTTCCATTGAAGGTGAATTAATAAGCCTATTTGGTTGAGACTCTTACCATAAAGAGGAGATTAATAAGTCCAAGTGGAAATTGCCTTTATTTACTGACCATAAACATACAAGTGATAGTATTTATTTAATGACTTAATTTTTTGGCATGATGGAAACTCTCTATTAATATATAAGATCAAGTTGGATCAATATTTGTCTATTCCGTTAACACTAAATAAAACCAATACATTAATAGAAAAAAGCATAATAATTTTCATATGACTTAAAAATTTGAAGCAAAGTAATATGGATGCAGTAGACTATCTAAGTGGTTTAACCAATAAAAAGCAAGCAATTTCATATAGCAATTTAACTAAGTGAAATAGATATTAAAAATATAAAAGCAAATAACTAAAATAAAAGAGAAAAATAAAAATGATTAAGCTTTTAAGACACTCATTTCCCTCTAGAATTTCAAACCATAATAGTACAACAAAAAGCAAAATTAGAGTTCCAAAGTAGCCATAGCCACTTTTGACATGCCCAACAAAATTGGTTGCTTCACCTTACGTAAAGAGAAATCTAATGAAAAATCTATTGGCATACTGAGTAATATCACATATACAAAAATGTATTAACAAAATTACATTCATCAATCATTGTTATAATCAATTCTTATATAGTAGCAATATATAACATTGTTTCCTAAAGGTGGTTAAGTAACCTCACTTTTTTCTTCCCATTCCACTTTGTTGTATCATATCCATTTTAGTTATTAGGCTTTTAGGGACCTCTTCAGTGTTACTTTGCATAATTTTGACATTGGATCCTACTTAATTTCTGTAAAATAAGAAAACAATTTAGTACCTGAGGAGTAAAAATATGGCAATTTGATTAGATGCATTATTGTTAGCAAATAAATTGATCCATGCTAAGTATCCCTAGGCCCCTTTCTATAGGTTTATTGCATAGAGTTGGCCAAAGATCATAACCTAATCATACATATCAGCTACTATTGCTCTCCCACTACTTCACATTAACTCATAACATATCTAGATCATTCAACATTGAAATTATGATACCAGAACAAGCATCAGTCCCAAAATAAACACTTGATAAAAAAGACCATAATTGCTTCAATTATTACAATCATATAATTCCCAAAAATAGTAAACCTCCTAAATGAGTCACAAGATGAGTATGATTTTTTTTTAATTGGACTAAAAAGGGAAACATTCTCTTCAAGAAATAGCCTTTTGAATGAGCAATGAAACAATGTTAACAAAAACATTTGCAATAGAGAGTGGGGAGTGAGGAAGCTAATAGTTTAAGTAATCGAACAAAAGAAAATCCTTTTGGATCACAATTGCCAAGCGTTCCTATGCTAGGATACCCACCAAAACAAATCAACAGCAAGCACAAGCAACAAAGCAGAATAGACACGGAAGCATTTGCTGGGTGTTGTAGTAGGGGATGCATTTAACCGCTCAAGCCTGTCTTTAGCAAGTGACTGAAACATCTGCTAACAATAAATATTAAAGAATGCAAATAGTGAGTTATTTAACTGCTTTAATATCTAAACAAAAAGCAATTGCAAACTTAACAAATCTTACCTTAAGGGAACAGAGAACAACCAACCATACTGACCAAAACACCATTTGCAAAAGATGAGGTGGTACAATCAAAGGTAGGAAACTTCCCTACACAAAATACCAATATAAAAGACAAAATGTAAGGCATAGATGATAAATAAGTTGTTTCAAGTGCCAAATCATTTAAATCCATTCAATCCAACATCCAATTCAACCAATCGTCCCAATCCACAACCTGGTTTGTGATCAAGTTCAACCAATGGAAACAGTCAATTAAGGGAAAAAAAAGATACAATTTAAGTTAGCAATAAGGAGTCTATTTGGTTCACCATAAGTAGATAGAAGTAAATAAGTGAGAAAATTCACTTGTATCCATACAAGTCATATTACTTCCTCAAATCCCCCACTTCCATATATAAATTGTTGTAGTCAATTCCAAATTGTTTGTCACCCACTACTAATGTTATCAACAACTTCTATAACAACATTGATATCATAGGACCACCAATTGGCAACTGTTGTCATCTTTGATAGTTGCTTGCCACCAAAACACCACACTCTAATCATCACCATTAACGATCCCCCACTACCAATTCCTAAATATCCAAACAAGTAATTTGAGCTCTTTGTACATGTAGTTGCAAGGGAAATTAATGTGCAAGGTCGTTAAGGGCAAGCCAAAGCAAGGCTTAAGAGCATGGATGCCTCATCAATGTCAACGTTTGAGAGAATGGTGTAAGGAATCAATGTTGATTTGCAAGGCTGCGGAGAGGGTAAGGGCTCGTCTTCATCTCTTGCTACAAAGCTTACGGGGCTTTCACATGAGGGTACTACAAGCATGATTATAGTGCAGCACCCCTCCATGTAATTGTTTGTGTAAAAGGAGGATGAAGGCTTACAAATTTCGTCCAAAAATTCAATTGGTACAAAGGCCTCTATGGCTAGTGAGCTCAAGGTCAAGGATGTGATGGTGAATGTGGAGACTATATCACTAAGGACTCTCAGAGAGTAAACAACATCTACGAAGACAGTTCAAAGGAAAAAATTGAGCTCACATTAGAGAGGAAATTGTATTTCATAGGCTTTGAAATGGCAGGCAATCTAATGATTGTGGGTAAGACTCCTTTCAAAATCAACAACACTCAGATCTCAATTGTGCATGCAAGAAGAGCTACAATTATTACAAGTGAAGCACTTGCTCTTTAACAACTACATGCACACTAATTATATGTGCAAATGTTGTTGAAATAGTACAAATAGATTTTGCTAAAAGCTTATTTGCTTAGATGTAATTCAAACTCCATGTATATTTTAAATTCTTGAAGTCACAAATGATGAAATTGTAATTCCACATCATATTAGAATTGACTGAATATATTTCTAACACTAATGTAACCTATTATTTAGATTGTTACATTCAACATTTAATTTTTTTCAAAAATTGATTTCGTGACAACGCCATGCTAAGGATGACTAGCAATAGTTGTGTGCCTAGCATTGACGATTGTAGTATAGCCAAAAAACAACAAATCATGGTAGAGTTGATGGTAGTGTTTCATCTCAACAACAAGGGTATATTAATAGAATTATCGTTCCCTAAAACTTACAACCCACTTATTATATAAAGTAAACATCACATCCCTAATCTCATCCACGATGAAAGGATCATTTGTCCATGACCTATATCATTACAAAAAAACTAGTCAAGAAGTGAAGGGATTTGTAAGATATTTTCTTCCAATGGGGAGTAATAGGCAAAAGAGGTTATCACTAATTGTAAGTGTTGATAAGTGAGAGAAAAAGAGAGATTTAATAGTAAAAGATTAACCAAAGGTACCTTTCTTAATTAGCATGTATTAAGAATATTATTTTACATCAAATTCACTAAATTTTCATTAACGAAGAACATAAAGGGTTTTTTTATAGCTCAATTTTGTTAAGATTCCAATGTTAGTTCTAACTTTCATAAAATAGATGGTGCCTTCCACAATCCAAGACACGATACACTTGTTCGGCTAGGTTTCTTGATTGTTAGTTGCCTTCAAGTTCTTCTTCTAATAGTTTTCCTAAGAAAACCATTCTTCTCAAAAATGCTATAATTAGGGTTTGCCTTTCCAACTAACAGATTTATGGAGACCATTCTCCTTCATGGAGGGGTTCTCAAGTTCATGATGTCCTCAACCCTTACCATGGCTATCTCATCAATTCCTTTACATTAGGAGTTCCCACTTCTCAGGCTATTTGCTTCTTGTTTTCCTTCTTCAAGAATGATTTCTTGAGGTCATTTTCCCATTTGTTTTTCAAAGATTATTATCTTAATCACTTTGAGGTAAAAAAGAAAAAGAAGCATAGAAGGCATTAACAATAATCCCAACAAAGGGAAGATTAAACATGGGAAATGCGGTGGGTGTTTGCCATTTCAAGTCAAAGAAATAAAGAAGAACCCTACACATGCCACCTTGCATTTTCTCAAGTAAAATGCAATATGGTTGACCAAATGCCTACACACTAGAAGTAATAAGATTTGTGATCTCTAAAGATAAATCTACTATCATCATCATATCTCAATTCTAAATATGTAGTGTAAAGTTCAATAATAGATCGTAACAAAACATGGTTCTCATTAGGAGTAAGACCAACCCCTTTTTTTCACAATCTCTCGTTTAGAGATTAACAATCCCTAGGTTAACTAGCTAACAATAGAGAACAAATCCCCAACCATATATTTGCTCGAAAACTTCAAAACCTCAATTTACAAAAAATTCAAATGAACTTATTGTTAAAAATACAACAAGAATGCTCAAGCAAGATAGGCCTAAGACTTAAACATAATACCCCCATGATTCCTTAAATGAAAGCCCACTATCTTCCAAATGAAGATGGTTACCTTGTAGTACAAAGGACAAGACAATTGCAAGAGAAAGTAGAGAAAAAAATACCAAAAGCAACCCTTTGAAGAAGACTTACCCACCAACTCAAAATAGACAAAAGCATCGTAGGATTCATATGCATAAGATCCACATCCTCAATGTCATCTTTGTCGTGCACAAGGTAAACTTGTGGCCAACTAATAACATATCTTACAAATTGCTCTAAGAAAGAAAGTTTGCAAACTCATGCGAGCAACTTGACATCTCACTACTACTACTTTACGATACAACTAAAGACACCACTTATGATGGTTGGGGTTGCATCACTAATAAGACGAAATGACAAGCACCAAACTCATGACATGTAATCTTTACTAATATAGACAATGCAAAAAAGCCACGTCAATGTATCAAAGTATTAGACCCAACTATAACTTGGTTATGTGCCTTAAGGGCCCAGATCTTAATAAAGTAGGCTCCCCAAGAATGATAAAACCTTCAAATTTCATATTAAAGACAAATCACAAACTCACATTGTCCTCCAATGAGCCTTTACATGTTAGAATGTAAAAGGGACTATCCTAAACTTGAACAAAAAAATCACAAATGGCATATTATTCCTTCATGAAATCTTGAAACTAGCTATGAAAGCCAAACTTCCCACCCCTAAGACAATTTCACAATATGCTCCCAATTATAAGATCCACATAAGAGAGGATAACGGGTGTCTTGTTAGTATTAAATAGAAGAGTCATCATGACAATGCTTCAGAGGAGAAAAATCATTAAAGGCTCAATAATTCTCGATTCTCATGCACTTCTGAGGTGTGTTCCTTTGACCTTAAAATTGATAACTTTCTTGTTGACTAATTCTCACTTAAAGCTCCAACTAAAGCATTGTCAACCTTCAATGAGCTCATCGATTTAGAAGTTGTAAAATGCACAACCTCCTTTCCATTGTCATGACTAGAGCTACTTGCAACAAAAGAGGTTCCAAAATCAAGGGAAAAGATGTGAGAATCAACTTTAAGAGAAGTAAAAGGATTGAAGGTCCCAACATGACGAGAGATTGGAACCTTCCCCTTAACATCCACTCCCTAACCACTAGGCTTAATAGTACTGATAGTAAACCACATGCAAAATTGGTCGACTATTGCCCCTTCTAGGATGTACTAGCTTCACAACAACCCAAGGAAACCTGCTGCCATCTTGTGACAAGCCATTGCTTTCATGCTTACAAACCCAATTTGCCTAACTTCTTAAACAACAATTCACAATCCTAACATGTCTAAATCTCAATATTCATTCAATGTAAAAGGCATATTCAATAAAACCCTTAGCATAACTAGTCTAAGTGACACTTGGAGATATATTTATTTTTAAATGCAACAAGATTTAACTAGCTTGCTAAGGATCAAACTTTAGCAAAAGCACTCAACATACCAATCTTTGCACCATGTGGGCTTGCTCAAGAGAGGAAGCACTAATTGTCCCTATGTTCGACTTTATCACAAGTGAAACACATCATAGAAAAGCCTTCATATTTAACTCGTTGAAGGAAATGCCATAATCATAACTCACATACTTGCTTGAAGAGGTTGGCTTATTCTAACCTTGACATAAAGGAAAACATACAAAACCTTGTTTAGATTAATGGTACATGGGTCATCCCATAGGAGTGCTGACAGCCAATACAATTCTTACAACATTTTTCATACAAAACAATATGCGGAAAGCCCAGCCGAAGAAGACAAATCCATAAAAGAATTATGGAGTATAATGTGAAGGGCAATATAAACTCAAGTGACCAAAATTCAAATCCAAGAACTTATTCGACCACAAGCAAAAGACACAAACCCCTCAAAACAAAATCTAAACTTTTAACCTGCTAAATAGTCCTTGTCAACATTCAAAGGCATAAAGCCCACAAAATAACCTCATTTTTAATAGAATATTGTAGAAAGAAAATGAAATAACACCTACCTACCAAATAACTTTTCAACCACAACCTTATTAAATTTTTTACCTAAAAATACATAGTTTCAATATAGTTTAAAATAACTTCATTTTGAAAGTGCTCACTTTCTCATAGATCAACAACAGATAAATATAACTTTTCATTTTACTAATTGAGATAGGTTGGTGTTTAGGCTTTACCACATCTCAAAACAAAATAATCATCAACCAGTTAGACTAACTCAACACATGAAGATTGAAAAACAATCCACATCTTCCCAACATTCATTATGCCTCTACCAAGAGGGTGAAAATAATAACCTAAACAATTAACTATCTTAATAGCCTCAGCAATATCCAGAAAGGCTTTCTCAACAACATTAACATAAAGAGCCGGTCTACATTTAACCCTTGAAAAAAATGTGCCCCAACCCAAAATAGTCTACCAACAAGTTCTTAACTTTGAGCTCAAGAACCATAAAAAGCTTTGAGAACTAGAGCACTAGATGAAATATATAAGCCTTTAAACACCTTCTCAAGAGCTACTCCATGGAGAGGTGCTACACCCTAATCACATTTGTAAAACAATCATCTAAAAGGTCTTCAAACCCTATTGCATAACATAAAAAAGCTCTAGCTTTGTCCACAACCTTGCAAATTGACATCAATTTCTTGCACAAAGGCTTCAAACATCAACACCAACGAGACAACCATGATCTTATTGGCACGCTTGGCTCTGCCTTGAATTGCCTTTAACCAACTTGCACACATGAGTTCCCTTATAGCAACATGCACAAAGCGATTGAATCAACTCTATTTATTAGCAAGACTAAATATCTTTCATCATATACTTTCAATGTTTGAGGATCACATCAAGTGGTGCAATACAAGCCATTTAGAACCTTTATGACTTGGAACCATATAGCTAGATGAGTATACATTGGAATATGTGGAGCAAACAATCATAAAAAGCAACATATGTTGCTCTTTAGCAAGTTTAATCAATAGCAATAAAAAGAAGAAAAATAAATTGGTCAACAGCAAGATATCTAAGCATTGAACTAATGTCAAGGTTATTTGAAGTAGAAGAAATAGTTAGAATAAAAATTCCATGGTTCCAAATCGTTAAAAAATAAAAAGAATGTCTGATTGTTCCACATGAAATCAGTTTTAGTTGAAAGGGGGTTTATGTAAGGTCATCCTAATTTTAAAAATAGATGTTAAACTAATATGTACATCCTAAACAGAATTACTTGCACTCCTATTGAAAGGGGTGGAATTAAAGGAGATTTATTTCAAGGCTCAACCTTTAAAAAACAATGTAGATAACTTGATTTTTTTTCCAAATAATTTAATTCAAAATAAATTAATGGAAGCCTAGCTTGAATGCATCAAACATCCCCCAACACACACGCACGCACACATACAACAACAATCCCAACCTTACATCAACAATTTTAATTCATAAATAACAGTGGATCACCTCATTGATGATTTACAAATTGCAAGATCAAGAGTCGCATTGTTGATCACTTAACCAATTGAGAAATAGATCCACACTTGCAAACATATTCTTAGTTTTCAAGGGATTAGATTTTGAGGATTTCAATTAGATTATTAAAAATTTAACTAACTATATATGAATTATATTGAAAAAGTAATCATAATGCACAAATCTTGTGAAAAAGTGCTTGCTTTCAAGAGAAACATATCCATCGACATTCCTTTGTGCAAAACATTTTTTCTATAAAAAAATGTCCTAGATTTGAACCCATTTTCATAGACTAGGTTGACTAGTCATCAAGTGTTTGAGAGAGCTAAATTGTTGTGCTACATCTTTTGGCCTATCCCAAGACAATTATTTTCATAGGTAAAACAGTAAGACTGAGATTGATAAGTTTAAGCATACTGTAATTCCTTGCTCCATGAGTATGGCATGTTCCATCAACAGGAATGAACTTCACCATCAAAATTAAACAATAAAGAAGCTATCCATGATCTTGTTAATTAAATGCTTTTCTATATTATTGAAAGACAACAAATTGAAGAGGAATGAATGAAATCCTTGTTCATGACTTAGAACCATCAAAATGACTTATAGCAATTAAAATGCTCAAAGCTTCAACAAAAATTCAACATTAGTAGATAACAAACTAAATATCATGTGCTTAAATGGTATATGGAGATAACATAAACTATACACTTAAGTTGGTTTGCATTTAAAAAAAAACGTAGTTAAATGACATCAACACAGAAAGTTATCATGCTACAGCATCCGACTAACAGAAGTTCTATTGTACATTATCTTACCATGAATTTTTAAGAAATTGTTTACACGTTCTACATACATCATGCCAGCACAAATCAAAATTAAACATTCATATATGTAACAAGCTGAATAAAATTAAAGCAGCTAACCAAAGAATGAGGAATTACCTTATAAATGATATAATTAACAAGTTGCTCAAACACTTTCCTAGACTCCGAAGGATAAAGCTGTTTAAAGAAAATAATCTGCAAGCAAAACAAAGAATAAATATTTTATTGAGCAAATCAACCATACACTAAAGATAACAAAAAAATAAGACTGCCTAAACATTAGATGCGAACTCAGAACAACCATCACATCACTAATTTGTCATGAAATTTGTACACAATCTCAATGTGTTTGTGATAAGCGATTAAAGTGGTGTGTGCAGCATCGTGTAAAAGAAATCAAAAGAAATTTAAAACATCTATAAAAAGGTGTAACAAAATTCAACAAAACTCAGCATATTTAGCTGAGTTGATCAGTTCTGCAGTTAGAACCTTTTTTCAAAATAGAGACTACCTAATGAAGTTAACCAAAAGAAGGTCATCATACATTGAGAGATTGGCTATCATCTACATGTAAGTTAAATAAACTGTTTCTGAAGTAAAACCAAACTCCAATGTTGATAGGATGGCCTGTCATCAACAAACAAAACCGCTGCATACATTCAATTCAATCAGCTGTATAAATTCAGAACTCTCAGAGGCCACTGGGCCATGTCAAATTAATCTAATATTCTTGTTAATCTTCAAAAATGCATGATCCCTCATAATATTCTTTAGCCGCACCTTGGAAAAATTTGTCTTTCCCCATTGGATGGATAGATCGCTTGTATTAGACCTTAATGTGTGATGGTCAAAAAAATGGTCACATTGAAGTTTCAGTTAATCCTTAGAACACATTCTCTTATCTGAAAATCCTTGTTATAGTTACTCCTCTTACATAATAAATTATCATCTAGTGTTGCAAAACAAGTTAGCACTACAATATCATGTGCATGGCTTAGCTAATTTCTCTTCAATATAGATAAATGCATTACCTTTGAGCGTATTAAATCAAGTCATCAAACTATGTGCACACAGTAACTTGATCATAGCAAAAATAAGCTCAATATAAAGCAAGGGCACATTAATTAAAATCAACAGTTGCTTTACCTTGAGGCACAGAATGAGAAGGATGTATGCATTAACGGCTAAATTCACCAGCAACGCAACGGTGATACCTGAACCACTTATCAGCACAACAGCACGCCCTGTGTCTCCCAGGCTAACGCCATTCTTCGCGAGGAATGAGAGCACCCACCACTGCAACCCAAAGCCACTCAACACAGTACATACCCCCGACGCTACAATATAAAGTAGGCTCATTTCTTGGAGGTCGATCCTTTCTCAGTTCACTACCCAGAGTATCATAAGCATCACCAGTTAAAGAAACACGATCCAAGCGAGACCTTAAACCCCGCAGCCGGCTTCATACGAGATTGAAAACGCTGGAAAAGGAACGATTAAGCATGAGATCCAGTGCCCCAAGTCTACTCTCAAAACCCTTGAATTGATGAACGCGTAATCAGTCCGAAATATGAACGAAATCTGCAGAAGCGTTGGGAAGGAGAAAAGGCAAAAAGAGAAAAGGATCCTTGTAACTTGGGCTGCTTGACGCTGACGAAAATAAATGGATTCATCCGGGTCGGTTCGAATTAATCCGAAACCGACCCGCCTACATATGGCGAAGACAATTGAAATTCCTAAGCATGAACCTCCATTACCAAACACTAGCTCGCAAGTTCAAACATGTATCTATCTCACTTTCTTTTAAGCTTTCGTCCTCCGAAAGGTGAAGGTGACCGAGACTTCCTTTTGCACATTGTTCTTCACCGTACCATCGCATTCGCCTTTGAATTTGTTCCATTGATTTTGATCTCCTATCTCCGAGCTATTTGAAATCGTCGTTGATACCTTCACTACACCCAATTTTGTTTAAATAAAAAGAGATTTATATATGATATTTCAAATTAAATTTAAAATGTGACTAAAAAGTAAATTTTAGTGAAAATTATTTTTTTTAAAATAAACCTCAAAATAAAAAACTATTGATTAAATGAAATATATTTTAATTTTCAACAATATTAAAAAAATAATCCCTTTTATTAGATGAAAATAACTATTGCATTAAATTTTTCTAAATATAATATTATTAAATATAGCTTTTCCAAAAAAATAGAATAATACCTTTTAAATCAATACATTATTATTAACCTTAACCTTTTTCTCTAAAAACAGTTGTACTAAACTAATCCTAAGTTATAGGTTTTCTTTGTTCTTCATTGCATGTTAATGTACATGATTTAGAACAAATAATCAAATTTGTTTTATAGTTTATGAATTGAGATATAATATAATAATATCTATCTTAGTAATGTGTTAAAAACTTATATTAATATCATACTTATTATAATAAAAAAAAGATTAAAAAAACATCACACAAAAGAATATGATAGTTAGTGTCTCATGAAACATCATAAGATATTTTTTAGTCTAATAATTGATACATTAAAACATATCATATAATGATTTTATAATATCATTAATACTATTATGATATGATAACAAAATTATCTAATTGTAGAGTTTTATCAAAAATATTATCATAAAGATCTTAATAAATAATGTTAACAAAACTAAAGACTAGAGTATACTTCATAAGCAAAATACATACTAGTTTGTAATATATAACATCGTGCAATTAACTTTTACATGATACGTGCCACCATACAAAAGATACGTTAAGGAACAACTTTAGCAAGATTAAATATTAGCACTCTGAAAAGTGTGCTAATATTTAGTACCAATATTTGATGCTATCGATGATATATCAAATATTTTTCAAAAATTGCATCACACTTAAACAAAGTTGTTTTCAATATTTTTAGAAACATTTTATTTAGATTTATTCGCCATGACTCATGTTTAGAAGTTGAATAAAAAAACCAACTGTAAAGTGCAATCTAAGACATAAAGAGAAATTTTTGTATAATATTTAAAAATATGTATTTGTTCATAAAAGATATTTATTTTAGGATATGTTAGATAATTTATTTTATTATTATTTTTTTCAAAAAAAAAATAATCATTATTTTTATATTATTTTAATAACTAAAAAATTACCCTCCTAATATTTAAATTATTATTATATATTTTCAAATAAAAAATCAAATGATAATTTGTCTAAGATTTTCAAAATAATTACATCTCAGTAATTGATTATCAAATTCATAATTTTTTAATATCAATTAATAATAATGATTTATAAATTTTATTTTATATTAATTAATTTAATATTCAATAATACTCATAGGTGTGATATGTAGCATGAAGCAAAGGTGTCATAACTTTAATGAAGTTTTAGGTTTTGGGTTTTAATAAAATTTTCTCAATAATACAAACTTTGTTAGCAGCCAAAGTGGATGTTTACTTTATATGTTGCCATGGATCTTAGTGAGAGATTAGATATGATATTGATAAGAATGGTAATTTTTTTTTAACTAAAATGGAAGATGCCAAAAGTGGATAACTTTTAAAATATAGAACAAAAAAGTTAACAAAAATAATGAATATTACTATTCTCCACAACATTTTTATTATTGAAGAGACAATTTTTAAATTGTTTTGAAAAATAATCCCAAAATTAATTTCTGTCATACCCTACTTTAAGAGTTTAATTATTAGAAACAAACAAACATAACTCAAAAGATTAGTCATTTGTTCTTGGATGGAAGAGATGTAAGTAAATTCAAGTTAGAATGCTATGAATCATAGGTTTCATCTAATCTAAAATTGAATGAATGCTATTGAATATATTCATCCACTTGCAATAAGGATTATTACTCCAAGTAAATAAATATTGCCCTTTTTATGTAAAGAATCAAATAAAGAACAACACACGAGAGAACTCTTGTAGTTGAATTTTGATCTTTTTTTATATCAAAATGGTGGTAGAACAAATAAAAGAAAGAAGAGATAATTTTTTATTTTGTTGATAAGATTTCTATTCTACTGATAAGGATATGCTCTTCCAAGCACATAATCTCTTAACCTATTAACAAAGATATGTTATATTGGTATCATGGGTTTTTAATTCTATTATTATAGATGTGCTCTTTTAGGTATAGGAGAACTTCCTATTTTACTAGTAAGATTTTTTATTATACTAATAGAGGCAAATTCTTCTAAGCATAAAGATGATTTTTCTATTTTACTGATAATAATATGGTCTTTCAAACACAAAACTTTTCAAGGTTTCATATTCATAATAAATCAACACCTTGTTTTCATTCTATCAAAAAAAATTATAAAAGTACAAAAACTAAACCCATACCAAAAGTGAAATAACAAAAATGCCCCTAACTAATAAAGCATAAAAAATGAAAAAAAATGAAAAAAAAATAAATAAAATATATACAAGCCTTATATATCATCCATAATAATTCATAAAAGGTAAAAATACTAAAAATAATAATAATAAAAAATCCTAAAATCATATGTGAGCATGAATTCAATCTCCTAATGCAACTTGTTCTGCATCAAAAGCTTCTCTTCGATAGGTAAGTATGAAGCTTGGGAAAGCTTTTTCTCAATAAATCTCTTAATATGAGGGTGTCTTACAATGTTTAATATATCATACTTTTATTAGTGCTCATACTCTTACCAACTCCAAAAATATAATGTGTTGATCTAAAAAATCTAATGTAGCAAGATGGTAAAAAAAAATCTAACAATAGAAGAAAATGAATATCCCTATTGAATTACACAAAATTTTCATCTTCTCATATCCCTTCTTTAAGCACTTAAGACATCATTTTATAACTAAGAAGCACCATTGATGTTCCAATCACCATTGGATTAGTTTCCAAAAAATGAAGTAAATAATTACTTTTTTAATATTGATGTCCCTTGGGTTAGTTACTTCATTAATTCTATAATAAACGTTAATTGTTTTAAAATCAATCGTTATAAAATCAAATAAATCGGTTCACATATTTATAATAAATTTATCAAAAATCATATATCAATCATTAACGATGCTCATTGTTAACATAATGACCTCTCATGTTTGTAGATTAGTATTATACATTCTCTTATAACCCACTAAACTTAATGTAAGTAAAATAGGATCAAATGTTAAAAATAATAAAATTTAAATTCAAAATAAAGTAAATAGCAATATTTTGATGACACTAACAACAACTCAAGTAGGGGTGAAGATAAAACATCTAATTCACATATCATTTAATAATAAACAACTAAAAAACAACACACATAGTCTTAACACTGTCATATAACAAAAACCTTTACGAAGAGTAGATGCATCATCTCTTAAAAAATTCAATAAAATCTTCACATACATGTCATCTTTCATAGCTTTTATAAATAAAAATATAATCTCACACCCAAGGTCTCTTAAAAATCTTTAACATTGTCCATATCTATCTACATCCTATCTTATAATATAAAAAATAAGCATAATATTTTTAACACACAAACTATTATTTGCATTTGATATGACAACATAAAAATAAAATAAAATAGATGATACATAAGATGGAATAATAAATAAAATAATTTCTTATAATATATAAAAATATGAAATACTAGATCGCTGTGCTCGTAAGCATCATAGTCATGTATGAATGTTATAATATCCAAAAATTTAATATTCTATAAATCATTGAATACTATATGTATTTTAATATAATAAAGCTATTTTTTGAAAATATTGTATATGTTAATTAAAATATTAATATTATAAATTTATCTTAAAAAGTATCATATTTTTTTAGTAAGGTCAAAAATTTTATTTGAGCATGCTAATGAAAAATATTTAATAAGAGGACTTTAATGATTGTGAATTTAAAATTTTTAAAAGTCTAATCAATTAGTTATAAACTTTTTTAAAAAAATGAAACTAAATATAATTTTAGAGGGCATTTTAGTATTATTTACCATGAAACTACCTCTTATAGATAAGTTTACATGGGAGGTTGATTTGGAGTGAGGAGATAAAGGATGGGTTATAAAAAGAGAAGTCATAAGAGAATGAAAAGAAAGAGAAAAAGAGAGAAAGAAGAGAATAGAAGAGAAAAAAAAGGAAAAGAAGAAGAGATAAGAAAGATAATGATTATGAAAATAAGAGAAAGATTAAGAATAGTTAATTCAAAAGGGTATGTAAAGGTAGCAATGGTTAGAGGTCAAAAAGTTCCTACAAAAAAGAAATGAAGCAGGTTGGCTAAAAAGATAAGTAAATTTTGATTTTTTAAAATTCAATAAATTTTATGTTAGAATAAAAAATATTTTAATCATTATAGGTTGTAAAAATTTATTTTTAAGAATTAGAATAAGTTTGTATTTGATTGGAGTAAAAAAATATTAATTTAAAGTAGTTTATTCTTGACTAAAAATGATAGCACATTAATGAGGCAATAAAAGAGTAATAAATGAAATGATCTTAGAAGTTTTATGAATAATATTATAAGTTTTATTTATATATTAAAAATAATATTTGATATTTTATATATATAAATGGTATTATAAGAATTCAAGAGGATATAAAGTTTAGATAAGAACACTTCATCTTCTATTCAAATTGATAAATTCGATAATTATAATATATATATATATAAATTCATAATTTATCTATAAATGGTATAGTTTTTCGTATCATATCCTGATAAGCATTATAGGTAATGAAATATTTTCTTTTTTATGTATTTTGAATAATAGATAAACTTGTTAACTATAATGTAAAATAAATAATAATTTATTTATAATTTCAAATTATTTTTATTATAATTATTTTACTAATTTATTATATTTTTGTATAATATAGTTTTTAGCATATTACTTGCATGTTATTCATCCAATATATTGTGTACTTTACTAATTTATATGAAATTAGAGATATTGACATATATATAGTTACATAATAAGACTATTACATATATTAAATGATTAAGAAAATCATTTTGAAACTTTGATACTTAGAATAACTATTTATCAATAAAATAAAAAGAATAGAAAAATAAATATTTCTTAAAGATATTATTCTTATTATTTTTAAGATCAGTGTATTTTATATTTGACATAACCTCATATGATACAGAGAAATAATTGCTCATGGTGTTACAAAGTGAGGATTGCCCATATACTTAATATTGGGAAAAGATTTATCATTTACATGGTACATGATATGAGATAAGAATCACCAATTCTATATGATATAGGGTAAGGATTGCCCATTTACATGATATAGGGAGGATTGCACATTTACGTGATACAGATAGGGATTACCAACTACATGTTATAGGGCAAGGATTTTCCTTTGAAATTATGTGTATGATTGCAAAAGAGGCCTAAGCCAATACAAAAGGTCCTCTAAGGAGGATCAAACAAAAAGTCATCAAGCAAAAGTTTAAGAAGTGGTTTGGGGAGGGGAATACCCCTGCCCCAAGCATAATCACCAAGGCAAGCCGTGCGCGCTGCCCAATCAGCAGGGGCTTTGCATTCGCGACGAATATGCACAACAGCGACCGAGAGAAAGCCACCCTCAGGCGGGCATTGAAGCATGCGGTGCATCTCCTCAGCAGCCAAGAATCCATGTGGATCTCAATAGCATGAAACTCGGGGAAGGAATGCCGAACCACATCAAGAGCCTCCAAGATGGCTTGAAGCTTCATAGCCTCACAAGAAGTTGAGAAGAACCGTTTGCCTCCCACGAGTAGGGTCTTGCCCCAATGATCTCTAATAATGAACCCCACTCCAGCCAAGTCATCACCGATAGCAGCGACGCAATTGATCCTGACCCATCCAGCGGGAGGGGGAACCCTATGTAAAGCATGATGCAGCTCCAAGGAGTCGAAGGAGTTCTCGCTAAGCACGAATAGAGAAGGGGCAATATCAGAACACGCAGCAGTAGTAGCCACAAGAACATTGCGGACCATAGTGTTGTAGTCGAGAACAGCACCATTGTGTTTCTTGAGATTTCTGTTGTCCTATATACTGTGAAAAGCAGTGGCAATGATCGCATCTTGAATCATGTCCTCATGGCAACGCGATCCCAGTGCGGCAGTTGAGCCCAAGAAATACTGCATGGGGTCCTGCCCCCCGTGCACGCACAACCAACGACGAAACTCATCAGCAGCATCATAAACCTCCCGCGCGTGCCAGAATTCCTACGCGCGTGGACAGTCCTATAGCACATGGTGGGAAGTCTCGGCTGAGTCGTACCCCCAGACACAATTGTTGCACACAGCAAGATGTCTGCGAGCAAACCAGACCTGAGTGGGCAGCGAGTCGTGCGCCAAGCGCCATAAGAACATACGAGTCCTCAGTGCAACTTTGAGCTTCCAGATCCACTTAAAGCCCTCGGCATCACCCCTAGGTCTCATCACACCATCGTTGTAGGCTTCCCTAACAAAGTGCATGTAGGCTTTGCCAATGCTAAAAATGTCAGCCTCCGTAAAGGAATGAACCAAAATGTTGCTGTGCTTGTGGCTTCGTGGCAAATGCATGACCCTGTCAACAAGTGCATCACTAGCATAGGAGGAGATCTTATGAATATCCCATAATTTGTTGTTATCGAGGCACTCCATCACAAGTGTAGGCCAAGTAGCATCCATGTTGGTGTAAGTCGGCCACCACCGAAGGGGGAGGATGCCAAGCCAGTTATCCTCATCAAACGAGCACTAGTGCCATCCCCAATTCTCCAGACAAAGCATGGCAGTGCATCCTGCATAGCGTCAATAGTGAGCCTACCAGCATGGGAGGCGTCGCGCGGGGTAAGATACGGGTAGCATGCGACGAAGTATTAGTTGCGCAGAATATTTATCCATATGCAGTCCTCCCTCATAAGAATCCTCTTGCATTGCTTCATATGAAGCGCGCACTGCCAAGTACGCAAGCAATGAATACCGAGACCCCTCAGATGCTTCGGCAGAATAACTGTCTCCCAACCAACATAGTGCATCGAGTTGGTATTGCTAGCGCTGCACCAAAGGAAGCGCTGATAATCTTCTCAATCGCTTCGATGGCCCCCTTAAGCATCACACAATGGGTAATTACATGACTTGGAATAGCCTTAAGCATAGCATTGATCATTAGCACCCTCCCTGCCATGAACAATGGCCGAATACGCCATTTGGCAATCTGCATTTCGAGCTTCTGGATAATGTAGTTGAAGTCGTCCTTGATAAGCATTTTGGTTGGAATAGGGACGCCAAGATAAGTAAAATTCTCGCCAAGAGTCATGTGCAATTTGTTCACAACTCTCCTCTTCCTACTTTTCTTCATGGTCCCGTTGAAGAAGACCTTGGATTTAGCCAAGTTGACATTAAGCCTCGTGGCACTCCCAAATCTGCATAGAATAGCATGCACCGCACGTGCGACGCGGCATGAAGTAGGCGCTTTCATGAGAATGTCATCTACGAATAGGAGATGAAATACAGGGGGCACGCGCAGAGCGCAGCGAAACCCCAGGAGTGCGCGTGCCTCATACTCGCACGCAAGCGCTGACATGTATTCAGTAGTAATGGAAAATGAGTACGGTGATAGGGCAAGAATTTTCCATTTGCATGATATATGATAATGTTACCCAGATACATGAAATTGGGTGAGGATTGTGCATATTTATGATACAAAATAAGGATTACCTATGCATATGACACAAGGTGAGAATTGATCTATGGTGAAGATACCCTTATATATATATGAGGTCTTATGATATTGGTTTTAAAGGTAATTAGTTGAAAGAAAATTTGGGTTATATAAAAATATGTTGGGGTTGAAACAAAATGAAAAATAATGAAATTACTTTATATCTTTTGTTTTCGTTATGATTATTATTTTATTTAAACACTTATTATTTATTCTTTTATTACATGATTGTGATATACAATATTATAATTTTAATATTATTTCATTCAATTATATCATATTTATATTTTGTTATCTTATTGATTTATTTATTAAACTTTTTAGAGTCTTATCAGTATTTATACCATAAGTAATACCTTTATTACATTAAGGGAAGAGAATTTGATATAATAAAGGACCCTTCATTTGAGATGTAAGAATGGATAGTATCTTGAGTGAAGTCTTATTATGTTGGTCATCAATATTTTGTTATATGTAGCCAAATAGTATCTTATGTGAGATTAACATTTATTTATAGTTTTTACTAGAGATTTCTATTTACTGTAATATTGTATTCATTCGCATGATTTTAGTTAGATGGGTTAGATTTTATCTCACTTTTAGGTCTCTACCTAGGTTTTTAATATCATCACCTATCATTTTATTTATTCTTAATCTTTAATTTATTAATATTATTAAGAATATGATTAGATAAGGCCTTAACACATGTAGTCAACCAATAATATTAGTATTATATAATATTCATATTATATCATATATTTTATTTTTTTCCTTCTTTTCTTTCATATTTAATTCATTTTTTTTAATTTATTTTTCATTGCTTTCTTTAGGGCCTTGATTTTCTTATATAATAATTATTCCTACTCCTCAAGATACCATATCATATTATCATTTATAATATAATTAATGCTCACAACATCGAACATCTTATGCTAATGGTGTCATTATCATGTTGTGGTCTATAATCTAAGTACTGACAACAATAATGATCTTACCATATTTCAAGAATCATTGTTAGCATTACCCTACATTTTATGCTAATAATAATAAGGCCTCTATCATGTCATGGCTCATCATCTATCATCAACGATAATTTTCTCATATCCAACAACTATAAGATAAAGTCATAAAGAAAATTCTTTCATATATTTATTTCTTCTTTCTCATGATCTTATAAATTAACATGCTTAATCATTTTTTCTATTTTTTATTTTATTAATTATTTCTTATTTTATGTCCTAGCCTTATAACATACACATACATGCATATATGTGTGTGTGCTTATTTATATCTCTAAATGCATATGTATATATATATATATATATTATAATAGAATGTCATCTTATATATTAAAATATATGCAAATGGATTTATATCATGTAATAGGTTCACATCACATTATATTTTACAATATTATTTTAAGGTTATTAATAACTTAACCTTCTTACACCACAACTATTTAGCTTGCTTATCTATTAATTTTAAGATTCCTTTTAATTATTTTTTTAATCTTTTTTCTCATTTTTTTCACAATTCTTATGACTTGCCCAACATAAACTAATAACACCTAATAAAATATGTCCAAAATACAATTTATTGAGTAAATTAGAGATAATAGCAACAAAACTAAAGACAGTGACTAATAAAGAGCAAACATGATGAAAAATACCAATGTCTATTCCAAACATTAAGAGTAATACAATAAAAAGAAAATAGTATTACACAAATATCAACCTATCATGTAATTGAAAAGTTGATATCAAGTATTAAGACAACATGTGTCTTAAGAAAATAAAGATTTTCCTTGCATATAGTAAGTTCCTCTATCTAATACTCACAATACATTATACTCTCTTCATAGGGTCCTAAACTGTCATTTGAGAATCCCCAGCTCTGTAAGTGTTAACATATTAGCTTATAATATAAGTAAAAAATAGTCATGATATACTCAGTAAGTAAAATACTAGCTAAATGTAATAACATAGTAAGAGAAATATAATCATGTGATAATAAATAAAATGGAACAATAAATATTACTATACAAGATAATTTATAAATAAAAATACAATATTAGTACATATATGCCTATACATATATATCCAACTTATGTGTATATGTTATCATTGTATGATATAAATATCATATAGTTAGTAGTATATCATAATTTTTTTTTCTTTTTATGATCAATTTTATTTAGTATTACTTTATTTCTATTCTTTTTTTCACATTTATTATTTCCTTAAGAAGTACCTACCACAGTATTTCTTTTTCCCTTATTTATGCTCCTTATTTTTTGCATAATTCATATTATAGTTTGTTAATAACATGTTAATTTCTATTTTATTTTTAACAAAAAGTACTCTTAATTATATTTTATATCATTCCTTAACAAACTACTCGACTTCGTATTTTAGACCTTCTATTATACAATGTAATTCTCTCTATCATATTGTATGATCCTCAACTTACACTGATTTAACAAAAAGTTGAATAGAAGATCTCTATCAAGCATTCCATTAACTGGTCGTACAAATTTGATCTTCATTTCATACTTGTGTTATCTTATTTACCCATTACCATAATGCTTTATTTAATAATAACAAATCCTAATTATTTCTAATAATTTTTTAAGTGAATTTATAGATTTTAGATAACTGATACTCATGTTCAAGAGAGAACTTAAAGAAGATGAAGAGTAAAATAAAATCCCATGAAGACCATTTTAGTTAGAGTAACAAACTATCAAGAGATTTATTGAGTTTAACTTTAAGTATTTCACTTTTATTTTGATTCAAATATTAAACTTGATTAAATCATTATTACAAGATACAAAAAATTAAATTTTGTTTAAATAAACTATCTTAAAAAATATTTAGATTCTAAAACCTTGAGTATCTTATCTTAACCATCTAAAGAATCATTTTATTCTTAATCATATCTTAGAAAAAATTTATTTAATAAAAAAAATTATTATAAGGCACAAAAAATTTAATTTAATTTAAATTAATTATCTTAAAAAAACACTTGGATTCCAAATCTTGAGCATCTTATCTTAATTGAAATCATTATTGCAAGGCAAAAAAAAATAAATTTTATTTAAATTAATTATTTCAAAAAAATATTTAGATTCCAAAATATTGAGCATCTTGTCTTGACTATCTAAAGAATCATTTTATTTTTAATCATATCTTAAAAAATCTTTATTCAACAACTTATTATAAAAAACTTTATTATAACAATAAAAAAATAATTAATTAGTTAAATAATAACAATAATAACTTATTTATGATTAACCTAAACTATCATAACTAAACACATCACTTTTTGGGTCAAAGCAATAACTATTGAACCTAGTTCATTATGATAATTGGATCAAAACACGACTAACAAAATCACATTTATCAGGGTGAGATATAGGAATTACTCAACGACCTGCTTAACAAATATTATCAAATCACTAACATTATGAGTAATGACTTTTTGAGTAAATTAGAGGGCAGCCAACCCCAATAGGATGATAAAGAAGTGTGACAAAACATTTATAACCAAATATTTTAAGATCTAGCAAGCAATGTGGGACTAAAAGTCATTGTTAATTTCATGCGACTAGATTTCAAATTGTGAGAGTTATGTGAACTATCTGATTGCACAAGTTCACAATCAAATGATTATAATCTCATCTATCTTTTAAAAACACATAATTAGATTCGTTGTCCTATCACACAATTTTGTGATCGTACAGTTCGCATTTAATCTACACTTAAGATCTAATTTTAGCCATTAGGTCATGACTCAAATCTAGCAGTTCAGATTAAATCCTAATTTCTAAACAATACTAATTTAATCTTAGTCGTCCAATTGTGTAGTTTTTTATAATTGAACGATTTAGAGTGTTTTCAATTGTGTAGCCTTGCACAACAGTTAATTGGTAAGTTTGGTAAGTGCTTTTAGATATTGGAAAATATTTATAAATAGAAAAATTCCTAAACAAAATTAATTAATAAATTTTTATAAAATATTGAGCAAATTAGAAGAAAAATATCAAGTCCTTCAATTGTAAGTGGTCAGTGTTCATCGCCACTTATGTTCACGATGTCATTTAGTTGTGAAATTTTTAATTTCATATTTTTTTCTTAAATTAACTAAGTTCTTAATTTTTTATATTCCTAATTGATTAAATTAAAATACGTATCTTAGTAAAAATTTTATAAAGTAAAGAATTTTTATTTGTATTTAATTTTGATTTTGGGTCATCGAATTATTTTTTTATTGCCAATTTTATTTCTTTGTAAGGTCGTAGTAGCTTATCTCTTTTGTTTCATTATTGTGAATGTTTAGTTTACCCTTCTTTTGGCTAAGACTTATGTTGATATGTTATGCTTTGTCTAGTTTTTGCTAAGGGTGAATGTAGACTCGATTTTAAGCTAAATCACAAAAAAATAATTATCGTACATTTTTTAATTTTAGTTGATTTTTCTTTTCCACAATTTTCATCAAAATTTATTATTATAAGAAAATTAACATATTTTAAAACAAAATTAATATTTGCTCAAAATTACTTTTAAAGATGTGCTCAAGCATATTAAAATTTCTTTAAATATGTTTTGAAATATACAATTTTTTATTCTAACAACTCACTCCCTCTTGCTAAATCACACTTCAACTTATATGATCCATAATAGATATCTAATTGAACAAAGAATGAAACCGATGATCTATACTAAGCATTTTCATGAATTGATCATGCTAGTTTGATCTCTATATCATACTTACATGATCATCTTAACAATTACTAATAGGGAGAGGGATCAAATGGATGATCACCTAGAAGCATTCCCTTACCCAATCATATTGTCTAATTATACTATTATACTAGTATTATAATAACCTTCAATTTCTAACCTAGATAAGTCAATTTCTTAAAATATGCTATGTATATATAAAAAAATATTAAAATAATGATGAAACTTAAGAGTATATTATAATCTCATACTTGATCAAAAATATTATTTGAGCATATCAATAGGAAGAGCTCTATGAGATTAGTTCAATGACATTAAGTTCATAATTTTTAGAGACCTAAAGAACTAATCATGAATTTTTAAAGATTAAGATATTATTATAACTTCAAAATTAATTTTATGAAAGATTTGCAGCTTTGTAAAATTTGGCTTATGTTAAAGTTAGTTTTATAATGATAAATTTATAAATATGAAAATGTTAATTACTTTATGATAGATGTATGATTTTAAAAATTTTGACTCAGAAGAATTCATTTTGGTGGAGCATATATTACAATTTTTAAAATGTTGGAGAGTTTTGTAAAAAAAGTGCCAGGTATAAATATAAGTGTATTTTGCCCATTTAGGTTTTCATTTTTTTAGTGAGTAAAAGTAACTCTAAGTAATAAGATTAATAAATATTAATTATTGATAATTATGATAGTTAAACCACCATTAGAAATTATATAAGCTAACTTATGCATCTTCTCTCTTAACAAGGATGAGTTTGGGTTTGAGTTATCTACATGCAAAGGTAGCCAAAAGCATGAGTGAGTTAATGCTTTCGAGAAGTTGAAGGAGGTGCCAAGGAAGCATTATCGTTCCTTCAAGAACTAGGAGGAAGAAGTCAAGCTTAACAAGGAATGAGACACTATATACCACCATGTCAAATAGTTGTGAGCTCAAAATTCTTTATTGTTGTTCCTTGGTAGAAGGTTTCGATCGAGAGAGTGCTTTAGCTTTAAGAGCCATTGTTATTAACAAAATAAGTTCATAAATTATTTATTTTAACTTATTGTATTGTGGGTTCTAACAAGTAGAGGAGAGGAGAGAGATGAAAAACCAAAGGAACTTAGTATTATTAATGAAAAATGATTTATTTGTTCATATTAATACAAAGAATTATAAGACTTAAGCTGTCAAGTTCATTGCATAAGGATGATATACATATTGTATCTATATGATGGATTGAATTGTTGGTTTCATCATACAAAAGGAGATATAGGTATCAACCTTCTATGATGTAGTTGAGGCAGAATATATGGTCGTATAGATACGATTATGAAAATCATACTGAATGATCCTTTAATGGCTTAAAAGGAGAGAGTTTGTTAAGGGAGGGGTCAAGATTATATTATTATAATTTCAGTTGATCGTACAGGACGATTAGTTTGGGTTAAATAAAAGAAAATTTGGCTAAGTATGAGCAGTCAGATAGGTTTGATGGATATGAACATAAGGTATAATGGTTAGAAGTTTAGTTTACAATAAAGATTGTATGAAGGAAATCATATTAGGTAATAAGAATAAAATGCTTATTGGTTTAATCATATAATATGATATTCATATCATATCAATACGATCGGTGGACAAAGTCAACAAACTAATAAGAGAGAAAATATGAATCATTCAATACAAAATGATTAATCATACTGTATGATTAATAAGGAAAAAATATGAATAAATAATCAATTAGGAAGCTAAGGAAAGATCATATAAGTATGATGCATGGAAATGTGTTATACAATCTAGATATAGATTAAATTGAGGCATTGGATGAGTTCATTAGAATGATTATACAAATGTTCTTATTTGGAAGATCATAGAATACAACTTAGTTGATCGTATTAGATGATCAATTAGAGCTTTAAATAAAATGACTAAGTCTTAAAAGAGAAGAGCCTAATATTGAACTTGTATATTGCATAGCATCATAAAGTATAATGGATTGGTAAAAAATTAATAGTGGGAATGAAAGGTATGATCAATGAGATCATAATATACGAAGAATGAAATAATGCTATACTATATTATTAAAGTATTGAAGTAGTACAATTAGTTTACAAGATAGTAGGATAAAAAGAGAATAAGAATAATATAATATGATATGAGAGATCATACTACATGATTAGTGAATAATATGAATTATGTTAAAGTATAGTATGATCATATGGTATGAACTCACGTTTCATAAGGTATGTTCAGAAATGATATGAATAACATAGAATTATGGTTTTGAGGATTGAATGGTAAAATGAGTTGATTGTATATGTATGTATAACTCAGGGTATTTATTTACTTTTTGGATCATACAGTATGATGGAGAAATCATAAAGCACAATCTAAAGCAAAAATTTAAATACTTGGGAAGAAATTTATAGAATCCAAATTACTTGATAAGCATGTTATATAAAAGTTATGTATTAATCATTTAACGTGTATTTTTTTCTAAGAAAATTTTAAGAAGAGGAGATTAAATAATGATAAATTATTTAAAAACTAGGTAGATAAATTTGTAACTTGTGATACAGTATAATATTATCTTTCATATTTTTATATAATTTTTTTAGATTATATTCTGTTATGATGAAAGTTGCTTATGTTTTATTTCATAGTTTAGCATAAACTTGATGACATTTTGCATTACTTATCATATTATTTTACTAATTATACGATCTTTCTTATTGCATGACATCATAAAGAATAAGATGATAAATAAAAATTAAAATAAAATAGAATGCATTTTGGTTTTAAAAATAATATTTGGATTAACATATTTATTTAATATATAAAAATATATAGCTAAAAAAAGAGTTAAAAATAGATACTTGAACACATTAGTCTTGACATTATGCCTAATATGTTAAATCACAATATATTAATTTTTGAATCAGATATCTACTTAATGTATATATTATGATATATATATATATATATATATATATATATATATATATATATATATATATATATATATATATATATATATATATATATATATATATATATATATATATATATATATATATGACATCATAAACAACATGTTTGATCATAAGGTATTGATATCATATCTGCCTAATAACAATAAGCCCAGCATGCTAGATCGTAAGGTATTGATTTTTAGATCAATTATTTGCCTAGTATTATGTATGTAAATTGGATGAGTGTTAACTAAAAATCATTTATTAATATGATTATTAGATTCAAAGATGATAGTGATTAAAAAAGAATTAGTCTTGATAATTACATAAAAATAAGTAATTAAAAATAACAAAAAAATTAGTATTTATATTTCATCTCATTTACTTCTAATATACACTTGATATTTATTATGATTTTAAATTTATTCATATAGTTTATCATTACGACTTACGATATGATTTTTAATTATTATCATACTTGCATATTTATATTGACATTTCTTTTACATTTATCTCATTATTTTATCTATTGAGATTTATAAATCTCATTAGTTTTAATATATAGGTTATGCATCCATTATATCGAGGTTTAGAGATTTTTATGTCACTAGAGAAGACCATACTCTTGAGATTTGAGAGTCAATAGTACTTGGTGTTAGTTAGATGTTGATAATATGATATAACATCATTTTGAATTTTTACATATTTTCAATACACTTATGATCAAATTTTTAATCATTATGTTTGTATTTTGTTTTCATTTTAAGATTTTATTTTGTTAATATTAGGGAGTTTGTCACACTAATAGGTATCCACCTAAAGTTAAATATCATTACTTAATATTTTAATTATTCATAACGTCTTATTTTCTATCTAATTAAGTAGACGATGGGATAAGGCTGTAACAAGTATGATGATCATCCGATAACTCATTTAACACAAGATTAAAAGCCCTTCATTAGCTCCCATTACAAAGGTCATACACATTATATATGCGATCATCTTGTATGATTATTGCACCTAGAAAAACTACACCAAGCAACTCGTTCACAAATCTACCAAAAACTCGATAGATTGACTTCCTCTCAAACCTAAGCAATAAATATATGTTATATAAAGAAGAACTTGGGTGAGATTTTACCTTACTATGCAATTCTCGCAAGATAAAGATTAGGAATCCTTTTCTTTCCCACAAGTTCTTCCTCTTCCTCTCCAATACCTTGAATTCTTATAAAATCGCAAGCCAAACCCACATAGATCTTTCCTTCTCCATTTTTCATGAGGTCTCCTCATACTCCATCTTCCTTCACTTGAAAACTATGTATAAGGTCAAAGCTTTTGCAAGATAAGTCTTATCCCAATTTTTATATAAAGCTTATCCTTTTAATATTAAATGCTTTTGTTTGTGTTTTTTATTTCAAATTTTAAAAAAATTCAAAAAATATTTAAACTTTTAAAAAAATGTAAATTACATGCTTATAGATTTTTCAAGTTGAGGCCTTTGTAAGAGTATGCTCAAAACTAGGATCTAATTACTGTCATTCTTGAATGCTTTTTTATATGCCCATTCATCAATATATTTGCAACTTCTAAATATGAAATGCATATATTCAATAAATGTTACTTTATTTGAAGGGATAATTGAGGTTAATTAAGCAGGCTATTATAGTTCTTATTTCATTCTATCAATATCTACATATTTTTAATATAATAAGCATTTCTAAACATAAGTACAAAGATCTTATAATTCCTTCATTCTATTATAGTTTACTATAAAAACCTCCTCATCGCATAGCCTGATCCATCATTTCATACAAGACGATTAATAGTATATCATTGTTTGTACATTGGGTCGGATAGACGTATCAAACCATTTAACAATCATATCACTTAAATCCTAAGTATTCTATATATGCTATTTTTAAAATATATATTATGTACATTCTAAATCTTTAATATTAAAATACTTTTCAACAATCATAATTAATGGTGTATTATTTTTTAAATATAATAATAATTAAGGTGTCATCTTTATTTTTATATTAGCAAATCATGAAGAAAAGCAATATTTATTAATATGAAGCTATATCGATATGATGATATTAAGCATATTCAATATGCTCGTATATGATTTTTATTTAATTTAATGATATTTTTAATTTATTTGGATTAAAAGGTCATATATAAAACCCTTATAATATTTTATTTTTCTTTATGTACATTTCTTTAAGTTTTAGTTTTTTTTTTCTATTTAGACATTTTTGTCATTACATTTTTTGGTCCAAGTCTAACCTTTGCATTTTTTAAATAAATTTTTATGAAAATGAAAATAGATATGATTCTAGTTAGTTGTGAATGTAAAACCTTGATGGCTCTTTTATGCATGTGTGCATATGTAAGAAAAAGGCACAAGTCAACCTATCTTAATCCCATATAATAACTTGGGAGACAAAGGAAAGTGAAGGCAGGTTTTCACCCTTCTCTATAGCTATTCACCACCATTATCCTTCCTCCATTACTCTTTCTCTCTCTACTATTTTTAGCATTAGAGCATTCTTTTGTATGTTCCAATCATTATGACAATCCATCTTCATTGCTCATTATTTTTCCCTTAATTTCCCCACCTTCAACTTTTACTTGCACCATGCCAATATTCTAATTGTCATAAAGTTTGCTAAAAAAAAGGAAAAAAAAACTACTCCAGGTTTCATGCCACTTACTGCCAATTGCCATCACACTTGTCTTCAATCCCTTGGTCGCATGCTCAATTGTTGTTGCAACCTACTCTTTTGTAGCATTGCCTCTCTTATACCCAAGCCTTTGATCTAGTCTCTTACTTGCACCCTACCTTTTGGCTCACCAACCTTTACCAGCATCATTGCTCTCATTACATGCAAACTAACTACATAAACCCTAGTTACAATGTTGCTATTCGCTCCCAATTGTTGTAGCGAACAAAATAGAAGTAGCTTAACGACCATCAAATGAGCACAAGCATGGGCTAGGCACAATGCTGCCTAGGCCAAACAGTGTGAGCCATAACAATGAACCATCTAGCTTTTACTAACCATGTTTGGGTACAAATTTTCAAAGTATTTTTCAAAAGATTTTGGGTCAAAATTTGAGCAAAATTTAAACAAACTAGTACCTTCATCATAGAGTTCATATTAGTTTAGACAAAACTATTTTAAAATATTATATATAAAGTAATTGATGTACAATGAGTCTATAAAAGAGATAATCTTGTTAAAGTATTTTTTTTCATTTAATAGAATTATCCCTACTTAAATATTAGTATATGTTACAAATTTATAAATTAATAATTGAAGAATAATTCTATTTTAATTTTTTTAACTCGCCTAAAATATCATTAGTTTTAGTACTTAATTGAATTTTTTAAGAGACTTATGTGACAACCATGCTAGCATTTGATTATATTCTTAGTTTGCTATTTATTAAAAAATTATTTTAAACATTATGCATTGAATTTAATTATGTTCGCTTATTTACATTATTATTTTAGTTATATAATGAATGAAAAAAAATATTTTCATATTTTAATTATATTTTTTATTTAATATATCTTTTAAACATAACCAAATAAAAAATGTAAACAATATCAAGAATAAAAACAATTTAAGAAAAAAATTACAATTATTTATATGGTCCAAAACTTCACAAAGGCGTATCATAACATTCTATCAACAATTGTATCCTAAGGATTACAACTCGGTTAATTGTATCATATTGTTGTTTTACTTTATCTTTGAATTTAATATCAACATCTATTTTGGTGATAAGTCATTTTCCTTATAAAGTTTTGTGCAATTTGAACAAAATGTTCATCATTATTATCTTTGATTAGTTGGGGATAATGTTTAAGTTTCGTCTAGATGAACGATGTTCCCTCTCTCAATTTATTGTATGCATAAAATTAACATCAAATATGTGTTATTGGAAATAGTTTTTAGGTTCCTTTCATTCATATTTAAACAAAGGAAAAAAAATCAAATGTTCATGACAATATAAAATTAAATCATAAAAGATAAATTGAGAAATAATAAAAAAACAAATTAAATAATTATACATGTCAATATAATGACAAAGTATCAAAATTATAATAAATTCAAATAAACAATAGAATTTAAAAGAGTATTTGTTGCTCTATAAAGTTTGAAGAGAATTGATTTTTATAATTCATTCATATTGTCTTTGTATGAAAAACCTAAAGACTATCTTTTCTTTTTAAAACAAGCAACTAATGAACTTTTTTGACCTTTAAATACAATTGAGCTTGAAATTTGGAGTGTCATAGAATCTTCTTTATTTTAGGCTCTATGAACCAAACATTGGATAAAAAGAAATCAACATTGATTAATATTGAAAGATTGATAGATAAGATTAATATATCTAACATCACCAATTTTTAAATATCATAAAAATATTCATTATGACATACATGAAAATATTGAAGTGCCAATAATTGATAATTCATATGATGCTTAAATTTTTTTTTAATTGAATAAATAAAATATTCCTTTAATCATTATGAGAATAATTATCATAGAATAGACTTTGAAACATTAAAATTAGAAAGTCATGCTAAAGAATATTAACTATATTTTTGTATAATTTGAAAGATTCTAATCTTAAAAATAAATTAGAAGTTTGCTTTTAAAAGCTTATTCTTAAGTTAAAAAAAGAGAATTTATTTCTCTTCATTGATAATGCAAAAAAAAAAAAAAGAATATAAGAAGATTGATTTAAAAAAATGAATCCCTGAACAATTAACGATTAGAAGAAAAATGCAGAAGAAAAAAAACTTAATAAAAACTAAAAACCTATAACCCAAACATTAAGAAATATGAATATATTTTGATTACATATATGCATATTGATATTTCTTCTTTATATTTAACCAAAATTAATTTTTATTATATGTTTAATTTACTTAAGCAAAATATTGAATTTAATAATTTTAAGTGTTAATAATATTTTTTTATTTTATTTAAATCGTAATAAATCATATATAAAACGTTTACGATATGCTATCTTTTATTTTGTATATTTTTATATATTTTGATAATTTCTCTAATTAAGGTTATTTTTTAATTTTTTTTAATTTTAAAACTACTTTATTATTTGCCTTTAATAAATAGTACAAGTTAATGGTAAGGTACATGTATGTCACTTATAAACACAATGAAAAGTAATCCATGACTCTTAATTATTAGTATGAAATATAGGTTTGATAAGCCAATTCACCAAACCAAACTTAGCGTACTTGTATGATGTTACAGAATATATGTAGTTATAATGTAGCGATCAAGCTAAACTGAAAGCATGTAAACTTGTTTGTCCAATGCAAGTACCATTGTCCTGTCGTATAGCAACGATAATGCGCAAAAATGAATAGTACTTAGTGAATATCATCGTCGTAAAGCTATCTTAGCTATGCGGTGTTCAAGGGAACGATCTGATGAATATTGCCTTGGCAACATTCTGAGACGAAATGTGATCATTTTCGAGCGATGAGTTGAAGATTGGAACAGGAATAGGTAAATGAAATATTTGGTGAAGAACAAAGCATACCAATATGATGTAGTATCATTTGAACAGTGAATTCTCATGTTTGATTATCACCATCCAAAGCACCACATTTATGCATAGTGTTGAGTAAGTCCCAAGCATATGAAGATGATCTTCCAATGTAATACACTGAAGCGATTAGCGGTCCTGCACGAGACACCCTGAATTGAAATATCATTTGGTACGATGGTAAAATTCCTTTTGTATGTTGAAGATGCAACCTTGTTACTGTCGTTGGATTTGAGCATCATCTTGGTCTTCCTCTTATATGATAAGATTGTATGGTTTGTATGATGAGCAAAAATATGAAAATCTAATTTTTTCATGTATATAATAACCCTGCATTAAGGTGGGATACTAAGACTGTCCCAAGTGAGTGCTTTGTTGAAGTACCCTATTATTTTTTTAAGGGTTCGATTGTTTACGTCTTTATATGTCACTTTCCAAATTACCAAGAGAGTTGTAGCTACCATCTTAACTTGTATAGAATCAACAATTCTCCAATGAGGCATTTTGCTTTCTTGGATCATTCTAATTAATAAATTATAATCAAGCTCAATCTTGGCATTGGTGTATTAAATATGATTACACCAATGTGAACCTTCTTGTACTTGACAAAGATGTCTCAATTGTCAAACACTAACCAATTGGATAAATAAAAGCATAAAGTATATTACCTTTAAAGTCTCTGATAATATCACACACATTATAATTGTTCTTCTTGTAGCTGTCATATATATATTTACTTTCATGGACCGCGAACCCAAACCGGTATTTGAAGGGTTAGGTGAACCAGGATTTGGGAATAAATCTGCGTAGCAAATTTCGCAGAAATTTCTCATAGAAGAAGAGATTGCTTCGTGGGTTCTTCAGCTTCTAACATCATCGCGTGTGACGAAGTACAGGGGACATGACGTGAGTGGTGGAAGGCAAGTGAGGAGAAGTTGGCATCTGAAGCTGGTGGTAGAGGCGTACGAAGGAAGGTGACAGGAAGCTAGAGACGGGAAGGAGCTCGCGACAGAAAGCTAGTGACGGGAAGTTCATGACGGGGAGCTGGCAGTGGGGGGTTGGTGACGGGGGGCTGGAGATGGATTGTTGGTGGTGAAGTGCAAGGGACAGGACATGAGTGGCGGAAGGCAGGTGAGGAGAAGTTGGCATCTGAAGCTGGTGGAGGCGTAAACGGAGGGTGAGGTACTGGGTCGACGCCAGAGACGGGATCAGGGAAACTCATGATAAGACGAAAGAGAAGGTGTGCACGTGACGGGTAGCTGGTAACAGCTAGTTGACGCGCGTGTGAGCAGGCACGTGAGAAGCCAAGACCGTTGTGTAGAACTGCCTGGCCATGTGGATCCGGGAATTTTGAATTTGAAATCCTGAGTGTTCGCTCTGAGCATGGGCGCAGGGACAGGATTAAACTGCAAAGTCATCTCGCGGTGTACCATATCGGATCATCCCCTTGCATGGTTATGGGACACCTGCAACCTTAACGGGAAGAAAGATGTCGGGAAGCAAGGTGAGGAAGAGTAACAGGAAGGTGAAGACCTCTGGAAGCAACTCGCCAGTGAGAGAATGCCTCTCTTCCACTTCTGGGGGGGAAATGACGACCGCCGAGCATAATCTCCTTGTTCTTCAAAATTCAACTGCAGCGGTGGAGGTATTAATCGAACTACTGGAACTACTGACCCAAGGGGCAGCCCGATGAAGGAGGTGGAATCTGTGGAAGCTCCAGCTGAGTTACCTGAACGTCAGAGCCAGGGGGATGGATGCGAGAGGAAAATGGTGGTCATACTGCGATTGTTGACCTAATGGAGCTGGAGGACACAACGCACACGGTTGCAGAACATGCGGGGAGCAAGCGATCAGAGGAAATGATCAACCCCGAGCATGGGGATGCTGGGAGACGGGAGGCCCTCAACCAGGATCCGCTTTAGGGAAGCCCTAATAGCAAACAGCAACGTCTTGAACAGTCGTGCAACTTCCTTTGTGCGTCCGGCCAATATCGATGTAAAAGATCGTGCTGCAGGCGTGCCAGATCATATTGAGGGTGGAGATGTCTTTATGTCATCGGCAGCATGCTATAGGCGTATCGAATTCCATAAATTCGATCTGGTTGGGCGAGTATACGGGAACACCCTTCCATTCTCTATCATTGCACGGGTGCTGCTGAAGAGATGGGGCCACTACAAGAACTTCAGGATTCTCGACTTGTCATCCGGTTGTTTCTGCTTGCATTTTGACTCCATTCGTGACAGGAATGAAGTATGGCTTGGCAGCCCGTGTCAAGTTGCAGGCCAAGTCATGGGACTTGACATCTAGACGTATGAATTCAGGCCAAACGCCTCAACGACGATGTGTGCACCAGTGTGGGTGCGCCTTTCGTGTCTCCCATTAATATATTGGGATGTGGAGAACATCCTAAGAATTGCCAAGGCAATTGAGGAGCCTTTTTTACTTGATGGCTGGACTGCTGATATAAGACGATCTTCCTATGCTAGGGTGTGTGTCTGGATGGACCTCTCGAAGCCTTGAAAACCAGGCATATTGCTTAACGGGGAATTTGGAAGAATCTACCAGATATTCGAGTATGAGGGACTGCCGCGGGTTTGCTTCTCGTGCGGGCACATTTGTCACCTCGCGGGGCAGTGCAATACGTAAAAGTCCCCGGAGGTTGTGCACGCATGTCCAATTATCACTGCGACCCCAGAAGACAATGTCATTGGAGGTAGACTGCTGGAAGCGGAGGATACGCATAACTGTGGCGAGAATATTATTGAAGCGGAATGTTCCAGAACTCCTCGGAAGCGGGAGGAGAATACGTATGATATGGAGAAAAAAGGACAAAAGCTGGGCTCGTGGATGCTTGTCCAACCCCGACGCAGGAGACAGGGCATGGCTGACCACAGGGGTACAGCAAGTAAGGCGAGCCAGAATCCACGGATGACTTTCAGTCGAGGGGTTCCTGATGAGGGGGCCATTAGCATGCATCAAAGGACAAGGAGCCTATCCAAGGTTCGAGGCAGAGGTATGGCGAGGCGAGCTTCGCCCCCAAGGGCATTGGGTGAGGACTCAACGGGCAGATGCTCTAATGAAGGATGTAGAAACAGGGCAGATGACGTAAGCAGGAGGAAACAAGGGAAAATTGCCATTGTTGCAGGAGGATTGTGTGGTGGACCAAACTAAAAGCTTAGATGGCCACTACACCATAACGATGTAGGAGAATCTCTCCTGGGCTGCGCTTCGTGGGGCGCAGGGGACATCGAGGAAGTAGATGGAGGAGGCCTCATATGGGGAGGAGGTCCTCGACATGGCGGGAGAACTACGGGGCCGCATGAGGGCACCACTTACAAATTCCAGGTGAATATGCATTTCACGATTTGGAATATCAGAGTTAGGGACAGGAAGTTAAGAAGATACTTGCAAAGATTTGTACGCGTGGGGAATCTTGCAGTCGTGGCCCTGATGGAGACAAAAGCGTAATGTTTCCTAAGGATGCAGATTGGCTCCTTGGGAAGGACTGGAACTTCGTTGCTCATCCTTCAGCTGGTATTATTCTGCTATGGAAGAGCTGGGTTGATATCACGATCATGACGACCTCCACGCATGTTGTGGCGTGCGAGGTGAGGCTACGTGGTGCTAGCAAGATAAATTGTTTCGTTGTCTATGGCCCTAAAGACCACCACAAGCATCGGGATGTCTGGGATGCTATCAGGCATGCGTCCAGCAGGGACGACCCACTCATTGTCGCAGAGGATCTCAACCTTGTGATGGCGCAAGAAGAGAAACGGGGCGAGAAGAAGTTCATCTATGGTAGGGGACAGCAGGAACTTGCTGACCTTATGCAAGAGCTGCAGCTGGTGGACATGGGCTTCACCGACAATCGCTTTTCCTGGTGCAACAGGAAGCAGGGTGGCGCACGCATCCTGGAGCTACTTGATCGTGTTCTCATGAACTCTGCTGGGATGCAGATCTTTTCTGAATGCTCTGTGCAACATCTGAGCCGGCTTGGGTCTGATCATTGCCCGCTGCTGGTTGATCTAGGGTGTAAAAATCCACGGCCGAACAATGGAAGGCTGCATTTTGAAAGTGTATGGTTGGATTTCCTGTAGTCATTTCGGGTGGTGAACCGTGCATGGCAAAGACGTGTGGGGGCGAACTGCATGGAGGAGATTATGACCAAATTCAAACCCTCGCTGGTGGCGCTGCAGAGGTGGAGTCAGGAGGAGGTGGGGAACATTGTCAATAGAAACGCGGAGCTGGAAAGAGGCATCGATGAACTACAGACAAAGGAATCTCGGGAGGGACTAACCGAGAAAGAGAGTATGCGGCTTGGTCAAATGATCACGACTTTCCACCATGGCTACGCACATGAGGAATAATGGTGGTGGCAGCGAGCTAAAGTGCATTGGGTGCAGCTTGGGGACAGCAACACCAGGTTTTTCCATGCTGCTGCCACGGCTCGTGCACGGACAAACCGAATTACTCAGCGGAGGGATGCGGAGGACAAGGTGGTGGATACACCTGAAAGCATCAGGACTGTCTTTTCGGCTTACTTTGAAGAAAAGTGGTGATGCGGGGGGTGATCGGCCTTGCCGCCGATCTCTATGCTGTCCGACATTGTCTGCGGAGAAATAGCCTCCAAACTTGGCTACAGGGTCACCGAGAGCGAGATAATTGCGGCCATGCGGGGAATCAAGAGGAACAAAGCCCTGGGTATTGACGGGATCACTGCAGAGTTTCTGCATGGCTATTGGGCCATCACGTGCAGGGACGTCATTTGAGCGGTGCAGGCTTTCTTTGAGTGGAGGCTGCCGGAGGACTGGAAGGACACGCTTATTGTCCTTATCCCGAAGAAGCAGGGGGCATGCAGGCCTAAGCACTTCCGGCCAATCAGCCTCTGCAACACCATATATAAAGTGGTGGCGCGCGTGCTGGTCGAGAGGCTGAAACCGTTTGGGTCAAGCTTCATCTCGCACGAACAAGCAGCTTTTATTCTCAGGTGAAGTATCTTAGATAATGTTTACATCGCGTAAGACATGGCGTTGAAAATGCACGCCTGCACCGCTGCTTCGGGCCTCATGGCAATAAAGATCGATATGGAGCAGACCTACGACAGCGTGCGATAGGATTTCCTGCTCGGGATAATGAAGACTATGGGATTTCCTCCTATCTGGTGCGAATGGATCGCAGCATGCATTACATTTCCGAGATTTGGTGTTCTCGTCAATGGCTCTCGCCTTCCTTGGGTGGTGGCGTAGCGGGGACTCCCGCAAGGATGTTCGCTTTCGCCCTACCTGTACGTTATGGTTACAAAATTCTTATCGGTGCTAATGAGGGACTACGAGACTAAGCCGCTGCTCGGATTCCGACCTATATAACACGCACTGCTGATTTCGCACCTCTTATTCGCGGATGATGGGCTACTATTTGCTCCTGCCACGCGAGAGGCCGTGCGGGATGTGCGGAGAATCATGCGGACATTCAGGGATGCTGCAGGGCTGTGCGTCAACCTTCTGAAATCCAAAGTATATTTCAGCATGAAGATCAGCAAGAAGAAAGCTAGGCTGGTGTCGAGGAAACTTCATATGAAGCAAGGCCAGATGCTCGTGTACCTCGGGGTCCCTATTACTACGAGGCGTCGGAGTAAGGCTGACCTCAATTTCCTACTTCAGAGGATTGATGCCACGGTGGCCAATTGGCGAATTCATCCGTTGTCGCTCACGAGCAGAGCTGCCTTGGCATCCTCTGTTCTCACTGCCATCCCAAGTCACATTCTGCGTCACTGTGCTATGCCAGCGGGAGTAATTGATGACATGGAAAAGAGAATTAGAAGGTTTTTATGGAACGGGACGAGCAGTGCGCACACGATGCATTACACGCCCTGGGATTGCGTCACTTTGCTGAAGGCCGCCGGCGGGCTTGGACTTTAGGACTTTCGCGTATGGCAGCGCGTGATGCAAATGCATTCTCAGCCGCGAGGCGAGCCTTTGGGTAGAAATTATGAGGCAGAAGTACACGATGATAAATCCTGTTATGAAAGTTCCCCATAACTCATCTCATGCGTTTAGACTGGTGCTGGAGGCAATGCCAGAAGCAGTGTCGATCTTTTTCTGGCGAATCGGCGATGGGAGGAAGGTGAGATTTGCGGAGGATAATTGGCTCTGGGCATCCCTCCACTTTGCTGCTGGCCGACCTTCATCAACATGAACATCATTTCGACGGTGAGCGTGGTTGATTGCATCACTATTACCGGGGTCTGGGACGTGGACAATATCCGTACATGGGTGGGCGAGGAGCTGATTGACAGAATTGTGCATCTCCTTAAAGCCAGGACGTGGCTCAAGACACGCTCCTTCAGAAGCACACCGAGACGGCGAGGGTCGATAGCGGGAGAATCTATATGCACATGGTGTGCGGAGCTGATGACACCGTCAGCCGGGGTGGTCGGCGTCATGCGGACGAGATGAGGGGCATTTGAAAGATTAAAGCAGTGCCGAGGGTGCGAATGTTCATCTGGCGAGTCGCCGGCGACTTCCTCCCTACGGTGACGTGGCTGGCCCACAGGGGAATGCTCGAAAACAGCAGCTGCCAATGGGGTTGTGCGGCATAGGAATCCATGCAGCACGTGTTTTGAGACTGCCCGCACGCCCAGGAACTCTGGGATGATTGCCAGGCCCATGGGGCAGTGGCTGTGCTGGGATGGCCCACGGGTGCGAGTGCCGGGTTGACTTTCCTTGACCAGCTCCTGAGGTTCATGGGCTCACCGGCAGCACGACGTGGAGCTGGCATTGGGCATGCTGCCACGTTGGCCACCATCATGTATTACATGTGGGCAAGGAGGAATGCGATGAGGCATAACAATCCGATGGTCATGTCGTGCACGCTGCTAAGGAAGATCAAGATTGAGGTGATTACTGCAGCAAGGCAACAAAACTTCTATTCATCCCTGTCCAGCGGGAGTCCTTGCAACTCTTCGGACCTGCTTATAACCCATGGTTGGGTTCCTCACAATAGGATGGATAAAAGGGAATTGCGAGGCCGCGGTAGGGGATAACACTGCTGGCCTTGGCCTGGTAATTAGAGACTGCATGGGAAGGCCGCTTTTGGTGGCTGGTAAGAGGGCTTTCTCTCAGGCTGCCCATGCGATGGAGGTCCACGGTATGCTCGATGCCCTTAACATGCTAAGGGGCTCCCTTCCCCACCACAGGACTGGAGATTCAGACTGACTCGATGATGGCGCTTCAGGAGGTCCGTGAGATGATATCCCACCCCCCTGTGGCTGGCCACTTTGCTGAGACTGTCAGTTACGCCAGATGTCTGGAGGCAATTAGGTTTTCTCATATCCATAGAGAAGGGAATGCGCCTATTGACTGGGTGGCACGTGCTGCATACTGTAATGAGTTTGTATGGGAATCCGGGGAATCCCTTCCCAAGCCCGTCATTAAACTTATGCAGTCAGACTTCATGTTCGATCCTTCGTGAGGATCTTATACGTGAAATACTTGTATGACTTATGCCACTTTTGATTTTAATATATTATAATTTCATAAAAAAATATATATATATTTACTTTCATAGAATTGGCAAGAGAAGGATTTCAACAAATCACTTCACATCTTCTACTTTTATTTGTTTGAAAGTTGGCTCAAATTTAACTTTTATACTTCTACAAAAAAAACTTCTATAGAGTTAAAAAAAAATATATAATGTTATTTGGTTGCGAATATAAGACTTCAAGGATTTCTTTTTATGCATTCATATGCACACATGGGAAAAGCATAGGTTGGCCTGTTTTCATCCCAATTGCAATCTAACAGATAAAGGAAAGCATATGCAAATTTTTCTTTTTCCTCTTCTTTTTTCACCCATTACGATTCCCCACCATAATCCTTCATTCCTATTTCTCCCCACACCAATTACACTTTCAAGCCAAAGTTTTACAAACATAAACATGATTTTATACATTTACACAACAATGTTTCTCTCTTTTTTAACCTTAGACATCATAAATATCAACACCATTGTTCAGTATTTTTTTGCATAATACATTCCCCTTTTATTGGAAATATTATAGTAGATATTCTTTATTTGGAGCCTCTCAACTTATTATTATAATAAAAAATTAAAAAAATAATCATTCAAAAAATATATTTAGTTTTTCAACAATAGAAGATCATGGAAACAAATGATTGTAAGAATTAATGACAATCAATAAGTGAACGGCACATGCTTTTCTGCTAGCACTGAAATGTTACCGAAAATGAGGTCTTCCAATACCATTTGGCCACAGGTCAAGGCTAAGGGAGGCGGAACGAAGAAACATTTGGGCAACACACAACACGAAGGTAGGAACGAGTGACACGAAATGAGGACAAAAACATTTAGTTTTTTTTTTAGATTCATTATGACTAAATTTAATTTAAGTATCAATTTATGATATAAATATTTGAAGTGGTATATATTTTTTTGTACTAAATTTCAAAAATACTATATAACACTCAAGATGTGGGTGATCTCCATAATTTGTACTATATAAGTAAGCATTTTAAAAAAAATATACTATATAATAAAAATCACATGAATATACAATCTTCAAATCGATCCGTTGTCCCATTAGTTGCCGTGGTACGCTCAAAATACCCTCTAAATGTTCTTTGTAAATCTTAAACAAAGGAATTTCAAATTCTGTACTCCTGAGCACAGGAACTTCTCCTACAAATCACTATAACAATAAAGCTTAGCTTCATTAGTCATGTGTTATGTCCATTTATAACCAGAAAAAAGTACTATTCAAACTTGCAGTAACAAATGCTATGATTCTGAGGGTTTTATCTCTTCCAGTAGCTTTTCAGCCTCAATGAATCCCCCAAGAGGTCCAAAAGACAGGTATTTCAGATTTTTCCATCTGCTAAAACTTTTAAATATTAATCCAGGAAGAAATTCTAACTTCTCTACAGTTCTGTCAAGAATGAGCAATGAGGAAAGGGGAAGAGGGGAAGAGGGGAAGAGAGGTAGTTAAGACAATACCTTGGGATAAAAGGTAAAGCAAAACAGTGAAGATGGAGATGGTTTACACTATTGAATGGAGGTTTATGGAAGCCAAATCTGCAGGATAGAAAAGAAATGCAAAGAGTCAAAGAAGCATCAAGTTGCCAAACAATTCTTCGCTAAAGCAAGCAAACGCCATTATTTATGTTGATATGACACACAAAGCATTAACTTGAATTTAAATTACCTGCACCAACGGCTCACAAACAAACTTAAGCTAAAGGTGATAACAAATGCAAGAAAGCAAACGGTCTTTTAACTTTTTTTTTGAATGCTTATCCTGAGGCTAAGAATCTTGTAGTCGGAAAGGCTGGTGTCAACAAGTTTAGTGGCAAAACAACTAACCCAAAATGGCTAGAGGTGCTTACTGGATTATAATTCACTTTAAATAATGTTAAATAGATAAGAGCTTGGATAAATTCTTATAAAAATATTTATATCACTTAAACCTATTAAACTTATTTAAATTTTAATCGACATTTGAAGTAATAAAATATAGAAAAAAGATATCAATGACAATAAGGTGATTAATAATTTTTAAAAACTTTTGTCTTGATGTGAGATTACATGAATAGTTTGCAAAATCTCATCAAATAAATGAAATAACACTTTTAAGTCAAAAAGATATTGGCCTTTTAAGAAAATATTTAAATAGATTTCAATGTCTAATTAAACACTCCTAAACCATTTTATCATTATAAATATGACTATTACTATTAGTATTACAATAAACCCAATCAATCTTGTATCTCTTATACTGTTAGATCATGCTAGAATTTCTAATACCCAAGATGTTTTGTTTTGTCCTTGCATAATGCAAAATATATATATATATATATATATAAGAGATGAGCATTACCATCCAGAAAAGAACTTGCCATCATCAGGCTGATAGAAAATGAAAAAAAATGAACATGTTTTTGGAAACAATTCTGAGATGGATGCTGCAGAGCCAGGCATCAAATTTCAAGTGACAGGTGAACTAGGAATCTTGATCAAGGCCACCAATTCAATACATAACTAGGATATACAGAGTGGACTGAGTAGCTTAAAGTATTGAATTCTCCATAAGCCTAGATATTTTATGCAAAAAACTAATATTACATTTCATATTTAGATTATTCTTTAGAAAAGTTTGAAATGACCTAATCAGACATCATTACACCAATCTACAGCCGTCAACTGAAGTCATTCAAGACTTGCAAGTGAAATCCACATTTCATATAAAGAGAACTTTATTCCGTCTGAATCAAATGCTAAATTTAACAACCTTTATTTTCCATACAAATAGAAGAATCCCCCTTTGAGTCCAAGGTTTTTTCAGGCTAAAAGTCCAAAACTCCTTACTTATAACAAGAAACAAAAAGTCATTCAAGACTTGCAAGTGGTTGCTGCCAGGTGACAGCTTCTCATGGGCTAAAGCATGAGGATCCAGGGAATTAAATAGGCTTTTAATGCTCAAATATAGTTAACATTTGCGGTAATGATTTCCAAAATCCTGGTCGAGGTGGGGCTTAACCATTTCCATTGGGTGACACAACTAGCTCTCAAGGAAAGGGTCTGGATTGATTCACAAAGGCAAGATAGCCGTTGTCTTGGCAAAGAATCAAATCGGCAGGATAGGTTATGGGGTAAAATTTTGTCGTGTAAGTCTCAAGCAGAGATGCCATATTGCTTGGTAATAACAGGTGAACCAAAGGGTTGTGACTATCTAGGAAAGTCAAATGGGGGCAGCAAAAGGAGGCAAAACAAATTGAATATAATGGAGCATGCTTGGACAAGGATCTATCCAAGGTAAAGGCTAACAAAGGGGTTTACCCAGCTGTTTGTTAAGCTTGAAATTCATGCACAAATGGATTGCTATTTGCATCAAACCATGCAGCTACAACAAAAAATTTCCATAAGCCATGAATATTTAAAGTGAGTGGCATATATGAAGTAACAATACAAAGTGCTAATATATAAAGTAGGACCATTTCACAACTACAGTAAAAAGATAGCCCCATTGAGTTATTTCAAGGTCTAATAACTATAAAAACTTCTGGTTCACTAGAACAACTAGTATCGTTAGAAGACTTAAAAACTATTTTTCAATTGAAGGATTCACCAAATAACTAGCACCATTTCATTTTTGAACAAGAAAAAATTCACCAAGGCTTCAATTGGAACAAAACAAAAGGGGAGGCCAGCAAATTAAACTTATCCTTCTCCAACAAGCCTAAACATTGGCTATTTCATTTATGATTTCTTGTATAGATTGTTCATTTTAGATAAATAACATTATTTATTTCTCCAATTAGAAAGGCATAATATATAATACCAATTTTTTTTAAAAACCAATATTTTATTATATGATAAAGTGTTACCATCTATTACGACCGAGATTGTGCTCCGACAATTGATTTTGAAACAGACCACATGGTTGTATGTTAGAGACTTGTGCCTACAATTGGTAATTTCGTAATTTCGTGACTTGCACACTATAACCTTGACCAACGTATTGATCTAAAGTAACTTGAGCTAGGAGATGTAGACTAATGGCATACTGCCACAAGGTTTTGACTGACATATTAGTCCAACACTTTTCAATGCGCTATTTCGTACGTACGATCAAGCCATCATGAGAATGATATGCTGTAGCAATCTAATCTTGACACAAGATATATCATTGAAGTGTGAGAAGGCAATTGGATGAACAATGTTCGATAAGAAGATTGTATTTGTCCATTGAAGAAGAGTGCAACACCACAAAAGTATGATGTTGTTGACATATGTTACACTAGACATACTTATTGGACCAGCAAGTGAAATCTTATAGTTACAATGAGCGTGAACTAATGTGAACAGTGTTGACACCATAAAAGTACAAGTTCGACATAAGTTTTGAGAGGGACATCTTGATATGATGTAACGCAAATATGAACAGTGTCTCTGGGCACTATTCGTAACAGTAATATAAATTCTCTTTGATTTTCATCTTTATGTATTGCAACCATCAAGTGTACAATGAAATCTAAATTACTACACAAATACTGTTTTGATATCGTCGTTAATCATAATCAGCTAATGTCAAATAGAAACGACATATTTTGAAACTAGGCTGGGATTATGTTGGCTGTTGGTTCTTTACATAGTATGTATTGTTTGAAAGTTATGATATCAAATTAAAAAGCCAATTTTCTCAAATTGTATCAAGTCTGATAGGCAGGAGCAATACTTCGTGCCTTGTATGATGATCAAACGCGTGGAACAAAAAAGCAATTTCATGATAATGTCAATTCATTCAACTTACAACAAAGCAATGTTCATTCCTTCATTTCTATAATGACAATGTTAAACACAATTGAATTATTGACAAAACCTTTAATGTTCCATTTGTTAAAAATGTTCTTCAACTCTATGCCATAATACTTTATGGATCACCATATTTTTAGCATTAAAAATTCATATAAGAAGCCCAATGCCTTGAACAATTCCTTTTTGGTATTTAAAACCATAAAAGAATTTTAAAAAATTGTAACAAAGGGCCCAAATTTGGACAAAATGCACATTTAAGTGAATATCTAATAACTCAAAACTTTATGTTCAACATTCTCTCTCATGAGTCAAACTTTTATCCATATTTTACATTGCTCTTTTTAACTCTAAAAATCTTCAAATCAACTGAGTTTTATGTAAAATCTAGGATGCAAATAAGATCCACTAAGTCTTATGCATCACGTATGAAGTGCCCTTAAATTACACTATCATAAATAGCAAACAACGAGTACCGTATGCCACTCATTTGAATGAAGTCTAAATAACTCCATGAAAAGTTTATTAGCATTATCCAAAAGCTTATGTGCTAAAAGCTGCTCAACTATGTGAAAGCGTCATGTTGGTTCACATTAATTTAGAATGCAGAATTAGGTATATAAACATATCTTGAAACAATTAGTTATTAAGATTTAAACAATTAACAAGGATTCAAGACTATAATAGTAGGTACAAGTTGACATGCTTAAAAAGATATGATGCATAAGATGCCACTTTTAATTCTTAAGAGGAAATAGTTATTAAAACGATGTGGGAAGTGCTTTGTGATTTTTGAAGTTGCAATCTATCCATATAAATTGTAGCTTCAAATAGAGGAAATTATATCCCTTCAAGCATTGATTAAAAGCTTGAGGCATGGGCCAGAAGGCATCCATGATTCATGACATTTATCGAAAGGAACAAGTTGATTTCAAAGATGACTTGGAGTCTATAAGTCAGTATTCATGCCTTCATTGCAGCATTATCTTTGTTGCACACTAATGATCTTTCTCGTTGATTCAAAAGTCAAAATTTTTGTTACATCTTCTGTTTAGATCTTTTTTTACCTTTATTTAAAAAAAATTCTGTTATCGTAAGGATTTTTTGTCTCTTACTTGCACAATTAGTGCAATATCCTCCTTTTCTATCGACATAAACTAAAATTGAAACTAAACAATATAAATCTTAGTTTTTTTTTTCATGCTCTTGATCTCCCCACAAAAACTAATTTTAAACTCATCGGATTCAATCATGTTGATGCTTCTAGACAAACACGCCACTGGTTGCACCAACAAAAATGCTTACTAAACGTTTTGTCAACAATATTTAAGTATTTGACGGTTTTACTCCATACAAATGGAGGAACATCATATGGTTACAAAATAGGTATGGCCCACAGCTCAAACATGACAAACTTTAGATCCCAAAAAATGAGGCAAATTATATATCAACGGATTTATGAGATTTAGCCAGATACCTATACAACTTGGATTCAGGAGCATCTGTTTGTAGAAGGCTTCTTCCAACATCCAACATATGATTAACTAAAAAGGTCATAAGAATGAAATCTAAGAATACTGTACAAAAATGGTAGAGGATTCATTAAACACGATGAATTCTGCCTACAAAAAACATAAAATAACTTCAATGTATCATTCATTTGAATATAACAACTTTCGAAAAACAATACCTAACTGAAAATCCTCTGTCCTCCTGTGGAGATTAGTGACAGTAGGTATGTGCTCTATAGGTATAACAAGGAAATGCCTGCTAAAAAACTTGGTAGAACAGGATTCAATCACACAAAGAATGAAATAATGAACACGGATTAAATCAGAGACAATAAGTAAATAATTCCTAACTAATTTAGCTTAAAATGACAAGAAAATGGCATAATGAACAGAGCAATTGACATTAACTGAGGCTATTTCGACCTGAGTGCAGAAGGATTGATATCAGGGAAGGCAACGACTCGATCGTCCTGATTAGAAAAGACGCGGACGATTCGTACTTAGAATGAGAGAAAAGGGAATATGAAAAGAAAGATAGTACCGAAATAAGCGAAATTTAAATCCAGACAGCGTGAAGGAGAGGCATGCCAGTTGAACAACGGGCCAGCTCACAGAAGGGGCACGGCTTCGCTGATCTCGCCATGACCGAGCTCGAACGTAGCCCTAAACTCCATTATAAAATGGAAATGAGTAGCCAAAAAAAAAAAGTGCACGTTTTATAAAATATTTAAAATTGCATATTTATATATATTCGTTTTTGAATTTTAAAATAGGAAAACAATTCCATGTTTCGACTTTCAAGATTTTTGAAGTTATTAAAGGTGTCAATTGCTAACTTGGTAACTTTATTTTCATTGAATGCTGTCATAAGCAAGCACTTGTAATAAGCTGTGTGGGACTGAGGAGCGACTGAGACTGAGGAGCGACGGCGGAGGAGCAATGGCGACTGAGGAGTGACGGCGGAGGAGCTGGGACGTGCCGACTGGTGGCCAAGGCTCGTCTGGTGTGGGGTGGTGTTGGAAGGCGAGGTTTACTCGGGCGCAGCGTCCAACCTTGTGACGGTACCGGAGGCGGAGACTGTGGCGCCGCGCGGTGGGCCTGCTGGACCGGCGACACCGCGTGGCTGGGAGTGAAGGTGTGCTGTTCAGACGCAGAGGTGGTCAATGGTCAACGGTTAGCGATTGTTGGCCCACGCGTGAGTGGCACGTGGGGTGTTCGACCTGTTCGTACGTGGACCGGGTTCGTGTTTGAATTTGAATTCTGGTTCCCGCGGGGTGCACTGGGACATGATTAATTGGCTCAGGCTCCTGCGGTGCATTAGACCCTTCATCCCCGAGGTCGCGCCACGGACCCTGCAGCCCTAATATATCGTTCGATGGCGGGATACACGCTGAGGAGGAGCAGCCGGCGTGCAAGGACTACCGCGAGCAACTCCCAAGTGCGGGAGTGCTTTTCTTCATCGTCTGAAGGAGGAATGCCATCTGACGAGGGACCCCCCACCTCCTATCAATTCGGAGGCTGGAGGCTTCTCAGGGAAAGACGCCATACTGGAGGCCGAGGACACTGTGACGAGAGATGTGGAAGCGGAGGCGAACAAATTTACCGGAGATGCGGTGATGCAGAGGGCTGAGGAGAATTTGCCTGCCAAGGCTCGCTTTAGAGAGGTTTTGACAGCTTGCAATAATCAGAATGGTAACATGGTGAATTCCTTCATGCGCCTGGCAAATATTGATGTCAAGGAACGTGCCGCGGCTATTCCTGACATTGCTGAGGACGATGAGGTCCTCGTCTCTTCTGAAGCTTGTCAATGGCGAATAGATTTTCACAAATTCGACCTGGTGGGTCGAATTTATGGGAACACGCTACCTTTCCCGATCATCGCTAGGGTGCTGCTCAAACGCTGGGGCCACCACAAGAATTTCAAAGTGCTTGATCTGTCTTCGAACTGCTTTTGCTTGCATTTCGAATCTATGGAGGAACGGAATGATGTGTGGCTTGGGGGCCGTGGCAAATCGCGGGCCAAGCTATGGGTCTGGATGCCTGGTCGCATGAGTTCAATCCCGGCGACTCCCACGCGATGTGCGTGCCGATCTGGGTGCGATTCCCCGGCTTGCCCTTGATTTACTGGGATGTGGACAATATTTTGCGCATTGCGAAGGCTATAGGAGATCCATTCCTTCTCGACGGGTGGACGGCGGCAATGGAGAGATCGTCCTATGCTCGAGTCTGCGTACGAACGGACCTCTCCAAACCCTTGAAGCCGGGCGTTTGGCTCAATGGGGACTATGGGAGAATCTACCAAAGTTTCGAATATGAGGGGCTGCCGAGGATTTGCTTCTCGTGCGGTCATGTGGGTCATTTAGCCAGCCACTGCAACGGGCAGCTGTCGAAGGCGGTGACTCAACCTGATGACGGCGAACATTCTGAAACGAGCGGGAACAGGGGCCTGAGGGAAGGAGGAGAGGACCATCCCGAGGTAATAGAAGAGACGCATGGATTAGGGTCGTGGATGCTAGTTCAACATAGACGGAGGAAAACGGGTGCTATGGCTCGGAGTGGCCCAGGGGCCATGGCTAGCCATGGCCCCAGGAAAGACGTCAAACGAACTCGAGGGCGGGTGCACGCCGGCTCACCCAGAGGGGCTAGCCGTACCTCGAGGGAACGCGGGAGGAGTAGACCCAGACGAGGTTCACCATCTAGGAGCCGCGCTCAATAGTTGGAGTGCACGGAAGATCAGGGCCCGGCGGCGGAAGGTGCGGAGCGGGTGGCCCGTGGGGGTGGTGACAGGGGAAAGTTACCCGTGTCTATGGCAGCTCGAGAGAAGGACACGCCCACGAGTCTGGCCGGCAGCACAGCTTAAGAGGGCGGGCCATGGCTGCGCTTCGTGGGGCGCAGCGGCCATCAAATGTGGTGGAGGTTCGGGGAGGTGCAGATGCACGGTTACTGATTCTTGTTCTAACGACATTATCATTTATGAATGTCATAGTGTGGAATATAAGGGGCGTCAAGAAGAAGAAGTCCAGGGGCTATTTGCGCAGGTTGGCCCGTGAGCGGAATGTCGCTGTAGTGGCGCTAATGGAGACTAAAGCGCAGTCGTTTTCTAGACAAGATGCAGATTGGCTCCTAGGGAGAGGCTGGGAGTTTGAGGCCTACCCCTCGGAGGGCTTGTCGGCGGGCTTTGTTATTCTGTGGAGGACGGGAGTGGACCTTATGGTAACTGCGGCTTCGTCTCATGCAATGGCTTGCACAGTCAAAATGCTACCTGACGGCATGATTACTTGCTTCTTTGTTTATGGCCCCAAACATCACCATATGCGTCGGGCCACTTGGGATGCTGTTCGGAACTCCTGCGGTGGCGACGAACCTCTTCTCGTTGCTGGAGATTTTAATTTAGTCTTGGCACAGGAGGAAAAGTGTGGTGGGCGGCGTTTCATCTATGGTAGGGATCAACAGGACTTCGCGGACCTTATGCAGGAGCTCCAACTTGTTGATTTGGGCTTCTCCGGCAATAGGTTTACTTGGAGCAACGGGAAGCAGGGGGGTGCGCGCATCCTCGAGTGACTGGATCGGGCTCTTATGAACTCAACTGGGTTGCTCGCATTTCCTGGATGTTCGGTTCATCACCTTAGTAGGCTGGGTTTGGATCACTGTCCACTGCTGATTAAGGTGGGAGGTGGGGATCATTGGCAGCAATCCGACAGGTCCCTTTTCGACAGCGTGTGGCTAGATTTCCCTCAATCTTTCCAGGTGGTGGAAAAGGCTTGGAGGAGGAATGCTAAAGGTGATAGTATGGAGATTGTGATGACGAAATTTAAGCGCGCGCTGATGGCGCTGCACAAATGGAGCCGTGAGGAGGTGGGGAATATTATAGATCGAAATAGGGAGTTGGAACGGGACATCAACGAGCTTCAGAAGAGGGAATCTAGCGAGGGTCTGTTGGAGGAGGAACACAAGCGGCTTGGGAATATGGTTGCTGCCTTTCACCGGGGATGTGCCCATGAAGAGCAGTGGTGGTGGCAGCGCGCCAAGGTGCACTGGATGAAGCTTGGTGATTACAACTCGAAGTTCTTCCACATTGCTGCCTCGGCTCGGAAAAGGGAGAATCGCATTACCTACTTGAGGGATGATGACGGCAACATTGTGGACTCTCCCGACAGCATTAGGCGACTTGTCCTCGCCTATTTCGAAAGGAAATGGGGCGATGGCAACCAGACGCCCCTGCCCCTAATTACCTCGCTTCCGGGATCCATTAGCGATGAGTTGGGTTCTAGCCTTTGCCGCAGGGTTACGGAAGACGAAATCTTGGTGGCTATGATGGGTATCAAAAGGAATCGCACCCCAGGAATTGAAGGAATCACAATGGACTTCGTTAATGGCTATTGGAACATTACGCAGCGGGATATTATTAATGTTGTTTTTGCTTTCTTCGAGGAGCGCAGATTGCCGGAGGGCTGGAAGGACACCCTTGTAGTCCTTATTCTGAAGAAACATGGCGCTTGCCAGCTGGAGCATTTCCGGCCAATCAGCTTATGCAATACAATCTATATATTGGTGGCTCGAATTCTTGTTGGCAGATTGAAAACGCTGCTGCCTAGTCTTATTTCGCAGGAACAGGTCGCTTTTGTCCCCGGGAGGAGCATCTCGGATAACATTAACATAGCCCAGGAAATGGTAGCGAGGATGCGCTCCTATACCGCTGCCTCCGGCCTCATGGCAGTGAAAGTCGACATGGAATAGGCCTATGATAGGGTTCGATGGGACTTTCTGCTCGAGGTTATGAAGGAAATGCGTTTCCCTGCTACTTGGTGCAAGTGGATCACAGCGTGTATTTCTGGTCCAAGGTTTGCTGTTCTTATTAATGGAACGCGGCTTCCTTGGGTGGCGGCGCGTCGGGGCCTCCTGCAGGGCTGCCCACTTTCCCCTTTCCTCTTTGTTATGGCCATGGAGTATCTGTCATGCCTGATGCGGGAATATGAATCCCGACAGTTGCTTGGGTTTAGACCGGGGATGCACGCGCTGCGGGTTTCCCACCTCCTGTTTGCGGATGACGTGTTGGTGTTTGCTCCTGCATCAAAGGAGGCTGCGAGCGCCGTTCGTCGCATTCTGCAGGCCTTCGGGGACAGCGCTAGCTTGGAGGTTAATTTCTCCAAGTCCAACGTTTACTTCAGCGATAAATTCAGTAAGAAGAAGTCCCGCCTCATTTCTCGGAAGCTTGGCATGGAGCTTGGCCGGACCCTGACGTATCTGGGGGTTCTAATTACTGCGCGACGTTTGACCAAACATGATCTGAGTTTCCTCGTCCAAAGGATCGACACTATGGTGATTAGTTGGCGCGCCCGGGTGTTGTCGCTTGCGGGCAGGGTAGCACTGGCGTCCTCTGCTTTGTGCGTCATCCCCAACCACATCTTGCGGCACTGTATGGTGCCGGCGGGGATTATTACTGACATTGAACGACGCATAAGACAATTCCTCTGGGGTGGCTCGAGTAATGCGCAGGCGCTGCACTACGCGTCTTGGGACTGTGTGACTATGTCGAGGGCGGCCGGAGGGCTTGGTCTTCGGGATCTTCGGATTTGGCACCAGGCCTTGCAAATGGGGAATTGTATGCGTATCCTCGGACGTGATGTGGGCTTATGGGGAGACATCATGAGGAGGAAGTATGGGTTCAACGACTCGTTGATGAAGGCACCCCGGAAGGCCTCTGCTGTGTGCAAGATGATCGTGGAAGCTATGTCGGCGGCGATTTCGTGCTTTGTGTGGCGCATTGGCGACGGCCGGAGGGTGAGGTTTGCGAAGGATAATTGGCTCGGCGTCCTCTTTATTAGTTGCTGGCCTACGTTCATTAATATGCTCGTCCGCTGGCCTGAAAGTGTTGTCGAGTGCATCAGGGCCGACGGTGGCTGGGATGGCGAGGCGATCTCCAACTGGGCGGGCGAGGAGCTCATTGACAGAATTTTGCATCTTCCGCGTGCTCGGGATTCTGTCCAGGACATCTTGCTCCAAACGCACACCGAGATGGCAAAGGCTCACAGCGACCGGATCTACGCGCATATCAAGTGCAGCGAGTGGTCTTCCACAAGGGGTGGTGGCCGGCGCCCTGATGAGATCATGGGGAGAATCTGGAAATTAAAGGTGCTGCCGAGGGTCCGGGTTTTCCTTTGGCGGGCTGCCGGCGATTTTCTGCCTACGGCGACGTGGATGGCTCGCCGGGGAATCGGCCGGGATTCCTTGTGTTCCTTTGGCTGCACGGAGGCGGAGTCCTTACAGCACGCGCTGTGGGACTGCCCGCGTGCTCGTGATATGTGGGCTGTCAGCCATGCACGGCACGTGCTGTTGGAGCTGGGCTGGCCTACAGGCGCGGTGTCCGGTTTCAGAATTTTGGATAGATTTTTCCGGCTTATGGGGTCTCCTGCTGCACGGCGCGGTGTCGGTGTGCATCATGTGGCAATGCTTGCCACTGCTATGTACTACATATGGTTGAGGAGAAATGCATTCAAACACAACTGCAACGTGCCCACACCCTGCTCGTTATCACGGACGATCAAGTTCGAGGTAAGCACGGCTCTCAGGAGGCATCTTGTCTATTCATCTCTGTCCAGCGGGAATCCTGGCAGGTCTTCGGATTTGCTTGTTAAGCATAGCTGGCTTCCCCCCCCCAACAGGATGGATTAAAGTCAATTGTGATGCTGCGGTTGGCGACTCCCTAGCTGGACTTGGTGTTGTTGTGAGAGATTGCTTAGGTAGACCTCTCATGGTGGCGGGCAAGAGGATGTTCTCAGTGGCAGCGGACATGATGGAGGTCCAGGCCATTCTTTTGGCATTCGACCTTCTTAGGGGATTCCTTCCCCAGTATCGCGCCATGGAGATCCAGTCCGATTCGATGACTGCACTTCAGGTGGCTCGGGATATGGTTAACAACCCCAATGGGGAGGGCGTGTTAGCTGTTACTCTTCAGTATGCTAGGGATATGGAGGCTCTCCGGTTTTCTCACATCCACAGGGAGGGGAACGAGCCGACTGACTGGGTTGCTCGTGATGCTTGTCTTCATGAGTTTGTTTGGGTTCCTGGGAGATCTCTTCCCTAGCCTCTCCTCAAACTTATGCTGTCTGATTTTTTGTTTGATCCCCCTTGAGGATCTTACTGTAAAACCTGTGTGGCATTGCCACTTTTGATATAATGATATATCCCTTTCAAAAAAAAAAAAAACTTTATTTTCATTGATTTTGCAAATCACTTTTTTGAATTGTTAGTCACTTTAATATTCTTAAAATATTATACATTATCATATTAAAATTTTTATATTAAAATGTTATAAATTGTTATTTAGTCATACTATTATATAGATTACATTTATTAGAAGTATTTGAAAATATTACTAATAGAGAAGTGTTTAGGAGAATAGGAAAGTTGCATAATATGTTATAATAAAAAAAATAAGACTAATTTGAGAATTTTAATATATATAATATTTTTATTAATGAAGATTTGAAAGATAAGTATTATTTGAAGCGGTTTCAAGAGCGTTGGTGTGTTGACATCATCATTATCAGAATATAGTTATGTTCGTTGATAGGTGTGCTTTTTAGCTCTTAATTTGTGAGTTATTTTGTTTATTTTTATCTCTTTTCATGTCATTTTGATCGCTCATCTATATTGTTTTAATTTTAAGTAAATAAAATTTCAATTCGTACCTCTCACAATTCTTTATTATCTTATTTTGTTGAGAAATTCTTTTAATGAGTAATCAATTTTCTTCTAAGTGTTCAAGAATTTTGTTTATAAATCTTTAAGAATTAGTTTTTTTTTTTTTTTTTTTTTTTTTTTTTTTTTTTTTTTTGAGGAACTTGCATGAAAAGATGTTTTAATTAAAGTTTTATGATTCATGTCAATCATTCATAATCTCTTAGAAATTTTTGCAATTTTTTTTTAAACTTTATCTTTGATTTATACTGAGCATATTATTGCTAAAATCCATTAAAGTATTTTTACGCATTGCTTGTTGCATTTGAATTAAAAGGTGGTTATTTGAATGTTTGCCTGTCTGGCGTGGACCATAATGTAGAAAAACATTATAGTATTAGTCGTTTATATCAATTTAATTTCTTTTCTTTTTAAAAAAATGTGTTTGTTTAAACTTTAGAATAAATTGATTTAAAATTAAAATAAATTAATTATTTTAAAATTAAATTATTTAAGGTTAAAATTAATTAACTTTAATTATAAAATTAACTAAATATAACTTTTAAATCTAATTAAAAAGGCATATAAATATTTAGTTAATATTAATAGTTAATTAAAAATTATTTAAATAAATTAAATCTTAAAACATAATTATATATATATATATACATATATAAATATATTAAATTAAATGAGCATTAACTATGACGTAAAATACTTCAAGTTGTACTCAAATGCACAATTTACAAACCTATGTGTTGCAAAATTATGATATCAAAACCTTAAATTTTACTTTTAAATTTATTATGAAGTGTTATAGTTAAAAGGAGTGGTCAATTATACCAAGGTAAGTAAAATGAATAACAAAAAAGAAATTCTTATTAGGCTTAAAGTAAAAGATTTATCTAAACAAATTAGGAAGCTTTAAGTGCTTATGTATGTTGTAGCAATTGTGAGAGCCAAACCTCTTAGGTCTCTCTATATCAAAATTTAGAAAGGATGGAGGGTTGATCACAAGAGGTTGTTTCAACCACCTCCTTTAGAGTAGAAGCCACCTCCCTCTACACTTGATGAAGCTCTCTCTTTGAGACAATGGAGGATTGTTAACCCATTTGATGTGGTGGTGACCATTGAGGATGCTATTGTTGATACCACAAAGTTTAATGATCATAAAATTAAGCATGTGTTATCTAATGGTTGTTTTAGCAGGTATGGATAGCCAAAGATTAATTGAAAAGGTTCAAGATACACATTAAACAAAAGGACTAAGACTAGGCAAATTTGATCTGAGATGATAGCTCGACTTTTAAACCTTACAACATTATGAACAAGAACTTAGTAGAGTAATTAATCATTTGGAGCTTTATATTTTCTATATTATTTTAGTCAGGTTGTTAAACCTTTATCATTACTTGTGATACTTAGGATTGTATCTAATTCCCTTTGCTTATGCATACAAATATATTAGATCATCCTATCATGAGTTACAATATCCTTGAGTCACATAAATTTTAATTAATATTATTACAAAACAAGCTAAGCTCAAATAAAACTAAGAAATTAAAGAAAACCAATTGACACTAAATCGATCATCTTATTAATTATATGATGTACAAAACAATAATACTTATCGTACAACTATGACTTTCTTTCCAACTCTGTCTTAAACATAACTTAGAATGGCCTGTATGTCATATATGTACAATGTAATAATTATACAAATATGATTATCAAAAAGGTTAAAATTAAAAGTTTAAAACATGATCACACATTATATCAACCTTATAGCAAACCATGTGTTCTAATTTTTAAGCCATCAGATGTACCATACATATAAGAAGTATATCTTATACTTGTTCGATAATGTCTCTTCTTAGAACACTTAAGTTGAATTAGTACATGTACATTTTTATGTCATACATGTATGATTCACATATGCAAAACAAAAAAAAGAACAAATATTCCTTCGTACATATGTGATATACTTATGGTAGACATTCAAAGTAATTGTAACAATTCAACTTATGAATCAAAGTCCAATTGTTTATATTTTTATACAATTACAAAGCTATGCATGTAAAGTTTCTAAAATTTTGAGAGCAAATGACTTATAAAAAATTCATTATACACATATGACCCCCTTATTAGAAATGTACGATCTCAAGATCACTAAGAAAATTTACTTATATTTTTATTGTACTTATACAATATTCATAATCATCTAATATAAAGTTTATAAAACTTGAGAGTTTTCTTAACAATGTGTGCTAAGCGGTAATCATATAATACGATTTTTTTATTATACTCATAAAATAAAATTTAAAAAACATATGTATGTCATATATATGCTTTATCAGTTGATTAAACCTTTTTTTCCTATGGCATTGGTACGATCTCCTTATTGTATTTGTACGAATGCAAACTAAGATATCTAATGATTAATTTAATCTCTTTAGAAATATAATTTTAGTTGTTAAGAATACCTTAAACAATCTTAAGTGATTAAATGATATAAATAGGAGGATATTCAACAAAGAAAAACCTAATGATTTACTACAAAAACATTCAAAGACTTAACAAAGATAATTGGCTCATACTTTTCAACTGGTACTTTCCTACACTGATTGCAACATCATTTTATTTAATAACATTTTATCTTTATTCAATCTTTATTGGTAAAATCATTCTTATTACATTTAGTCATTCTACCACTCTTGTCTAAAGGTGAAAGGTGTAAGCTTGTTGTAATCTTCATTTTTTTAGTGTTGTAACTTGTTTCTCTTAGCTACAATTCTTTTCATTCAAGTAATTATTGGTGGCTCATTTGTGCACCTTTGTACGATTTATCCTTACTTGGTATAGGAAAAAGGAGTGGTGTTCATGGTGCAAGCATGTTCTATTGGTTGATGATAGATGTAGATACTAGTTAGACTAAATTATTTAAAAATTATGTGTGTATTATTTACTTGTATTTAGTTATTTTCACTTGTTCTACATTCAATCATAACTAGCTTGAAAATATAAAAAAGGTCTCAAAAGATCAATTTGTTAAATTGTTACTACAATTGCTTTTATCGCAAGCAATCATTTTAATTTTTTTAAGTGGCTCAACTTTCTTTTAAACACAAGTCATCCTTTCTCTGTGCGCTTTAATCCTTAGTTCTTTTAATAGTTATCTATCCCTTATTAGAGGTAGATACTTTGAGAGCACTATCCTTAGTTGTAGATGAGCCATATAGGGGTAGGGATGAGTGTGGGGAAGGGGGTGATTCGTAAAATCTACATGTGTCGTAGATATGTGCTTCACTACAATATGCTTTTTTGATGTCTCACAAGACCCTACAATGTATCGATGACCTAAGATCGATAGAGACTATGAAAGAAGAGAGGATTAGTATCTCAATAATGAATTAATAAAAAAGGTAAATATTGATTCACCAAGATTTGATAATTAGTTGGAACCAAAATTATTTGTGGATTAGTTGGTAGATAAGAATTAGTATTTTGATTGGTATCTTATATTTAATGAGAGGAGGGACGACATGAAATTAATTGGGTACACTAAAACTTTTTGGTTAAATCACGAGAGATAATTTGTGTGATCCCTACAATCACTTTTGATGAGCTGAGAGGAGATGAAAGAAAATTTGAAATACAAATGCCTTCCATTGACTTGATGAATTCTCTAGCTTGAGGGTGAACTACTCCCGAATAAGAATACATGAGTGTGATATACTACAAGACTCATTTTGTTAAGCTATTAGTTTTCACCAAAATTTAGTGTACATAATCTAAGCATATTGTGTAAAGTATTAATGATTCTTTTTGTCTGACCATCAGCTTAATAATGGATGGCTATGCTAAATTTTAGTTGTATTCAAAAGACATCCTTTACCCTTCTCAAGAACTATGATGTGAATCTTAAGTCATAATCTAATATGATGGACATTAGCACACTATATGCCTGCATTGTTTGATCTATGTATAATTGACTTAGTTTCTCCATTGCATATGTAGTTTGTATTAATAAGAAGTGTATTGACTTGATTAATCTATTCATAGCTTTCTATATAACATCCTGACCTTAGTTTGTTTTAAGTAACCCAACCATAAAATTCATGCATATCTCTTCATATTTTCATACAGGTATAAAGAGAGATTACTATAACTTACTAGTTTTTAATATTCTTCTTTGACTTGCTAACAAATAAGGCATTTGTTGATATAGTACTAAATGTTTATTACACCTCTTTTTTGGCTAGCTAAGGTATGTGATTTTCTCTTGATTTTATTAATTAAATACTTATAAATTAATAGATTATAAAAATCATAGAGTATGATGATAAAATATCATATAATATGATTAGATGAGAGAAATAATTGGGCAATATGAATAGTTTATTAAAATATATTTTTTGATTATATAAGTATGGCATGATAATTAAGTATGATAATGTCATGCACATTAAAAGTCAGATCAGTATGATAAGCTAAGAAAAGATAATTGATGCAGGATAAATTTAGACTTCTATTAAGATTTAATTTTGAAATCTATAACACTAGATATGTTTAATAGATTATTAAAGAATATGAAAAGATATTATGTACTAATTTGTGTTAGATGATATGTATAATATTTTAGATATATTCAAATATTTGAGTTTTAAAATTGTAGTATAGATTATTAAGTTGAGTAAGTGATAACACATTCAATATTAAGGATAAAATCTTATAAATAGATTTTTTTCACATCTAATTTTATACATATAAAATAAAAAATTTAAGACAAACTCTATGTGAAGTACGTTAATAGAAAAGAAAAACTCTAATTTTAAATTACTATTAAAAATAAAAATTATTGAAAGATGTGCCTTTTTTATGATAATGTGGATATTGACAGAAGTGTGAATTTGTTTGGTTATCAACTCTTTTGATGGAAGGTGTCTCACCTTCGATTCTTGTCTCTCACAAGAAAAGTTATAATTTTTCTAACTAGATTTGGGCACATACACTTTACTCATAAAGATAGAAATACACAAACAAAAGATAAATTTATTCCAAAATTTTCTTCATTATGGTGAACATATCTATTTATAGAGACCTTATAAGTTAATTAGTAATTTTTTTAAAAAATAAAAAGTGACAAAATTAATTGAATTAAGTAATTCCCAATGCATTTTGGGTGGTGATAATGGTAAGCGATGAAAAAATGAAGCGAGCAGTGTGAACGGAGTTGTCTATCCAATTTTTGGGTAAGAGAGCGTCAGTCAAAACTACATTAGTCAATAAGGACTCAGGGGTTAACATTGGTCAACATGGGTCAGAGTGAATCAAGCGGGTTGCCTATAGTAACGGGTCAGCACTGGTCAAGCAAATCAACTAAGTTCTTGATTCAATTTGGGTCATGAGATCGTACAATTCAGCTCGAGCGACGACAGTTACTACTGGTAACTGCAATGATGGTGTGGATAGTGAAAGGCAATGAAATCAATAAAAGAATTTAATTCTAAGCATTTTTTGAAGCAATTTTTAACAAAATTTTGTATTAATGGACTAATGGAATTGGTACAATACCAATGGATATGTGTTTGTGAGCTATTATCAGATACTTCTGCATCAATAATGGTATTATATAATATAATAAAAATATATCATATGATATGATAAAAAGAGTATGAAGTTAAAAGAAATGTGAATAATACAAAAGTTTTCTTATGTTTGTAGAAAGTCAACCACATTATCATACAAGGACATTAAAGTAGAGAACGTGATGTAAAACAAGAATGGGCAATTGAAATTGAACACAAATTTTATAAAATATATGAAAAACAAGTGTAATTTGGGTTAATATTAAATAAAAAAGTATTTATCATAGGCCCATCATATGAACTATAATAAGAAGAGTTAGTAATGACATAAAAAAGAACTAATCATGGGCTAATTAAGTAAGAAAAATTTAAGAATTATAAAATATATTAAATTATTTTTTTAATCTAAAATGAGTCATTTAGAATAGTTAGGTAGTTAAAGGTATGAATTTAAAGTGATGATAGGTAGCACATATTTTGTGATACTTTGATAAAGGAGTCCAAAATAATTAAAGATATAGGCATAAACAATCTCAAGAAATAAGTAAAAAAATAATTTTTTATATTAAATAATTACTTATAGTCTCTTATTTAAAAGACCTCTTATGAATAAATAAAAAATGAATTGGTTGTGACTAAAATATATGATGTAAAATTAAAAAAAATGCTATAAAAAGACATTAGTTTAAGTGGAAGCTTGCATAAGAAAGAAAAATAGGTTAGTAATATTCATCTTGCATAGGGGATGGATTGGAACACTAATTGGAGTGATGCTATAAATAGGAAGTGCAATTAAGGGGCTCTAGATGCAAAATTGACAAGCAGGTAGTGTGGATGTAGAAGCTATAATAATTACTAAAATATCTATGTGATGGCCTTTTTTGTCACAACTTTTATTTTTTTTTTGTAATTTAACTTATTCCTTTCCCATAAAATTCTTAACATTTCTTAAATTTTATATTTCAAATTGTCGCAATTTTTTTCTAGATTTTTTCATTTTTTAATTTACAATTTCAATAATACATCATATGTATTAACAAATATAACATACCATGTAGTTTATATATATATATATATATATATATATATATATATATATATATATATATATATATATATATATATATATATATCAATTGTATACCAAAATGATTCATACCATTCCTGTAATCACATTTCATAGATCCATAATTTCACTTAACTATTATATCTAGATTTTTAATATAGATATCACTAAATGCAACATATAATTAAAAAAATTTTAGTACAAAACCTTTGTAACTTCTTTCATGTAAGAAATTCTTATGAATGATCCTCTTTTATTGTGGTTTCAAAATACCTAAAAGATTAGTTCCAAATAAAAGTTTGGGCCAACTATCATAAGCTACTAAACTACTAACATTAATTAGATATACAAATGAACAAATATTTTGGGATAATTGTATGTAGGGTCTAATCATATATACAAACTAAAAAAATAAATAAGTAGAAGCTCATTTAAAATTATATATAATAAGAATCGTGATATGCTATAAAAGAAAATATGCTATGAACTCTAGAAATAAATAGAAAATATAATGTAGTTTCTTATTATTTTATTTTGTTTCTTAATGTGATCTTATTTATCAATACTTATTTTTACTTAACTAAGAAAACCTTATGATGGTCATACTACTATTCTTACTCTCTCAAGATAAATAGTTAGTATCTTTTTTTTAATTTATTTAGTTATAATAAAAAGTTTAATTATTCATTAATCATATCATATTTTTATACACATTCATGTTTAATCTTTTAATATTTTTAATGATCATATTTTTGTGACAATCTTAATCATGTGGAACACTGGTCATTAGGTACACCTTAATGGAAAATATTAATCATGTGACTCACTGGTTACTAAGGATCTCACAATAGCAAATATCAATCATGTGGCACACTGGTCAGTAGCCATCTCATAATAGTAAATCTCATTCTTATGTACACTGGTTACTAATTATAAAGAACAACATATTTTATATTATAGAGTTTTATTGATTATTATTCCTTTTAATCAAATTTTAATGGAAATTTTCTTGTTTTACATTGTTGCATGGTTTTCTCAATTTCACTGTATGTTACTAGATGTATGTATCACAATAATACATAAAGTATCATACTTACATAATTATGAATGCTAAATAATTCCATATATATTACATTATAATATACAAGACATACATCTAGTAGTAAATACTAACTCTTATATAGTAGCATAATGTAAGACAATAATAGTGTATCAAATCATATACTTCATGAAGGATTCTTATATGAGGTCGCAGGCACAGTAAATCAATAGTACATTACTAACATGAATATAATATTCTCCTTATAGTGTTTATCTTAAGAGTTTTTCATTTTATATGTCTGATCTTGTTGCCAGTCAAATTTCTTAACCTTTAAGTTCAACCTATCATGAAACACATGCCTTAACTCAACATAAAAAATTGTATAATTAAAATTTATTAAGATTTGTAATTTATTTATTACACAATCCCTTCTAATTGTTGAAATTTTCTTTTTTTGCTTTTCCTTTGTTTATCCCTTTCTCATAACCTAACTTGTAAATCTTTAAGGATTTCTCTTCTAATCAACCTAATGGCAAAGTAAAAAATTTGATTATGACTTAATCCTGAAAAACCTTACTATAAAATAGGGAAATTGAGATCAAGAAGAAAAAATGTCAGTTTAGGCACTCATGGGATCCTCGTTGTTGCACAAAGCTTCTCATTCTCCTTGATTTCCTTAAGGTTTCAATGGTTCATGCAACTCTTATCACTACTAAGATAAGCTTTCGACAAAATTTTCAGTCAGTTGCACTAAATCAAAACATAAAAATGGAGCTATCAAGCATGATTAGAGGAAAAAAAATAAAATTATTTTTAAAAAAACAAAAAAAAGGTTAATATATATATATATATATATATATATATATATATATATATATATATATATATATATATATATATATATATATATATATATATTATAAATATGAAATAATATATTAGTATTTTACTCATTAACTTCAAAAATTTATAATAATTTCAAAGAAGCTCTTATTAAGATAAAATAAATATTATTAAACTTATCTCAATGAGTTTTATTTAATTATAATTTTATTTTATATTTTATAATATTTTATATTTTTTATGATTTGGCATGTTTTATGAGACAAGTTAATTTATACCTAGTTTAATAATTAACGATGTTACAATTCTCTCATATTTGTAAGAAATGTTTCTTAAAAATTTAGAATAGCTCTGGGTACTTTCTTATCTCATCCTCTTGTTCCCATGTAGCTTCATGTTTTGTTTGGTTTTACATTTGTATTTTAATCATTGAAAATGTTTCTTTTTTGAATTACTTGATTTCTTTAGCTAGAATCCTTATAGGATTCTCTTCATTGCTCAAATTCTATTTCACTCCCATAGCATTTGGATCATATTACACTACATGTGACAAATTAGTAATGTATGTCCATAGAGCTAAAATATAGAATACATTACACACACCCATTAATGATGGAGGTAGCATTATTCTATATGCAAAATCTTTGACTCTTTTTGATATTTGAAAAGGTTCAATATAACTTGGTTTTAGTTTCTTTCCTTTACAAATCTAATAATTGGACTTATTTTTAGGAAAACATTTTCTCTTTCTTAAAACTCTATCTTTTTATGCTTTATATCAAAGTTCTTTCTTTATTGATCATATGTTTTCTGTATTTTTTCTCAAATCATCTAAATCTTTTGGGTAGTTTCATCTATCAACTCTAACCCTAACTAAGATCACTTGCTTTAAATTAACACAGTGGTGATTGATATTTTCTATCATATGGTGTCTCATACAATACCATTTCTATGTTAGATTGATAAATATTATTATAAGTGAATTCAATTAATACCAAATGGATATCTTATCTATCATTAAAATCTAAAATACATAATCTCAATATATCTTCTAGTGGCTTTATAGTTATTTTAGTTTATCTAATTGTTTGGGAATGAAACACTTTGCTAAATTTTAGTTGAATACCAAATGCTTCATGCACTTTTCTCCAAAAATATAAGATAAATTTAAAATCTCTATTAGATATAATTACTTTTGATAGTTTATGTAATATTATATTTTAATCAATATAGATTTGTACTAATCTTTTAGTTATATAAGTTATTCTAATAAGTAAGAAATGAGTTTATTTTATTAATTTATCAACTATCACTCATATGACATCATGTCCTTGATTAGCCCTTGATAATCCAACTACAAGCTCTATTAATATTTCTTCTCATTTTTACACTGAAATGGAAAAGGATTATAACAACTCACTTGGTCTCTGTTGCTTTCATTTCACTTTTGATATATTTACACTTGCTCACATAATCATAGATATCCTTCTTACCATTACATTGAAGTCTTTGTTTCAAGTTATGGTATATCTTTGTAACTCTTAGTTATATTGGCTATTTTTTTAAGAGCCTCTTTTAGTAAAATTTGTTTTCATTCTCCTATTACAATAATGCATATTTTATTTTTATAAAATAAAACTCCATTCTTTTAGTAAGTCTAACCTTTATTTGATGTATTTATCTCCATATTAAGCATCTTTCAAAGCATATAACCACTCTTATATAATAGTTAATTAAGAAAATTTTCTTCAAGCAACTATTGATATTACATTCAATTCTAGATAATTTATTTTTTTCAATTAGTTGTATTTCTTCCAAGCTAGATATATTATGCTATGAAGACTAGCTTTTTGGCTGAATGCATCAACCATAATAATGTGCTTACCTAGATGATTAAAAAACTTCATGCATAATCTTTATGGTAGTAAACTAGTAATCGTTAGGTAGTGTCTCCAAATTTTCAAAGAAAGCATATTTATAAAAAATTTAAGGTTATTTATAGGATAATTTCTTTCATGAGATTGTAATTGTCTTGAAGTATATACTATAACTCTACCCTTCTATATTAATATACACCTAAGTACTTACAGACATGCATCAACATATACTTGAAATTCCATTTCTCTCTCAAGTAATGCAAAAAGGTGCTAAGGTTAATTTCTCCTTTGAATTTTGAAAATATTTTTTATAATTCGAATTCTATTTAGAGATTATTGTCTTTTTCATTAATTTTGTAAATGATATTATAACTTGAGAACATCTTTTTGTAAATTTTTGATAATACTTAATTAAACCCAAAACATTTTGCACTTTAGTTACATTGATAAGCATACACTATTCTATGATAGCCACTATTTTTTTGGGAGTCAATAGGGATTCCTTCAACATTGATCATGTGTCTCAAAATATATATATATATATTTTTAAAACTTTTGCATTTAATTAGTGCTCCCATAGTCTCTACAAAATAAGATGTAGATGCTTTTTATACTTTATTCTACTTTAAATTAAATTAAGATGTCATCAATAAAAATAATAATAAATTGATCTAATTATTACTTGAACACCTTGTTCATCAAGTCCATAAAGGCTTCTAGATTATTTGTTAATCAAAAAAGTAATTCAAGAATTCAAAATGACAATATCTGGTTATATAAAAAGTTTTTAGATTGCCTTTTTTTCTTATCTTTAATTGATGACAAGCATATCCCAAGTCAATCTTTGAAAATATTTTAGCTCCTTATTATTGATCAAATAGTTTATCTATTCTAAGTAATAGATATTTGTTCATAATAATGATTTTTTTAATTCTTTATAATCAATACACATTTTTAAACTTTCATCATTCTTTTTCATTTAAAATAGAGGTGCACTTTGATGGTATATGTTAGGTTTAATAAAGCCTTTATTAATTAAGTCTTTCAATTGTACCTTCAACTATTATAATTCAAATGGTACCATTTGATTTGATGCTTTAGGGATTTGTTATGCACTTGTTACCTAATTAATGACAAATTCAATTTCTCTATCATGTGATATTTTTTGAAAATATTTATGAAAAATATCCAAATATTCACACACCACTAGAACTTTGTGTAATAGTAATTTTGTGCTCACAACTTATTATATTACAGCAAGATAACACTCACATCCTTTACTTATAAATCTCTAGGTTTCAAAGCTAATATTATAGGAACTTTCTTGCAATCACTAACATAAACTAAAACATATTATATAAATTTTTAATTTCTTCTCTTAATAATCACTAATGACTTAATGGGAAACTAGACAATTGATTTTGAGAATGATGTCAAGTTTTGATAGATTTATAATAATCAAATTGGATTCAAAAAATGTCTTATTGATTTTTATATCCTATTTGACATATTTTTTTCACTTTTAATTTCTCTCTTGTAGAAAGTTTTATCACAATAGAAGTTTCTAGTACTTATAATTCAACTAATAAACTTATAATCAAATTAACTTATATAATAGAATTTGATATACAATAATCAAATAGAGTTGTTATATATATAAAATTATGTATTCTACTATGGCATTATAAAAGACTACCCTTAACTATTACCATATGTACCATAAAATGTATTACTAGGTTTTATTGCCATGGGGTCCTTGATAGTTTTATTCCACCACTAGTTCATTGACTTATTTTTCTCCTTCAATATTAGAGGATAATATATAACAATAAGGTTGATTTATTGACACTATAGCATTTAATTACTTTGATTTGTGGCATTCCCTGTAGTGAAAGTTTGTACAACTTTTATTTTAAGACTTTTAGCCAATTCTCGATTCAAACAAAAGCTATAGAAGATTGTGGCTTTGATTCATTTGTGATTGGCTGCTTGAATTTAGATATACTCCTATATGCAAAATTGGATCTCGTTCTTTTTCTTAAACTTGGATCTCTTCTTTTGTTTTGGTTCTATTCAATAAGCTGACTTTATCAATTCTCTATATGAGAAAAAGTTTAAAGGAGCCATAATACTTTTAATATAATCTTGGAGCCTTATTCTTAACATATATAACTTCTATTCTTTTATAGCCATCATCTAAGGAATATATTTGACAAGAGATAAAAATTTTTGCTCATAAGTTAAAGTCAAACTTGCTTGATAAAATCTATTCAATTAATCCCATATTTGATTCTTTACTAATGAAGGTATAAACCATTCCTAAAAGATTTAGTATAAATCTTGTTAAGATATTTCTAAATTTGATTTTTTAACTAGCCTACCAATTTTGTGCAGCACCTTTCAACATAAGGGCTGCCAAGGAGACTCTTCTATATGTAGGGATATCTAATAGCATCTAAATACTATCAAGCAAGTCCCAACCTACATAGGATTTATAATATCTAAAAATTATTATGTATAGCCTAATTTGTTTATGTGGTGCCTTACCACAAATTTTCTTATAACTAGAGCAACACTCCTTGATGAAAGAAATTTAGTTAATTCATCAAATAGTTATTTCCTTCTCACTTTGGGCTATTAAAGGGGTATGTTTTATTATTGATAATGCTAATCTTATCACTAGGATTTGTATCTCTTGATTCTATCATGAACCATAAAGATGGGATTTATTTAGTATGACATGCTTTATTACATTACCTTTCACATATATAATTGAAATACTTATACAACATACTACAAATATCATAATAATGTGCAACAACATACAACCATAATATTTGGTTTCTAGGATTTCAACTTTTTAAGTATCATTTTATTCAAACATCGGTCCCTAGAACTTTAATTGTTTTGAAACCACAAATGATTATTTTATACAAAAAAATATTTTTTACCTTCTTCTTAAGAATTTTAATACTCATATCTTTAATTATTTTAGACATCTTTATTAAAATACTGCCAAATATGTTTCACTTATCATGAGTCACACCACTGTGTCTTAATATCTTTTAACTACCTAACTATTCTAGAAGCTTTATTTTAGATTAAAAAAATTGATTTCAAATATTCCATGATTGTTTAATTTATTTTTCTTTGATTTACTCATGATTAGAACTTTTGGGTGATGACTAATTCTTATTGTCATGGTTCATGTGATGGGCCTATGATAAACAACTTTTTATTCAATTTAAGCTTAAAAAGAACTTGTAATTCATTCACTTCATGATCTTTATGTTCATGTTCAATTGCTCATTCTTAAACTGCATCATTCCTCCTTGCCAAAAGAAACTTTACTCTCATGAGTTGAAGTATAGATAGTCTTTCACAAACTTTGAAGTTGACCTTTCATGTTCATGCTTTATGGATCATGTATATTCAATCATTTAGCTATCGTTCAATAGATTAGTATAAATAATCTAACATAGAAATCCTATTAGTGGCAAAACCACTTTCTTTAAATTCTAGTTATATTGATAATGATAACAATTGTCTTAAATCATCTACATAATTATTAGTTTGTAAATCATCATATTTCAAACTTATTTTATGTGGATGATCATCTTCAATGTTAACTACTAGGTTGGGAGACACATCTTTGGGTAATTTAAGAACATATGCATCATCACATGTCTTATTAGGTTGAATCTCTTTCACTTAGTATTATAAATAAAAGATATTGGAGAGCTCTACACTTAGGTTTGTAGGCCATTCCACCAGCTTTAGATTTTATTTTTCATTTCATAATAGAAAGTTTGTAATTCATCTTATATTTTTTCTTATCATTGATTTATCACTTAAAACAAATTTTTAATTAATTTTAATAAGCTTTAAATTTATTCCTTTCTTGTTACTATAGTTTCTAATTTCTTAAGAAAATTATTAAGAAGAAAGTTTTGTTATCAAAATGTTAAAAAGAATGAGTTTAATTACTAATAATTTCTTAAACATCATAGTCGATGGAAATGTTGTCTTTGATACAAACCAAATGGAGTGAGATTGAATGAGGTAATTACTTGGGTTAAAGAAAATTCAAAGTATGATAAAATGAATTAAATAAAGAAAAAATAGAGTTTAAATGATAACAAAAAAATAAAGATTCACTTACCAATGTTAATCTAAAAAAGTCATTAAGCCAACTCAAACAATCAAGCCACTAAATAATATATTTTTTTAGTAACAACTAATTTACCATTCATTCATTTATAAGAGGTTATCCAAATAAGATATTATAAGTAAATATTTAATAAAAAAGTAAAATTTTTACTTACTTTTTTAAGAATTTTTATTCCATAACTTTAATTATTTTGGACACTTTTATTAAAGTATCACTAAACATGTGTCATTTATCATAAGTCACTTACCATGAGTCGCCTACCATCATTTTGACTTTATAATCCCATCTACCTGTTATTTTAGAAGCTTTATTTTAGATTAAAAAAATTGATTTAATGTATTCCATGATTTCTTAATTTATTTCTCTGATATTGGTCCATAAGTAGCTCCTTTGGGTTATGACTAGCTCTTCTTATCATGGTCATGTGATGATTCTATGATAAATATTTTTTATGTAATATAAGCCTAAATTTCTTTTATATTTCATACACTTTATAATCTTTATGTTCATGTTTAATTAGTTATTTTTATCTTGTATCATAATCGAGGATTAGACTAAGAAATATCATAATTATACAAGTACAACAAAAAGAGAAGAAAAATTAACTAAGCTTGGTGAGTGAGCATTAGAAGAGAAAATGATTAATGCAATCATATAAGTATGGCACAGCTCGGTGAAGAAAATAATATAGGAATCATTAGGTTATGAAGAGAAGAATTGTGCATAAAATGTATTATACAAGTATGATAATGGAATATTATAAGTACAAAGTAAAGAGAATGCTGAAGTTGAAGTATATCACACTTTTCATAAATAATGGAATCATACAATTACGATTAGTAGGGATATGCATAGATGGATAGAGATTTAACTCATCATATAATATGAAGATTGGAATAGTACCAGTATGATGTAAAGAAGTTGAATGGATTATTAAATTCGAAATGATGGATAGTTACATGAGTCAACTAGGGGTGGTTTCCTTCAAAGAATTTGAAAGCTTAATTTTGTTTCTTAAGAGAAATTGAAATAAATGGAACTAATTAGGTTTTGCGAGATTATTTCCATATGATTTTAGGGGTAATCATGTGGTTGCATGAATTTTAAACTTTAGTTGACTTATTTTAGAAAATATAGTTAATGGAGGAAGTTATTAACCATCTCTATATAAGCTTTAAGATGCAGTTTTGCTAAAGTTTTGAAAAACCTAGTCTTGACTTATTGCACTGATCCCATATTTGAGAGAAGGAAGCTTAGCCATAATCATAGAAGGAGAAGGTGATTTTAAGACTTGAAGGAAGAAGAAGAAATTCATTAGAGAAGTCCTTTAGACAATTTTTGAGGTAGAATGAACCTCAAGATTTTAATATTAAATGTAAATAAACCTAAGATAATGTAATCAATTATGTTACTAATAGATGTTTGTAATTTTTGTTGAATTTTATGATATGATAAACATTCCTTCTTCTAACAAATCTCTTTAACATGATGAAATAAAATGACTTAACCAAAGCTAGATGGAATTGAGCATGAATCATTTTTTGATTAATTCTTTCACGAAGTTTTGTATCGATCCTTAGGTGTTCAATATTTCTTCTTATTTGAGACGTTGAAGTTAGGGCTTTAAGAATGTTTATTTAATATAGTTGAGATCTAGCATTGATACTCAAATTTCATGTAAAACAATGAAATGAGGATGAACTATGTCAGTAAGATTTTCCTTACCATGATTGGAATGATTCTAAATTTATATTAAACATGATGCTATTTAGCTAAGTTGATTGGTATGAAATTTGTGAATAAAATCCAAGTTTATAAAGAAGTTTTGATATTGATAGCTTTTTTCTTTAAAGAAATATTGATCCAAAAATTACACAAAGCATGTATGATTTCTTTCCAATTTTTTCAGATATTATGTCGCTCATCCTGGATTTAATTTATATTAACAAACTACTATTCAAATTCCTCAATAAATTCTCCCGACTTTATTTATTTAATTAATCAACCCATACATCTAGTTTTATGTATTGAGCTTCACCAAAGTCTTGGAGCATCTTTTACAATTGGCATTACTAAAGCTATCTTTTTGTAATCTAGACAAGACACCCCCTCAAATATTTTATTTATTTGATATAACCAATTTTTAGAAATCATGGGATCTTCCTCTCCAATAAAATATGATGGATGCATTCTGTAAAATTGATCCACCATTAAATCTATCAATGTCTCAATAGTCTAGCGACAATGAAACTAAGGTTTGTGCCAACTCATATTGGATGTCTCCTTATTGCTCTTTTTCGTTGCACTTACCCATATCTCTATATTTGAATCTATCCATTGCTCTAATTATATTGCATTCTTGTAAAACTTATAAGAGATATAGATAGTTTTCTAACCAAAATTTAAGCCCAAAAGTCATATAATAATACAATGCATATTTTGTGTGTGTGTCTTCACTCACATTTCTTACCAAATCCTAAACCAAACCTTTAATTCCAACTTATCAATGCCCTATCTCACCATCTTCTTAATTAGATAAAAAATTAGAGATTTGCTTAGATAAAATATCAAATGAGAAAAATAAACCTTAATTGGAGACTTGATGATGTGACAAAATCCTCAATACAAATTAAAATGAAAGAACAAAAGAAAATACTAATAAAATATAATATAGATATAAGCAGTACAATAATATATGAAAAATTTTTATTGATGTGATATTTTATCTTCAATTATCTAGCCTACATCAAGCATTATCCAGACATAAATCTTAGGAGAATAGTCCTTTCTTGCAGCATCAAAATCCTCAAAGATCACTATAATAGATACATGACTTGTGATATATGTATTAATAAGATTTATAAATCACAATACATAAATCTAATAAAATAACCAAATATAAAAAATATATATCAAGATAGATAAGTATGATGAATAAAATAGAAGTCATACTACAAGTTGTGATGATAATATGTATAAATCTAAATACTATATGCCATGTGTGTCAATGTAAGTTAAATAAATACTAGTTTTTTTATTCATTATGGTTTTTAATTTTTTATATAATTATCAATTCTGAATTTATTTTGATCAAATTAAGTAAAAAGGTATCATAATCTCATCAATACTAAATACTAGTGGCTTTTTTGCAGGGGTCACATTAAAATGTTGATAAATTTTACATAGAGATTATTATAACCTTAGTCAAGTAAGTTGTTGATTTCACATATTAGTTGTAATACCCTAATCATACTGAAGTGTTAGTAACTTTCAAACATAAGATATCATACCTTAGTTATACTTAAGTATTTTGGTGACTTCTACATAGATAATCACTAAAATATTGACTTTATTATATGAAGTGTTACAGTTTATTTTTTTATTACTAAATAATCATGTTTGATTTATAAATGATATTTTATATATTTTTATTCTATTTTTTTTATTTAACAAAGAAAAATAAATGTGTTAAGAAATTAATAAACCATATGATTAATAATACAAAATATTATCAAGATTATGTTAAATCATATAACATAAATATTTTCTACCACAAGATAATACAGTCTAAAAGAAAATATATAATATTATGTAACATCATAGGTTATAGATTTATCTATCTGATTTTGTAAAATAATTCCTTTGTTTAATCTTCCCTCCCTCTATCTTACAAATGACATAGTTATGGATCATTTTATTCCCATAAATTATGTCTCATGTTCTTAGGCTTATACTTTGGATCGTATTTATACAATTACTTAATCATGTCATATGATCCTTGCACTGATCTATTGATGTCATTTGATGATTATATTGATACAAAAAGGATATTTATATTATACGATTTGCTAACAAGTCTCACTTTTCTGACTTATCTAATTTTTTTAAACATAATAGAATTATATATGATGATACACATATCTTACTATAAAATTAACCCCTTTATCCAATAGTAACATGCCTCCTCATACTAGTATGATCCAAGAAATCATCTAGTATAACATCTTAATAGCTCCATCATATCCTTACAATCCAAGCTCTCTGTACCAAGTAATGTATGCTATAGTAGTATGATGAACTCTTCTTTTGACAAACTTGACACTCTTCCCCTCTTTCTTTGTCAAAACTGACACAATATACCCCTACCATCAACAACCTTAACGTCCTCGTTACTTCTCTTCCTCTTCTCCTCTCACTAGAATCCTGAGAAACAATAAGGTAAAAATAAAAAATAACTTGCATCACTTACTTCTCTAGGGATGTCAAAATCTTGCATTGAAATTCTTCTCTCTTGGTTGGAGCATGGTAATGTGTTCTTAAATTAATAGTAACCTCGATGAAGATGTTAGCACTTGGGTTAGTTCACTTAGAAAGCACTCGTGTATTGAACAAGAAACTGGTATCTTCTAATATAATATTCAGTTATTGGATATTTATTTTATTTTTTATTAAAAATATTTAAAATTTTCAAAAAGTTAACTATGAGCTCATGGGTGTTTAATTTGTTAATAATTGCTATAAAAAGTACTTATTAAGTAGTTATTGTTCTACTAAACAAAGCATTCCTTTCAAATGAATAATTGAAAGTGTTCATAAATATAAAATTAGCATTTCGGCCATCCAAAATTTATTTTTTATAAATCTATCCTCTATTAATCAAATTTGATTTGTCAAAATTGCTAAAATTATAAATCTATCTAGATGCATCTGACATTTATATTTATAAATCTATCCTCCATCAATTGGATTTGATCTAATCTAAAATTTTTAAAATTATAAGTCTACCTTTTAATATTATAATTATACCCATATCTTTAAAAATTTATTAATAATTTTTTGTGTCCAAAAATTACAAGCTCAATACCATTAAGTTTGTCTCAAAGAGTTCTTTATATTGATATATTTATAAAATTTTGATTAAGTTTGAGCATATGATGCTCTCTAATATTTTATTATTATTTTAATATTTTTATATGTAAATAACATATTTTTTATTTATTTTAATCGTACATCTTTATGATCTTTTTAACTTGATTTTAGGATTTATCTTTTTTTATTTAAGGGAATGTTAAATTTTTTTCATAAAAATTTTATCCAAATATTTCAAAATAATATTGTTATAAAATTAGAGCTGTTCTAATAACACAAGTTATTGGCTGATACATTTCTAGAATGATATCAAATTTGTAGTTGGAAATGTGATAAGGGTGACTCTAGATTTTATTTATTAACTACCATGCTTATTGCTCAGATGTTTGATATAAATGAATACAATACTCTATAGTCAAATAAAACTTTCATATGTTAATTTAAAAATTTTGGAAGTACCCATGTTAACATCTGGGAATGATGAAACTTCCTTTTAATCGATCACATAGATTTGAGATTGAACTAATAGAGGTTGTTGTGTAGGGGCTTCTACCTTCCTTTGATTTCAACATTGAATTTTGTTATTTTCATAGAAGATCCCCAAAGAATAAATCCTTTATCATATATATTATCATCATTAATTTCTTTCCTCATTACTTGTGGACTTACCTTAGGATAATACCCAAATCCTTCACAACCAAAACATTTGATAACTTTTTTTTGCATTCTCCTTTGTGATACTTCTTACATATCTGACATTGATAAAATATCTTAGTTCTTATGCTTGTCATTTGAGACACTTCTTTGGAATTGATCAATATTTTTGAATTTCTATCCTCTTTATGAAGAAAATGCTTCATTCATTTAGGCACTCTTCGTGCCATAATAATTGCTTGATTTTGTTCCATTCTCTGTGCTACGTCAACCAGTGTTCTTTAAGAAGTGAATACCATAGGACCATCACTTTTCTTCTTTATAAAAACCAATTCTAATGTATACCTCACTAATAATGAGAATGCTTATTCTTATTCTATGATTGTCAAAGCATTTTAATAGTCTTAACAAATCGACTCTCATCTTCTCGGACAACTATAGGATGTACCATTCTAAAAATGCTTCACAAAATTCCTTCCAAGATGTTTTAGAACTAGATTTTCCTTGAATTGGATTCAATGTTTTCTTCATCACTAGTGTAAAAGAGTAGTATCTAACACTAATACAACCCGAAGGACTCTTTTGTGTTCTAGACATGCCATACTATCAAATACCATTTCATTCCTTTACTTAAAAAGGATCTATGATGCTTCCAAGGTGAATGGTTATAGCCTTAAAAATTGCTCCACCCAATGATTTTCTTGATTAACTTATATGATCCTTTTATTTAAAATTGGCATAACATCTCTTTGGATTGCAATCCTAAAGTTCATTCTCTTATCACTTTATTTGTTTTTCCTTGAGATGTTATAGCCCTTTTATCATTAGAGTTATTCATCTCTTCTTAGTGCAAGTTTTGATTTCTAGATGCTATTTTAGAAATTATCATGCATTTCACATTTTAATATTCAATTGTTATATGGTTTACATAATAAAATAAAAAATTAAAGAATTCACCAAAACAACTTCTCTCATTGAATCATACATTGCTTTATTTTAGAGTTTTCTTTTTTATCACTAATATTTTTTTATAGATATATTATGTGTAGCCTTTACTATAAAATATGTCTGGTGATTTAAATTTTTAGTATGCATTCAAATTAGATGAATCAAACCATTTGACCTTTTGATGCACTATATGTTAACTAGGATGTATTGTAGATCCATTCCTTTTATTATTGTTTAACAGATCATTTCATCCAATGACAAAATAGACCATCTAAGCAAGTCGACATAGCATACATCAATTTGGGCATGATATGTATTATTCTTAGTTCTCCTTCACCTCACGTACCATTTCTTTAGTTTAAACTTTGTATCACATTGTGCATTAGTCTCGAGTTTTCACTTTAAGTTTATTTACCATCTCAGTCTCAATTTAGCATCCTTTGACCTATATGTTCCATAGAGAAAAATTGATGTATTGTATAACATCTCTTTTGCAACCTTGAAGTTCATTCTCTTATCACTTGATCTGTTTTTCTTAGAGATGTTATGGCCTTTTTATCATTAGAGTTATTCATCTCTTCCTTATACAAGTTTTGATTTCTAGATGCTATTCTAGAAATTATCATGCATTTAACATTTTAATATTCAATAGTTGTATGGTTTGCATAATAAAATAAAAAATTAAAGAATTCACCAAAAAAAACTTCTGTCATTGAATCATACATTGCTCCACTCTAGAGTTTTCTTTTTTATCACTAATATTTTTATTATAGATGTATTGTATGTAGCCTTTACTGTGAAATATGTCTGGTGATTTAAATCTATTTAGTATGTATTCAAACTAGTGATGAATCAAACCATCTAACCTTTTGATGCATTATATGTTATTAAGATGTATTGTAGATCTGCTCCCTTTATTTTTGTTTAACAAATCATTTTATTCAATAACAAAATACACCATCTAAGTAAGTCGACATACCATACATCAATTTGGGCATGATATGCATTATTCTTTGTTTCCCTTCACCTTATGTATGTTAATATTAACACATTGTGCATTAATCTCGAGTTTTCACTTTAACCTTATGTACCATCTCAGTCTCAATTTAGCATCCTTTGACTTAGATGTTTCATAGAGAAAAATTGATGTATTATGCATGAATACTTGATCTATTATACATCAATAATAACATATCTTATGAAATCCTTTATTTTAGATTATTGAACTAATTATGATTCACATATCATATGGGACCAATTTGTATGAATTTTCTATAGTTTCTTATGAGTTTGTCTTCCATGTAATAAAACACATTTAATAAACATGTAACATATAGTCAGTGATAAAACAAAGTATATTTTATTATAATAATATTTACATATGAGTACACACCTATGTTGTCCTTTTGTTAAGTTTTCCATCCTAAGTTGTCCAACTCTAAATTTTTCACCCTATACTTGTCTAATCTAGGTGTTCACCTTAAGATCATGCATTTATAAGTTTGTATCCTAGGTTTGTCATTTTTTATGGTTCCCCCTATAATTAATCCTATTATGATACTACCTCTATGGCATCCACCTTTTCAAAGCCATTCATCTTATTATTTTTTACTGTTTTAAATAAAAATTCTTACTTTTTTATCAAAATTTCTTTGCCTAAAAAACTTTCTTTTTTCCTTTATAACCAAATAAGAATAACATAATATTCTTTTCTCAAAACAAAAGTTAATACAAAAAGATTCTTATAGCAAAAAATAAAATCTAAAATAATATTATCCATTTCATACTTGTTGCAAATATAAGAGTGTGATGTCTACAAAAGTAGAGGTGAATTGTGCTATTTACAAAACTCAAGCTAACTCAAAGAACTCAATTAAATTTATCATAGAAGAGTTTACTATTCATAATCTTGTTGGGTCTTATAACACTTGTATTGAAAAATATTATAAGACTTTACAAAACTTATTATATTACAATACAGGTAAGATAAAGATATAAAGAATTTTAAATAGTTTGGTTCAAACTTAGATTTATATCCATCGTTACCAAAAGTCTAGGTAATTCACAAAAATTTTAGCTTAAAAAAAGCATCAAACATTAATTTAATAAAAGTTTAGAACATCAACTTAATAAAAGTCTACAACATTAACTTAATAAAAGCTTATGATACTAACTTAATAAAAGACTACAAATAAATGATAAAATAGAAGGTCCCAATAATAGGACAAAAAGGGCCAAGTAATCCTAAAACTAAAAGAACAATTAAGCAAGATGTACATTATCAATCACATAAAAAACAATGAAAGAGAAATTATCAACTTAGCTTAAGAAAAAGGATTGCAAAGAAAAAATAAATGCATAAACCAAAGCCTTGCTATCCTCTTCTCTTAAAAATGATGGATGCAATGTGAGCTCCTTCTCAAATATGTTCCAATTTTACATTAACCTCTTCTATCAAGTTTGGAAGCCTTTATACAAACTTTTGTAAGGTCTCAAATGGCTCCAAAACATCCTCTAATAGCTATTTGAAAAGTCAATCTAACAAACCATCATTCATATTTTGAACTATTCAAGCTGTTCAACTTAAGGGATAGTACAATAGAATACTATGCACATCGACCAAGCAACTGGAATTGATGGAATTGTCTAACTAGTTCATTTCCTTAGCATAAACATGTTGTATAGATATGATAATTGTATAGTATGAATAGAGCAAAACTTTTGTAGGTTCAACTTTGAAGCACTTGAGAAAATGTTAAACAATACAAGATTATGTAATATGAAACCTCCTATAACAAGCTCTCTTATATTGATTATAACAAATCATATTAGTATGATTAGTGAGTCATACTCCTACTACAAATCCTTTCAATACATGACTAAGTCTTAATACTAATCTTTGAGAGAAATATTATTATATTACTATAAAAGTGATATCATACTAAAATGATGGATTTTAGTATATTCACATCCTTAGTCCTTAATAATTAATACTTTGTTAATTTGATCATACTCGTACGATAATTATATGGTATTAATATGAAAATACAAATTCTAATTCAAACTTAACATCACTTGGTTGACTCTATTGAAAAATTTATCATACATATATGATTCAGTGTGTTATACTTACGATGCTCAATAGCTTTAAACCTTAATAATTATCTCTTAGAAAAATATTAACATATATGTACGATAATTTTATTCTACATGTTTGACCCATAAAACAACCTAATTAACTTACTATTTGCTTAAGAAAACTCTCTGTCCAATTCATAAATTTACTAATCGCATTATGCAATGAAGCCATCGTACATGTATGATAAGTACACATTTTGCATACTTTACTAAGTTCATTCTCTTTTCAATTATTACTTTATTTGACCTTAACAAAAGATTTAATTCACTGTGCATGTAATGTCTAAGGTAGAGAATTAATCAAATTAGATAAAATACAAGCCTTAAGTAAAATCTATGCAAGTTAAAGAATGATTTCAAAGCATTTAGACACTCTCACTCAAAGCTTATCGAATCCTAAATTCCTTAAGAAATTGTCATAAGTTTTAAAAAGTAAATACTAAAATAAAATGACTCAATAAGTATCTTCTCTTTATGTTATTCAAACATATCTTTCTTCTAATACCAATTATAGTTTACACCCAAATATTTTTATTAATCTCTTTGAGTCAATTAAATAAGTTATTCATATGATTGACTTATGTGATTTTAAGATGCATGATCTGAAAACATAGAAAAAATATTAGTAAATTAACATAACAGTTTGATTATCATCAAACAAGTAATACAATCACCAATAATAATAATCATAATTGTCACAATAGCTTCTAATATATGACGTCTACAATAAAATTTTATACATAATGAAAAGTAAAAAAAGCCATCCACACAATAACTCTAGAATATTATGACATCCATCCTCATTTCTTAGAATAGTTACTTCGTAAAATAGGCTAGTCAATTGACACTAGTTTACTGGGCAAACACTATACAAAAATGTAAACTAATACAAACACAAGTTGGGTCCAAAAGTATATCAAAACATGCATACGACATAGAAGTTAAAAATAGCAAAACAAAGTAATTCTCTCGCCTTTTGAAATTATCTTTTAGCATTCTTTTTAAATTCTCATTTAAAACAATTTTTTTATCCCTTAAAATTCACTATTGTCTTTATTAACCTCTTTCATTTATGTCTTTATCTTCTTATTTCACTTTAGCTTCTGGAAGAAATATTATTCTATATTTTTTTCTTCTTAAATCTTTTAGCTTCACCTCTAAATTATTCTTTGGAGCCAGATTCTCTCTAACTTATTTTTGTCCTTTTTCAATTTCTTTTTTGTCACATTTAATAAAAACAATCAATTACTTAATCTTTGTAAGATACTATTTTTCTATTTTTCTTTAATTCTTACAATTTAACTTGTATATTATTTGCTAAAAAAAATACAAAGGAATAAAGTAATTATTGGGATCATGTTTGTAAAATCATAAAAATAAGCATCCAAAGCTTAATACAACATAATCAGATATCACATGTAAATCAATCATCTTCCAATTACTAAAATTTTGAATTCTTACCATGCTAAGACTATTAAACTACACATAATACTATAATAGTCATATGAACCCAAGTTACATAATATTGCCTACCTTATTGTATTGTAGTCATACCTTAAAATTTGATTCCTAGTTTGTTCAATTGCTTTCACGAAGCTATACCATCCTTTACTCTTCCTTTACTCAATTTCACAAAGTAATTCTCTTGATTGCTTCTTCCCATTTTAAGTATTGTACCCCATTGGCTAGCTAGTTCATCCACTTCGTAATGCTTGTAGATCTATGTGTGACCATACACTCATTGACCTACCTAGCTGCACACGTGCACTGTAACAGCCCTAATTTTCTCTTATTTGTATTTTTATATTTTTTATAGAAAGAGCTCTTTGAGACGAGTCCAACGGTGGTAAGTTTGTAATTTTTGGAATTTTGGATAATTAGTTATGAATTTTTAAAGTTTTGGATATATTTGTAATTTCAGGATTTCAGATCCGGGATATATCTGCAATTTAGGATTTTCGATTTAGTTTAAAATCGGATGGCGGAAGGTAAATTTGTAAATATGGAATTGTCGGCCAGGCCAGGGTAGATTTGTAATTTGGAAAAGTTCAGGGGGTGTTCTGCAAAAAATCACGAACGTGTCGGTACAAGGCAAAATTAACACATACGTGTCCACCCGGGCGAGGATATCAGCCTGGGTGAGTTAATCCTCTTAAGCACAGAAGCTGTTTGTAAAAAAAAATTTTGAGCGATTGCGAAAAGTTGCCGGAAATTTAACGGAAGCTGGGAAGCTCGCCGGAGAAACTGCGGCAAGGTAAGATGGTTCGTTTTATTTTGCTGTATTGGGGTTCTGTTGAGTGGGGGGAGAGTAAGAGAGGCCGGCCGAATGTTTATTTTCGGCCGGAGACGTATTGGGTTGCCGAAGGAGTGGCCGGAGTTGTCGGCCGCGAGATGCGGAATGTTTTTCCGGCAAACTGGTCGTCGAGGAGTGCGAAAGAAGTCGAGAGGAGCTTGGTATTTCCCGGAGAGGGATTCGGGGAAACGAGAAAATTTACCGTGGAAGCGGCTAGAAGCCGCCGGACGCGAGCGGCGGCGAGGAGAGAGGGAAGCAGCGTCGGGTGAGAAACAGGGATGATCCTGTTTGAACCGGTTCGGTTAACCCGAACCGGAAGGCGCCCGGTTCGGGCTGAGGCGGAGGAGAGAGAGAGGGAGAGAGGGGTGCGGTTCAGTCGGCTGAACCGCGGAGCTGAACCGCAGGCCGGTTCAGCGGACGCGTGGTCCAGGCGCGGCGAGAAACAAGGAGAAGAATTGGGATTTTTGGGGATTTCAGGAAGTATTTGGAAAAGCTTTTAGAAAGCGCCGAGCGTGCGCGGGCGGTCCAGCGGGCGGTTCAGTGCCGCGTAAGCCCATTTTTTGGATTATTTTGGGGTGTGTTTGGGAAAGCTTTTAGAAAGCTGTTTTTGTGACTTAAAACCTTTTTATTTATTTTAATTATTTTGCACATGTGACCTTGTAGGGACTCCAGAAATTGAGAATAGAGGTCCTGCAATAATAGATCCAGGTAGATAAATTCGTAACCTGTGATAAAGCACAATAGTATTTATTTATATTTCGATACATGGTTTCTTACGGGCTGCATTACAGTTTTTCTTTACATGACTTTTATCTCATGGCTTGATATATGTTTTATGGTGTTATTTTCTGATTGAACTGAAAGCATAAAAGATGACAAAAAGGAAATTAAAACAAAAAGCATAATATGAGATAAAATATAATTGGTTGGACATATTGATATGGTTTTGGCATATTTATCACATGTGTAACATGGTTGGAAAATAAAAATTGAAAATTGGATTCCTGGAGACATTATCCTCACCACTAGGCCTAGCGGATGAGATCGCAGGGTATCGATCTTCGGATCAGATATCTGCCTAGTGTGTATGTGTACCATGACCTTCGTATATATTGATGACACCAGGCCCAGCGGATGTGATCGCAGGGTATCAGTACTATACCTGCCTGGTAGCACTAGGCCTAGCGGATGAGATCGCAGGGTATCGGTCTTCGGATCAGATATCTGCCTAGTGTTATGTACTGGATGGATGCCGGCTGAAGGTCATTTGATATGATGATTGGATCCAGAGGATAATGATTCAGAAGGGAATCGGGCCCAGTAAGTATATAACATATAAAATAATGGAAATGGAAATTGATATACATGTTTATCTGGTTTACTTTTGATACTGCATGACATTTGATAAGAAGGTATTCATATGGTTTATTTTTCACCGCTTATGAGATGGATTTTGTTTTATCATGTTTCACGGCTTGTCTTTTATATCTGGAGATTTATTTTACTTGGTTACATAATGGATTTATCTGCTGAGATATATATGTCTCATTAGTGCTTCATCACAGGTCATGAAATCACTGCACCGAGAACTGGGAATGATGCTGTTACAGGAGAGCCCTTTCCAAGAGATGTGTGAGAGGGAAAATTTTAGTGTGATTAAATGTTTAAAAACATGTCTTTATATATATACTTTAGATTTTGAGTTAGTGTTTGTCTTACCGTCGGGTCCCCACCTATGGTTTGTTTATTTGTCCTCACTTAGATATTGTATCTCGTGACTCTGATGTTCATTTTGTGATCTAATGGTATTGATGTCGGTGGGGTGCCTGACATGCACCTTTATGCCTTAGCAAGAAAATTGTTTCCCGTAGCATCCACAACTATGCATGATTATGCTAGCCACCCGCACATATGTTTTTAATTACCTATGATGCCCTCATTTAAAACCCTTGCTTGCTCGTGCCTACTACTAGTGCTCCTTGCTCTCCCATAGAATTGCTTGGAAGTTGTTAAGAAAACTTCTCAATTGTGATGCCTAAGTTTTCCTTGTGATGAATAGCAAATTTGCAAAAACAAAATGTGAGTTTTAAGATGTTAGTCATATGGAAGTGTTTAGAAAAGTGTAGAAGGCAAGTGATTTACTATAAAAAAGGGACTTTGGAATAGATTTTGGAGAGTTTAACATCTATAAAATTTCTAATAAGATTGGAGAGATTGTGTTATTATAAGTGATTTGTAGTATACTTAGTGCCTAATACCCCACCATCGAGATCAAGATACTATTCATTGACAAGTATATTTTTAATTGCTAACTTATAAGTCATTATGTTTATTGTTATTCTTTTTCATGTTATTTTTTCTATTCTTTTGTAAAGTTCTCATTTCATATGAATACAATTTCTATTTACATGTTTTACATTTTTTGTTAACTGATCTTATTAAACAATAAATATTTATTGGTGTTCTTTACCTTTTTTATGTGCTCATAATTGTCATATATACCAACGATTATTTTTTTTGATAAATCAATTGAAAAGATCTTTTACATAAAGTTCTAAGATTTATGCAAACATTTCATAATCCCTTACGAATTTTTGTTGGCTTTTTTTAATGAAACTTGACTCTAATTTATGTTAAGAATAATTTCAAAAAAATCCTCAAACTTGTAAACATTGCTTGTTGCATTTGAAATTAAAAATTGAATTCATTGTTTGCTCATGTCTCATATAATACTAATAAAATTCTAATATTAGCAATTCATAAATAAATTATGTTTTCCTTTTAAAAATTTTATTTATTTAAAATCTAGCTCAAATCAAGCTAAAATAAAAGAAAATAAATCAAAACAAATTCATTAATTTTGTATTCAATTATTTAAAATTAAAAAAATAGCCAACTTTAATTCTAAAATTAAATAAATATACTTTTTAAATTATATTGAATTAAAGTGAGTTTAAGAAAAACTAAATAATTAAAAATACATATAAATATTTGATTAATATTAAATAATTAATTAAAGTAATTCAAACTAATTAAATCATAAAATATAATTAATTGAAAGAATTATATATAAACATATTAAAAAATGAGCCTAAATTTTTCAAATTTTTAGTCATATATTTAGTTTATAGGCATCTTTGATGTATATCTCTTTTTCTCTCTCTCTCTCTCTCTTACAAATTCTTTATAAAGGCTTACGATGAAACTAAAGTATATGCTCCTTCAAATGCTTTTTAATCATTTGTAATCCTTGTCTTATTTTGAAGCTAAAATTTTCTCTAATTATTTAATTATTATCAAATCATTAAATTGATTGTAATAATTTAAAAATACTATTATATGTTTGTCGTATTCTTAATAAGTCAAAAGATCAATCCTATGTACCATATACACCTTGCAAATCCATCATCCTATTAGCCTTTCCTTGATGCATTGCCAATTTACTACCATCCATCTATAATGCTAGGAGTCACTAGTGACCTTTGACCTTACTATCATTATTGTCCCCTCAAACTCCCACTCAAACATTGTTGTATAATTATTGTCTTCCACAAAAGTCCTTACTTTATTGCCAATCACCATTTTGTCCTCCTCCTTTATCCAACCATTCAACCTCAAGTCCATCTCCTCTTCACATCTTCTTTAAGCTTCCCACTAAATTGTCGAGCTTCTTACCCATTGTTTACTCCTTTTTTTTATCAATTCCTAATAACCAGATTCTATTTTGATCTCCTTGATAATTATTTTAGCAAAAACTTCACCTATCTCAATTATATACATCATAAAAAAGTAACCAACTAGTTGAACAAAAACAAATGATAACACCCACCTATACTATTATACATATGAGAGGAAGTATAGATCTTAATAAATCATATGACACACTAATAATGGTATAACTTTCATCTTCCACATTAATATTGGGATGAAAAGTCAAGAATTTAATAAATATATAATATTCTACAGTGTCAATCTCAATTATTTACTTTCTTTTCTATCAAATAATTAAAATGTATAAAACAAAAGTAAATAAGCTATCCTAACATTTCTCTACTAACCCCCTTGCTCTTCTTCAATAGTTTGCAAACATTCACGAGTGTGCTTCGCAAGAAATTTCTCAATATCACCTCCCCATTAGTTCTTTGTTAAATTTGTTAACTCTCAAAATGCATGCTTATGTAATGAAATTTTTTCCTCTCATAATTCAAATTACATCAACATCATTAGCAAGCAATCAAAACCAACGCGTGAAGCAACTGTTCTCATCACTGGCAAAAGATGATTATTAGGTTAACCGTATCCCGTGTAATCCCTCAATGGAAGGGCCCATTTAAAAGCAATCATAATTTCAAAAGTCAGAATAACGTGATTTAAGCAGCCATCCTTTAATAAAACCACAATTAAATAATATTTATATAACCCACATTAATACCGTCTTCAATTAAATACATCATATAAATATTTCACGTAATTATATAATTAACTAAATCAGAAATCCAGAACAGAAGTTTCGCCATGATTCTCCCGCATTAATCTCATATGTACGGTGAGGAGAAAAGGTAGCTTCTTCCTTCGTTCCTTGAATCAGATTGGCTCGAAGGCTGATCTCATGCGTCTGCATAATTAATTAATCGCAATTAGAAGTTATTTTAGCTGCACCTGTTAATTAAATTTGGCTAACCTTTAGAGACGTGGTTAAGCTGCTTGTCTCCCACAGTTCATCCAAGCTCTTTACTTCTTCTTGCATGACTTGCAACAATTCACTCAGCAAAGAGTTCAACAACTCTGCCTATTAATTTTTCGTATAAGGAAAACAAGGTTATATGAGAAAGAGTTAATTTCTTTCATTTAATTAATAAAAAAAATGCAAACCTTAGAGAAAAATATTCTGATTGCTGTTTCGATTTCTGACATAATTTCCACTACTTCACAGATGAACTGTTGAAGCATCTCCAAGTTGGCCTATGGTAAAGGAAAATATAAATTAATAAATAAATATACTGAAGAACCGAAATGCTTTAGTTACCTGAGCTCCTTCAGCTAAGGGGAGTTTGAGGCATCTGGTTTCCAGAACTCCAGATAAGGAAGCCACGGCATCGAGATGTCTTCTGGCCAGCAGCTCCCACCGATTAAGGAGATTAAGCTGGGGATTAAGCAGCTTAATCACTTTTAATTTGTACTTTCGCCTGCTGATAAGTATCCTCTTTGCAGCAACTATATTCCGCAGCTCAGTTATCTTTAAAAACGCAAAGAAGAGTTTCTTCTGCGATTCAGCCATTTTGGAGGAAATTAGAAAATAAAATTATGTGCATAACATTTGTAATTATTTATGTAATATCTAAAATTTAATTGTTAAGAGAATTTATAAAAAAAAGATTTTTTTTTGTTCGGAAAAAAGTTTTATGTGAGTGGAAATAAAGTTTTTGACTAAAATTAAACATTTAAAAAATTCTTCTGAAATTCGATTTGCAAAAAAAAAAAAAAAAAATGGATCAATTTTGTAGAAAACAAAAATAACCAAAATTTTCTGCTGCTGTTGTTTCGTCATAACGCTCACCTCGACGACGAAGTTCGCGGTGGCCGTTCCAGCTACTGTTCTGGCATTGACGAACCTCCATTGCAGTAGACTTACGGCCAGCATCCTCAGCTGGTGCCCCATCTCTTCCCTAGCGGACGGCTCCTTCTTCTTCCGCAAGAACCCAAACATGCCACTCATCATCCCCCGTCCTCCGCCACCCTTTGCTTCCTCCGACGGGTACCTCCCAGGAGATAGGGCCCATGCCGAAGGCGACATCCAGGGAGCCGTGGGAGACAACTTTACCGCAGGGGACCCCCACGCTGGTTCCGGACTCTTTCTGTTCTCCTTACATTGCCGACGATGTCTGTGACCGTGTTGTCTGGCGGCGGCGTCGGGTGAAGACAGCGGTCGGCTTTTGGCTGCCGAGTTCGACCGGGGAAGGGATCGAACGGTGAGGTTGGAAGACAGCGTTGGTTCCAATTGGCAGAGACGCGGCGTCCCGCTACGGCAGCGGGCGAGGCGGGGAGATGGCGGGCGAGTGCTGTCCATAGTAGTTTCCTCGACCGGTTCACGGTCGAACCGCTTCTGGCCTTTTGTTATGTCTTTTTCACATGAATATCCCCTTACCTTGAGGGATTTTACGATGATACGTAAGGAGGTGGTAGTAATTTGAGGGGGTATGGAGGGAATCGGAAAATAAGGGAGGGCGACTGCTGAGCACGTCGCGAAGTAGGTTAAAGAAAGCGAAGGGAAACAGTAAAGAAAAAGGCGCACGACGGCACGACCTAAAAGGTTCAACTTGGTAGGGCGCACGTTAATGTTGATGAGATTGCCCATCTTTTGTGCACAAGGACGTGGAGGAGTTGGGTTTCTTAAACTCTTATTGGGCCTTATGTTTGTTAACCATCGCTTAAGCAACGCTGGGAAGCTTCTCTCCTTCGCCCCTAGGGAGTCTCCTCGCTCGCATATACTTGAGCTATCCTTTGAAGACGTTGCTCAAGCTTGTCTTCAAACTTTTCACTGTTCTGTTCTCACCAAAGCACTCTATTCGTTTGCATGTTCCATTGTCATGTCGATATCCCTTCGAGATCTGCGATGCTAACTAATGGTTTTTTTACCTCTCAGATTGATCTTAGACGCTTCTCAAACTCAATTGCCAATTTGCTTGGCATATCTTGGCATCCTCTTTGTCCCTGATGTTATAACAAATGATACACATGCAATTATCGGCAAACTAGTAAACTAAAGAGATCAGTAACAAAAGAATAATATAAATATGTATTCATTTCGATTACAAGACTTTTTTGCTGCTGTTTGGGATTCTAGCAACAGTTTTTGTATTATCAACTATTGTTTGGTGCATTGTCTTTTGGTTTGACAATTGGAGCAGGTCAATCTCAATATTTGTTATTCTATGCAATTTATTCTGCTTTTTTTTTAAATAAAATATGGAATATCTTAGAATCAGTCAAATTTTCTCTATTTTAAATCGACGTGATCTATGTTTGCTAATAGATAGATTGGTTATAACGTCAAGAAAGTAATGTGTATGACAATAAATAAAATTTTAGCTGGTTTTTAATAAAAAATTTTAAATAATATTATTTAATTGCATAGTTTCTTCATGAAAACTTACGATCATGTTTTCTACATAAAATATCACAGTTATGTGGAAGATATTGTTTGGAAATTGTTGAATTGAAAGCTGATCAATTTAGTTGTTTTGTGATCCAAACTGATCAACTAATGTAAAAAGGCTTAATTAATTCAATTCAAATTTTTTTCTTCTATTTCTTTAATGTAAGATTCTAAAAAGTGAGAGAAATTATTTAAATAGTTATATTGGGATTTGAAATTTAACAAATATCTAAAAAAAAAAATAAAAAAAAAAAAAAAAAAAAATCTAAATTAAAAAGAATCATGAATTTAGGGTTAATTGGAGATATAAAAGGGGGAAAATCTTAATCATCATCAATAGCAACAAGTATATTCATTAAAAATTTAATAATTATTATAATATTTAAGAAATTAATTTATTTCTTTAAAATATAAATAGTAAAAAATTGGGGGTGACACATAGAAGAAGTAAAATGAGCTTCAAAAGTAAAAATACAAATTATTAGAAATCTAACAATACAAAATAAGTAAAAATCAAAGTCCAAATACCAAAATAAATGATTTGGGTAGTTTTAGAATTACATAATAATTGTATCATAAACCTAAAATATTTCATAAATTAAAATAAATATTAAATTAATTAAAAAATTATAAAATTGAATAGAGATGTAAAGTTTATAGAGAAACCTAACATAAAATTATGTGACATAAATAAGAAGTGTTACTAGGACTACTATAATTTAGGTCTCATGAGAAGAATTATTTAGTACATGTTGCTCTAACAATATGGAAGCATTTCTTGCTCAAAGTGAAGATTAAATCTATTCAAACTATTATAGCCTAAAATATATCTTCACATAAAAGGAATTAAATACGAGATAAGGTTTTAACTACAATTAATAAGAGATTATGATATCACAATCTTCTATTACCTAAGAAAGTCAATATGGTGGCAAATGCATTAAGTAGAAGGGTAAGTTTAAACAGTTAAAATTCTATAATAAAAGAACGGTTATGTATCAAGATAATCATGTTGCATATTAATTCTATATCTAATAAATAAAAAAGTTTTGAATAAGCCATAATACTAGTAGAATGTCTTAGAGATTTGAAAAAAAATTTCAAGATCAAGATGAAGAGGTATGAAAGTTTAAGGCTAAAAGTTTTGAAGGGTAAAAAATAGATTTTTATCTCAATAAGGAAAATTTTCCTAATTACTAAAAGAGTGATTATATATTCAAAACCAAAAGTAAAATGTTGAATATTATTACAAGAAGTGCATGGATTTCAATATTTGATACATCTTGGCATGACCAAGATGCATTAAGGCATGAAAAATTTTTTTGATAGCCAAGAATGAAAAAGGACATTAAAGAGATAGTGAGCAAAAGTTTGACATGACAATAAATCAAAGAAGAGTAACCAAAACCTAATAGAACTTCACAACTTCTTTCTATAACAATGTGAAAGTAAGAGAAAATTTTCATGGATTTTGTAGTTGACTTAACAAAGACAAATCAAGAAAATGATGATATCTAAGTTGTCGTAGACCAATTAAGAAAATTGACATATTTCTTACTTATTAAGACAAATTAAATAATGGAAAGATTGACACAATTTTATTTAGCTTAGATAATAATATTACATAGAGTGTTAAAGACGATAATATCTAATAGAGAGTCCAACTTTACCTCACAATTTTAGAAGAAATTACAAGAAACTTTTGACATTAATTAAATTTTAGAATTGTCTTCCATCTATACTTAGATGGACAAATTAAAAGAATAATTAAAATATTGAAGAAGATGTTAAGGCTGTGTTCTTGGATTTAAAGGAAGTTGGGATATGTATCTCCCATTAATTGAGTTTTATTCTCACAAAGATTATTACTCAAATATCAAAATGAAAACATTTGAAGCACTGTATAAAGGGAAATGCCAATCACCTATATACTAGTATGAAGAAAATGAAAAGGCACTTATTAGGTTATATATTATTGATGAAACTACAAAAAAATGAAGAAGATAAGTGAAAAAAATATCAAAGGCCAAGAATCAATAGAAGAAGTACTACAATTCCAAATACAGAATTGTTAACTTTTAAGAATGAGATCTAGCCTTTATTAAGACAAGTCCTATGAATGGTGTCATCAAATTTAATCAAGAATGAAAATGCAAGCCAAGATATATTGAACATTTCCAAACCATTGGAGATGTATGTGAAATGGATTATAAAATAGCATTACAAAAAAATCTTATATGTATTCATAATGTATTTCATTTATCTTCATTAAGGAAGTAAGTGGAGGACCTAATACACATGCTATACTTAGATTCAAATATATTTGAGCTAAAACCAAATTTAACATGCAAAGAAAATCCAAATAAAGACTTTGGCAAATGAAATAAAGAGATTGAGAAATAAAGAAATTCTTATGGTAAAGGTATTATAAACAAATCAAATAGAAAGATAGGCCACATGGGATTAGAAGAGAAGATGTTGAAAAAGTATCCTTCTATGTTCTAAATTTTGAGAACAAAATATTTATAAGAAGGAATTATAACACCATGAATCATACAAAAATGTTTTTGGGTTAATTTTTATTTTTGAAATTTTTAGAATTTTTTCTAAATTTTCCATGAAAATTTTAATTTTTGTAAGCTCATCGTACAATATGATCAAAGGAATCTTATAGTATAACAAAATCTATAGTTAAACTGAATAAGCTGAAGAAGATCATAAGATATGATTTAAAATATCATTAATATGATCAAGTGTTAAATAACTCATTGCTAAGAAGGTTGGATGAGCTCGTTAAGAAGATAGGAAATATTTAAATCGCAAGGCACAATATTAAATATCATACAATTATGATCAAGAGAAGGAAATTTAATTAAGATGGATGAGCAGTGAATAATACATTCTAAACTATGATTAAGATAGTCATATAAGTATAATGCCTTTAAGAGAGAAAGGTTGTAGAATGGACAAATATGTTAAGGAGCATTGTATCTTATAATGTCATAAGAATAAATTATTTGAATGAATAAATATGTATCATACACATAAGATTAAGACTATTATATATGTAAGATCAAGTTAGGGAAGTATCATACAAGAACATTGTCGATTATAACTGTTACACCCCATTTTTTTCCTAGGCTGATTTTTAGCATTTTTTTTTTTTTTTTTTTTTACATATAGACAGCTCAGATCGTCCCATACCAACCTGAGTAGCCTACGAAAAACATAGGATATAACACATCATTACACACCTACTTTCCTTAACAATGTGGATCCCATCTCCCGGGTACACCGTCAAATCAGGTTCATGACTCCTGAATTAACAGATGGACTCGCGCAATGTTACTCCTACTAGACCCCATACTCCTAACCCATACCGGTAGGAGAACCGATCTAATAGAAGTCTGAATCCCCACGGTTAAGTTCCATAGTCATGTAATGACCTCACCATCAAAAATAAAATACATAACATCCTCAGATAAAATATGGTACTCCACACACTATACCACCAAGACAATAAAGTAAAATAGTGAATGGAAACTACATCACAAGAATAAGATCCAAGTCCAACAAATACAATATCATCCAACTAGATACATAAGTCAGAATCACCCTCACATATTACATGACATAAGAATAACAGTCTCCCTGAATACATCCAATAGTATCAATCACACTAACCAAAATGTCTCAGAAAATCACAGATCAGATATCCTCCACTAGCCTGCTGACCACGATCCCACCTAATCTGGGTGGCGTCAAGGCTGTCGAGCCGCTGGAAAAATATAGATAATAGAGGAGTGAGCTACCCCCAGTAGGAAAGACAGCTAGTAAAAACTCACATGCAAGAGAAGGATAATAGCAAGAGTATAGGAATACAGCATAACAATGTAGGGTGGAAAGGCACTCTCAGTCCCAGACTCTGACCAACCACAGTCACCCCCAGTCACACCAGAGTAGCTCTCCTCTGTGCTCCCAGGCAGCATGCCAGCGGGACACGCCCATCTCTGCGCACGCATGGCGCCTAGGCAAAACATGCCAGCGGGACACGCCCATCTCTGTGCACGCATCACAACGCCTAGCACCCGACACCGCAGTCTGGGGTCCCCACACTCTCCTGGAATCACCCTCCTCCCAACAAAGAGGAGATCTACACCGACGTCCATATAGTGCCTCGTAAGGTGCCATACCAATCGACGCCTGAAAACTGTTATTATACACAAATTCTACCAAGGGTAACCGTATGGCCCAATCAGCTGAGTAAGTCTGTATGCTCAGGCGTAGCAAATCCTCTAAGGTCCGAATAGTCCGCTCAGACTGTCCATCTGTCTGAGGATGATAAGCAGTACTGAACTTCAACTGTGTACCCATGGCAGTGTGTAAGCTCCTCCAAAACTGTGATGTGAACTTGGCGTCTCTGTCAGAAATAATAGATCGGGGAATCTCATGCAATCTGACAATCTGCTGAATATATACCTCTGCCAATTGTGCCGCTGAATCCGTCTTCTTAATTGATAAGAAATGGGCTGACTTGGTCAATCGATCCACGATGACCCAAATGGCGTCAAAACCTTGTCTGGTACGAGGAAGACCAGTCACAAAGTCCATAGTGATGTCATCCCATTTCCACTCCGGAATCGGCAATCTCTGCAACAATCCTCCAGGTCTCTGGTGCTCGGCCTTAACTTGTTGACATGTAAGGCACTTCCTAACAAAAGCAGCAACATCTGCCTTCAAACCTCTCCACCAGAAAACACTCCTCAAATTCCTGTACATCTTGACTTCTCCAGGGTGCATAGCCAAAGTTCCATAATGAGCCTGTCGAAGGATCCTCTCCCTGAACTCCTGATGTGATGAACTCCTGATGTGATGGCACACACCAGCGACCCCTGAAAGTCAAAATGTCATTTCTGAGAGTAAAGTCTCCTCCCAATCCCTGCGATGCCAACTCAAACTTCTCCTTCAGCTCTTCATCACAAAGCTGAAGATCACGCATCTCAGATAACCAGTCAGCCCGAATAGTCAACGAGCTGAGTCTGTGAACCAGTTTCTGAACAGACAACTGTTCCTGACATCTTTCAACATCCCAATCCAAGTCTAGTATAGAGTCACAGGCTAACATAGTATGCATAACTGCGTGCCTGCTCAAAGCATCAGCAACAGGATTAGCCTTACCCTCGCAGTAATTTATCACCAGCTCATAGTCTTTTATCAATTCCAACCATCTCCTTTGCCTCAAATTCAGTTCCTTCTGAGTGAATAGATACTTGAGACTCTTGTGATCAGAGAAGCAATCTACAGACACTCCATATAAATAATGCCTCCATATTTTTAAGGCAAATATGATAGCAGCTAACTCCAAGTCATGAGTGGGATAATTCTTCTCATGATCCTTCAGTTGTCTCGAAGCATACGCCACAACCCTGCCATCCTACATCAGTACAGCTCCCAAGCCTATATGTGAAGCATCAGTGTACATCTGATAAGGCTTCCCTTGAGTGGGTAAAATCAATACTGGAGCGGTACTAAGCCTCTGCTTCAGCTCTAGGAAACTGTTCTCACAACTCTCTGACCACTCAAAAGATTTTCCCTTCCGGGTCAGTTGTGTCAGTGGAGCGGCCAGTCTAGAAAAGTGAGGAACAAATTTCCTATAATAACCTGCCAGACCAAGGAAACTCCGGATCTCAGTGACGGAAGATGGTCGTTTCCAGTCAATAATAGCTCGTCTCTTGCTATGATCAACAGCCACGCCTTCTGTACTGACAATATGTCCCAAGAATGTTACTGAGTCTAGCCAAAAAGAACACTTGGAGAATTTTGCATACAGCTCATTCTCCTGCAATACTGTGAGCACTGTCCTCAACTGATCTGTATGAGCCTCCCTATCTCTGGAATAAATCAATATATCATCTATAAATATGATCACAAACTGGTCCAAGAAGGCATGAAAAACTTGATGCATCAGATTCATAAACACTGCTGGAGCATTAGTCAATCCAAAAGGTAACACTGTGAACTCATAATGTCCATATCTAGTACGAAAGGCTGTCTTGGGTATATCAGAATCTCTAATCCGGATCTAGTGATAACCCGAATGCAAGTCGATCTTGGAGAACACAGTTGCCCCCTGCAGCTGATCTAGTAAATCATCAATACGTGGTAAAGGGTACCGGTTACGAATCGTAACCTTATTCAATTCCCTATAATCCACACACAGCCTCATACTACCATCTTTTTTCTTGATGAATAAGACAGGGGCACCCCAAGGTGAACAACTGGGGCGTATGAGTCCCTTGTCTAATAAGTCCTGCAACTGAGTCTTCAACTCTGCTAGCTCGGTTGGAGCCATCCTGTAGGGAGCTCTAGCAATAGGAGCTACTCCTGCCTCCAAATCAATCGAAAACTCCACTTCCCTAGCTGGTGGAAGTCCAGGCAATTCCTCTGGAAAAACCATAGGGAAGTCTCTCACCACTGGAATATTTGACATAAGGGTAGTGGTGGCTTGGCTATCTGCCACATAAGCCAACCAACCAGTACAACCCTTCCTCACTAGTCTCTCTGCCTGAAGAACTGAGATCAGGGGAATCTGCCTGTTCAGACCAAAGTATATCACATCCTCCGAACCAGGCACCCTGATCCTAACCTTCTTCTCGCAACAATCCAGAACTACTGCATGGTAGCACAACCAATCCATCCCCAAAATGATGTCGAACTCTGTTAGCGGCACACATATCAACTCCGTCACGAACTCGTGTCCACTAATCAGAATAAACTCATCAGTCTTCTGAACAGTGGGAATCTCTTTCCCATCAGGAAGCCTAACCAGTAAGGGTTCTTTTAAATAACCCTTGGACCACTCAAAAGAAAAAATCCAAATTCCGTTTTTTTTTTACCGCACGTGAACCGGACCGGAGCGGTTCAGCGAAGGCGGGGCGGTTCGCCGAGGTGCGTTTGCGCGTGCGTTTGGATAAGCCGCGGATAAGCGGATCGGATGGGCGAGATCAGCGGTGGAGATTAACCGGCTGATCGGGTGTTAAGCGGTGTTTTTGGAAGGTCAACCGGCGCTTAATGGGTCTTAACGGGTTATTACCGGTTTAAGCTGGGTATTTAACTTGAACTGTTCGGCTGTTAGGGTTTCGAACGGCGGCTAGAGGCGAAGTGTTCGCGGCGAACGGCGGTATTTTCCGGCAGCCTTCCAAGGGGCTTTTGGTAACCGGAGGTTCGCGGGACAGAGGCGAGCATTTTGGTACCGGTTTCGTTCGGCGAGGAGCTGCGGTTGATCGCGTGCGAGCTTCACCGTCGCCGGCGACGAGCAAAGGTAGGAAATTCAGTTTTAAATTAGTTAATTAGTAGAAATTAAAAGCATGGAATATTTTGCTTAATGAACACAAGCATGTGGATGAAAAATCGGACTTAGTTGAATGCTCATCTGCGTCTTTTACAATTTTTGGATTTCTGGAAAATTTCCCATTTCGCCGGAAAATTTAGTTAATGCTTAGGAACATGTTAGGGATTTGTATTATCAGTTTGCCATTGAATTAGTTAATTAATTGTTGGATTAATCTTACGGCAATGGTGTACGGGCGAACTCTTTCGGCGGAAATTTTAAATTAGTGGCATTATTGAAACATTAGGATAGTACGAACATCGAATTTTGTTTCTCCTTGTTCGCGTTCGCCGGAAATCGACGGAAGGAATTGGATTGGTCGACGATTGCTTCAGTTAGGGTTCGCGGGCGTCGGACTGAGGAAGGAGAAGGGTTTAGATTAATTACGAATTTATTTAAGTAATTAATGGTATTTATATAATATTTATTAGTAATTATATTTATTTAAGCATCGACCGATTAACGGATTATTAAAGAATTTGGTTCGGCGGTGTCGCGGTTCAGCGCGAGGTTTCCGAACCGGCAGCGAAAACCGGTTCAGCGGGATTCGGCGCGGACGAACGGCGTGGAGGAAAATTTAATTCGGAAATTAATCCGAATTTTTGGAAAAAGGATATATGTGGAATTTAAATTTTATTCGGAAATTTATTCCGAATTTCGGAAAATGGATAAAGGGTAGAACTTGATTTTGGAAATTAAAATTTCCTGAAGTGAGAAAGAGGTGATTTTTGGAAATCACGTAGCCAAGTTGAAATTGACTGTTGGAAATTACCCATAAATTCAGTGCAGCTGGATCAGTTGGAAGGAAGTGTGACACTTGGGTGTTACCAGAATAGTCAGAATTTTGGTACAGTTTGTGTTGCTTGGATGGCAATGACATGGATTGAGTCAGTTTACTCAGTGTTGGCATATTTCATGGATTGGCATACTGGACCGGACTAACATAGGCCCTATATGATGTTTTAGGGTAGTTGTGGTAGGTAACTGTGCGGTACAGACTTAACTTTCACAGTATACATGTGGACTGGTATGCACCTTGTTGTATCTGGACACATGTTGCCGAATCTTGGAGTTAGAGCTTGGCAATGACTGTAGGGGCGTGGCTTCTATGGAAATTGTTGGGAGAGGACTTCTTGGGACGGTGGCTGAGTCGATCTCTTCTGGTCCACGAGTGTAGGCCTGCGCGCCTGAGAGTCGCAGTGGCAGGGGTGACTCGCCGTGGCTAGTCAAGTGTGTAGGCCTGCGTGCCTGAGGGTGGCAGGGGTGTCTCACGTTGGCTAGAGATCTATGTGACTGGTTCTGTCTATAGTCTCCAGAAGATTGATTGACGAGAGACACTGCGATGTCGGGTGCTAGGCGTTGTGATGCGTGCACAGAGATGGGCGTGTCCCGCTGGCATGTTTTGCCTAGGCGCCATGCGTGCGCAGAGATGGGCGTGTCCCGCTGGCATGCTGCCTGGGAGCACAGAGGAGAGCTACTCTGGTGTGACTGGGGGTGACTGTGGTTGGTCAGAGTCTGGGACTGAGAGTGTCTTTCCACCCTACATTGTTATGCTGTATTCCTATACTCTTGCTATTATCCTTCTCTTGCATGTGAGTTTTTACTAGCTGTCTTTCCTACTGGGGGTAGCTCACTCCTCTATTATCTATATTTTTCCAGCGGCTCGACAGCCTTGACGCCACCCAGATTAGGTGGGATCGTGGTCAGCAGGCTAGTGGAGGATATCTGATCTGTGATTTTCTGAGACATTTTGGTTAGTGTGATTGATACTATTGGATGTATTCAGGGAGACTGTTATTCTTATGTCATGTAATATGTGAGGGTGATTCTGACTTATGTATCTAGTTGGATGATATTGTATTTGTTGGACTTGGATCTTATTCTTGTGATGTAGTTTCCATTCACTGTTTTACTTTATTGTCTTGGTGGTATAGTGTGTGGAGTGCCATATTTTATCTGAAGATGTTATGTATTTTATTTTTGATGGTGAGGTCATTACATGACTATGGAACTTAACCGTGGGGATTCAGACTTCTATTAGATCGGTTCTCCTACCGGTATGGGTTAGGAGTATGGGGTCTAGTAGGAGTAACATTGCGCGAGTCCATCTGTTAATTCAGGAGTCATGAACCTGATTTGACGGTGTACCCGGGAGATGGGATCCACATTGTTAAGGAAAGTAGGTGTGTAATGATGTGTTATATCCTATGTTTTTTGTAGGCTACTCAGGTTGGTATGGGACGATCTGAGCTGTCTATATGTAAAAAAAAAAAATAAAAAAAAAATAATGCCAAAAATCAGCCTAGGAAAAAAATGGGGTGTAAAAGAAAAAATCCAAATTCCGTTTTTTTTTTTTTTAAAAAAAATCTCGGTGCTCCGAAAAATCCCCAGAAAATTTCAGAAATTCCAATAGCCTCCAATTGAGCTCCTGGCTCATCCTACTGTCGATCTGAAATCATCCAAGCCACAATTCGAATTATTGAAGATTAAACCTATAATATTTTACTGGATATAACAATAACATAACAAGAATACATAATAAAAGATGTTGTACAAGTACAATTCAAGCATTGTATTAGTATGATTAGTATACAAAATGACAAATTAAAGTAAATATCAAGTATCATATAATATGAAGTGAATGTACTATATAACATAGTGTTATATAGTTAAATGATTTATAAATTTGAAACAATAAATAGTTAAGTAATTCATCATAAGGAGAGTTTAACCAATGGGAAACCATCAAACTAAAAATAAATTAAGGTAATGAGACACTCAATTAAATGTAAATAGTCACTGGATGAAGTGGAATGGCCAAGAAACCTTATAAATGTTAGTTTGCATATAAAAGAGGGTGAGGCCAAACTTGGGATAGCCTTTTTAAGAAAAATTTGAGTGATAAGATTTGGCCAAGTATGTGAGAGTGAAAAGAAATAAAAAGAGAGAGCTTTTAGGCATGAGGCAAAAAAAAACTAAGGAGATCTGAACATGAGTAATATAGCACCTAAGAGTTTAAGAAGTAATTAGTGAAAATATCTGATCCTTAGCATGCTAACTTCATGAGCAAAACAAGAGGCACAAAATCATATATCATGTGTATATGCTTTAGTGGTTGATGTATTTTAGGTTAGAGGCTTTTATATGATAATAAAAAATAATAAAAATATTGAAGATGATTATATAGACAAGTTGTTCTTATGAGTTCACATTTGATGCATATTGCTTACTAAAAGTATAAAACTTTAGAATATGATCTTATAGGAAATTCTTGAGAATGATTAATTTATTTTGAATTGTAAAGATTTTGATAATATTTTTATTATGACATGTTGCTTAAGCGTGAAATATTATGTTACTTTATTTATAAGCTTCACTTATTTTATTACTTATATGATAATATTCAAATGAAGGAAAAATACAAAGAGAAGTAAATTATCACTTGTGATAATAGCCTCAAAGCAAAAGGAAAGACAAGATTAAGAAAAGAGAAAAAGAAAAATAAAGAGAAAAGAGAAAAAAAATTTAGTGAATGGAAAGAAAATTTTGAAAGATGATAGAATGAACCATTATTCAAAGTGATGACTATTATTCTAAAATGATAATTCTAGATATGAGCCAAATGAGCCATTAATCTAGGCTATTTATATGAAATGATGTGTTTCTAAATATGCTCAATGATTAATGAAGTGGTTTTACTTTAAGTTAATTTTTAAGAAGATAAAAAGTTAAAAGAAAAAAAAACAAATTTATAAAGATAATTAAAGATAAAATGTTAAAAACTTTTACATAAAAATTTTCTTTACTTTTATGATTTATTTATATGCTCTTTTTATATGGTATTTTTTGACATTGACCCATGTGTAGCTAATCAAATATTATTTTTTACATATATGTATATTCGATTGATCATACTTATCAGATCTATAGGAATCATCCAATTTCGATAGATCATAATAATTTGATTTTGATTGATCAGACTTATTAGATCTATCGGAATAATTCGATTTTGATTTGTCAAACTTATCAGATCTATCAGAATCATTCGATCTATCTGACTTATTCGATTTTGATATATTGCTACTGAGCTAATGATGTTTGGATCATCTTATTTTTGGCTTAATACTTTTAAGTCAAAATGGAGTACACCATAGGACTACTAAAGTGTAATAAAGGCTTGTATGTGATTATATGATCTAGAATATGCTTAAATGCCATTAGATGGGTTACATATATCTTTGAATTTAAATAAGAGATGGACATATAATAGAATTATTAATCATGATGTTGATTAGAACTTAGTTTATTTAAAGTTATATAAATAATTATTAAATGTCTTGGATGTTTCAACATTTAAATGATTTTTCTTATCGATAAATATGTTTCAATGCATACTAGATTTTAATGATCCTTTCCAAATAAAGATTTTATTTTTCTTCTATTATGTTTTAAAAGGATTTATTGAAAAGATTTTAATTTGATTTTATGGCATTTTTTTAGAAAAATAAAAGAAAATATTACATGGCTTTTAAAATAAAAATAAAGAAAGTTAAAGAATTAATTGATGTAACACTTACACTGAGAAAAATCAATTGGGAGTTAACATTTATTCAGTTGAAGTTATAAAGAGAAAAATTGGAGGGCATTAAGCAAACCTAAGTTAAATTGTTTAGAAGAGGACAAATCTTGGTGTATTTTAGACATTAACATTAATGAGGTTTCAAAACTAGTTGGCAAAAAGTATAGAAAGGTATTCCAAACATATCTACTACTTAGGATGTGAAACTTGGTTGGAGTGGTCTATCACTAAGAGATCCATTTTAAGTTTAATTTTAAAAATTTATTTTATTTTGATTAAAACATTAAATTTGATTGAAATCATTCTTATAAGGCAAAAAAATAAATTTTATTTAAATTAACCAATTTAAAAAACCATGCAACTAAAATGTTTTTCATTTTTTGTTGATTATCTTATGAGTAATTTGATCTTAATCACATTGTGGAATTCATCTTTTTATAACTTGTTCTAAAAAATACATTATAACTATAAAATTTAATTAATAAAAAATAATTGTAACATTAATAATAATTAAAATAAAAATAAAAGAAAACTTAATTCAACTTAGGTTAAATTATCTTATAACTAAATGCTAAGTCTTGGGTTAAGGCACAACTATTGAACCTATCTACTACAATAATTGATCTGTGCATTAATCTCGAAACCATACAATATCTGATAGGGATATAACTCTCAAATTTGTGAATCAATTAACACTTACTTGCAGCATAGGTCATAACCTTTTGAGCAAACTAGGGAGCAACTAGCCTTATAGTCAAGGCTAATTCTAAGATGCAAAAACTTTGATATAAACAAATATATCTTGTGTAATGACAATGTGAGACTAAACATAAAACTTCAATTCGTATAACTAACTTTCAAATTGTAGAGTGATTTCTACCATTCGATCATGCAATTTCAAAATCGAATAGACTTTGTCTCCTTTGTTTTTTTGAAATATTTTATTTAATTAGTCATCCAATCGCTTAATTTCGTGATTATTGAGCCAAAAGTTTATTTGTATCTATGATCTAAATCCAACCATCCAATCACAATTAAGATCTAATGCTTTAGATCATATTCTATTTTCTAGATAGTACCAAGTTAAAATCTGACTATTTGATGCTTAGTTTTTGCAATTGAATAGTCAAGGTTGCTCTCGATCATGCAGCTCTCATTTTCATTGATCCAAATCGAACTGTCCTAATCACATCAGATAAAAATTTTTTATAATAATTATTTTAGCCATTATTTTCTAGTCATTCACGCTGTTATTAAAATATTAATATCTAATTTTTTAATTGCAACCTACATTAACCTAATTTAATTAAAATAAATAGTAACAACTAATTAGTCTATTTGGTAAGAACTTTTAGCATTGAAAAATGCTTATAAATTGAATGGTTTTTAACATAATTGATTGATGAATTTTTTATAAATATTTGATAAAATTGAAGGAAGAAAATTTCAAATCATTCAAGCTATAAGTAGTAGATGCTTATTGTTGCTTCCATAAACTGCATCCTTCATCATCGAGCTTCAAATTCTTCTTTCTTCTTAAATTGGCTAAGTTCTTAATTTGCTCACTTCCTAATTGATTCATTTAAAATCACAACACATTTGTGACTCAATAAGTATTACATCAAGCATAAAATATTTATTTGTATTAAGTTTGATTTTTGTCATCGAATTCTTTTCTTCAACTGCCCATTTTTTTCATTATAAGGTTATTGTAGGTTGTCTCTTTCTTTTTTTATTATAAGGGTTTAGCCTATTTATCCTTCGGCAAAAGGTTTATATTGATTAGTTTTGTTTTTGTCATGGGTGGATGTAAGCTTAATTTTAAGTCGAACTATCCAAAAATTGTTGGTATATTTTTTTTAATTTGCGTTGATTTTTTAACTTTACAATTTTTATTAAAAAACTATTATTATATAAAAATTATTATATTTTAAAATAAAAGTAAAATTGTACTGAAATCACTTTTAGATACTTGTTTGATCTTATTAAAAATTACTTTTTAATATTTTTTTAAATAAATTCTTAAGAAATTAAAATTTTTATTTCTAACAATTCACTTCCCTCACACTTTTGCTAAAAAACACTTCGACTTACAATTCCACCTGGTTGTCATCTTGTTATCTCTTGAATGTCTCCTTGAACCTAACATAAAGTATCTTACTCCTAACTCTTAATGTATCAGGTCACCATGCAATGAAGATCATGCACTTTGGAACATTCTCTTAGTGAAGTTAACATATCTATGTTCATTATTAGGAAGATTGAAAGTGAATTTTCATAAATTAAAGTAGGTTCACCAACTTTCTCTATAAAAACTTGCATCAACTTCTCAGCAATCTTGTAAATTATGCAATGATAGGTCCTCTCTACCTTCAATTCAAGAAACTTCAATTTGCAATCATCATTATTAGCTATCCCTGATGCTGGATTCACCATCTTGTGTGGTTTGATCAAGGGAGAAAATATTAGAAGAGAAAATTTATGGTTACCTTTCACTTAGAGCCCAAATTTGCATGTGCTTTCATATTTTATATAACTTCCATGCCACAAAAGAAAAAAGGTAGATTAAGATAAAATATTATTAATATGAACAAAGCTAACGACATGTCATGCTATAGTAATAACAATGTCATAATAAATAAAATAAATATACAAAGTAAAAAAACTAAGTAGAATCATAGATTACTAGATTATCTATCTAAATCTATGATGATATTTTCTTCTCTAATCTTTCTATTATCTTAATTTCCTATAATGTCATGCATGCATATCAATTATTACATAATTTGAAAATAAATAATATCTAAGATTTACCCAATTCCATGCCAATTATTGCATTTAATGCTTAATAATTACCTCCAAAAGTTTTTCCAAATGCTTTTTAATTTTTCAACTTATTGTTTTCTCAAATTTTTCCTTTTTCCATATTTGTTATATATATACATTATTTTATTATATTAGATTTTTTTTATTTATTTGTTCCTCATTTTCATATTATAATTTAACCTTACTAATTTTTTAAAATTTTTTAATTCATTTTTCCAATTTTCTCTCTCCTCCCACAGTAGATCGACTAGTTCGTTGCTTAAATCCAAAAAGAGATTTTAGGATGTCAATATACTTTAATTTCAATATCATGATCTATAGTCAATCATATGAAAAGGATTTCTTAATGCTAAAACATGAAATACATTATTAACACCAACTAACTAGTGTGCTAATATAATGTGATAAGCCACTTACCTAATTCTTTAAAATTTGAAATGAACTAATATACTTAGGTTTTTAATTTTCCTATCTTTCAAATCTCATCATTTATTTTGTTATATTTAGTTTAATAAGTTAATGATCACTACCTAAAATTCAATAAATTGATTTCTAGCATCACAATAGTTCTTTTATCTAGTAACACCTCTTAAAGTTATGTGCTACTTATAAAAAAGTTAAAAAAGATCACTTGATGGGACTAATAAAAGTCTCAACCTCTCGAATAAGATAACAAAATTAAATCATACAAAGAATTAGTTAAGAAAAGAAGATTTAAAAGGGATCAAATCATAAAAAGAAGGGACTTATGATCATAAACTTAATTCCAAGTTCATTAAACAAAAAATTGTGAAAAATAATCAAGGGTGGAGACACGTGCATTACACATGCATGCATGTCAGCCACCTACCGAGCATGTAGTTTGCATGCTCATAATACGTGAACCTATCACTCCACCATGATCAATGCTTGCATAAGGCTTATTCATAGGTGGGAATAATACTCGCATACATAAATAGTGCTATAGCATAAGCAGACAGTGCCACACGACCAGACAGCTTGTGGTGCAAATTTTACAAAATTTGTGAAAATATGTGATTTTGGTCAAAATTATATGTTTTTTAATTAAAATATTATATATTTTGTAATAAAATATTTTAACAAAACCTATAAAGAGGCAGAATGTGAATAAAGAAATTTAGAACTATAGAATTCAAAATTTTATGAATTCAAAACTTCTTGAGAAATTCAATTCCCTTATGGCAAGAAACCATCTTATTATTTTCTTCTTTTATTTCTAGCCATTTTCATGCTTCAACTTCCACTATTAGAATTCTAAAAAAGGTTTATTATCAAGGAAGATAATAAAGTTAAAGAAACCACTTAATGAATCTATTGAAAGTCCCACCCTCTCAAAGAAGATAACAAAACTAGATCGTATAAAGAATTAGTTAAGAAAAGAAGATTTAAAAGAATTCAAATAGCAAAAAGAAGATATCCATGATCTAGAGCTCAATTCTTTGTTCATTAAACAAAAAATTATGAAAAATAATCAAAGGAGGAAACACGTGTACTACACATGCATGCAAGTCGGTCACTTAATGAGCACATAGTCTGTGCACCTGTGATAGGTGAACCTAAAACTCCACCATGATCAATGCATGTAAGAAGCTTATCTCCATGTTGAACAGTACCTACGAACATGAACAATATCCTTGCACGATTGGGCGATGCATGTGAAGTTAGGTTGCTTATGGTGCAAACTTTGGAAATTTAGAATGATGAATTAGAATTTAGAAAGGGTAAGAATAATGAATTAAAAAATTTAGAATTTTATGAATTTAAAATTTTTTGAATTCAAAACTTATTATGGAATTTCATTCTTTTGTGATAAAAGTCTCTCTTCAACTTTTGCTATTGAGATTTTAAAAGAATGTCTATCATCAAAGGCTCATGATGAGAATACCTTATAGATAGATCATTAATGATGCATAAGCTATTCTAAAATTTTAGTATGGACATAAATTAAAATTAGAATCCCATCCACTTTTTACTTTTTAAATTAACATTTGTCACTTAGTATCTCCTTTATAATTTCTAACCAATCTGGTCTAATAACTAATTATAATAGCAATGTAGTGCTCTTTTACACGTCTAACTCTAGCATTAGTCAATCCATTTTAAAAATCCATTATTTTTCTTCTTCTATCGACAAAATACTATTTTTAATGACTTTTTACTAAGAGCATCAGCAACTACATTTCCTAAGTGATAATTAATTTTTAGATCATAATTTTTTAATAAACTCTAGTCTTTTTTTGTCTTAAATTCAATTATTTATGATTCAAAATATATTTTAAGATCTAGTGATTAATAAAAATATTATCCTTTACCTAATATAAATTATGTCTCCACATCTTTAGAGCAAAAAGAATAGTTATCAACTCCAAATTATGCACAAGATAATTTTCTTTTCATAGGACTTTAATTGTTCAAAATTCTTACTCAATTACTTTTTTATTTTACATCAAAAGAAATCTCACCCTTGCAAAGATGCATTACTAAAAACTTTCAAAGTTTGAAAATTGTTCTCACAATTAGAATACCAAATAAATTTGCACCTTTACAAGCCAAATGGATCAATGAGGAGCTTATTTGTAAAAATTCATTAACAAATTTTCACTAATGTCTTTCCATTCCTAACTTTTGTAACTAATGTAGCTCTTTGATAATCCATAATTGCTAATATTTTTTAAGTCAACAACAATCTACTTAGCACTTTCCTTATGTCCTAAAAATACTACCTTAGATAGCCAAAATTCATGTTTAAAAAATTTAGCATACATATGATGTTCCTACAGAATTTGCAATATCATATGTAAATATACATGTTTTTCTGGTCCAATTTTTGGATAGGTGCTAGTTGGGCAGAATAGCACGGGTCAATAAGGGCTAGCGGGTTAGCATGGGTCATCACAGATAGAGTGGATGTCACGAGCAATGGGTCAATGTAGGTCGAGCAGATCAACGAGGTTCCACAGGTCATGCGAGTCATATGGACCAAGTGGGTAGCTACAAGTGAGAGCTACTGTTGTTGGCGACAATGGTGAAGACGGCACACTATGGTGGTAACAATACCAAATTCAATTTTAAGTTTTTTTGAAACAATTTTTAACCAAATTTTGTACTAGTAAAATTATAATGTTGGTACAATACCAACATGTGTGTGTGCTTGTAAGCTAATATTAGACGCTTCTATGTCAATTAGATTACATAATGATTCATATCTAATTTTTGAAAATAAAACTTAATGTCAGTAAGATTATATATGTTCCATCATAATGTTAGTTTTGAGAGGGAGAATTCCATAATTTTGCTCAAAATTATAATAACTATTATTATTATATGAATTCAAATATTTAGCCTAATATTGTTGATTTTTAAAGATAACAATTATTATATTTTTAGCATAAATTATATGATTGTGATTAAAATATTAATAAAAAATTATAATCATGATAGACTAAATATGAACACAATTATAGTCTTAAGTTTTTTTATTTTAATTGTGTCATTTAAAATCTATAAATATATGATGATCGTAAAAGTTAAAAAAAAATTAGAGTTATAACAAAAACTTTCTTTTAAAAGGAAAAATATATTATCATCTTTGTGTTCCTTTCTTTTTGAGAGGCTAAATAATCATTTTGATTGTGAGAAAATTTAGTACTTTTTGCACTTACAATTATGGGTATAGTTGGTAAACTTGTTTTGTTTTTTAATATAAATTCACATATTTTATTAGTATTTTTTGTGGATTTTTATCTTCTCTAGTGACTTAATTTAAACTTGGATTGAATAATACAAATTTTGTGTACATATTTTTTATATTATTATTTTTATAGACCTTATATTAATCACGTTCACATTAATTGCATAAGATTAAATACTAAGTATTGTTGTTAATTTTTCATAGATTTTTTGTCATAAAGGAAATAGCTCATTATCATCCACAGATAGTTTTGTTAGAATTTTTGTGCTAATAAGTTAACCATGACTTGTTTAGTTGTCCAACTTCTCATTGTTGACTTACCAGAAAGTGACATACGTTGTTAATGGGTTCATTGCCTTTAAAGCTTCAATTTGTTAAGAATCTAATAGTAGTGTTTTGAAAAATTTATTATTTGTCTTCGTTTGGTATAATCTATAGTTTTATACTGTTTTGAACATACTCTAATTTTTTTAAAAAAGAAAATTTTAAAATTAATTGAAACATAATCTTGTTAAAGATTATTGTTATTATTATTATTGGTTTGTAGGCATGCTTAAACCTCAAATTTAAACCTAATTGCATTATCTTTGGTTTGATATGGATTTTATACAAGTTATACAAGTTTTCAACAAGTGGAGCTTAATCCAATCACCACCGAGACAGATTGGCCAGAATTCAACATCTATTTTTGGCCAAAATTAATTTCACATTTAGCAATTATTATTATTATTATTATTATTATTATTATTATTATTATTATTATTATTATTATATATGTTTGTTGCAATGCATTTGTAAATTTATGCATAATAAAGTTGTTATTTTTGTTGAGGCAAATTTGACATAACTAATGCATGAATACATATCATCTTGGTTGCAACACAATTTGACCTATCAAAAACAATTTTAGCAATATTTGATAATAGAAGTAATTCATGGACTTGCATTTGTTAAACATATAATATTTTAAAATTCTAAAAATTTTAATTATTGTTTTATATGTTATGGTATACAAATATTAAATTATTTAAAATATCTTATTTTTTAAAATAATTATAATTTTAAATTTTAAATTTGATATTTCTTTTCTATAAAATTAGATGATGGTTTGAATATCTTGATAGATTTTTTTTTTCAACTCCAGCTTATAATATCATCTATTATATCAAACATATTTTAGCAATATTGGGAGATAATGGTATTCCATTTTGAATATCTAATATAAAGAAATTTAATATTTTCTTAGAAAAATAATTATCTCAATCAAAAGAAGAAAAACTTGAATTTGAATATTGACTATTGCTTGAACTTTAATCATAAATAAAATAATTATTATTGATATTGAATGATACATCATTCATCGATAGATAACATTTTGATCATAACTAGTGCACAAAAAATCCTAAAGATTATATTAGACTTTTTTCTCTAATTTATTTCTCGAATGATACTCTCTATCATTGATCGGGGCCGATCTACTGTTCATTGACCGGGTCCTCTGGTTCATCGGGTCTCTTGTTGCTCGCCAGGGTGCCGGGCAATTGGATGCTGCCACCATTACGACTACGCTGTACTATATTTGGTCGAGGAGGAATGTAGCCAGACATAACATCCCGGTGCCTCCACCTGGCTTTACTATCCGAACTATCTTGCTTGAGGTTCACTCGTCCCTCAACCGACATCTCTACCTCTCCTCCCTGTCCAGTGGGAACCCCGGCAAATCCACGGACTTGCTTGTTACGTACAGTTGGATTCCCCCCCCCCCCAATAGGTTGGATCAAAGTGAATTGCGATGCCGCGGTTGGTGATTCGATGGCCGGGTTGGGCATGGTTGTGCGGGATTGCTTGGGCAGACCTCTCCTGGTGGCTGGCAAAAGGTTGTTATCCTAGGCGGTTGACATGATGGAGACCCAGGCTTTGCTTATGGCGCTTGACATGGTTAGAGATTTTCTTCCCCTGCACTGGGCTGTGGAACTCCAATCTGACTCAATGCTGGCTATTCAGGAGGTGCGCGAGATGGTGTCCCTTCCCCCGGGGTCGGGTGTCTTCGCGGCAACTATCCAGTATGCTTCGGGTCTTGAGGCCGTTCGTTTCTCACACATCCTCAAAGATGGGAATGCGCCCGCTGACTGGGCTGCTCGGGCAACGTGCCTTAACGACTTCATCTGGGGCCCCGAGGATCCCATTCCTAAGCCCCTGCTCGACCTCATGTTATCTGATTTCACTTTCGATTCCCACTGAGGATCCTTTTGTAATTTGGACTTGGCCTTGATATAATAGATATTATATTCTCTTCAAAAAAATAATAATAAAAAGCTTAAATGACACCTATTGTAATTTAAAAGAAAATAAAATTCTTTTGGATCTATCAAAATTGTAATTTTTCTAATTAAATTTTTCATATAAAAGTTTTTTTTTATGTTTTATCTGTTGTACCCTTTGATGTGATAATTACAAAACCAAGCTATTTATTACTGAAGGAATTTTTGAGACATGCGCAAGATGTTTTATAATTAAATGTCCTTTTATTTCTCTTGAATTTGATATGTCAAAACCTTGAGATTATGTGGCACACTAGTAGTATTAACATTTAAAAATATTATAAAATTATTTAATAATGAATTTTCATTTTTGGGCCAAGCATATTTGACAAAATGTATAGACATGGGTATTTGATTTTATTATGGAATCGTTTTTTACGAATTTCTTTTCATAGCCGCTTAATTAACTTATAATACTATAAGAATATAAAATTATTTTTATACACTTATATTCAAATTTGTGGCTAAAAAATTCGTCAAAAATACCCTAAAACAGCAAAAGTCTCGGGAAAAAGCACTGTAGCATGGGCGGGTCGACCCGGCGTCAAAATAGCCCGTCCAGGCCTTTTAGAAATAAAAAATATAAAAATTTGGATGACCCGAAAGGGGCGAGCAAAGCCCGCCCAAAGACCGCCGAGAGCAGCTCGGCTAGCGCTGGTCAACGGTCAAAGGAACAGTGCCTGGCTAAGCCAAGCCTGCAGAGAGGAGCTCGGCTAAGTCTAACTTCAGCGCGGTCAACGGTCAAAGAACAGTGCATGGCTAAGTCAACCTGAGATGAAATCCCGGTCAAGGAGGGGGGGAGCCAGCCCCAAAGTGGCTCGCAGGTTAAACGGCGCAAATCTATTATAAAGCGCTGTGCAAAATTGCATTCTGCAGTGTGGGACTAAAAATCCCACCTTATAACTTCGGCAGGATTCAAAGGCGCAGATCATGCTCGCCCAGATCCAACGAGCGAGAGTAATCTCGAACGGCTGTTTAATCAGCGCCGTTCGTTCAGCGCGTAGGATCCAAAGGCGCAGATCAAGCCCGCCCAGATCCAACGGGCGAGAGTAATTTCGAACGGCTGTTTAATCAGCGCCGTTCGTTCAGCGCGTGGGATCCAATGGTTCAGATCAAGTCCGCCCGGATCAGACGGTCTGGAGATGATCAAGCCGAGAAGTCCATCCAGCCGTCCATTCTTGAAGTGGGATCGGACGGCTGCTGCTCTCCTTTTCGGGCTTCAGGCAACGGCTATTTTTCGGTTTCTTTTTTACCGTTTTTCTAGCCGTTTGGAATTGTTTTTTGGTGGACTATATATATAGGACATCTTACAATTTATAGATTGATGAATCCACTTGCAAAGATCTTCAAAAACTAAGGAAAAAGGCCAAAACCGAGAGTAACAATTGTCATACTTGTGGGAGCTACGGGCTCAACCTTCTTCTCAAATTTCAACAGCTTTCTTCCACATTTCGTTGCATCATTCGGTAACATTTAGTTGTGTCATTTTGCTTTGAGAAATTAAAGGTGTAGGATTTTTGTATGCATTGCTATTGTAAAAATTGTATGCATTATTGTAGCCGGATTTGTTCGGATTTTTGGTGTCTCGTTGGAGCACCGGTTGTACTTGGTTTACCCCTACCGGCTTCGGCAAAAGGGAGTGGTTAGTGGAAGCCCGATCGGATTGATCGGGGGTGGATGTAGGCACGGGTTTGGCCGAACCACCTAAAAATCTTTGTCTTTTGTTTGCTTGTCTTATTATTGCATTTTTCGTTTTTATTTCACAATTTATTTACAAACGTTTTTAATTGAAAGAATTTTCAAAATCTAAATTTTAGTGAAAAACACAATTCACCCCTCCCCTCTTGTGCGTTGTTCTCACACGATTTACATCATTATCCTCTTTGTCCTATTTAATTATTTCTTAGGAACTTTTTAATCTTGAATATAAAATAAAACTTAATATGCAGATTCAGATTTCTAAAAAAAAATTTTTGAACAAAAGGTGACATCTCTTAGTATTTACCTGTATTAATTTCTCTTTATTTTTTTCATTTAGGGCACTGTGGAGCAGCGTGCTCCAACGAAAAGTTCTCTCTTTCTCCCACTCAAAGAAGCTCCTTTCGTGCTTTTCCTTGAGCTTCGACGGGACTATGGAATATATTCCGGCAATGCATTCCATTCACTGCAGGGAATAGATGCCAGAAGAGATCCTGGTTATCCTTACGCGGCGGCTGTAGAGTTGTTGAGGCGAGACGCATACAAGCGGTGATGCGAGATTGAACTTAAGCCTAGAAAGGGATTTGATCTGTGATAGCTCCTTTTTTACTTCTCTGTTATCTGTCTTTGCGCGTGTTCAAATAATGGAAGAGCGTCGGAACAGATGGAGAGTGTTTACCACGCCGATGGTGGTCCTGATGGCGGTGCTTGCCTGTTCGGTGGTGTTGGGCGGCGCTGCGCAGGATTCGAAAGGGAGGAAGCGGCATGCATACGCGGCGATGATGTACATGGGAACTCCGAGGGATTACGAGTTCTATGTGGCAACCAGGGTGATGATGCGGTCAATTGCAAAGCTAAAGATCGATGCCGATCTTGTTGTCATTGCCTCCGTTGATGTCCCGATTGAGTGGGTCCGGACTCTGTACGTTTCGTCTCCTCTACCTGTTCTTCCTACTACTTGCAGTCCTTCGTATTTCTAATTTTAATTTCTGCGGATTCAGCTGTTTTTCGATTTAAGATTTTTTTCTCCCTTTTCTTGAGCTAGAAAAAGAAACAAATCTTCTCCGTGACTAAAGGCGGACAAGCCGGGGAACCGAAGATCGTCGGAGTTTAACTTTTTTGTTTTAACTGAAGTCTTATCAATTGGCATATATCGGACGGTTTGGCAGGCCGGTCGTAGCTGGATGACTGCAGCTTAATTTGTCTTCTTTCGTTTCTTTTTCCCAGATTTTCAAGATTTTAGGGACTTATTATTTCCATGGAAGAAGACGACTCTTTTTTTTTTTCCCTATTTTCTTAAAAAGCACTTCCCCCTCATACAAATTTTTATCGTTCTTGTTTTATGTATATTATCATCTTTTCTGCCGAATTATGCTATTTTACCAATATTCTTTCGCTAAATCGAGTTGTTCTGACCCGTTCACTCAATTTCTCTCCTCATGCTTTCATTTCTAACATGCGTAAGAGGTTACTGGTGCTGTCGTTTTCAGAAGTGGCCACGGATCAACTGACCAAGATTCGGTCACTTCTTTTTACCGGTTGATTAATCCGTTTCCGTGTCGTTGAATCACAGAATGAGGAGTGTACTGTTGCAAGTTCCTGTTTAGACTATGTCTGTACTGAATGGGCACGCGATATATAGAATTCTAAAAAGTCAATCTTGTGCACTGATTCGATCTTCTTGCTCTTCATTGTTGCTTTTTCTATCCAGGGTTCGCAGGGTGGTATATTTATCGATTTATTTACCTTTTGAATGTTGGGTAGTCTTTCTTATTGCCAAGTCGTGTACTTTTGTGTCACCTTACTTTTTCTTGAAGACAAGAATAGCTAAAAAGTTGAGGAACAGGGACATTCTCTCGTCTTACAAAAATTCACAAAAATTAGCATATGTGCTGAAGCGTCAATTGCTCTTCTTGCAATTTTACTCGTGTATAATATGGAAATCAACAAAGCTTTTGAGGCCAATATAATAAGTTGCACTTCCAAATTAGAATTGCCATCATGGATGTGCTAAGCATCAAAGTAAGACATTAGTCTTGGTTGCTACGGATTGGCAAAAATGATGGTCTTAAGTTGTTTGGGATTTGAACACTTGCGTTGCTCAAGACACTGCATGAATATCTAGAGGTCCAAGGAAATGATGAGTAATATCCTTGATGATGATACCAATGTCCACTAACTAGTCTGTTTAGACTGATCCGTCAGAGTTGACCCTAACCAAGTTTGGGTAGGTGGGATCCACTAGGACAAGGAAGGACTAAGAGAGCCATTGGTGGAATCCAGTGACCCGGGGGAAGGGCAAACTAGTGGGCCAGCAGAAAGGACTTTTGCCATCACAACCTTCTGAGTGGGGGAGGGTTGACCATGGACATTGGCATTGCTTATTTGCTAGACTTGGCGAAGCGCAGCCACTGGAAGCCAGAGCTGGGGATCAGAGGAATCAGCTACCACCCTGGTAGAAATGGAGTAAAGAAGGTCTTCCATGGAGCTGACCCACCCATGCGGGCTGTCTGGGTTTTATTTGATGTGGAAAACAAGAGTAGCTGAGCTGTTTACCTGTCTTGCGTCTTTATTAAAATTTGATCCATGTCACCAGTGCTGGACAATGTACCAGCCATGTCTATCTTAAAGATCAACATTACACTTATTGAACATAAATTTGGAGTCTGCAAAATCTATGACAGTTGCAGCATGTTGTTTAGTTTTAAATTTGCTTTAAAGTCTAGATTGTTTCTGCAAAATATGTGACAATTGTGTGAATTTTTGCTTAGAGTAACCCTTGTTTATTAATGTTATAAAGATAGATATGTTGTTGCTGATTGAAACAGGAAAGAGGAGGACGGAGTGAAGGTGGTAACAGTGGAGAATCTAAAGAATCCCTATGAGCTGCAACAGAACTTTAATGTTAGGTTCAAGCTTACGCTGAACAAGCTTTATGCTTGGAGTTTAGTAGATTATGACCGAGTGGTGATGTTGGATTCGGACAATATTTTTCTTCAAAACATTGATGAGCTATTTCAGTGTGGTCAGTTCTGTGCGGTCTTCATCAACCCATGCATCTTCCATACTGGTCTCTTTGTCCTCCAGGTACAACATCTGTGTTCATTCTACCATTGAAGTTAAGGATCCTACATGTTCATATATTTGCTTACTCTTAAACTTTTGACTATTGTGGTAAGCCCATAAGGATTTGCAGAAACAAAACAAATTGATAGCCATTCAGTAACTGTATTTATGGGTGTTCATGGTAAGTTTCTGTGAGACTAAGGGACATATTTCTCATTGGATCCTATAGTTTAAGACAATGGAAGAGTACAAAATGTACATTTTAAAGAGAACGGTAAAATTCAGTGAATCTTTTCCATTCTTGTTGTAATTTTAGGTCACGGTGGAGGGAAGAGAGTGTGTGTAATCCAAAGCTTTTTATTGATCCTCAGATTTTACTCCCATCCAAGCATCATTGAGTTCCAGTTTAGCTTGATTTAAAGATGTTGGAGTCTTTATGTATTTAAAATTCTTTGGACCAGTTATTAAGGCTGGAACTAAAAATGTGTGAAACTATTAATTATGGTTATGTAGTTGAATGGGCCACCTGATTTAGCTTATTGATTTGGCTTCTTTTCTTTGAGAATTTCTTTGTATTGAAAGATATTTTGAAATTGAAACAAAAACTCAAAGCTGAAAACTATGTTGAATTAGCTCAAAGATTAAGGTTGTTTCTATTGTTTCAAGCTTGCATAGAATTGTTACTAGTCAATTGTGAGGTGAAGCTTGGCATAGAGAGCTAAACTCGAGTCTATTAGAATAAACTAACTCAAAATTTGTTTGAATGTATATAATTTTGATGCGTCATGTTCTTAAATTTAGTGGGCCTCAATTTCATTTTTGTGGTTTTTAGCTAAAACTTTGTTTTCTTCATTCATGTTTGAAATTTGTTTGTTTTGATTTGTTTAGAATGAAATTAATTAAATATTATTTGAATTTTATGTTATATAGTTACCAAATTTTATTATGATCTAATTTGTTTCAATAGAAGTAAAAAGGTTTTCCCATTGTTACAAAATCTTGAACATGTACAAAACATATTATTAAGACTTTGGCTCAAATGTTACAAACCAGTGCAAAATTCATGTTGAGAAGAACACGTCCTTAGTTCCTATTCTCTAACCCTGAATAGCTAACGCCCTGTCTTCCCTAATTCTTAATCCTTAATAGCTGATATTACTACAAGATTGTTGAGTATTGTGAAGAATGGTTCTTGCATTGCTTATTTCATAACCTCTTTTTATTATTGTTCCTCTTCTAGTTGTGTAATAATTGATTCTTCAATAGTTATGGCTGACAAAAGGGGACTATCTTCCTGGATATCTGCTGTTAGGGCATGGAGAGCAGAATCTACAGGCGGCCATAGCCATTCAATCAGTCCTTCAACTTGACACTTTTTAGCTTCCATAACACTAACAGTAATGTCCTTTAGTGGCAAAGCGTACCAATTTGCTGTTGGTCCACTCACCTCTGGAATGTTCATTTTTAACTTGTATTTTTGCTTTTGTGGATTCTTATGATAATTCTTAGAATCATCCAACAAAACTGTCTTCTCAATTTAATAGGCATTAATGATTGCCTGTGATATCTTGTTTGAGATGATAGTCACTCCATGACCTTTGTTTGGAACCCCAGCCTTCTATGGATGTGTTCAAGGACATGCTTCACGAGTTGGAAATGGGGAGGAGTAATCCTGATGGTGCAGACCAGGGCTTCCTGGCAAGTTACTTCCCAGATTTGCTTGACAAGCCTATGTTCCATCCGCCTTTAAATGGTACAAAGCTCGATGGCACCTATCGACTTCCTTTGGGTTATCAGATGGATGCTTCCTACTACTGTAAGAATGAAAAAAGGCATTTTTTTAGTTTCTTTTTTGTTTTATACCTTAGTAAACATGACGCCCATTGTTCTTCAAAGGCAATTATGTTACATGTTTCAAATTTGACAAGAATGAAGTTCAATTATTATGAAATGGTGTAGTATTGCCATATTCTCACAGATTGCAATCATTAGTTATTGCTTGATAAACAATAATTTTTGTTTTAGATCTCAAGCTACGATGGAGTATCCCCTGTGGACCTAACAGTGTCATGACGTTCCCTAGTGCACCATGGTTGAAGCCTTGGTATTGGTGGTCATGGCCAGTCCTACCACTGGGGATTTCCTGGCATGAGCAGCGGAGGAAGCACCTTGGGTATGATGATTTAAACAATTGAGGATGAGTTGTATTTTATGTTGCCTCAAGAGCTGATTTCGTTGTTGTGCCCACTGTAAACATGCAGTTATACTGCAGAGCTTCCCGTGATGCTCATCCAAGCTGCTGTATACGTTGGGATCATAGCTGTTACCCGTTTGGCTCGCCCGAATCTGTCAAAGCTGTGCTATAACCGAAGGCCAGAGAAGGTCGTCTTCTTCCTCCATTCAATGCTCAAGGTGGCTGTTTCATGGTCTTTAATAGCCGCATATACTGTTCCCTTCTTCCTTGTGCCCCGAACTGTTCATCCTCTTCTCGGCTGGTCGCTCTACTTTCTTGGCACTGCAGCTCTTGCTTCCATCGCAATCAACTCATTCCTCCTCCCTCCGCTTTCGGTCCTAACTCCCTGGTTTGGATTCCTGGGGGCTCTCCTAGTTATGGCTTATCCATGGTACACTGATGGTGTTGTGAGGGCTCTTGTACTCTTTGCATATGCATTTTGCTGCGCGCCAGTTGTATGGAACCACTTGATGAAGGTTATGAGCAGCCTGCATTCTCTGCTTGAAAGAGAGGCCTTTTTCCCAAGACTTGGTGAATCTGCACAGATTTCAGAATTTAACAAACTATTCTGAAAGGTACCGAAAGATTTCAAAACCCAAATTCTTTTTGCTCTATTCAATCTGGAGATTTGGTCAACCACTGCCACTTTATGGCATATTAGGGTTCTGGTAGCTCTCAGCCCAATTTTTCTACGGCAAGTGACATTCCATTCGGTTCTTCCCAGTTGTGTAGGAACATGAAGGACGAATTTGTAAATTATGCTCGGATTCGGAGTTGGAAAAGCCTCTGATACTCTGATAAAGGTAGCATATATAAGATTGACAACACTGAATACAATTCACCTGTACTTCCCAAACTGAGTGCTGCTGCTTCTAGGAAAGGAGGTTTGAATTGTTATAAGATAACTGCCTAATACATATCGCAACTTTAGTAAACCTTGTGTTTGTATTCTTGAAATGTTAAGATATTTTGATATATCTTACTTTATTTTGGGACGACAGTTAATGAGCAAGAAGCTGGAAGCTTGGATTTGGTTGAATCCATAATAGTAATGGAACAATAGGAAAGAAGTATTCTCCCACATGCATGTCCATTTGTGGCAAAAATATCACAGCTTATCTTGTTTCCCTGAGAGAATATAAAAAGGTGGCCGAGAAGAATAAATAAAGATTCAAGGAGACTTGTGCTGCCCCTTGAAAACCTTTTTGGCACTCACGGCTAACTTCATGTGCAGCCAAGAGCAGAAGGTGAGCTGCAACTCACAAAAATATACGAGTGAAGGACTTGGGCACAAAAGAGCTATAAACTAACACCCAGAAGAGCCCACCACAGAAGTAGCTGTGCGTATGCCCATCTGCCGTAAGCTTCCAAAGAACAAATCCCACACGAATATGCTTAAAAGATATTTGAATGCTAGGATTGGTCTTCAACACGTCACATACTTTTGATGAGGAATAACGCCGTCTGTTTTCAACCTTGTGCTTTTAACTTTCTTGTTTTTCCTCTGCAACCATCATTCAACATTTAATTCATAATGCTATTCATTAAGAAAAATGATATTTTTTTTTATTCTAAAATATTTAAACTGTAATTTATTTATGTTTTTTAAATATTGAAATTATAAAGATGTAGATATTATTCAATGTTAGATAACAACAAGAAGCATTTTTTAGTTAAAATAATTGTATCTTTTAACTATTTTATTATTGTTATCTTCAAATCATTCATTTAAAATGATTAGATAATACTGTATAATGCAACCTAGCCAAACATCATCTAAAATACACCTACACCTGTTTTAATTGAAAAACAGAGAGCATTGAGATTATATTTTTATAGCATTATTTTACAAATTATCACGGGCATGATACTTGGCATTAGAGAGATCTATTATAGAGCATCCGATGACCATTTCTACTGAATCATGCCTGCAATGTGAAAAATAAGACGTATAGCTCTTGGATTTGCCATTTAGTATTGCTTTAACCTGTTTTAAGTACCCAAATGACTCGTTCTTAATCAGGTACAACGAATAGGGAACCAATTGAGCCATCCACTTCCGAATCCGAATTCAATAATAAACACTCTATTTTAAAAAAGAAAAACATAATAAGTTCCTCTCGCTTAAAAAAATGAAAAAAAAAATTGACATCAAGGCTGAAATAGGTGGTGGGCCTATCAGAAGCGTCCGTCTGAGATCGGACGTACATCCGCGCAGCTCCACGTGATCGATAGAGACCACCAACAAGCAAAATGTCACGGCTGCAGATCAACCGTCAGCCGAATGGACGATGATGGCGCTTAATTAGCGCCGCAATTAATATCGGGTCGCTACATTCCAAACCCGGCCGAAGGAGGGAAAGAGAAAAAAGAAGAAGCGGCGAGGAAGCTACAAAAGAAAGCAGAAGGGCAAGCTACAGTAGGCGACAGAAGAGCTTTGTACAAGTAGCAAGGTACCAAAATGGAGACGAGCGAGAACAACTGCAATGCAGGGGAAGTAAAAAGAAGACGACAGAAAGCTAACTTTGATTCAAAGATGTGATTTTTGTACATTTTATCATTTGTTGCAGAACAAGCAACAGAGAACTCAACAACACAGAAAAACGATTCTTTAACGAAAAGATGAAAACTTGAAACAGAAGGAAAAGGAAATTGAAATATCAGTAGGAAGAAGAAGAAAGCAGAAGCGGAAACCAGCTTTCCTGGACAATACCTTATGGCCGAATTCTTTAACTTACGACAACCTAGGAGCTTTAACAAGACCAACGAAAGCAGAAATGATCAAGTCGGCTTTTTCTCGCTTCTTACTGAGAAGGCAGATTGGAGGAGACGAACTCTGCGTCGCAGATGGCAGAGAGCTCGCCATGTTCTTCTATTGGTGCGGGGAGGTTGAGATCGAATGAATGCTTGCTGACCAAAGCAAGCGTTGGAGGGGGCTGCGAGATGACGGTGGTGGTAATCGACGAGGAGGAAAGGTGTGATCTTTTGTGGCCGCCGAGGGCTTGGCCAGAGATGAATACTCTGAAGCATATGGGACACTCGTGGAGAATCCTGTTCTCAGCATTGAACTCGGAAATGCTTCCATAGTGGATCCTGGAGTTGGCAGCCGACGAAGGAGGAGCACATCCTCTCGACTTCTTGTGACTGGCTCGATGTCCACCGAGCGCTTGGTAGGAACGGAAGACCTTCTTGCAAATCCTGCATTGGAATCGATTACACTCCCTCACCTTTGCCGTCGCCCTGCTCAATTTCCCGGCGAGCTCTACCCTGCGGTCCATTTCTTGGTCTATAGAAAGATCCAACTTTTGCTCTTCTACTTCTTTATCCTTGGTCCACTCGCCGCGCGACAGCATCATGAGGCTGAGCGCCACGTCCTCCTCCGGCGTAGTGTCGGAGACCGAACTTAGGGGCTCCTGCTCAGCGAGCTCCGGAGGTGGCGGAGCGGCAGCCGATCGAACGGAGCGCTTGGAACGGCGGTGATTGAATGCCGAAGTGCGGGGGGCAGGCTCTGTTTCGCTTTCGTGGTCTTGAACAACTAAAGAGGTGGCATCAGTGCTGGAGAAGGCGGCGAAGGTGGAGGAAACCTCCGGATCCGCCATGCGGAAGCGCTTCTTGGGAATCTCCCCTTGGCCACACCCCATTCCTTTTTTCGCAACCATCGCAGCAAATTCCCTTGATGACGACGAAGAGGACGAACCATCGGAAACAATGGATTTTACCGCCACCGTCGCGGCGGCGAAAACCACGTGTGAGCGCATGTGGCCGCCGAGCGCCCTCCCATTGGCGAACAGGCGAAAGCAGAGCTTGCAGGTATGCTTTTCCATTTACCTCTCCTTTTTTATTCTCCCAATTGTTATGCTCTTCTTCTTCTTCCCTCCAAGAAGAGAAAGACTGTATGTGTGGGAACTAAGAGGAGTAGGTGACAAGCATTGCTCCACCAAAAGCACCAACAGAAAGCGGGGAGAGCTGGCGATAGAGAGAGACTGAGAAAAAGGAGCAATTTGTATATGTTAATTTTTTTTTTAATTTCAAGCAGATGCGTCGTTCATACAAGGAAGGGGATAATCGATAATATTTTTTAAAAAATAAATATTCGATTATTGTAGTAAAGGCCGAGCTTAAAGAAGGTATGTTATTGAGAAACGCCACATTCATGGCCTTCAAGCAATTTTTTTAAGTTCGCTTTGGCCCGTGTTAATTGCATTAATTACCAGTGCGATTTGCTGAAACAAATATTAAGGAAAGCAATGAATTACTGAATTACCTGAAAAACCTTTTTGTTTTTCAAAACACACCCTCCAAGGGCTATTGCGTAATTTTTGTCATACGAATGGGATTTAAATTTGTTTATTTAATATGCTGATTGCTTAGCGAATATTTGAACTAGTATTTCTGTTGGTTTAAAACTAACTTCCGAGAGCTGGGGTCGCGGGCTTGGACCGAGAGAACCGGGGGACGTTCCATCCTGACATCGAGCACGTGTGGCATACACCGCCGAACACGTGTGGGACGAGAGAAAAAACGTGGTCCGTCTGATCAAGAATTCCTCTTCAGCACGAATCTCAAGAGAGCGTTTCTAAATGTTACAATGGGAGTTTGAATCAGATGGCGAGCATCAGATCGGAGTCATCGGACTGAGCACGAAGAGTCCATGATTTAATCGTTGTTGACCATCGGTTTGCTGTATTTGATTTGACCAAATCGGACGGTAATGACCAAAAAGCAGAGTATCAAATTTTGGCTCGCTGCTCTTCTTTGGGGACAAACAACTTCGTCCAACTAATGGATAACGTAACGAGAGTAACGTCATTTACATTAACTTCTAAGTTATTTTAGTCTCTAGGTGACATAGCTCTCGTATAGCTTTGAGATTACTTCGCCGCTAATTAACATTGCTCTGATACAACTTAGCATTAGTAGTCTACGCCTAATGTAAATTAGCTTCTATATTTAATTACTAAGTAAAACATATCAATGTAAATTTGTTTCTAAGTTATTTAATTTCCAAGTAATCCATATAAAAAATGATCAAGTTTTTATTTAATTTATTTATTGTAGATCAAAATTTTCTTTAAAAAAATAAAAAAAACTTTATATATTTTGTAGTTGAACTACAAAAGGTGGTATCTAATCCATATTATTTTTTTAAAAAAATATTTTAAAAGAAACATAATTGACTATCACATAATCATTTTGGTATTATAGCGATCTAGTCTCTTGATAGAAATGTTGATGTGGCAAACTAATTCTCTTGAGAATTCAAGATGTGGATTAACACAAAGCATGGATGATACCAATCTAATAAGTCATTAGCAATTTCCATCTGTGTTTACTCGTTATAGTTGTACTTCGCTATGTTTCACTTGATTATTTTATATTTAATATTATAGTGTTATTTGAGATATATTTAGATAGATTATTGATTATTTTAATAAATAATAAGCCAATTTCTAGGGATTAAAGATTACTGAAGTTGTTACATAACTTTTGATGGTTAAGGTCATGTTGCTGGGTGACCATATTGTAACAGTTATCATAAGCAATCTATATAAAAAAATATTGATGACTATTATTAGATTATATGGATAATTCTCTTATCAATTGCCTAGGCCAATTGCCAACTCTCTTGGATTATCTTTATAACTTTCTATCACCCTTGGGCATTTTTAGTGTTATTGATCAAATCATCAGTTCTTTCATATGTAGACATTAGTCCTCTAATAAAGAAGCTCACATATATGTAGTAATCATTATAATGGAATGATATCCATTTGGAGAAGATTTAGAAATCTAATTCCTTCCATTATTAAGTGATATTTTTTGTGACAATTGTTAAACAACATTTCAAGGATTGTTTCTTTGAAAATTGATGATTTAACAAAATTGCTTCATGTGATGCGAAACTAACAAGTTATGCTAATTCCACTTTCCATTCATTCATTAAAATACTTAACTTTTACTATTTACTTTGTAGAAAGTTAAAATTTTCAAAGTCTTACATGATAAATATAACAGCCCAAATATTCAATTAAAAAACATAAATAATTGTATCATATAATTTATAAAATAGTATAACACAATAAGATGAGTAGAGAAGATAAGTTAGACTTAAAGACATTGGATTGAGTTATCAATATTAATAAGGCCATTGTAAAATACAATAATATGAGCAGAGAATGAATTGAGAATATTGTATCGTATATATGTGACTATGTGGAATTGTATAGTACAATGATCACTAATATAATTGTAAAAGTTGAAGAAAAAAAAAGAAAGGGATTAGACTAAACCAGGATGATCTTTTAGATGGAGAATAACATGGAGTTATTGTATAATATGAAGATTGGAACTATATGGCATGATGTGTAAAAAAAATCAAAAAAATGTAGTGGAAGAAAAAAAGAATAATAAAAATGCTTATTGTATCATTTTTTATACAATTTATGCAGATGCTATGATCCAATGCTAGAACAAGACCAACATGAATGATTCATTTACTATTAGAATATATGATGTATGTTAAAAATAAATTAATGTTTAAAAATATTTGATATATGAAAGAAATCATCTTCCCATAAAATGAATAAAATTTGTAATCGAAGGTTAGATATGCATGATGTTCTTTGTAAGAATGTTTGTTTTGTTGAATGAAATACAAGAATTTGAATAATAGAATATAATTTGATAGAAGTAAAGAAATGATTGATCTAAATTTTGAGATGTAATTCTTATAAAAAGAAGTTATAAAAATGATTTTGATAAAAATATATTTTAAAAATTTTTATAAACTTTTCTAAAAGTTTCTAAGAACATTTTGAATATCTTTAAGATAACATATAATATGATATTATAAGATCATATAATATGATCGAGTCCGAAAATAAATAAAATGAATAAATTCATAAGATAAGATTTGTATTATACAAGTATGTCAACAAATTCATATAAGTATGATAGTGTGTAGTCATTACATCAATGCTTTGACTCAGATGAGTTTGATAGACTAAATAAAGGAACAACAATAAAACCAAAGAATAACATATGACACAATCAAAAGAGATAGATAATGAACTTAAGAGAAATAAGAACAGGGACAAAAGTTGGATGAGTCTAATCTAAGATAATCTGGCTATTGTACAAGGTTATTAATGTATAAGAACAAATGGTCAATATTGGTAATGTAATATTATATATTAAGAATAAAAAGAACATACAAGTATGATCAATTAAGAATAAAAAATTAACAAATATATTAATAAAATTATATGATAAGTATTAACATATAATATGATCAAATGACTAAACAAAAATGCATCGTATATATAATTAATTGATTGTATCAACATGACTAGTGTAAATAAGCATAAATATTAAAAAATTTAAATAAGAAAACAATACAAAGCTTAGTATCGTCTATGTATAATCAAATTGAAAGTAACAATGCATAAGAAAAATCATCTATATAATATACAATGAATGGGAAATATCATATGCATACAATAAGAAGATCCTAATCGTACAATAATAAGAATTTAAAATAAGTTTAAGCAATGTTAAGAAATTTATAATATCATCATGTTAATCATATATAAACAATCAATGAAAACAAAAAAATAGTGAACAACTACATGAATCATCATTAGGAGAGTTTAAACAAAGAGAAACCATTAAAATTAAGTAGTCAAAGTTAAACAAGACTTGAAGGAACATAATTGTTGAAGAGAGACTGATGTATAAAAATTATGTTTTTACTAGGGTCTAATTTAAAATCTATAATACTAGAGATGTTCAATAAATTATTAAGAAACGTTAAAAGATATCATACACTAATTAGAGTTAAGTAGTGTGTATGACATTTTATAATTATTCAAAAAGTGGCCTCCAAATTTGTAACATAAATTAAGTAGAGAAGATGACAACATATTAATAATTAAGCATAAAATTTTATTGAGTAGTTTTATCACATCTAATTTCGTACAAATAAAATAAGAAATTCAAAACAAAGTCTATGTGGAGTACTTTAATAATTGAAAGAGTAATCATAACCTTAGATCATTACTTAGAAAATAAAAGTTATAAAAAGAGTACACTTTTTGTGCTATGGTGGCTTGTAATTTTTTTTGGAGTTGGCTTATGGAGTAGTGAAGATGGAAAAGGTAAACGAAGTGGAGCTTTTGGGTTGGTGATGATTAAAAGGGTAACAAAATAGTAGGCTATGAGTTTTAGCCTTGTTGAGAAGGATGGTATTTTGGTGATTGGATCAAGAGAATAAAATGATGGGTGAAGATTTATAAGTGTTCGTAAAAGCAAGAATTTATTTGATTGCTAGCTCTCTCAATAAAAGATCTCTCATCTTTGATCCTTATCTCTCATAAGAGAGAGAAAGTTAAAATCTCTTTAGCTAGAGTTGGGTATAAACTCTTTGTTTATAAAAGTGAAAGTATACAAACAAGAAAAATTTTATTCATCAATAACTACTTTACAATAAAGGAGCCTCTCCTATTTATAGGTGAATGAGAGCTCAACGCATAGAAAAACAAAAGAGAAAAATGCATCTTTAAGAAATATCATAAATATAAAAAAGATAAGTTTTAAGTTAAATTACTAGAAAACTTAAAATAGATCTTTAAATTTTATTGAATTAACTCTCAGTAGGCACTTCACATTAAAAACAAAATATATAAAGAAAAACACTTTTAGATTTAAATTAATTAAAAAATTAAAAAAGATCGTTAGAATTTAATGACATTAACTCTAAGTGGGTCAGCCATATTAAATATAAAATATAAAATATATGAAAAATATTGTGATATAAAAAAATTATGTAATCATGCAGCATGTCAATCAGATGTCAATAACGATGCGACTACTATGCCAGTAGTGGACAAGATGGGTGATGATGGTCGATGGTGTTCAGAGGGTGGAAGCTGACAAGTAATGAGGCAATGGTACACAATTGGAGAGTAGTGAATGACCTAGTAATGATGGGCAACCAAATGATGTAGGACAATTAAGAAGCATCAATCAAGAATAGTAGAAGATCAGATGACGACAAACGACTAATGATAACTGACAAAGCATGCACTAGAACTAATGTCGATGATATATTTTATTGTAAAATATGTTTGGATGAACAGAGCAAAAATAAAGATAATCATATGGATAAATAAAGTATTATAGACTGCCCCTATAGTTGACAAAGATAACTAATTAAAATAAGATTTAGCTCAAGTATGACTTTGAGTTTTAATAAAGACTAGTGTGATGTCATAAGGTGTGTGTTTGTGAGTTTACAAAAGACACTCTTGTGTCATCCCCCTTAGGTCAGAGAGAGCTTGGCTTTGTGATATTAGGGTGATAAGTACAATAATATTTTAGCAAGTGTGGTGTGATATGGTATAGGTCATCATAAGTAATCTATGAGTTCTTGGTTGGAGGCTTACCCTTTTAATAAATTAAAACTTTTTTAAGTATATAATATTTGGTTAGAATAATCTTATGATCTAAAATTTTCTCCACATTATCTTTACTTACTCTTGAGACTAATCTAATGTTAGGAATATATTCAACGAACATAAGAGAATCAGGCTCAAATGACTCATTAAGTATTAGATGTGGTGCTTTGTATGAGACTAAATCCTTAACATTAATGATTGTATTAGTTCTATACTCTTTTAGCAAATCCAATACAAATGTATTAGTTCCTAGTTTTTTAAAATTTTTAATAGGATCAGCTCTGTGTTTGTAATTTCTTGTAACCTCTAGGAAGGAACCATCCTGACCTAACACTAACTTTAATATAATTATTTTTCATGAAATTTCTTAACCTTTCTATAAACATCTACTAGTTTCTTATATATTTTATTACTTAGATTAATTTTTTAAAATTTTATTTTAAATAATGAAGAGACATGAGAAGTAAAGAAAAAAGTTAAGACAAAAGTACAAAAATGTATTAGTAAGAAAATAAAATCAATGGAGACTTAAGCTTATTATCATTATAAATTTTAAAGGGACTTAAACTAATACTATGGTTCATATAATTATTGTATACAAATTTAACTTGTGGTGGTAATTGATCTTAAAGCTTAGGTTGTTATCTTATCAAGCTATGAAAAAGATTTTTTAAATTATGATTTACTACTTCTATTTATCCATTTGTTTGAAGGTGATATATTAAAGAAAATTGTAGCTTGGTCTATAGAAAATGTCATAAGATCTTCTAAAAAGAATTAGTAAATCTTACATCTAAATTAGATACTATAGTCATAGTGCAATTTAATTATTTTATTGAAAAAATATTGGCTATGTGGACAGCATCTAAGGTCTTACAACAAGGGATAAAATGAGAAATTTTATAGAAATGATCAATGATCATATGGATAGTCATGCCTCAATGAGGTCTTAAGCAATCCAAGTATAAAATCTATACTTATTTACTCTCATGTCTTGTCAAGTACAAATATTAGAATGTAATGTTCTTGGCCTATATTTGAAGATTTTGTAGTTATGTATGTGTAACATTATGCTACATGCAATATGATGTTATTTCAGAATAATAAAATCTCTTTGAGATGTCTTATCTCTTACAAAATGATAAAAAAAATCATCTAGTATGTATTTTCCAAACTAAAAAATCTCTAAGTAAAGAATTTATGATACATAACATATTATTCTTATATAAGTATCCATCTTTCAAGCTAAACTCTCTAAATATAAGGTTTGGCATTAATTTAATTTTCTCATAAATTGGCTCAAAGTCAAAACAATCAAGATATTGGTTTTAATTTGGTCAAAATCTAAGACCTTTATAGAAAAAATGATAAATAGGTAAACATGTCAATTAAGTTCATAACTACTTTGTTTTGTAAGAAAGGCTTATGTTTAATAATGAATGTATACTCTTGGATGTACTCAAACCATTTGACATGCCTATGACTAAGGGGACAAATTCTTTATATAATAAGTAATGTCTCTAACATTTTAAATATTGAACTATGGCATATATTTCTTTTTCATATGTAAAATACTTCTTTTTAATATTATTAAGTTTCTTACTAAAGAAGACAATAGGATGTTTATCTTAACTAAAAACACTATGTATCCCTACTTCTGATGGATTGAATGCAACCTCAAAGGCAACAAAAAAATTATGTAGTTTTAGAATGAGTGCCTCCTTAATTATAGCATCCTTCAACTTTTCAAAAGTTAGGTCTACATATTGGTCTAAGTAAATTGGTCACACTTAGTATAATCAATAATCAGTGAGATAATAATATTAAAATCTTTGATAAATCATTACTAGAATGTGGCTAGATCGTGGAAGCTTCTAATATCATGAATTATTTTTTGAATAGATCACTTTATAATTGTTTTGACTTTATAGGGACAACAAACAATCTTTTAGAAGAAAGTATGTGTCTCTATTATGAAAAATTCACATTTTTTTAGATTGGCAAATAATTATTCCTTTTTAAGAGTACAACATAACTAATACAAATAGTATAAATGATCATTAATAGACTTGCTAAAGGCTAAAATATCATCAAAATAAACTATCATAATTATCTTAAGTATAGTTTTAGAACTTGGGTCATTAATCTTATGAATGTACTTTGTGTATTTGATAATTTAAATGACATCACTAACCATTCATAATAAGCATCCTTAGTCTTAAATATTATCTTCTCTCTCATTTTAATCCTTAATTAGTGTTAACCACTTTTGAAGTCCATCTTAGAAAATATGGTGGAACCTCATATTTGATCGAAGAGGTCATCAAAATAAACCATTCTACAAACCTATATTTTATTATAATTCTGTTAATTGCTTAATTATAAACATAAATCCTTTATATTCTGTTATTTACAGGTTTCATACTTAACAAACTTTGTATGAGTCTCTCTCTAACTATGATTAGGTGAACACATTTTATTCACAAAAGTGAAAACATATAAACAAAATAAATTTTATTCCATTATTTTTTTCTTTAATATGGTGAACATCCCTATTTATAAGAATTTTAAATATTCATCACTAATTTTAAAAAAATAAAAAATCATAAAAAACTATGAAATTAATTGAACTAAGTAGTTTCTAAATAGATTACAAGTATTGGGCAATAGTAAGGTAGCCGACAAAATGACGAGTGGGAAAATGGTCAAGCATAATTGGTGCAGTGCATGTGAAGTTCTTGATGCTTACATTATGGGTGTTGTGTAAGCAAAGGTCGAGCAAAACATAATGGATCAATAATGCTAGTGGGTTGGCACAGGTCAACGCTTGTCGAATGTAGGTTAATCAATATTCTTAGGTCAATTCAGGTCACCCAGGCATGCAGATTAGCTTGAGCAACAACAACGGGTGTTGACGATGACACTAACAATGATGGATAGCAATAGGAAACAAAATCAATAAAAAAAATTCAATTTTATGCATTTTTTAAGAAATTTTTAATCAAATTTTGCATAAGTGGACTTATGAACCTGAGGTATGTTTGTGAGCTACTTTTAGATATTCTTATGTCATCCTCCCTAGTGGGAGAGAGCTTAGCTACATGGTAATGGGGTGAAGGGTACAGTAGTGTTTTTTAACAGGTGTTGTATGATATGGTGTAGGTCATTATAAATAAACCAAGACTTATTGAACAAAGGTTTGCCCTTCTAATGAACTAAAAATTTTATAAGTTTTAGAATTATCTCATAATCTAAACTTTTGTCTACATTGTTCTTACTTTCAAGGCTAATGTAATGGTAAAAATAGGCTCAATCAATATGAGAGAATCAGACTCAAATGACTTACTAGGTCTTAGATATGATATCTTGTAAGAGACAATTCTTAATATTAAATATTGCATTAATCTCATCCTCTTCTAGTAATCCAACATATATGCATTAGTTCCCAGTTTTTTAATATTCTTAAAAAGTTTTGCTTCACACACTGCTCATTTCTTATAAGCTTTGAGAAGGAACTGTTTTAACCTAACTTTAATCATAGCATAATTTCTTTTATGAAATATTTTCTAACATTTCTTTGAGCATCTACTACTTTTTCATATCTTTTTTTACTTAGATTATTTTGTTAGATGTTATTTAATGAGAGACAAAGAAAAAAATAAAAGATCTAAAAGTCCACTAGTAAGAGAATAAGAGCAATAAAAGATATTAGCTTATTATCATGAGCTTATATAATAAATTATGAGTCTAGTAAGGTGCTGGCCAACTCTTTAATTATAAGAAACCAACATAAGCCTCTTTGATCAAGGGTCTTCCTATCTTGGGGTAATGTGATCAAGCTTAAATTTTTTATCTTTTCTTTTTCTTTATTTATAGGCTTAGAATTTTCTATAAATTTGCTAAGCTTAAGTAATTAGAGTCTCTTATGAGATAGAGTAGATATGACATTACATTAAACCTTGCCACTATATTTACCCAATTTCAAAAGTATATAACATTGTTTCTTAATAGGTTTAAAGGTTTTATCTATCCATGACATAGAGTAGGGTTTGGGGTTTCAATAAAGAAGCTCTTATTTGCTTGGCAACATCACAAGTTATTATATTAATATAGCTATCATTATCTATAATCATCCTATATGGATGTTCCTTAATTATTTTTATTGGTGTTAAAGATATTGGTGTGCTTTTAGTCATCTTCTAGTTGTGAGGTTATAAAGGTGCATCTAACCATAAAATTTTTCATAGTTTCTTATTCTTAATCAGTTTTTTTATCAAGTATTATGTTTTCTTCTATTTTGACTCTTCTTATTTATTAATACTTTCTTGGTTCATAATCATGGATCTCTTTAAGTAATTTGTAGCTACATATCCCTTTTTATTGTAATTAAAATAAGTGATTCTAGATTGACTAGGTTAGCTTAAAAAAGGTTGTGGAGAAATGGTGATAATTTGGATTTAGGAGGTTTAAAAATTATGATGGATGAGATATATGAAATGTGAGTATAATAGGGTTGAGAAATTATGGTGTGAGCTTTTAAAGGGTTGGACTCATCATTTCTTTTAAAATAAGTTCTTTTTTTATATTTTTTGCTATGTAATGAGCTTTCTTTAAGGTATTAATATTTTTTAAATTAAGTTCAGCCTATATGTATTCTTTTAAACTTATCCTAAAATGAGATAGTACTGCATGCTCGAGTTCATCTATATTGTATCTAAATTTATAATCCTTAAATTTATTATTGTACTCCTTAATGGATCTACCATTTGGGAAAAGCTTTGTTATTTATCTAATATTTTGACATTATAGGTTATTAAAAAAAGCTTATTGTAAAACTTAACCTTAGGGTTTCTCCAAGTTTGGGATAACTTTTCATCATTATTAGCCTATTATCGTTTTAAGTTTCTAAGGAATCTACGAGCAGTACTAGTGAGTTTAATCTTAATAAATGGATACTTTTTCTGTCACTCATTTGGTGCCAATAAAAATAGTCATATATACTAGTTTATCGATCAATATAATATTTAGGATCATAGCTACCATCAAAAGTTAGGGCTTCTAATTTCATGTTAAGAATATTTTCTCTATCTCGATGCCTCTTAGGTCTTTTCTTATCATTAAATAAATTTAAATCATAATTTTGGTCTGACTGATTTGAAGGTTTTTTTATGGTTATGATTTCTCCTATAGATATCTTGATTGAATTCATCACAAAAATCATCATGTCTTTTATGAGTCTTATGTTTCTTTGAATTTTCTTCTGTTAAATTATTGTGTATGATACTTCTTCTATTATTACTTTCTTTTTTAGAATTTGATTTATATCATTGGTTTAAGAGGATTTGACCAACCATTTGAGTGATTTAGGTTATTAATTAGGATATTTTTAGCATGGAACCTTAGTTTAAATCGTCTTTGGTTTTGAACTAATTATTAAATTTGGTTTGTCGTTTGATAAAACCTATCAGATCTTATGATCATTCAAAGATTTGTTACATATAGAATATCAAGAAAAGAAAATGATATGGGATATCTTTTGTTAAAAAAAATATGAAGGAAAAAAATCGTCGTTATAGACCAATAAAGTTGAGATAGGATGTTTTTTTCAAGAAATAACAAGTGATTAGGGTCCCATTTTTACTAAAACACCTCCATGATAAAATCAGATAGTTCTCAAAAAAAGATTGTGAGAGTCACATCAGTACTTTTATATCTCTTATAGATATCTTGATTGAATTCCTCACAAAAATCATGTCTTTTATGATTCTTATGTTTCTTTGAATTTTCTTCTGTTAAATTATTGTGTATGACACTTCTTCTATTATTACTTTCTTTTTTAGAATTTGATTTATATCATTGGTTTAAGAGGATTTGACCAACCATTTGAGTGGTTTAGGTTATTAATTAGGATATTTCTAGCATGGAACCTTAATTTAAATTGTCTTTAGTTTTGAACTAATTATTAAATTTGGTTTGTCGTTTGATAAAACCTATCAGATCTTATGATCATTCAAAGATTTGTTACATATAGAATATCAAGAAAAGAAAATGATATGGGATATCTTTTGTTAAAAAAATATGAAGGAAAAAATCGTCGTTATAGAACAATAAAGTTGAGATAGGATGTTTTTTCAAGAAATAACAGGTGATTAGGGTCCCATTTTTACTAAAACACCTCCATGATAAAATCAGATAGTTCTCAAAAAAGATTGTGAGAATCACATCAGTACTTTTATATCTCCTATAGATATCTTGATTGAATTCCTCACAAAAATCATCATGTCTTTTATGATTCTTATGTTTCTTTGAATTTTCTTCTGTTAAATTATTATGTATGACACTTCTTCTATTATTACTTTCTTTTTTAGAATTTGATTTATATCATTGGTTTCAGAGGATTTGACCAACCATTTGAGTGATTTAGGTTATTAATTAGGATATTTCTAGCATGGAACCTTAGTTTAAATTGTCTTTGGTTTTGAACTAATTATTAAATTTGGTTTGTCGTTTGATAAAACCTATCAGATCTTATGATCATTCAAAGATTTGTTACATATAGAATATCAAGAAAAGAAAATGATATGGGATATCTTTTGTTAAAAAAATATGAAGGAAAAAAATCATCGTTATAGACCAATAAAGTTGAGATAGGATGTTTTTTCAAGAAATAACAAGTGATTAGGGTCCCATTTTTACTAAAACACCTCCATGATAAAATCAGATAATTCTCAAAAAAAGATTGTGGGAGTCACATCAGTACTTTTATATCACTTCTCAAGACAAAGTTTATCCAAAATCAAGTAAGAGTTCTTTAGTGGATAAACTAAGTAAAAAACAAAAAAAATCTTTTTTAATAGAAAATAATATTATCTAATACCAAATTTGATATAAAATAAGAAAATATGTTCTCTAATATCAAAGTTAAATACATTAAATAATTTTTTAATAAAATATCCTAGTCCTTAATACCAAAGTTGAATGTACTAAATAAAAGAAAAAAATAGTAAAAAATTATATGCTCTCATATATTGATATATAATAGATTTAAACTTCTATTAGGGTCTAAATTAAAGCCTATAATATTGATGATACTTAATAGAATATTAGAGAATATAAAAAATATATTATATAATAATCAAGGTTAAGTGGCATGTGTGGTATTTTAAAACTATTTAATATTTGCTTTCCAAAGCTATAACATAGATATTAAGTTGATTAGGTAGCAACTTCTTAAGCATTATGCATAAAATTTTATAAAAATAGTTTTTGTCACATCTAATTTCACGCATATAAAATAGAGAATTTATGTAAATTTTATGTAGAGTATTATAATAGAAAAGAGTAACTATAACTTTAGATTACTACCTAAAAAATAAAAGTTACTAAAAGATTAAACCTTTTAAGGATTGTGTGGATGTTGGTAGAAGCAAGAATTTCTTTAGTTATTAGCTCTCTTGGTATAGAGTTTCTCACCTTCGATCTTTGTCTCTCACAAAGGATTTAGTTGTCGACTCTCTCAGTAGAAGGTCTCTCAACTTCGATCCTTATCTCTCATAGGGGAAGTTGAAATCTCTCCAATTAAGGTTAGTCACACGAAATTTATTCACAAAGATGAAAACATACAAACAAAATATATTTCATTCCATCATTTTTTTCTCTCCAATATAATAAACATCTCTATTTATAAGGATTTTAAATATTCATCACTCATTTTAAAAAAATAAAAAAATAATAAAAAAATTATGAAATTAATTGAATTAAATAGTTCACAAATAAATTATAAGTTTTGGACGGTGGTAACGATGACCGATGAAACAACAGGCGACGAAATGTCAGTGTGCAATTGATGCACTATGGGAGGAGGTCTCGGTGAGTCCACACTCAGTTAGATAGGCACAGGTTGGGCATAAGAGAATGAGTCAATAGTACTGGCGAGTTGGCATGAGTTATCACAGGTCAGCGTGAGTCAATTAGGGTCAATCAGTGATCCTGGGTCATGAGAGCATGGGGGTCAACTCGGGAGACAGCAACAGGTGTTGATTACGACACTAATGACAACGAATAGTGGTAGTGAAAGTGGCAGACATTGTCATGCAACGAAATCAATAAAAAAATTCAATTTTAAGCATTTTTAAAGTAATTTTCTACCAACATTTACATTAGTGGACTTGTAAAACTAATGGAACACTAACGAATATATGTTTATGAGTTACTTTTAGATGCTCCTACGTTAGATACTCAATAGATTATTAAAAAATGTTAAATAATATCATACACTAATTAAAGTTAAGTAACATGTTTGTCACTTTATAATTGTTCAAAGATTAATCTTAAAATTCATACATGTATTATTAAGTAGAGTATGTGGTAATATGTTAAGAATTAAGCATGAAGCCTTACTAAACAATTTTGTCAAATCTAATTTCACATAAATAAAATAAAAATTTTAAGACAAATGTTATGTAGAGTACTTTAATAGAAGAAAGAGTAATCTTAATTTTTTATTATCACTTTAAAAATAAAAATTATTTAAAGAGTGTACCTTTTTGGTGATGATGGCTTATAATTTCCTTTAGAGTTTATATATGGAGTCTCGAAGATGAAAAAAAGGCGATTAGGTGAAGGTTTAGGCTAGCAAGGAAGCATGGTAAAGGGGCAACAAGATAATAGGCTAGAATCTTTAGCCTTGTTGAGGAGGGTGGTGGTTTAGTGTGGATCAAAAGAGTAAAAAGGTAGATGAAGACTTACAAATGTTGATAGAAGCGAGAATCTATTAAGTTGCCAGTTCTTCTAGTGAAAGGCCTCCCACTTTTGATCTTTGTCTCTCACAAAAGAGAAAAAGTTAAAATCTCTCTAACTAGAGTTGGGAGCACACTCTCTGCTCATAAAAGTAGAAGCTCGTAAACAAGAGAAATTTTATTCATCAATTACTACTTTACAACAAATAAGTTTCTTTTATTTATGGATGAAGGAGAGCTAAATGCATAGAAAAAACAAATAAAAAAATATATCTTTGGAAACTATCATAAGCATAAAGAAAAGAGAAAACCTAATTTTAGAGTTAAATTACTATAGAATCTAAAAAAATCTTTAGAATTTCATGATATTAACTTTTAGTTGATCAATCATATTAAATATAAAATATATAAGAAAAGATAATTTTGGAGGTAAATCACTTGAAAATCTAAAAAAGTTCTTTAGAATTTCATGACATTAATTCTAAGTGGGTCAATCACATCAAATTCAAAATATAAAAATGTATTAATAAAATTATGAAATAGAAAAAATTATACAATCATGCAACATGTTGATCAGACGTCAATGATAATGCGACTATGATGCTACTAGTGGACAAGACGGATGACAGCAGCCGACAATGGTTGAAGGGTGGTAGTTGATGGGCGATTAAGCGATGATGGGTAGTCTAGCGATGATGGCTAGGCAGCAGCAATCAGGAGCAGTAGATGATCAAGTGATGGAGGACAATTGACAAAGCATGCACAAGAATCATTGTCAATGATAACATATTTTGTTATAAAATAAGGTTTCACGAATAGAAAAAAATATCAAGATAATCATAAAAAAATAGAGTGTTATTGTTGATCCTTATGGTTGATAAAGATGTCTAATTGAAACAAAATTTGGCTCAAGTACAGCTTCGTGTTCGAATGAGACTAGTACGATATCAATAAGTTTGTGTTTGTGAGTTAACACAAGATGCTCCGACATCAGAGATGAATGGATAAGAAATGAAAAGAGACATTGTTCTTGTATAAAAATAAGTGAGGCCAAACTTGAGAAGAGTTTTTTGAGAAAATTAATGTAATTAACTTAAGCCAATAATATTAAAGTAAGAAAAAGTGAAAGAAGCACTCTTAAGTGTTGAAAGAATTTTGAAAAGAGTTTGTTACATTGCGAAGAAAAAATATGAGAAATGCTTATAAGTACTATAACAACTGAAACTTAGAGTAAAGCTCTAAGGCTTAATAAAAGTACTACTTGGATTTAAAAGATAGGTAAAACTTATACATAATGCATCTAATTTGATGTAATATGTAATGTTAGGTTTGAAACCTAAATTATTATATGAAAATGTTATATTTAGAGATATTTGTTAATCTTGATGTATAACATGTTGTTATCTATTAAAGTATGCATTTGTAGAAAAAATTTGACCTAATATATATGACTTAATGCAATGTGTAATGCTAGGTTAAATGCCTAGATTGGTATGTGAAAATTTTATATGAGAGATGCTTACTATTGTTTATTATAATAATATATTCTTATGCTTTTTTATCTTATATTTTTATTAATTATATACTAAATAACATCATGTCATATGTGTTAAAAAGAAAAATTGATGATTAATAAAATTTTGATATAATTTAATTAGAAAATAATATAATAAAGTAATGTACTATAAGAAGAATCAATAGTTTTTTTTGAAGCAAACTTGTTACTCGTAATAGCATTTATTCAAAAGTAAGTTTTTTGTTATACAGAATAATATATTTTTTTTGGAATTAAAATTATTACCCAACAAAATTTTTTTTAATTACCAAAAAGATGTCATTTGGCAATCTTGAATAAAATATTTTGTATAAACAAAAAAATTAATAAAAGTTAAAAGAAATTAATAAGATTTTTTAAAAGTAAACTTAGATTCAAATAAATCCAAAAAAAGAAATATAATATTTGTTTTACATCTTTCATATATTTTATTGATATAGGTCATATATGTGGTTATCAAAGAATTATATGTTTTATATTATATTACATGTTTTCACCACTAAACTAGTATCGATTAGTTCATACCTATTTTGACTTAACATAGGTATCACATGAGATTATAGGCAAAAACCGCGACCAAGCTTATGACAATATATCATAAAAGATTATTATTTGCTATCAAAAGTGTTGCTTATAAATTTTTTATTTGAGAAAAAGTATATGTAAAATTATTAAAATTATATGTACATGCGGTTTTAAAAGGAATATGAAAAATATTGATTTTTACAAATTACAAGAATGTTGATTGTTTATATCACTTTGATTATCAATTTTTAAAAGTTGAAAAGGGAATATTTTTTGCTATTTTAAAAGAATTTGACATGACTTTCAAATTGTGAATATAAAAGAAAAGTAAAAGAAAAGATTTAAGTGACTCCTTAAACAAATTTAAGAATGAATGGGTTGAAAAGAAAAATAATGTCAAAACATTCACTTAATTGTCCTCAACCTACATTAGACTAATAGAGGATTAACTCTAATACTAAGTGTAACATCTTAGAGTGGTTATGTCGAAGTATTGTCCTATTAAGTTATCCCATCTTGACATAAAAAGGAATGTCCTCAAATGATTTCTCAATATTTTAAGATCATAATGTCTCATATATATATCAAAATTATGCTTTCAATAGCTAATGTGGGATGCTTTATTCATATATTTCTTCACTTATAAGCCTATTATGAGTTCTTTCTTGACTAGTGATTCCTCTCTCATGCATTACTCTATGTTCACTTCACTCACTTCACCCCTAAGATACACACATGCTAACATAATTCTCTTTTTTTAAAACATACATTCCTTAGCACTAAAGACACTTATTTTTATTGGTACATCATGCGCTAGTATTCACTTAAGGATACTTATTAGACTAATAATTCTAAGGTAAGTAGTGGATAGTTTGGTAAAAAAAAACTAGCCTTGAAGAAAATAAAAGAATCATGAATGGTTCATTTACATTATTAAGCTTTTTTACTTATAATACATATTTTGTTTAACTTATTTATCTAGGTTTCATATTTAAGACTTAATTATTACAATTTTTTTATTGAGACTATAGTTGGCTCATATTTATTTGTTTACTTATTGTTCAATTTTTGCATGGTTGCCAAAGCAACACTAATGGGGTGCAAAGAGAATTATATGTTGTTATATGCCACTATAATATGCTAGTATTTTGAGTATTTATTGTACTTTTATTTATAATATACTATGAACAATTGTATACGAGTAAGTGTAGACATTAATGTTATGTCTAATGTTTTAGTTTATAACTTTATTACTTATTTAATCATATGTGCAAGAAATATTCATTTATTAAAAAAATAACATTAAAGATAATAAATATCATCAAATATTAAATCTTCACTCCATATTTTAGTTGCAAATAAGATATAGATCAAGGGTCCTAAATGTCACAATTTAATTTCTAAAAAATTATAGAATTACACAATCTTAGAGTTGTAATCACGATTTTTAAAAGTTAGAATTTTGATTTTGAGAAAAATAATTGAATTCAATGTTTTGTTAATTCATTGTCACTTTTCTTTATCCTATTATAATTCCAACCTATAATATAAAAAATGTTGAGAATTACAACATGAGGTTAGACATGCACATATTTAAAATAAGAAAAACAGCATCATCATACCTAAGAGATGTATAAAGCACATTTTGACATATTACAACTAATTTAACTAACTAATTAATTATCAAAATCCTTTAAATATATTATAAATACTTGATGGATTGGTCTAGAAATAATATGAGAAGATTAATCAAAAACAATTATAAATATTACTAAAAAACCTAAAAAGTAACTAAAAATATCTCATTAAATAGAAAAAATCTTAATTGGAGAAACCAATCTCGTTATATCATGTATCATTTATCTAAAAATGAGAAATACATTATCACAATCAAGACAATGTAAAACGACATCTTCATTTAATTTTTGAACTTACAAATACTACAAAAAAAATGCCTGAAAATAAAGTGTTAGATAAATTCTAAAAGCATGGTAATGCTTTTATATTAAATAAATAAATGTGCAACTTAGTCTAAAACAAAATTAATTTAACAGATTGTCAAGTACAACAAAAATCAAAATCAAATCAAAAGTTTAAGTTGCAGAAATAAAATCCAAGGAGAGATGAGAGTGACAGACGAGAAAGAAACAAAAGGAGAAATATGGAAAAGAATGCAAGCCTCGTGTTCGCTTGGACGCTAACAAAAACGAAAGAAACGCCGGATAGCGTTTTCCTTCATAATTGTTTTGTGCTCCACAATTTTGTCAATCCAGTATTGTTCTCCCCCTCAAAACATCAATTTTTTAATCCGATTCCTTCCTTCATCCCCCAAATTTTGAAATCGGAGAAAGACGAAAGTGGAAGAAGAGCGAAATGTGACGGTGGTAAGCAAGGGCGGCGCAGAGGCCATGCAGCGCGAAGCTCTTCTGCTCCGCGAAGTTTACCATAAGATCTACTCTTCGTAACTCTAGATGCAGAAAAGCCAACACCAGCGCCTTAAGAGCTGTCCAGACGACTTCTTTATCAATAAGCCCTCGTCCTTCAAGAATGTTCTCCTCAAGATGCAGCTCGCCGACACAAACGTAACCCTACATCACAGAACAACCCGCTCCTGTTCGCGGCCCGGCTCCCGTTCCCCTTCTCGCTCTCCAGCCCGCTCTTCTTCCTCTGCTACCACCGAATTCGGTTCCGACTTCACCATTCTTCTCTCCGACGAGCTCCTCCTCCGCATCCTTGCCGCGGTTCCTGACCGACATTTTGATTCTGTCGGTCTCGTTTCCAAGCGGTGGCTCCGTCTTGTTGACCGCCTGCGACGCTCCCTCACCCTTCTCGACTGGTCCTTCCTCGCTGGACCCTCTCATCGACTAACTTCACGGTTCCATGACCTTACCGAAGTCGATCTCGTCCCTGCCATCTTCCGACGGCCGCCTTCTCCTTCCCCATTAGTTTTCACCCGTGGTCCCTACTCCCTTCAAATGGACCCCCATTCTGTTCCTTATGCCGCTGAGCTCCCAGTCATTGATTCCGAAGCCATAGACCACGGCCTGGACGTGCTCTCTCGTGCATGCCCTGCCCTCCAGAGGCTCTGTAGCTTTGCCCCCCTTGACAATGGAGCCGGGCTATCCACCGTTGCAATCGAGTGTGCCACTCTCCAAGAACTTGTGCTACACCGTTGCTCTGATGCCGCCCTGCGCCCCCTCTCTGCCTTCAAGAATCTCCAGATCGTGCGACTTGTGGCGTCTATGGATGGGCTTTATACTGGGCCGGGGGTCAGCGATGTTGGCCTCACAATACTCGCCCATGGATGCAGGAGGCTTGTAAAGTTGGATTTGGGAGGATGTGAGGCTAGCTTTGATGGAATTAGTGCCATTGGCCGCTGCTGCGCGATGCTGGAAGAACTCACCATATGCGACGACAGGAGGATGGAGGGTGGGTGGCTTGCAGCTCTCTCATATTGTGGAAATCTGAAGACTCTGCGCCTACAGAGTTGTAGAAAGATTGATTGCTTGCCAGTACCTTTAGAGCATCTTGGAACTTGCCCGGCCATTGAGCGGCTGCTTCTGGAGCGATGCCAGCTTAGAGATAAGACAAGCTTAAAAGCATTGTTTATGGTGTGCGAGACTGTGAAAGAGATTGGCTTTCAACAATGTTGGGGCCTGGACGATGATATGTTTGGCATTTCAATCATCTGCAGGTATCAGTTAACAGTCTTTACTTTCATCTTTTGTAGAGGATGATCTCTTGCATGGAGCAATGTCACACTGCATTGCATATCATGGTGGAGTAGGATTCTAATTCATTTGAACTAACAATCTGCATCACAGCTTGGTTAAACATTCAAAATTTTCGTCCATTAAACTTTTATGAACAACACTAGATGGCAACCCTGCTGATAGTGGCAAAATGAGCATGTGAATTGTAATCTTGGAAATAATTGTATGCAAAATGCTTACAGTTAAGGCATTTAAGAAGTGTTAGACAGCATAGTCCCTACAAAATGAGGGAATATAAGGCACCGTTTAGTTGGGTGGATAAAACTAATGTGACAGGAATTTGATGAAATGGTGTAAAACAAAAGGAAATTTGACTTTGAACTATGTAAAAAATGTCTCTGGCAATTTATAGCTATAATGGACAGCAGGGGTTTGTAAAGCCGACCCCTAACTTGCTTAGAAAATGTGCCAGTAATTAAAAATGGAAATCTAAAATCTCAATTTTAGCTTTTGGGAATCTTCATCTAAGGAATTTATGGTCTCTCGCTAGCTTCCAAGCAAAGCCATGCTACTTTGATACTAGATAGTAGAACATAAGTCTAATTGAAACTATAATAAAAACATGGGATCCAAATCTCATAGTCAATCTATTTTTTTACATCATGCTAACTGTTTGATTCTAATTTATATTTTCAAGCCCTTGATTGAATGACCACCTCAGTTACTAGTATTACATACTGATAAATCATTTTGCTCATTTGCTGATTCAATTTTAAGAACCTAACATACCCAATGAATATACTGAAATATTGGAGGGACTTTATGCTTCATCTCTCCAAAAAAGCCTACTTGTTATGATTTTTCTAAATTTTGGGTAGCATGCAGCACAATGATTCACTTGTTTCTTGAAACATTAATGCCCTGATGTTCAATCATGAAACTTCTTAAAGTGGCATCATTTGGAAGATAACAATAGATTAATTGTACTTAATTTGATTGAATATTTCTTTTAAATAAGTGAGTATCTCGTATGATTTTGATCTGACCATGAACTGGTCGACCAGCACAATTATAGTGCAATAAGATGCGTCAACTAAGGGAAAGGCTAGAAACTTGGAATCTTTTTATGAGTTGATGAACTCTTAATTCAGTGGGTATGCTTACCTGTGTAGATGCATTTGGAATCACTGTAAACTGTTAAATTATTCCTGGAAGAAAGCATCTTTTTTGCCCATGATATTGTTTTCTGAACTGAGAAAACTTTAGTCCTTTTTTGGTAAAAATGATGGTATGTGTTTGCTGCAAGTTTGGAGAGGTTGTTTTTCATTAGATTTTGTGCAGTTGTTGTACTTTTTATCTTTTTAACGTGTTTGATTATTCCTTGAAATTGGGCAAATTTATCCAATTGAGATAAGAGCTAATGGGGCCGTAAAAGCCCTTAACAAATTGGCTGCGCTAGTTACATGTTATAACCTTGAAAATTAATAATGCTTGTTGTCGAGTCTTCAAATGTTTTGGTTATAGTCTTTAAACTCACAGATTATCACACCATAGCACATGCTTTCTTCTTGCTATCCTGTCTGGAATAATTGTTTTTCTTGCGGGCTTCTACTGTCAACATCTATGGACCACGGAGTTTGTGCTGTTTTTGGTTCAATTTGGAGGGGTGAACCAATAGGGTTTTGCTTGCATTGTACTGACTATGGACCCTGAAATTTAAAAAACCTATCCATGGTTGTAATGTTTTCCTTTCATTACATGCTCTTCAGCATTTGGAAAATGGCATCAATCTCCATTTGACTTGTTAGGTTATGCTTGCAGTTTCTGGTAACGAGTTTGAATTTATGTAAACATTTAAATTTTTTATGTTGGACGCTACCTAATACCTTTTACCATGTATAACGGTGTTGATCTCTATTTGGCTACTGTTTCATTGTGGTAGATGCGACCTAACTGCCTTGGAAACTTCTTTGTGGACCATTGTATAGTTGTAATGTTTGCATGTGACCTTGGTGGAAAATGAAAAATCCTCTTAAGAAATCACTAGAAATGAATGCGCATATATGGTTCAAAGATCAAACACAGTGCTGAACTTCTGTTTTGTTTGCCACACTGCAATCATCTTGAATCATGCACAGTTTTGTCCCTTGATGTACAATTTATAACCGTGTTATTTTGTCAATGCTTCTGCAGGAGAGTGAAGCTTCTGTCACTTGAGGGATGCTCAAAGATAACAACAGAGGGATTGGAATCAGTGATTTTGGCTTTGAATGAGCTGCAAAGCTTAGTAGTTATCTCCTGCAATGGGATAAGAGATGATGCCATTAGTCCTGCCCTGGCAAGCTTGTTCTCTACCCTCAAGGAGTTCAAGTGGCGGCCTGATTCCAAATATGTTCTGCATATGAACCTTGAAGGAACAGGAATTGGGAAGAAAGGAGGGAAGTTTTTAAGGGCTTCACGAGGCTGAAGTGTTACCTCCAAAACCCTCACTCAGGAAAGGAAAACAACTGACACTACACTAGTTGATGAAGTTTAATGCCGTAGAGCTGAAACTTTGATCTAAGTTGTAATTTAGTGATGCACTGATATGGGAATGCTAATGACTAATTACTGAAAAGTGGTTTTAGCACAAAATTTAGTGATTCTTTTAGGGTTTAAAGATGGTTTACCATTTTTTTTTCATTTGCTGTTCGAGGTAAAACTTTTTTAATTGTTTTAAGAAATTTTTATCTCGCATGTCTTTCATGTCTTTCAATGTGTTATCTTGATTGTTTCAATATTATGCTATCATTTTTTATATCTTTCAGAAAAACAGGAAATAAAATGTCATATTTGAGTAAATGATTTCAATTAAATACTTCTGAATTTAAAGAAATAGTAACAATTTTAGTATTAGGCTTGGGCATGGTTGTAACTTCTAATGGATTTATTCACAAATGGATTATAGTTCCTATTTAGAATCTTATATTCAAGTTTTAAAAAACCAATAGCAGGTGACTTGCACAGTAATGCAGAGTTAACATACAAATGACATCAATCTGCATGAGAACAAAATAGTGTAGAAGAAAACAAAACAAAGTTAAAATAGATAGGAAATGAAGAACATCTTAACTAGTTCATAATTTGATTTAAAATGAATCATCTTTCTCTGTAATTGTTTTGGAATAGAATTTGAAATTTAATAAGTAGAGTATAATATAAAGTAGATAAAATACAATGAAAATGGATCTTGACTATTCTAAAGTTTTATTTCATAACTAGTTTGTGAGTTTTGAAAGGAGATTTAAAGAAGAATTATTCAAAACAAATGTTTTGCAAACAAAGATTTGGAAAAAAAATTTATATAAATAGAAATATGATTTTCATGACTAATATATGTTAAAATTGGAGTTTAAAAACTAGAAATTTTTTAAACAAAATTTGAAAAATTGAAAAGAAATAGGATAAAAAAGACTAGAGGGCATGAACATAAGATGATGCCTGAAAGAACAAATTGAATGCGTTTTAGTTGAAACTACATAAGGCTTGATTTACTACTATTTCGGCAATCATGCGATCATTTTCTGGTGGACGATTTGTTTTCATTCGAAGAACTCAACACAAAAGATGTTCGTTAAATCCGTAAGAACAAAACCAAATTATAATCAATGGCAAGAAGGAGATGTCATGAGACAAGCTGAGAAGCAAGCAAATTGGTCCCTAGTTCTTGTAAAGAAGCGAGTCACAAAACAAGATTAAAAGCAAGCAACTCTTTAGATCCATTCTTAACCTTTGCCGTCGTCTTCTCTGCACCCATCATGGTTTTCCTTAAAGGCAAGTGTGATGTTATATCTCTTTCATGTGATTAACTATAGATATCTGTTCTAAGTTTTCTCCAATATTGTATCATCATGAACTCTTTTCAAGTACAAGTCATGATTTACTCAACAACTGTTAAAGCCTTGTTTTAATAACACTAGCCATTAACCTCCATTGAACAGCACAGACAAAGAAGCACAATAGAAGAATGGCAACAGATTTAAGGAGGAAGCTTAGCAGATGTAAATGCAAAAGGAGCAGGTAGAGAACATTCTGAAATAGAAAATATCCACTATTCAAAGCCAATTAACTAGTATATATAGGATTCTCCTGCAAATCTCAGCCACACATCACCCTCCAACTTATCACACATTCAGCTAAAAATATTTATATAAACGAATCAGGGCTTTCAAGAAGATATTTATTCTTTGCCAAGTGAGCAAAGTCCTGGTCATGTGATGGAGGAAACCTATTTTTGAGGATTTTTACTACAACAAAATATTATATATTATCACACCCGGCCTTTTTGCAAATTGTTTTCCTTTTTACAAAATCGTAGGTGCAACAAAACTCACACATCAGTCAATATAATTAAGTAGCCACTTCTATTCATCATGCCCGATATTCAAATTGAGCATCACAATCTCCCAATCTGATCATCATATTTATGAGGTGTTATCTTAAATGAACTCTATTTCTTTACCAACTTGTAACCTAGCTAATTTAGAAATCATTTGCCCAATAGAGTAACATATTAACATATACTAACATGTGTACATTACCAGTTTGCAAACCTGCCAATACATTATAATGAAATCCATGCATAATTATTGTGCCAAAATATGATTATGATCCATATAAAATTTATAAGTCATTATATGCTATATAAAAGCAAAATAAAAAACATGCATGTAACCATCAACTGAGCATAATAACTATCTAATACAACCACAAATTCAACAAATACAAATATCATTACTATATAGAAAACATGAATACTACAACTAAGTCATCATGAAATGAAACGTCAAAACATATACGCTGTTAAGATGTATCCACTCTATCACCCTAACTTTGACTCCCAATACAAGCTCTTAACTCCAAGGATCTATATGTAATGAAAGAAGTGAGCCAAGAAGCTTAATATGGAATTATCAAGTCATGCTATAAAAACAAGCAACAGTAACATGAAAGTATAACTAACTAGTTTAAGTAAAGTATAACAAAACAATATGCATAAGTAAACTGTAATATCGATAAGGGTTTCTCAGCCTACCAAGTTGAACCAAATCTTAACCTAAGATATTGCCATAAAAGAACTACATTGATCACTTGCCTCAAGACATGATTCTGAGGATCTTAACATGTTTAATAGCCATAGGGCTTTTCCAAATTATTCAAATTACATAATATTGTGATGTAGATAATTTGGTTTTCTCTCCAACCACTAATTTAGCATTTTCTTCATGTGTTATACCCAGTAAAAAGTTTTATGTTAATCTTTAATGAATTAATTTTTGGCTTGGATGATTTCAGATCGACAGTAGGATGAGCCAGGAGCTCAATCAGAGGCTAATGGAATTTCTGAAATTTCTGGGGATTTTTCGGAGCACCGAGGTAATTTTTAAGCAATTTTCCCTGTTTAATTAGATTTATTGGATTTTTAGAAATTCGAAAATCCATTTAAATTAAACCGGAAATTGGTTTTTACCGCGCGTGAACCGGACCGGAACGGTTCAGCGGAGGCGGAGACGGTTCGCCGAGTGAGTTTGCGCGTGCGTTCTGATAAGCGGATCGGACGGTCGTGATCGACGGTTGGGATTGAACCGGCTGATCGGGTGCTTACCGTGTCGAAAGCGTGTCAACGGCGCGTAATGGGTTTCACCGTGTCGGCCAGAAATATAAAACCCTCGCGAAACGATTAGGATTCGTTCGGCCGACCGATAGAGAGAGTTTTTCCGGCGTACGGCGCGTGATTCCGGCGGCCTGGCAAGGGGCTTTTTGTGCCTGGAGATTCACGGGAACGAGGAGAGTCAATTCATACCGGATTCGTTCGGCGAGGAGCTGCGGCGAGCTGCGGACGAAGTTCACCGTCGCCGGCGTCGTTGAGGTAGGAAATTCAGTTTAAATTAGTGATTTAGTAGAAAATTAAAAGCATGAAATACTTTGCTTAATGAAAACAAGCATGTGGATGAAAATCAGATTTAATTGAATGCTAATTTGTGTCTTTTGCAAATTTCGGAATTCCTAGAAAAATTCCCATTTCGCCGAAAAAAAAAAATTATTAATGCTTAGGAGCATGTTAGGAAATTGTTCTCCTTGTTCGCAGTCGCCGGAAATCGACGGAAGGATCGTATTGGTCGGCGATGGCGGCGGCTAGGGTTTCGCGGGCGCCGGGCGGAGGAAGGAGATGGATTAGGATTTAGTTAATTAGTTAATAATTAATCGTAAATTAATTAATTAACCATTATTAACTTAAATTGGTGCGGATGAGAGAGAAGCGGAAGGATTTATAATTCGGAAATTAATTCCGAATTTTCGGAAATGATTTATTTAATTTTAATGCGGCGTGGAAGAGGAAAGACGGGAGGAATTAAATTCGAAAATTTATCCCGAATTTTTGGGAAAAAGAAAATGCAGAATATTTAATTCGGCAATTAATTCGAATTTTGGAAATAAGATATATGAGGAATTAAACTCGGAAACTATTCCGAATTTCGAAAAAATGGATAAAGACGGAAATTGATGACGGAATTTAAAAATTTCCTGAAGTGGGGAAAAATGTTATCAGTGATGACAGTACAGCTGGAAACAGTCAAACAGAAGTATGGTACATGGATGCTACCAGAACAGTCAGTAATTGACAGTTGTGTTGCCTTGATGGCAACGGCATGGATTGAGTCAGTTTATTCAGTGTTGGCATATTTTATGGATTGGCATACTGGACCGGACTACTATAGACCCTATATGATGTTTTAGGGTAGTTGTGGTAGGTAACTGTGCGGTTCAGACTTAGCTTCCACAGTATACATGTGACTGGTATGCGCCTTGTTGTACCTGGATACATGTTGCCGGATCTTGGAGTTAGAGATTGGCAATGACTTTAGGGGCGTGAGCTTCTATGGAAGTTGTTGGTAGAGGACTCTTTGGGACGGTGGCTGAGTCGATCTCTCCTGGTCCATGTGTGTAGGCCTGCGCGCCTGAGGGTGGCAGGGGTGTCTCGCAGTGGCTAGCCAAGTGTGTAGGCCTGCGCGCCTTAGGGTGGCAGGGGTGTCTCACGTTGGCTAGAGATTTTGTGACTGGATCTGTCTATAGTCTCCAGGAGATTGATTGACGAGAGACGCTGCGGTGTCGGGTGCTTAGGCGCCATGCGTGTTTCGAGATGGGCGTTCCCACTGGCACGCTACCTGGAAGCCCAGAGGAGAGCTACTCTGGTGTGACTAGGGGTGACTGTGGTTGGTCGGAGTCTGGGACTGAGAGTGCCTATCCACCATACATTGTTATGCTGTATTCCTATATTTTTGCTATTATCCTTCTCTTGCATGTGAGTTTTACTAGCTGTCTTTCCTACTGGGCGTAGCTCATTCCTGTATTATATATTTTTAGTGGCTCGACAGACTTGACACTACCAGATTAGGTAGGATCGTGGTCAGCAGGATTGTGGAGGATATCTGACTTGTGATTGTCTGAGATATTCTGGTTAGTTGATTGTTACTGTTGGATGTATTTAATGAGATTGTTATTCTCATATGTCATGTAATATGTGAGGGAAATTCTGACTTATGTTTCTGGTTGGATAACATTGCACTTGTTGGACTTGAATCTTATTCTTGTAATGTAGTTTCATTCACTGTTTTATTTTATTGTCTTGGAGTATGGTGTGTGGAGTGTCATATTTTATCTGAGGATGTTATATATCTTTTTGTTTGATGGTGAGGTCATTACATGACTATGGAACTTAACCATGGGGGTTCAGACTTCTAATAGACCGGTTCTCCTACCCGTAGGGGTTAGGAGTATTGGGTCTAGTAGGAGTAACATTGCGCGAGTCCATCTGTTAATTCAGGAGTCATGAACCTGATTTGACGGTGTACCCGGGAGATGGGATCCACATTGTTAAGGGAAGTAGGTGTATAATGATGTGTTATATCCTATGTTTTCGTAGGCTACTCAGGTTGGTATGGGACGATCTGAGCTGTCTATATAAAAAAAAAAATTGTATGCCAAAAATCAGCCTAGGAAAAAATGGGGTGTAACATCATGCTTATGAGAGTCTTGACCTAAAAATCAATATCTTAAATGCTTGGAATATTAGTCATGTGATCTAGCACTCCATACACTGGGGAGTCCAACCACATAATTCGAAGCATCTAATCTTGCGAGAGTGCTCACTAAGCATGTGGCACTCAGCCAAGCCTAGTAGTTTAATCATGTAATCTAGCACTCCACAATCCAAGGATTCTAACCATGTGAAATGGTTCCTCAATGATTATATGTGAGTTCTATAAGTAATCAATTTCCTCTTTATAACACGAGAGTCCAAAATCTTTGTTCTGTCATAGTCAATCTTGCTCTCCATAATCATTGGAGTTATGGATACAGTTTGTTAAGATTCTCTTATCTAAATGTGCCATAAGATTGTTGTTAAATATGACAATTGATTATAATATCAAATTTTAAGATACATGACTATGAACCATATGGTACTTTTTCTTAATGTTTAATACTTGTAAATTAGGAGTCTTAGGAGTTAGATTTAATGAATATATAAAATTACATCTTTGTGATGTTTGAAAATTGAATGTAAATTATATGCTCTATATAATAAAGTCATGTTTTATTAATCACAGTATGAATGTTTACTTATCTTTCTTAATGTTGGTATATTTTAATATACAAATTCATATTTGCAATTCAATTAACATGTGATAAAAATAAGTCTAAAAGAACTAAAAAGAAAATTTCATAATTATGAAAAAAGATTTAGAAATAAGTTGTGATCATAACTATAAAAGAGAGACATAATCCATAAGGATTTTGGATAGGTAAAGGGAATTATGGAAGATGTACCCCAAAGAGGAAAGATTATGAAAGGATATACAGAGGTGTAACCAAAGAGGAGAGATCCTAGATGGATAATTGTGAGAAAAGGTACTTATTAATCCCATCCTAATGATATAATTCTAAACCCTATTAGATAAAAGGGGTCAAGGGACTCTATAAAGAAATAAAAGTGAAACTATTTTTAAAAGATTCTTAATTATATAGGCATGATTATTTTAATGTTGTACCTTTCTATATATTATCATCATATTTATGTGATAAAAATTTGACCCCACATATGATATGACCCAATTATGTAACAATTACATGCATAAATATATTTTTTATTAACCTAGTTTCAATTATCTTAGCCTTTTGTTACATTCATAAATTTTAAGTTCATGTTGATACATTGCATGGGAGCTAAAGGGATGAGAAATAAAAAGATGACTTAACCAATCGTGTTTTACTATGTTGTCTTAAGTATCATGTTTTAGATGTTAAAATATATGTGATGTTATTTCAATAGTAAGAGTTAGTTTGAGAGAAGTTATAATGGCTGAACAAAGTTAAACGAGAGATGTTATAATGCTTGAATAAAGTTAGATGTAGTTAAAATCCCTTTTATGCTGCTAATGAAATTGTGATTTCTTTAAATACCCTATGATTTTTATTTCGACTATGATTTCAAAGAAAATTTTGGACCAAATCATCATAAATAAATCTGTATTGTAAATGCTTTCAAAACAAAGATAATATATTTATTAATGAACTAAGAAATTTTATATCAAGAAAAATGGTATTAAAAAGAGTTTTTTTGCTTAAAAGATTTCTATATGGATTTTTTTATAAACATATTGATCAGAAGCTCAATTCTAAGTTAATTAAAAACAAATTTTATAAAAAAACCAATGAACGAGACAAAACATCAGAAAACATTATCTCAACAAGAGTTATACATGGTAGCTTGCTGCGAGCACACTGGAGTTGTGCTGTAGCACTTTGGACAGGCACAACATGTGGAGACACAGCATGTATTTGGGAAGATGCGGCTTGCCAGATGCATGGCACTAGACAGGCACACGTGTCATATCAACCACCTACCACTTCACTGTAGTCAACTTGTTTATCGAAAGAAACTCCTTTTTTGGGAATAATATCCATGCACATGAACAATGCCTTGGTGCAAGTGAACACACGTGAGAGATGCATGCTAGTGCACTAGGTCAAGCCAGTTAGGTACAAAATTTGCAAAATTTTATATTTAAATCAAATCACACATTTATTATTTTGTAATAAAATGTTGTATTCATACCTCTATATAAAAGGGTAAAAAGTATATATGAAGTAATTTAAAACTCTAAAAATAAAAAATTTGTTAATTTAAAATCCCTTGAAGTGAAAATTTTTAGAGGATTCAATCTTCTCATGGAAAAAATATTTTTCTCCTTCTTTTCTTAACTTCATGTCATTTTCTATACTTTGATTTTTGTTGTTGTGACTTGAAAATGCTATTAAGGGCTCAACATGAGAACATCTCATAGATAGATCATGTTATTTTTAGTATCAGAGCCCTTCAATTTGGTGTCAATGGTAGGTTCAAAGAAGAAGATAGTTAAAGAAAAAATCACAAAAATGAATCAAAAGATTGAAGAGGCTTTAGTTAATATGATTACATCAATTATTTCATCATCAAACCTAAAGTCATAAGTAGCTCTATTAACCAACAAATATAAGTGATAATGAAGATAATTCTAAAATCCTAATACCTTCTTATAATAGATTCAAAATTTAATCCATAAAAAAATACTTTAAATCAAAAAAAATTATATTAGGTAGTAATTCTAAGATACGTAGAGATATGATGACATCAATCTTACCCCTTCGATTCATGAGAATTGACACATCCTTTCAAGATAAATGTTATATGTGATTTATTAATTTATGATAGTATAATCATTGTAGTAAAATTAGAAATATAATTGAATCAACTACAGAATATTTATCTCTATATGACTATTTATCAATTAATAGGTGTTATATGCTTGATTAAGATTGATGAGTCATGTGTTAGTCTAATATAATACTCACTTGAGAACCAATATAAATAAATGAGTGACATGGATTTAATTAAACAAATTAATTTAAGGAGAAGTTTACATCACAAGTAATATGAAGGAAAGATGAAGAAAGTAACATAATCCATGATATTGATAAGAACAAATAGTACAAAAATATATCACAAAATTATGATGAATAATTATGAGCTTGTGAAATACTTATTAAAGAGATACAAATATTATCAAAGTATATTATATATTTGTACAGTCTTATTACCATTGAATTATGCCTTATCTTTATTCAATTTTTAAAGTAAGCAAATGCATTAGCAAAATCAATTATAATGAATATAAAGAACAAAATTAGAATGATAAAATACTAGAGTATTTAAGTATAAGTTTGATCATTAATGATAAAAGAAATATAAGTGACAATGAAGATAATGCTAAAATCTGAATACCTTCTTATAATATATTCAAAATTTAATCCACAAAAAATACTTTTAATTAAAAAAATTATATTAAGTATAATTCTAAGATAATTAAAGATATAAATCATGATGACATCAATCTTACCTCTTTGATTCATGAGAATCGACACATCCTTTCAAGATAGATGTTATATATGATTTATTAATTTATAATGGTAAAATGAATGCAGTAAAATTAGAAATATAATTGAAGCAACTAAAGATATATTTATCTCTCAATGACTATTTATCTCTCTATGACTATTTATCAATTAATAGATGGTATATGCTTAATTAAGATTGATGAATCATATGTTAGTCTAATATAATGCTCACTTGAGAATCGATATAAGTACATAAGTAACATGGAGTTAATTAAAGAAATTAATTTAAGAAGGTTACATCATAGGTAATATGAAAGAAAGATGAAGAAAGTAACATAATCTATGACATTGATAAGAACAAATAGTACAAAATATATCACAAAATTATGATGACAAGTTATGAGCTTGTGAAATACTTATTAAAGAGATACAAATATTATCAAAGTATATTATGTATTTGTACAGTCTTATTACCATTGAATTATGCCTTATCTTTATTCAATTTTTAAAGTAAGCTAATGCATTAGCAAAATCAATTAAAAAGAATAATGAATATAAAGAACAAAATTAGAATGATAAAATACTAGAGTATTTAAGTATAAGTTTGATTATTAACGATAAAAGAAATATAAGTGACAATGAAGATAATGCTAAAATCCTAATACCTTCTTATAATATATTCAAAATTTAATCGACAAAAAATACTTTTAGTCAAAAAAATTTATATTAAGTAGTAATTAAAAGATAATTAGAGATATGATGACATCAATCTTACCCCTTTGATTCATGAGAATCAACACATCCTTTCAACATAGATGTTATATATTATTTATTAACTTATGATGGTATAATGAATATAGTAAAATTAGAAATATAGTTGAAGTAACTAAAGATATATTTATCTCTCTATGACTATTTGTCTCTCTATGACTATTTATTAATTAATATAATGCTCACTTGAGAACCAATATAAGTACATGACTAACATGGATTTAATTAAACAAATTAATTTAAGAAGAAGTTTACATCATAGGTAATATGAAAGAAAGATGAAGAAACTAACATAATCTATGACATTGATAAGAATAAATAGTACAAAATATATCACAAAATTATGATGACAAGTTATAAGCTTGTGAAATACTTATTAAAGAGATATAAATATTATCAAAGTATATTATATATTTGTACAGTCTTATTACCTTGAATTATGTCTTGTCTTTACTCAATCTTTAAAGTAAGCTAATGCATTAGCAAAATCAATTAAAAAGAAGAATGAATATAAAGAACAAAATTAGAATGATAAAATACTAGAGTTTTTAAGTATAAGTTTGATCATTAATGATAAAAGAAATATAAGTGACAATGAAGATAATGCTAGATCTTAACACCTTCTTATAATAGATTCAAAATTTAATCCACAAAAAATACTTTTAATCAAAAAAATTTAAATTTAGTAATTCTATGATAATTAGAGATATAGATCATGATGACATCAATCTTACCCCTTTGATTCATGAGAATCAACACATCCTTTCAAGATAGATGTTATATATGATTTATTAACTTATGATGGTATAATGAATATAGTAAAATTAGAAATATAGTTGAAGTAACTAAAGATATATTTATCTCTCTATAACTATTTATCTCTCTATGACTATTTATCAATTAATAGATAGTATATGCTTAATTAAGATTAATGAGTCATGTGTTAGTCTAATATAATGCTCACTTGAGAACCAATATAAGTACATGAGTAACATGGATTTAATTAAACAAATTAATTTAAGGAGAAGTTTACATCATAAGTAATATGAAAGAAAGATGAAGAAAGTAACATAATCTATGACATTGATAAGAATAAATAGTACAAAAATGTATCACAAAATTATGAGGACAAGTTATAATCTTGTGAAATACTTATTAAAGAGATACAAATATTATCAAAGTATATTATATATTTGTACAGTCTTATTATCACTAAATTATGTCTTGTCTTTACTCAATCTTTAAAGTAAGCTAATGCATTAAGAAAATCAATTAAAAAGAAGAATGAATATAAAGAACAAAATTAGAATGATAAAATACTAGAGTATTTAAGTATAAGTTTGATCATTAATGATAAAAGAAATATAAGTGACAATGAAGATAATGCTAAAATCTAAATACCTTCTTATAATAGATTCAAAATTTAATCCACAAAAATAACTTTTAATAAAAAAAATTATATTAAGTAGTAATTCTAAGATAATTAGAGATATAGATCAAGATGACATCAATCTTACCCCTTTGATTCATGAGAATTGAGACATCCTTTCAAGATAAATGTTATATATGATTTATTAATTTATGATGGTATAATGAATGTAGTAAAATTAGAAATATAGTTGAAGCAACTATGATATATTTATCTCTCTATGACTATTTATTAATTAATAAATGGTATATGCTTAATTATGATTGATGAATCATGTGTTAGTCTAATATAATACTCACTTGAGAACCAATATAAGTACATAAGTAACATGGAGTTAATTAAAAAAAATTAATTTAAGAAGAAGTTTACATCATAAGTAATATGAAAGAAAGATGAAAAAAGTAACATAATCTATAACATTGATAAGAACAAATAGTACAAAAATATATCACAAAATTATGATGACAAGTTATGAGCTTGCAAAATACTTATTAAAGAGATACAAATATTATCAAAGTATATTATATATTTATATAGTCTTATTACCATTGAATTATTTCTTATCTTTATTCAATCTTTAAAGTAAGATAATGCATTAGAAAAATCAATTAAAAAGAGGAATGAATATAAAGAACAAAATTAGAATGATAAAATACCAGAGTATTTAAGTATAAGTTTGATTATTAATGATAAAAGAAAGAGTATTTTTTAATAAAATTCATTATAATCACAACTAATAATATTTTTTGTACCAAAAAAACTTAAAAGTATTGTGATCACTTTAACAAGAAAGGACACATGTAAGAAAAATATTATAAATTATATCCTTAACTGTTTCTAAAAAAGTTCAAGAACGATAAAGTACTTATTATAATAGAAGTTAAAAATATACTTGAAACTCTTTTATAGGTTGATAAAAATTTATCTCTTATGATGAGTCTAAAAAACATCTCTCATGAAGTAAAGCAAATAGAAGAACTTTTCTTCATTAAAATATAAATAAAGAAAGAACTTATCAATACAATTATTGATATTAGAAGAGAGAAAAACTTAATATTAAAAAAATCTTTTAAAGAGATTAAACTTACAGACTACATATTCAAGATCTAAATCACTTAGGCTAGATTCATAGAGACTCTAAGGTGATCGATAAAAATCAATACAAAGTTAAAATTTGTTATCACCAAAGACTATATTAAAGAGATTATTTATGAAGTAGTAGCTCTAGATGACTGTCAAATTATATTAGAAAATCTTATCTATGAGATTGAGGGTGTTGTCTATTATTAATGAGCATAATGTATCAATTTACGAAGAATGGATAATACTTCCATTTGACATGATATTGGCTTATTGGAATGGTGTACATGTACCTACTAGCCACCTACTTCACATGTACTTCATGCATTTGGTAGGTGGATTTACTGTACCACCATGGTGAACATGTGTGTAAAGGACTTGTTCGCTCATGAGAACATCATCTGCATGAGTCAATAGTGCCCTGGTGCAAGTGAACATGTGTGGATGGCACGAGTGTGCATGTGGTCGAATCAGTTGCACATGAAATTTGCAAAATTTATGAAATTTTATATTTTTAATCAAAACCATATGTTTTATTATTTTGTAATAAAATATTATATTTAAACCTTTATACAAATAAGTGAGAATGTTATATAAAGTATTCAAAACTTTAGGAATAAGAACTTTATGAATTTAAAATTCTTGAAGAAAAATTTCTTGGGAAAATCAATCTCTGTATGATAAAATCCTCTTCTCCTTTCTTTTTTTTCTTAGCTCCATCTCATTTCCTACCCTTCCACTTCCATTGTAGCGACTTGAAAAATAAAGTCTACTATCAAGGGCTCGAGAAAAGAATATATCGTAGACAAATCATATATAAAGAGTTTTTTATGGTTTTATTTTTGTTGTAAATATATTTGGTTGTGTATATTAATATATATATTTTTTAACAAATTATAGTTGTTTATCTATCCAATTGTAATTGGATTGTGCATTATATTGTTTGTGAGCTTTTGTGGCTTATTGATTGGCCTAGCTCCACATTATTTAATGTCAAGTGTTTAGTTTAGCTCTAGGCTTTAATGTAGAGTGTTTGGTTGTGCCTTATCTGTGAAAAGGCTATTTTATTAAAAGGCTTTCCACCTAGCTATGTTGAAGGAGTGAAGTAACAATAGAATCTTAATACTGAGTTCATTGTGGTGGACATGGGCTTTAGAGTTGAGTCAAAATATGTGAAAAATCTTCTTCACCTCTTTTAGTACTTTCAGTATGCATTTTAATAACCTTTGTCGTGCACTTTCTTGCAATATTGATTTGTCAAAGCCCTTTTTAAGTACCTAATCATTGTGTTGTTTAAGAGGTTATGGGCCAAGCATATGAAGCAACCTTTGTGTGGCTCCTAGTCCTCACTTAATTAAGATTTTCTTAAATAGGTACCTCATGTGAAACAACATTTTTTGGGTTTGACGTGCTTATTTTTCATATTTTTCTTCCTAACTTGAGTAGGTTAATCTCTACACTTCAAAATATTTGCACCACCCATCTAGCATCAAATCTTTATAAAATAATTATTTTTTAAAATATTTAATATCATCAAGTTGACTTTAGGAATAATTAATTCCTTTGAGCAATTACAAAAAAGAATATACTGCTAGAGGGAATTAAGGGGGAGCACATTGGAAATCAAGTTGTTATACTATTATACTATTATATCTCTTGTTAGAAGTAAAGTCTATTAAGAATGTAAGACATTTGTAGTTATTTTTATGTGTAGATTTAAGGGGAGCTGATTGGAAAAGTTATAGATGCATTAACTCTCTTTTATGTTTATGTTTCTGCATGCTGAAGTGCATATATTATGGTGTCATAATGTTTTTTTTAGAAGTAGAATGTTGGATCAAACTAAAAATATTATTGTTCTTATAATTCCATTCCAATGTCATGACTTATACTATTACTTGATAATGCCCTTCTTCTAGCTTTGCTTTTTTTTATCATTAAGGGAGAGTTTGTTGTACTATTGAGGATGATGTTTACAAAATTAATCTTTTAGTTATTAATAAATATTTGAGTCCTTGTGTATGTGTAGATTTAGATTATGAAGGTAGTAAAAGTTATTTGGAGCAAGGATCATACACTTAGAATTGGATAAATCTAGAAGAATCTTACTCTTGGATGACTCAACTTGCAAATCATGGAGTTATGAAATAAGCAAGAGTGCATTATAGAATACATGAAACATATGATAGAATTCTCATTTGTGTAAAACCATCTTTTTTAAGTCAAGTTAAAGTATTACTATATCATCGTACAAGTGTTTGTTCTTATACCACATCAGATATTATTTTTTTAGAGAGCTCGATTGTTGGTGAAAATGAATATTGTATGATAGAGATCAACTATTAGACATATATGATCTACTTAATATGTAAATATGAATTATATTTTATTAGAGTTTTGTGATCTTTTGATATAATATATATTAGAACTTAAGTGTTATACTATGAATTATTGGCATACAATATGAGGATCTCTCTTAGATTTATACAATAAGCTTTCTTATGTTTTAATAATACTAGTTGTACAATTGGGTCATTGAGATGATCCTTGCAAAATTCTCATCATTCTAATATGATATGGACTACACACTAATATGAACAAAATTTGAAGGTCATAAAGGCTATTTTAATCATCTTTAAAAAGCTTAATTAGCTATTAAGAAGTTCATAAATTTCTTTGGGATTAACCTTAGTATAAATAGGGATTGATTTTAGAGAGAAGAAACTAATAAGAATTTTGCAAAATTTAAAGTTTAAGAAAAGTGCAAAAATGTGAAGCTTCTTTATTCCTGTTAAAGCATTTGCTTAATCCCTGCAATATATCTCTTACTCTATTACTTTTTTTCTTATTTAGATTACATTGGTATTTATACTTTCAATTATTTTGTTTCCACATTTATTCTTAAAAGGGTTAGAAGTATAGGTCTTTGTATACACAAATGAGAATTTTATGATCATTTTGTATCATTAGGGAGACATTTATATCAATAGTTAATTGTGTCACTATTGCTTGAAGGATTTAAAGGTATAAGAATTTTTATATGCACCAATTTTGTAAAACTTTTGATTTTTTTGTAGTCAATTTTGTGGATTTTAGTGTCTCATTGAAGAATTAGTTTGTAATTTATTTATCTTTGTTTGCCTAAGCAAAAGAGAGTGGTTAGTACAAGGCTGTTCAATGAATAAGGTCGAATGTAATCATGGGTTTTGACTGAACCATCCTAAAAAATATTGATGCTTTTTTTTATTGTTGTGTAATTTTCTTTTATTTTTTGGGCTATCTTCTCAAAAATGAATTTTATTACTAATCATAAAAATTTTTCTTTAAATAATTTTTTTTTCAAAATAAAAAACATTTGTTAAATGCATAATTTACTTCTCATCTCTTATGCATTCCTCACGCAATTCACATCAATCTTGACCTAGCATGCAACAAGACCCCAAAATGTGTCAAACTTCTTTTTCAGGTGATGCCTTCTTTTTTAAAACTATTTTTTATAATAAAAAGAAATTCACATGATTCTCATTTTTTGAAAGCAAATTAAAAACATATAAAAACATGTAAACTATCATGTCCTTTTAGAAATAAGGCTTACACATAACAATGAAAGAAAACTAACATATATCTATCACTAATGAAATAAAACTAGCTCTCATAAGAGCTTATAAATCATGATATTTAAAAAAAAGCTATACCACTAAACTTGATAATAAAATATTATCCTTTTTATTACTCCTCTAGTGTCTCGTGCCATATCTCATCTTTTCTTGAAATACTAAGTCATAAATAGGCTGTGTTAATTGTCACCAACTCTTTAACAAAATAATGTAACATATATATAAAGCAAACATCTTAGGGGCATGTCGTATGCTAGGTTAATATCATGTAATAAAATATATAAAAACAAATCTATAAATAGCATTTAAATAAAATATTATCATTTTCCTTTCAAATTATCTAATCTTTTATTTAAAGAAGTCGTGTGCATTTTTTTGTTATTCTTTTCTTTGATTTTTTTCATAATTTGTATTTCTATTTTAGTTAATTATAGGATAAAATTTCTTCATATTTTCAAATCTTTTTGGGCTTCACCCTCAAAACATGTTATTCTAAAATGAGAATAGCTCCAATAATGGATTTTTTAACACCACCTTTGAAACATAATGTTTCAAAATATGAACTCACTTTCAGAATATGTTATTTTGAAACGAGTTAAGCCACTTTAGACAACTACCATTTATACATTTTAAAAATTATGCCTTACCCTTTTTTGTCCAAACCTTGTCCTTAATCCTTTTCTTTTTTATTTTTCTTTTGAATTCTATATAATAAATAACTTATTTATAGCAATATTTTTTTACTTGTATTTAGCCATTAACATGATATTATAACATGTTTACATACAATAAAAGTTAAGCAAATAATGACCAACATTATGTTAAAATAGATAATAAACATTCAATAGTAGTATAATCAATCTCATAATAAATCTTTTGATTTTTTTTAATTAAAATATAATTCTTTAGATGTCACTAAGCATCTGTTAATGGTACATTAACCATAAGCATATTAAAAAAACTTTATCCACATCAATTCTTTTTTTTCATAGAAATCTTGCCTTAAGATTACACTGGTTCATTAAATTATCATTTCAAAATTTTTCCTTTTTCTTTACTTAGATATAATAGGAATTTTCCTCCATTCTTACTCAAATTTCATTTTTCCTCTTCTTTCTTTACATTTTCCTTCTCTTATGGCTAATTGCAAGTAGGATTCTTCTCTTCGTTTTTCAAAATCCTCCTATATGCAACTCAAGCTCCCTTTTTATGAACATAAGACATTTTTTGTCCTTCATAATGCTTCAATTCCCTAACCAATAATTGCATTCAATTTTCCAACAAAAAATTACATTCAATTCCCCAACCCTTTCTCTACTTCTAATCATACCCCCTCTTTTAGTGATTTCCAACTCTTAATTTTTCCATTGGATCAAGTTTCACTATTAGGGTAAAGTGTTATAGAATCATAATTAAAATTTTAGTTTTATTAAAACTTGGGTGATAATTTAATTTATAAATTCTTTTCTTTGAATTGATGTCTAAATAGTTTTTTGTTACCATATCCACATGACCCACTTAATGAGCTCTATCAAATGGCTAATGTTTATATTTTTTTCAACATTGTTTAATATCTTTAATAATTTTCCATAGTTAAAATTCTTTATAAAAATTATTTTAATTTTTTTCTTAAATTTACTTTAACTTTTGAATTTTGTGATCAATGCACCTCTTTTTCATGCTAACAAAGCCTTATTATAACTTTCTTTATAAACTTTATGTCTTGTCATATTTAGTTTTTTTTAATCTATTTAATATTTTTAATAATTTCTAGAACATCTCTAAGATGATAATTTAATTACTTATTTAATGTTAAAATTCTTGAATCTTATATTTTATTGCTTAAAATACTTTGATTTTAACTAACTTGATGTCACTAAATTCTAAATAATTTATACATTTTATTTTTTTAGCTCATTTCTTTTCTTTGAGGTGTCATAACTTCTTTTTAATATTATATATTTTTTAAAATAAAATTAAATAATAGATAAAAATTCAACATAATATTTAAAATAAGGATATATTTTTATTTTATTATAATTTGGGATATTACATCAAAGTTTTATTATTTTGCATGTATATTATATTATTTTTTTAGTGAGTCTATCTTGGTTGACTCATGTTATTCATTTGTCAGACAATTTTTACTAATGAAAAGGTACAACACAAGACTCTAAGGGAGCTTTGAAAGAGTTAGATCATGTGCTCAAATATATAGTAATTATTTTGTTTAAACATATGTGATGTTGTAAAAGTTGTGCCAATTAATCTTATTTGGATTTTAGAAAATTTTGTAATTGTTTTATGTTATTATTTATTTGGATTTTCAAATAACATGTGATTTGATTTTATCAAAAATAGTTTTCAAAAGGGAAAAAAAAAATAAATATGACTTGACTACCTAAAAGATGGGTGGACACACTATGCTAGCCTAAAGGGATACTTTGGCCATATAACCATATTTCCTACATGCATAACATTTCAATTAGCATCTTCTACCAACTTAACAAACACCATATACCATCTTCAATAATTGGAATATTTAAGTATCTTTCTCTTAGATATCATGTTAGATTTAATATCGTTAACTTCTAATTTTGTTTTCTAAGCCCAAACCTTCCACACCTTTAATGTCTTTATCTTTTAAAATTTCTTTTGAACGAAGCACCACTCTTTCCTCTTAATAAATCATTGTTTTCTTAACTCTGATTTAGGGTTCAACTATTTCTATTTCCTTGATGTTTTCTGCTATTTCATCTAATTACACATATGCACACATTTAAAAATTATAATATAAAGTAGCATATAACTTTATGAATTTATATAATATGCATGCAATATTAATATCCTCACTCATCACACCCCTTAAACTTGCAACACTAGGCTTTGATACCATCTTATCATGCTCCATCTAATCTTCTTATCCAATAATCTATAAAAACAACACAAACACACACACACACACACACACACACACACACACACACACACACACACACACACATATATATATATATATATATATATATAACATATTTCAAAATCCATGTTTACAACAAACTAAACCATAACAAGGTATAAAATAAGAATAATATCTTTTGCACAAGTAGATCAATTGTAAAATAAGATTATGTACAATTCATATTTAACTCCTAAACAATATAGTATCCAATAGGAACATCTCAATGCATAACTCATAACACAAAACACTCTCAAAATTCTTCTTAAATGTTACTTAGTTCTCTATCTCTTTATGCATCTAAGTTATGACCTATATAGCTCTGCGTGTAAATTGTTATCTATAAGAAGTAACACAAAATTAAATACAATAACAAAAGTAGCATATCATAATAAAAGAGCAATAATAAAAACTTTGTATTTGTGTAATAATCATGAAAAAGTATATGAGTATGTAAAAGCATCTGATTAAGTCAAAGAATGTGACCATATAATCAAGTATATTATTTTATTATCATTTTTCATCTTTCATATTAAAGGACCTAAGTTTTTCAAATGAAAATCATCCTAATATTATCAGATCTCATCACAAATAATATCATATAATCTAACGTTTCATCACATCATGTTAATCTCAGTTCATAGGCATATCATAATAAGTTGATAATATATCTCAAAATGTTATGGTAATATAAAAATTCTCTAATACTAGTGGTACTATATCATTTTTATAGGATCAAAGCTCCTTACATAACTAACAATGACCTTAGTCGAAACTTCACACATAGCTAACAATGACCTTAGTTGAAGCTACATACATAGTTAACAATAATCACATCATATCTCTATGTAGTCAAAAATATCTAGTTGTCACTCCACATAAAATGCTAAAGATAATTCATCATATAAGGCATTTGTAAGATATTGTTATAAAAAAAGCATATAACTTTTTTTCTCATATTTTATCATCATGTTCTATTATTATGATATATCAATAGCATCATTAATATAATATAAGACTTATATAGCCTAAATCATATCAAAAATCATATTATATCATGTTATAAAATCATTATATATTGACTCTCATAAGATTAATATAGTCTACTTTTTCATTTCTTATTCCCATCTCATTCCTTTTCTTCTCCATCATTTTCTTTTATCCAAATTATGATGTATTTAAACTAGTCAAATGATATTATATATCTATGTAGATATCTCATTCTTATGACACATAGAAAATGATGCTAATAATGGTCCAAAATATATCAAAATATAGATGCATAAATCAAAACAATGTTATGCTAATATGCTCATATCAATGTTTATTCATGGACAAATAACAATAAATACTTATATCATAATTATTTTAATTTATCTGCTTCATTTTTTAGAGATTAATAATTTTTCATTTTCTCTTTTTCTTTGACTTTTATATATAAAAATCATGTACAATTCAATTACAATATACATATTTTGTTATTCAAAATATGCTCTTTATTTCTCATTTTCTCATTACAAGAAATATTGTATTTTCTCCCAAAATAAGAATGTTGAAATGTATTATTTATATGATCTACAAATAGCACATTTGAGCTCAACATACTAGATGTTAACTTGGTGTATGGCACATATTTCTCAAAATAACCATCTAGTCGCCATAATTCTCTTTTGTTTTAATATAAATCTAATTCCAACTTAAGCATTAAAGAACATTTAAATTATGATAGAAAAAGTGACTATCACAAGAACACCTAAATTTATCCAAACCTTAATAATTTTGTGAAACCAAAAACTTTAAAGCTTCACAAATCCAACTTCTTAACATAACACATTTCTAAGCATGATGCTTATAAACAAATCATGGAAAGCAACATACCTTACCAACATACTTTGTCTCATCAATAATTGTCAAATTCTTTTTCTTTAGATCTTGCACGCTCTCAATAGTGGCCTTACTCTAGCTCTTTTTCTTTGCTATATTATTATAGTAGTGGTTGATTTCATTTACTTCCACTTGCTGTTTGGTCTAACAATATCTCTATTTTTCTAAATGCCTCCCATAATAGCTTAAGGTTTTCTTAATGCTAAAGCTACTCCTTTACAAAGACAACAATGGCTTAAGGATTCCTTCTTCTCATGATCTTCTCACACCTATTGCTCTTTCTTGTACTTTTTTATTCATATTGCTATTGTATTGTGTGCATGGGTTACTTCACACTCAAGTTGATCTTATGCTTGGTCACTAGTAGCAATATGATACATTTAGATAAAAAATTCTCTTAATCTTTCTTTTGTTGATGACTTCATCTTCCTTAATGCACTCAAGTTTAATTCCTTCTCTTAAATTTTTCTTCCCTTGCACACTAAGCTACCAAGTTTATCTAGCAATGAATGATGGTTGCCTAGGTGAAAATATTTTCTGACTATCCCCTTTATAAAAGGCATGCTCAAATAAATTCATAGTTGGATAATTTATAAATTCATTTATTTATGTCAAAGTTTTTTTATCTTCAAAAATATATAATATGCTTATATGAGCTTCAAAAATTAAATTTAAGTACCAATAGATTCCTCTTGATATACTCTTTAAAATATATGCTCATTTATAAAATCTAAAACACTTAACAAATCAATGCACTTTTGTAGATACAATCAAATATTAATATTTAAATTCGATTCAATCAAATTTCAATATATTAGTCTCATTTATCAAAAATACTAATATTTATATACTTAAACACATACACACAATGTAAACAACACATTGCACAAAATACGATTTAGAGATGTTTATCTTGTATTGGATCTTACTTATGAGACCTAATAGTAAGGTGGATTCACTTTCTACATCATATAAAATGAAAATGTTGGGCATCTTTCATCTCGCTTGGTTCATCCTCATTGTCTCCTACAACTATTATTGTGCTTCTTACCATCTTTAGCATATCACATCATTTGCATGCTTCATAAACCACTTCAGTTATCTTTGTCGGCATTTCCAACTTCATGACGTCATGTTAGCATCGGATAACTTGCACATAACATTTTCTAATGTTGTTGCTCCTATCGAGCCTCTACCACCCAAAGATGCAAATTCTTCTTGCCCAATTGATAAAATTCACTTGACAAGTACTCAATTAGATCAAAGTTAATGTTTTTGTTTTTTTTCAGCTACTAATCCTTAGTTGCATCCTTGTTGTAAAACCTCAACTATTCTTGAATTCCTTTGTTTCCAATGTCCAATATCTAATTTAAATCTATTAATGATCAACTCTTCAATCTCAAATACTTCTCTAATTTATGAATAAGATGACCATTGATTAACTTCTGAAAATAAAATATCTTGTTGATTCATAAATTTGAATAATACAAAAATAAAAAAATAATTTCCTAGCAATCAACAAATAAAGTTTTAATAAAATTAAAATATTAATTTGAAACATAGATGATGATATCGGTGCTGGATTCACTTCACAGCATCATAATCCATACGTGCTTGCATCTGTGTTATTGAAATGACGTTATCAACTTCTGCAGAATGCATATGGTTTTGTTCCTTCTTAGCCATGCATGTTGATCACGTCGCTTTCGTCTTTCTTGCTTTTTAAAAAAAGTATATATCGACCATTTCTTACACCGCAAAAATTATAAAAAAAATATTTACAATTAATGTTGCCTCCCGAGAAAATGGCGAGGACAAGAAGGGCCCTAACGTAGGGAAGAGGACAGGTGGCATTAATACCATCATAAAGACCTCAGGTGCACCCTTCCAAAATGATTTAGAAAGCTATTTCGCAGGCATCCCACGATGGAAACGGTGCGCTATGTTTTTACCATAAGAAATGAACCTCGTCTCTCTTTACCTTGCAGTAAATCCGCCACGTGGATGGGCTCGTTGACGGGTCAAATCCAGATTGGGACGACTCGGAAAAGACAAAACTATTTTCTTTCGATGTTTTAATTAAATTACTTAGATAGCTAAGACAGATGTGATTAAGGATTATGTGGGTTATGTAATCTAATTTCCTAAGACATAACACAACTTTGGGCTCCACTTGGAGGTGGGTGAGGCGTTGGGCGAGGAAGGATGTAGGGTGAGAGAGTGTGGTCGGGTTGTCGGTCGGTCGAGTGTTGGTTCGGTAGAAAACACGGTCCCCCGAGCGGCTCCCCGTCTGATTCGGTCCGCACTCGTAAACCAAGGTTCCGACTTCCGTACCGTCGGCTCCGTCGACTGCAATATTATGAATGCGTTACGGTTTCGTTTTGATGGTTTATTTAATTATTTATAAGTCGGAAAAGTTAAGCCACGTCGTTGCGACCCTATACGTACCGACGGAAGAGGTCGAGCTTCGTGTTACAGGTTTCATCGTTGGATATATAACATAATAAAGCTTATCGCCATTAAGTTTAAAAAATATAAAAAAAATGAAATTATAATCTAATATTTAAACTTATTATATTTCATTTTTTTTTTCTAAAAGATAAAAGTTTTTATTTCAATTTATCAAATAATAAAACATTTTATTTGGATGTTTGTCTCAGTTAAAATATTAATTTTTATTTTACTATTTTCAACCATCATTATAAAAAACAAATGAAGAATAAGAGTAAGAAAACACTATATAAGGATTATGTTGTTTGAGGTTTTTCACATTTTTTACAAAATTTAAAAACAAAAAATAAGCGACTTTTTAGCTAATGTGATGTCATTAAAAGAGGTTTTAGTAATATTATAATTTATAATTAGAACAAAATAATATTTAATGAACTACAGTAAATAATAATAATTAAAATAAAATAAATATAAAATAACATTTATATTTTTTTTATTTTGTGAGAGTAAAATTGAAGAAAAAAACTTATAAACATAAATATTGAATAATAGTTTATAATTTCTTTTATAAAAAGTTGATAATAGATCCCACATGAATTTGAACAATTACAATGAAATTCTAGTTTTTCAAACAAAATTATATAAAAACAAAAAATTAGTTACTATGGAACATAATGATGTAAACAAAAAAATAAATATAATTTATATGAGAATTAAGTTAGTTCTTAGACTCTTTAAGATGCATACAAATATACATATAAAATATACTTAACGACACAAACATATATATATACACATGTACGTACATACATACATATTCAAGAGATTGAAAGACTAAAAGTCAACATTTTACTAAAAAAGAATAACATATTATTAAAAACTGTTTAAAATTTAATTATAAAATGAGTAAATCTCTCATATAGAACAAAATTAAAAAAAAATAATAATTGATTTTAAAATCACAAATAGAATTCCATACTCAAAATAGTAGGTCTTCAGACACAACTTTATAAAAACTGTGTTCAATTAACAACAAAAAAGAATTTATTAAACCAATCAAAGAAAGCCTTAATCCATTTTTTCTGTTAATTATTTGTTTTAATCACACCACATACCAATCTATATGCTAAACCACAATACCGAAGCAAAAAAGAATGATCTTATAATACCAATGGTCAGACTTTGGTCGGGTCCACTCAAAGTTTATCGTATCACCATCCGGCTATTGACCCGATTTCCACGAAAGACCCTCCTAAATAATACTAAAGATCAACATGCACCGTTTGTGGTCCTCCATAAAACTTACCACATGACCCCTTTTAATTTACCCAGTGCAGCACCTCACCTGTGTTTTCCACAAACATCTCTCTTTCTGTGACCCGCCAAGAAAAACTAGCAGAAGCAACAACACAAAGCCTCCTCCTTCCTGCACATGTGCACCCTTTATTAATGCTCTCTCTCTCTTTCTCTATAACACATTTCTCTGTCTCTCTCTTACAGAAAGAGAGACCTAAGTATATTGACACGAAGACCGATCAAAGCTCGATAGCCATGGCGGATGGGAATAGCACCTGCTGTCTCTGCGGCGACGTAGGATTCCCCGACAAACTCTTCCGCTGCCTTCGTTGCCTCCACCGCACCCAACACTCGTATGCTTTCACTCACTCTCTCTCTCTCTCTCATTAGTTTCTCTCTCCATCAATAAACGTCCTCCACAGTTACTGCAGCAACTTCTACCGCGACGACGCGTCCAAGACCCCCGCCACCAGCGTCTGCGACTGGTGCCTCAGCGAGGAGCAGAGGCCGCCCCACTTCTCCGGCAGCGCCCGCGTCGGCTCTGAAAAAGCCGCCACGAGAACCGGCGGCGACCAAGAGAGCAGCGGTGGGAAAGGACGAACCACTCCCGGCGGTACCTCTTCCTCTGCGAAGCATACCGGTCGCCGGTATAAGCTTCTTAAGGATGTGCTGTGCTAAATCGCTACGTGGAAATTTAATAAATATGGAAAGAAAAAGTTTGTAAAATATAAATATAGCTATAACTTATCTGCTGACTACTCGTCAAGTTCTTTTTTTCTTTTTGTTGTTTTCTTCTCTTTGGTATTAACGGTGTTGATTAATTATAGATGTTCATCGTTATCAATATGAATAATGTTTATAGTGCTTTGCGTGCTTGAATTGTACCATTTCATTTGTTTTTAGCTAAATATGCATGTGACGCCCCTGACCATGGCCGGCGATACCCATAGCTCGATGATTTTAATTAATTATTTTATTAACACTAATTATATTCACCATTTAATACAGATCCCATTCTTCCTATCTCTTCATAAAACTGCAATACTTTTCACAAAAAAAAAATTGAAGTAAACAGTTTTCTTTTTTGTTTTTCGATTATCTCTTAGTGCATTTATATATTTATAGCTATAGGTTTTCCAGCAGCCTATACTGTGTATGTGATGTATGAGGCAAAGCAGAGAAGAGGATAAGGTTGTAAGGAATAGCTAGGTATGAAGTAGGTTTTGAGGGCCATGCGATTAAAAAAATTGAATGGTTGAGAGACCTGGCTCTGGCTTCCAATAGTACCATAGGACATGTTCACTTTCCATGTTCACATGGAATGTTTATTTCGAGACTAAATCTTTGTCGGAAAATAATTTGACTCAAAAGTTATCGTAATGATTTGTGATATTAAGAAACTTGATAAATACCAATACGTCAAAGCAAAATGATAAATATTATATGAGAAATCAGCAGTCTTTGCGGATCTTTTTATCAATGTTAACCCGCTTTTGCTGCGCTGTGATGGTGAAGTCTTCTTCGAGCCTGGCACATAAAGTTAAGAACAGAATCGTTTACTTGTTCTGATTTCATGGGATACATGGCAAGAGACCAAGTGTTAACACTCTATTAAGAAAAGTAAATTAATAGACAAGGATAGCAGCAAAGAGAGCATGCGTGAGCATCCACACAGTGCAAGACAAGACGTTTATGAAAAGGAGCAATTGCTGTCAACTTTACACTTATGATGTGAAGCAGAGTGCAACCATTTAAAAAGCTTGACATGACATTTACCATAGATCACCTGCAACTAATTCTCTGCATGGCTAAGTACTGTATTGGCTTAGGACACGTCAAAAAGGTATGTAGCCGAATACTGTACTTTGGAGGTGGAAGACATAGGGAAGCAATAAATACCTAACGAAGAATGACGTGGTATTTGATGGTTTATACAACTCGATTCAACAGGTCCTACGCCCTACATTGTTGATCAAAGCAAGATCCTAACTTGAACTCTGATATGTATATATCAGGGATTGATGCAGCGATTGGTACAAGATAGGGAATGGAAGAGAGAAGAGAAGGAGAAACAAGCCGTCGAGTTTGAAAATTGCCTGCAGCACCAGTGATGCCGGGGTAGATGCGCTATTAGAAAGAGGATTCGAGTCGATACGATTGAGATCGCCGCCGGAGATTCGGCGGACAACAGAGACGACGGTGATCTTGCTATGGCGCAGCGGATTGGCTAGAGTGGATGCAAGAAAAGAGCGAACCGGGAAGAGAGGACGACGTCAGATCGAGGCTTACGCTCAGTTGAAAATGACCGACGGTGGTTAGGGTTGGCGGTTGGCACCTAAGAGTCGGGCAAGGGGGGAAGAAAGCAGAACGGTGATCGAACGCGAGCGAGGACGGCAAACAAATTCTAATCAACCATAAATTTTAAATTTAAAGAAATAAAAAGAAAAGAAAAATGAATTGGATGCCGCTCATGGTCAACGAAACGAACTTTGACCAGTTGACTGTTATCTCATGCCATAATGGCTGGTTATTTAGGATCCATTTGAAAAACAAGAGCTTTTCATTATAACTGTTTAGAAAAAGACAGTTTTCTTTGACGAGGAGAAGTTTTCTTTAACAAGGAGAAGAATAATTAAAAACATCAAGTTGTTTATCTTGTGACAAACATTTCAATAAAAGTTTAAATTGTCAATATTTTTAATTTTAATTTTGTGAATAAAATACTATTTTTTACTATTTTAATAATTTGATTGATCTTGACCAACTGTTTAGTAATATTTAATTAGTATTTATTTTTTAGATTAAATGAATTTATTGAAATTAAAGAAATTAAATAATCAAATTATATATTATATTGTTCATATGTTAAGCATAAGAATAAAATTACATCTTAAAAATACATAAAGAAGTATTTCTACGTAGCTCAGACATATATTTTTAGTCATGATAATTTTAAAATTAAGATTTAAAAAATAAAATAATATATTTTTTATAAAAAAAATCAAATTATTAGTAAATGCTGATTATCAAAGTTAACTCACATATTATGAGAGAATACTTTATTGTGTGACTAATAATTTTTGTGTTAACCTTATTGAAAATACGTTTAAAAAAGGTCAACTAAAAATCAAAATACAAATTAAACAGGATACAAATTTACTTAAAATTGCACAAAAGATTTCATTACATATGTAAGATTTTACTATTAACAATTTTTTACAATTATATTCATATAAAAATAATAAAGAAGTAATTCTAAAATATTAAAAAAATGTTTTGAAGAAATTAAATTAAAAATATTTTCCCGTAAATTGTGTATTGACTTAAGTTTACGATAATTATTTCTTATAGAATTAATATTATAAAAGAAAACTTATAAACGGCGCCCTTAGGAATAATTCTAAGACGAGCTCATCGAAGTCACCCCAACCAAGATACTAACATAAACAATACTAAAAAGTTTAATATTTTTTATTCAAATCGAGTATTTGTTTTTTTTTTTTTTTTTTGGCTAATTTAAACCCTAACAGGGTCAAAACTTGAATTTTGACCCGAGACCGTCGACCATTATTTGAACACAATTTTTTTCGTGTAAAACTAATTCTTTAGCCAATCAAAGCCAGATTAATTGCAAAAAAACCCTCTCTCATCTTACTATTGGGCATCACCCTTTAGAGTCAAATAATGGTATGTATATATATATATATAGAAATCAGAAAAATAGCCAGTTATCAAGTGTGAGGAAAGGTATACACAAAACTTAAGTGACGTTTTTAATATCTTTCCTGACGGTGAAACGATCTCTGCCGGGAATTGAAGTTCCTCCGGCCATCGTCTCCTCGTTTCTACGATTTGTTGTTATATGCGCCTGTTCTCTTGTTCGCTTGCCATCGAAGCTGGTGCGTCGGTTTTTCCCGGTGAACAGGAATGCCGGTAACCATATTCTTCCTATAAATCTCTTTCCGAATTCCTCCATCATCGAATCCTCTCATCTTCTGATTTCTCTTTCGATTTATCGCAAGGAATCAGCTTGGGGTTGCGATATTGAAAGGATCGATCCATTGATTTTAGGACTACGTTTTCTCTTTGGTTGCAGCTAAGGAGCTTTTTGGAATTGGAGCCGCCCAGTCCGCTGAGATACTTCATCGGCGCTGCTATCATGATGGTGGGAGTGGTGCTGCCTCTCGGTTACATGATGTTCCGCAGTAGGCGAGTCCCGTCGTCATCCGCCTCCCTTTCCAAGCAGACGTAGGTGTGCTTTTCCATTCCAAGGTTACCTCATCTAGATCTATAGTGCTTGGAGCCAGTGATATCGCTTTTCTATTTGAAAGAAGTTTGATTTATGCTAATTGGGTTCTCAGATCCGCCTAAAATACATTATTTCTCGTTTTTATTTTTTTGGTATTGATCTTGCAGGAGGATCTAGAGTTTGATTAGCAAGGTGATGCAAATTGAAGGTACTTCTGCTGTTGGTTGGTAAAGTGTCTGGAATGAAGCTGTTTTGGTATGGTATCTTGTCATTGTTAGAAAAAATGTGAACTTTCTGTACTGTCTTTAGGAGCTTCTCTTCTTTGCATGTCTTTTTTGTCTGGTTATGCTAATCCTTAATTTATCTAATCAATTAAAATTTGTTTGATAACTTTTTAGCTATTGTACCTCTTTGTGAAGTACAAATAATATTATAATATTAAAAATTGAACATAATATTAACATTAATATATAATTAATATGACTGCAATCTATAGGTTTATGTTTTTGAATCAAGGATAGTAAGATACCAAAATTTGAACATAATATTAAGGTCTTAATATATAATTAGTGTAAGTTTAGTTTGTAGGCCTAAGTTTTTTTTATTATTGAGTATTCAATTTAGGGTATATTTCACCTGGCTTGACTCTATATTTAATGTATCTCATTTAGTAAATTATATTAGAGCCAAATGTGGTTCAAGTGGTTTATGCATTTCAATACTTCCATAGATCTTTGGTAGTTTTTTTTTGTCATGGTTAAGCAAAGCTTTCACTCACACAATCCTTCCACATGGTGAGTTGTTTTTGGTATACATGATACTTGATGGTGTTTATGAGTTTTTTTTTAATCCCTTGGTTTCTTTCCATGGATAATGTTGGCATCTTAGATATTTAATATGATGCTTGACTTTGTTTGTTGGAAAATTTCTAGGTTAAGAAGAGAGAACTAGATAATATAGTTGAAAATCTCACTTAACGAAAAGCTTATTAAATACATGTAAGACCATGATGTTTTTCACATTGGAAATTAAGTATAAGCAATGCACGATTATAAGAGCAAGGTTATTTTGGTTACCCAAGGGTATATTGTGCCTTCACACCCACATTTGATGCTTCTCTCTTAACATCTTTTTTTTTTCCTTCTAACCAATATGCACATATAAGAACAAGGCCATTAATTCCAGGATGCATATATGGAAAGAGTACCATAAGCATGAGGAAAGTTAAGTATATCTCATTAGTAATGTTCCATTTAAAGCAACATCTAATTTACTTATTATATTAACATTCTTGTATGTCTGATTTGTTAAACTTGTCAACAATTGAATGTGGAACTTCTCATGGTGCTTTTCTTATATAGAGGAGCTTGATCAAAGATGTAGTGAAATTAAGGAGCTGTATAGTCAGAATAGAAATTTGTTGCATCCAAACAAGCCTAAATATTTGATTAACAGTCATTTAACAGCCTATTTCTTATTATACATTAATCATGAGACATTTATAGTATAACCTCTTCATTTTGCTTTGTTGTGGCCATATTTTTTAAATATTTTGAAAAAAGTTGACTTATGGAAGCTATAATAAAATGTTTAGATCATGACTTTTAGATTATTGATAATAATTAGTTTAAGATTGGTATGTTGTTAGAAGCAACAGTTAGGCACAATGTCTTGTTTGGCAATATTCGTGTATGGTTTTGTTAATGTAAAACCTAACCAATTGTCTATAATTAATATCTTTTGGATTTTGTAGCTTGAGATAATGGTCTAGTGAGTCAACAATTCGAGTGTTATATTGTTAAACCCGTTACTTCTATGTTAATGGTGCCATTATCATGTCAGGGTAAGATTTAGTGTTTTTCTCTTTTATGATATGGTAGATTTTAAAATTTTGGATATGGATATTGTAGCTAATAACTAATAAATGGAAAGGGTTATAAGACATCTTGATATTTTCTTTGGTTGTTTCTTGTCTTAAATATTTTTAATTATGACCCTTAATTATATATGTTTTTTTCATTGAAATCTCCCAATCTAGCTTCCAAACTTCATCTTATATGTTTTATGAATTCTTTGACCAATGTGTCATTGCATTTTTTAGATTTCACATGATGTTTTTCTTTTTTGATGTTACTTGAATCCTAGATTTAAGTGCATTTATTATTGACCATTCAACATTGATAGGGTGATACTCCATTTTAATTTGGCGGGTTTAAAGGTGGGGTGAGGGTGTAACTCTAAACGAGCTTCTATGTAGAGGTTTAAGAATTCAATTAGTCCCAATTGAAAAAGAAGACATGGTTTCTGGCGTTAATTTTATGACACTTATTTTGAGGACAAAACTTTGAATCTAATATTTGATAAAGCAAACTATACTTAGCATGTTAGTTAGGGCCATAAAAATGATATCATGGTGGTATCTCTTTTAGCACATGAGATTTGTGAACAAATTAAGCAAAAATTAATGTGTAATTGTATCTCAGGGTCAATAAAGATGAACACAATCATTTGTAATTTTCCAAAAGATGATTGACTAAGAAAAGGGTGAGCCACAGTTTTATTTTATGTGAAATAGAACACCTATGTTATATTACAAAACAATGTGAAGGTTCTTTAACTATTCTATGTATATACATACATATATATATATATATGTGTGTGTGTGTGTGTGTGTGTGTGTGTGTGTGTGTGTGTGTGTGTGTATATATACATACATACATATATACATACGTACGTATATATCGAATCAAGTCTTATCATATTGACTTGCATTTGAGGGGAAAATCATTGTGCGATTAGTTTTGCCAAAATAGACTATACCTCCAGCCTCTTTATTAGGTTTTGATAATCCATCTTATTTCCTTACCTTTATATTGCATTGGATTTTGACAATTTAGCCAAATTTTCTCAACTTTATATTGGGTTGAGGGTAGAAGATGCATGTGCTAATGTGGTGGATGATATGTGTGCTTGTGTTAGATGGTAGGTTCAAGGGATTGGCTAGGACTGAAACAATTATTTTAACCTTATCATATTTGATAGCATTTTATCTATCTTGTAAATAACAACTTAATAGCTATGCAAGGTACCCAAATATGGCATTTTGATAGTGTAGGAAGGTTGCATGGACTATTCTTTTGAAATGGATAGAATCCCCAAACTTAGTGAGCTACTTGTAAATTATTCAAAAAAATATATTATGCTATCTTATGATAGTTATGGAAACATTGTCAAGCTCCACAACACATTTTCTTCCACAATTTCCTTGGATTTAAACTTGCCTTGGGCTAAAAATCATCATTTTATAGTTCTCATGGATTTGGCCTTCTAGGTATTTAGGTTTGTTAAGATTTAAGAATTTCTAATTTTAACCCAATCATTGATTCATAAAGCAACCACATGACAAGCATATGCAATGAGAACTTGAGGCTAGGCTCTTGAAGACCCAAGCATTCAAGGCTAGGCTCTCGAAGACCCAAGCATTCGAGGCCAGACTCTTTAAACCTAGCCTCTTAAGGATAAACCGTCTTGACCTAGGTGCTTGTGATTAGACCCTTGAGAACTAAATGCTTGAGGCTAGGACTTCGAGATCCTAGTGCTTGAGGCCAAACCCTTGAGACCCAGCCTATCAAGGACAAACCTTTGTGGCTAGCCTTTGGAGTTAATATTCTTGAGTCCAAATTGTTCAAGGGTAGCTTTGCTAGGATTTGTTTTTAGGCTCTATCTTCCTATATTATATTTGGCCTTGTGAGCCACACTCTACACCAGGTTGAGTAGTTGTCATCCTTTGGAGTCTATTAGTAATGATTGTAATTTTCTCTTATACATAAATGTTCTATGAAGTTAAATCTATGATCAATGAAATGATGGTAACTCTTCACATGCATGCTTATTTTTCAAGAAGTTAAGCTATGGTCACAATAATTGTTCTAACTTTCTTGTGTATTGATAGAAGACAGAAACTTCCTTCACTAAATCAGTTTTAAAAACACCACCAGAAGTCTAGTTTGGGTTAACAATTGGAAAGAAGCTCTTTAATTTCTCTATTCCTTCTTTTTCTTAGTATTCTAGGGCTTATGAGGATCCTCCATCTCTCTTATTTCCTTTGTTATCTCACCTTCTAAAATTCTCTACTAAATAAGTTTCTGTTAAATTCCCCGAGTTCAAAGAAAGAGAAGAAACTAGATTTTCATTTGAAATTAAGAAATATGAATGGGTGAATTATTAGATAAGTTCCTAACATTTTATTTAACAAGATAATCATGAAATTGTTAGCATTTAAATTGTCATTTTTTGCTTGGATGTATAAGAATTTTCATTAAATTTTCTCTAAAATACATTAGTATTTGTTAAAAACATTATGAGCAAGTTAATTTTCTTGGTATACTTAAAATAATTATAGCTAATGCTTCCACATTGTCGAGTTTTTTTCAGCAAACTTTTTTCAAATTTGTCTTCAATTGCTATATTTGATAGTGATAAACCCTGTTATTGATAACTTGTAGGCAAAAGTTATCTCTCATGGTTGAATGCATGGTAGAATACCAAAGCATCGAGTTAATATTTTCCCACACTTACGCAAGAACATAAGAGATTACTGGCTTAACATTGCATTCCTCTTATTTACACTATCGAACTTGACAATTGGTGAATGCTACTGGTCCATCTTTTGTCATATATCTTAGAGGGTATTTGGTTCAATAACATTATGATTTTGTGTTGTTATTTAAAATTCTTGAATTGTTTATTTGATGATTTTCTTAAACATATATTGTTGAAAATCGTGGTTTTATTACTAAATGATATCCATTTCTCTAAAGTTTGGGTGATATCTAGATGTTGAGCCTTTTTGAGAAAGTTTGAAGCTGTACTTCGCTCGTATTACTAGATAGTGTTATTAGCATGCTTTCCTTACTAAAATGACGTGTAGGATTAAGCTTGTCCATCACACATTTTTGACAAAGCTGATTCCCTATATATCATATTTGGATTGCATTTTTTTAGAGATTAAGGCGATTAGGACACCAACAAGATCAATGATAGATGCAATAGCATTAAGAGAAATAGTACACTAAGAGTAGGTTCATGGTAAGCATGAATGTACATCCTAATCATGAATGCACTCAAATTCGCATTGTCATGCACGATCTTGTCCACACTAATAAGATCACATCCATGAAGATGAATTTCATAAGGAAATGCCACCAAATTAGAAATTCCTATATTTGCTAAGAAATGTAGCCTAATGGAGTATATAGATTTAGAATGATAGCTGAGCACTACTTTAGGCATCATGATTTGAGTGATTGATAACAATGTGTTTACCAAACTTCGATTGACTTTTCAGGTCTTAAATTTACATCTTAAAGTCAGATATTTATTATAAAACTCTTAAAATTATTTGGATCATAGTTTAAATAAGACTTTATGATAAATATGATCTAGGATTTACATTGGTCAATTTTTAAGACAGTAATCATGGCTAACTCAATGCACTAAAATCGTTGGTGACTATATCCATGATTTCAGGATTATGAGCAACATTATGATATGCATGGATTTTCTAGTAATATTATTTCATAGTTTTTACATATTGAAAGAATATATTGGAATAGAGTTGAATCAAAGATATGTATATACATTAGAGGAAGCTTGTAGAGTTGCTTATAAGATGGGGAGATCATGACATGAAGTTCATAGCCCTGATGCAACTTCATGCCTAGTTTGTAGGATGCCCTTTATCGATCCAAGTTGTTCGACTAACTTTACCAAGTTGCACTTCCTCCTAAGAATATAGATTGTATATCAACAGCCAAAGCCTCTATGAGTTCCAGTCCAATGTTATAGTGGTCATAGGCATGGGAATGTCTCCACTATTTTTTCTTTATGGGATGTCTTTTTGGCTTACATTACTCCGAGGGACATACATAAAGGAATGGAAGAAGTTTTTATCCCATAGAGGGTGTAAAGAAGGAGCTAGAAGCTTTAGAAGAATTTTATTATCACCTACATAATCCTTTGTTACCTCCTTTGGTTAGCATAATGCTAGTTAAGGCTTGTAATCTTGTTTGGTAGCAATGACTCAACAAAGGAATATTGTGTTAACTTTTATGACGTTCAACTTGGTAAATTCCATCCCTTTCGTTATATTTGTCTTCAATTCCCTGTTTCTACATTTGTTTGCATGTAATTCTGTGAAACAACTATTCATCTCTAATTTCTTTTAATAGCCCATTTATTGTTATGAAGTTTTAAGTTCTTCCTTTCTTAACCTAATTTGTTTTGCTTAGACTTGCTAGTGCATGTTTCATTTCTATTATTTTCTTTTATATACCTTAATTTTTCCTTAAAATGTCCAATCCTTTGGATGTGCTTGGTAATTAATTTGTTTTTTCTTATGATAATTAATTACATTATTTTGGAAGTCTACCTCCATCTTATCCAATTTGGAAACTATGTTAATGTTGATGTTTGATTTATGAGAATTTAATAAAAACTTATTTAATTTAGAACTTTAAGGATGTTTATAAAATAGAGAGAAATAGAAAAAGCTTGGATCCTCATTGAGTTGATAGTTTAATAAAAATTTGTTTAAATGACAACTTTGAGGATGTTTACAAAATAGAGAGAAATAGAAAAACCTTGGATCCTCATTAAATTGAGCATTACCAAGGTAAAAAAAACAAAAACTCTCCACAAAGAAGGATGGAGGAATCTAGAGTGTAAACACATATTTAGGCCCTTAAACTACTTTTGGAATTTGGGAGATATCTTTCTTGTCTTGGATTAGATCTATAGGGTAGGCAATTTATAGTTTAGAATGTAGATGATATAAGTTGATATTATTTCATGTGGAAAAAATATGATTGCCACTTGGTGTATGTATTAACCTCTTCTTAGTGTGGCATAGTTGGTTTTGATTTCCATTTTCATGTAAGAGTATAATCACTGTTGATGTAGTAGAATTGGTTATAATTGTTAGGTGAAGGTATGGCCTTGAGAGTAGGTCTTTATAATTTGGATTCGCGAGCTTGTTTCAAATATATTCAATGATTTGGTTTCGAGAGCTTGTTTTAAGTGTAGTTTTGAGAGTTTTACCTGGAGAGCTTACTTATAGAGCTTAGGCTTGAGGGTTAAACTCAAGAGTCTAGTCATGTTTATGTTATAAATACTTCATATTACTATTTTTATATTGTAAACACTTTGTATCATTATTTATGTTATAATGAAGAGTTATTTAAAACTGATCATAAGAACATGAATTGACAAAAAACTAACAAGCAATTTTAAAATTTGAAAAATGATAAATGATGCTATGATTGGTTATGATTTACTTCTATAAATCAGGTAAACTTAGGGTTAGGATCCTCACAACTTTTCTTGATTTTCAAGGTAAAAAGAGTGCAACTATGGGTCAACTAAATACAATGTTAAGCATTGTGGACGATCTTCTAATGAAGGAAGATGATTAACTTAAAAGAAAGAAGAAGGATATTGAGATTAAAGAGGCTCTAAAAGAGAGGCCGATGATATTGGAGGTTTCATAACCATTGTCAAAAGCAAAGCAAAAGAGAACATTGTTGGATGTACCCATTAGTTCATTTAAAGATCTTTTTGCTGTGGTTCTTAGGAAGAAAACTTTATTTATGGAGGCGTAAGGTGACTCCTCTTAGGCCGGCTATCATTACAAAGATGACTAGAGGTTCCATAGTTGCTAGAGACTTTTGATGTTTTTGATTTTGCTATTCTTGACAATTATCTCTAGCATCTATGGTAAGAAGGAAAATATTCCTCTAACCACATGAAAAGGAGATGAATATCCTTCTAAAGTAGAGATTTTTGGAGTACTAAAGTAGTTGGTGGAGAAAGAGAAGGGGAAAAGGGGGAGGCTGCTGTAGATGTTTTCTAGAAAGTTTAACTAGCAGCTATTTTGTCAAAAATTGAGAAAGACCTGAAGACAATCAACCTTTAGGTAAGCAGCCACAAGTTTCTCTCGAGGTTCTAAGTTGCTGAAGGGTGAAGGAAAATCTGAGCTCAGTTTAAATTAACTTCTTCTTAGGAATTTGATCCTATTAAGGGTAAACTTTGTCGAACTTCTAATTTTATAACAGATGACCTAAGGGATGCTTGTAATAGAATCTCGAAGAGGTTTTGGAGATGGCTCGAGATCTGAAGATTGTAAGTGCAGGCTAGTTGGTTGCCCATAAGCTCTTGGATAGGTACATTAACATAAATAAAGAAAATTGTGAGAGATGTATATGATGAAAATTTTGTTTTGAAGATCTTCTAAAAAAGTTTATAGAGCAAGATTATATCTTATTGAGAAGAGGGTTACTTAGCTTGATGCTGAGGTAAAACTTCTAAGAGAACAATTTGATGCCATCCCCTACACATGATTGGAAGAATTGGAAAGAAAGGTTAGGTATGCTTTGGACTAAAGGAAGTTTTTTGAAAAGGTGGATAAGTTTATCCTCTCAACAAGATTATGAAGATCTATTGTGTACCAAAGGGGTGTCTAGAAAGAAATTTTTGTATTTAGTATGGAATACTTAAAACATCCTACATTTCTCCGTAGTGTTATGTTTAAATATTAGAATTTAATTTTAATATTTTAAATTTATTTAGGAGTAAAGTAAAATAATATTATGCTACCACAATTCAGGAAATGTGCTTGACGAAGTAATTCATAAATTGTTGATTAACATATTTTTGGACAGAGTTCTTCATGAGCAATCCATCAGTAGGTATTATATCACAATTTTTGTCAGCAACCTTTTTATATTTCTTTCCCCACCCGACTTCATGGAAGTAGGGATTTTGCTGGAAGCTTTGGGTATCAATTGTTTGATAAGGTTTTGGCTTCTTTCCCTTGTGTACAATTGATGGAGAAATGTTGGACACTTGGAGCAGCCATGAAAGGAAGGAGAGGAGCTGCCAGCAGCCTCTAGAGTGCAGTTCAGAAAGGGGAAAGGGAGGGGCAGCCGCAAGCCAGGTTAATCAGTCATTGGATCGGCAAGGAACGAGCTGCTGGAATGAAAGAGATTTGGTTGCTGGAACTTTCCCCTTGGACCACAATACTTTTTGTTTCTTATTTTAACCTTGGTGCTGGATCTCTGAGTAGAGAAGGGAGGGTCAATGATCGAAGCTCCTGTGGCTAGAAAGGAAAAATTGAGGGTTGCAGCTTGAAACAGAGTTGCTGTTTGAGTTAAGAATCATACATGAGGAGTTGTTTTTACAATTGCTGTTGTTCCTATGATTAGAGCTACTTTGTAAGAGTAGTGTTGCTTGCAGAATCAGAGAGAAAAAATATAGATTTGAGTTGTAGCTTTTAGCATCTATGGAATTTTACATTTTAATATTTAAATCAACATCAAGAATTGAGAATTTGTATTTTCAACAAATGAGCATGTTGTGATGTATCGTGCACAATTTAATTGTATATAAAGTGAAAGATAAAGGGAAAATTGAAAAAGAATTTTTTCAGAGGACACAGATAAGTAAATTAAGATAATTATGATACAAATAAGTAATTATATATATATATATATCTTGTTGTGCATATATGTTGTATCATAATATATGATATGTTATGTTATACCTATTTTTTTTTAAAAATTATTAGTATAATCAAAATCCAAATGATTATAATAATATAACGTACCTATAAATAACAATATAATAAGATACAAAATACTAATATTATAGTAATCTAACAAATTCCTCTTCCACAAAACCATAAGATAAAATAAAATATCCAATAATCAATAACTTTTATATTCAAATCAATTCTAAAGCAACACCATCGTAACTATTAAAGTCTAATAAAAAAGTATAATAAACAATTATCAAGTATAATATGACAATTCAATATAGTCACATGTTTATAAAAAATACAAATAATGACATAAAATAACAACTCTATAACTACTATTGATGAAATGTAATAAGATGGATCTTGCAATTGACACATGAACTCTAAAAATCTCTTACTTGGCTACTACTCAACTTCGAGTTTCCTAATCTTGCAAAAAAATAAATGGATGAGTTGAGAGGCTCAATAAAGAATCATTGAGTTATACTATAAAACTATTATGTAATAATCAATAATTGTGTATGTAACAATTAAATAAATCATGTAAACATATGACATCATTTTCTAACTATTATAAAGGTATCATTACCTGTTAGTTTAGTTGATGCATAATTTTATGATGTAACTAACCAGATGTTTAGTATTCTCTTTCTCTTCCTGATTTAATACTCTCTTCTGTCCGAGAGAGTCATAACAAGACTTGGTACTCCTGTCACATCATGTAATCCAAAACTCCTCAAAGTAATGTTGATCACATGAAGTCATCCTATAGAATTCTAGGAGTCTTCAATAACCACACATACTTCTCAACATAAACATAACACATCTTCTCGTTAGACTAAATGTATAACTGTCCTCTCTTAGAAGTAAAATAGTTAACTCCTCTCTTAGAAGTAAAATAGTTAACTTGTCTATCTTTTAGGCGAATGTGCATAACTTATTATCCATTGCATCCAGTTTTTACCTAAACAAATCATTTGCATAACTTATATCATCTTGTTAGTAATAAACTATCACAGCTTCACATTATTTAGATTTCCTCAAATTGAATCTCATATGCAAGGAATTCTAAACTTAACAAACAACTTAGTTTGTTAAGGATCTCACTTAACTCTAAATAAGATTCTTCATGTCTTGATTGACACAATCTAGGGTTTCCAATCTGAGTCTTAATTTTTTTTGGATATTTTAAGGTTTTTATTAACCCTAATTCAGCTATTTAGAATATCTTAATCTATTTTTTTTATCTTTAGTCTTGTCTTGATTTTATCTAGAATTTTATCTAAGTTATTCTTAGTGTTCATATAGTCTTGATTTTTATTCTTAGGTTCAATATATAGTTGATTGTCATTATAATTAAGTCTTGATTCACACAAGTTTTATTAGTGATTTTATATCTCTAAAACAACCCTAAGTCATAATACCCATCCAAGGTCTATCTTGAGTTATCACACATCCCTCATCTCATTATTTAGAGTGTCATCATAGGACTTAAGAGCCTAATTAAGTTACTCATGATTTTATCCAAAGAATATGATTAACCCAAATATTTAGTCAATATTTTTATCTTATGAGTTCCTTGGTTGAACTTAGCATATTTCTAAGTCTTAATACAATTATCTAACCTTCTCTTAAGATTTTAGCTAAGAATTTTATTATCCAAAGCCTTATTTACAATGTGTATAAAGGCTTACCAAAGGATGTTATCTTAGTTAATCTAAAACTTTTTATTATAAGTTTTTTTCTCATAAATTATTTTTAAACCTTTAAATCTAATTTTAAGACAAGGCTTATTTTATATAATCTAGTTTAAATATCTTCTATTTTTTTTTCAACCCTATTAGAAATTAACCGTGGGAGTTTTAAAATGTAAACTTAGCCTTAGCACTACTAGCCATAATCAATCTCTTTGCTTGCCAACTTTATCCCTACTTAACCTATCCTTCTTTGAAGGCCTCGAATCAATTCCTTCCAAATTTTCTAACTAGAAACTAAGGGCTATAGATACCTTAAAAGTCATCTAGGTTTTTTTTAAGGTTAAACTCAGGTTTTATAAGAAAATTGATTATTATTGTTTTAAGCCCTTGGTTCACCCAGTTTAGGTTAGTTATATCTAACTCTTAAAATTTAAAAATCTAAAAAAGATATGGCTAAGAGAGTTTAACATTTTATCCCTCTCATTTTTTTAAGATATTAATACATTTATTACAAAATTTTATCTTTTAATCTTCTTATATTCATTCACTTCTAAATTTTAAGAATCTTATTTATATCTTTATTATGTATTTTATGATTGAATGAGAATAAAGATAAAAATATTATAAATAAAATTAAGAATAAATATAAGTTACAAACTCATTCTTAAGTATTAAGCCCAATCTTATCAAGACTCATGTAGTGCAATTCAAATTTTACTATTCAACAATATCTTTTAATTTTAGAATTTCAAATTTTAAAAGTCAAAACTTAATTTACCTATATTTAAAATTTAAACTTATATATGTAATTCAAATTTCAAATTTTAAATCACAAAAAAATGCATACCTTAGTCAACTAAATTATGATAATTTGGTCAAGAATGTTGGGTATAAGACGTTAATTAATATTATATATGAAGTAAGATGTGATAGAGATATTAGCATTTATATATAATATATTTGATGCTGTGTTCTGAAATATGTTAATAAAAATGCTAATGAACATAGAAAGAAGGTAATGAAAATTGTAATTTGGTTATAAGTTTAATGATATTGATGTGATTTTTTATGAGAATGAATTATGCTTTCCTAATAACATTATTCCTTAAACAGTTACACTTTGTTATTGTATGGTCTAAATGAGTAGGGAGTAGGATGGCAACAAATTTCGTTCTCAACTATTGCTATAAGTTGAATAAACAGAGTTCTATCATCACTATAGGCTGGATTAGCAAAGGTGATGTGATTTTGCTATTGTTTTAGGTTGGATGAATAGTAATGAGATGATATGCCAATGGATTGAGATTTAGATATGAAATATGATGGGATCTCATGGGGCTAAAGATGATGTCCATTTGGGGAAAGTCGAGCATTTATTTTGAGAAAGAAAAGAATAAGTTAAGAACAAGAAAAATGAGCAAAAAATAATGAGAAAAGAAATACTATATAAAAGGTATGATTTAATTATACATATGTATAAACATGAGTTTGATATGTGTCATATTTCAAAGACATGTTTATACTATTGTAATTGATTGATGTCATGTATTTGCTATTATTCTTTTGTTATTATAAATTATATTTTTATTTGTATTTTTCTACTAACTTATTTGTAATTGTCAATTTACTTATTGAACTTGTAAACCTTATCCCTTATTTATATTATAAGGCATGCAATAGATGTATGTAGAGTTAAAAATTATGTTAATAATTAAGGCACATCTTGGAGAGAGAGAATTTGTTGTAGGTATGATTTAGATGTGCTTGTTGTGGATGATCTTTCTGGAGAGTTATGTAGTTGTTTTGCAAGTTGCAACCACTATGCTTATATTGGTATTGTGGTATTGTGATGTTTATATGGTTTTGGCAATAGCTATAATGGTTGTGGATGTTTTTGGTTTTATGTGTGTATTGTGATATAGAATGTTGAATTTTGTTTGAAATGTCGATGTTGTATATGAAGTAATTGTTGTGGTATGTCATTGTTTATGCAGATGAAAAATGTATAACTTTATGAGAAGTTCTAGCCATTTGAATTTTAGATTCTGTTAACATTTTTTATCAAATTATAAATATAATTGGTTGAAAAATATTAGGATTTGCTTTTATTTGTTTTTCTTGGCCTAGTTAGGTTGTTAGTGCTCTATAACTACTTTAAAATTGACTAGTCCCAATAATAAAGTTGTTAAAGACAATAATGGATGGTAAGGCCAGGCAGGGCATTACAATACCTCTTATCTCTAGAGTACTTGGATTCTCCATCCATGAGATTTTATTGGAGAGACCAATTTGCAAAATTTAGTGGACAGAACCTAAGCATTTCAAAGAACTTTCTTGAAGGATTAGTCCTCGAAGGGGTTTTTGTAATTTCTTTAATTTTTTGTTTTGTAGATTTTGAAGAAAGGTTAGCTTAATGAAAATCGAAGTGTTTTCAACAAAAATTATTTACTTTTTTTTATTTCATGATCACGCATTTTGTCATCATATGGGTAGAGTCGGTTTTAATTCCTTGATTGTCGATTGGTGCATTTATCTTGATTTGAAGAGGGATGGCATGTTGAGATTGAGGAGGCACTATGCATTTCACCATTGAATCAATCTATCTTTTCAATGTGGATAATCATTGATGCCAGCTATGTAAGCCCTTAATCTTACTCCCTTTTTTACATGCTCCTTGGTTTTGCTTATCCTCTAGCTTCCTTACTCACTGAGCTTTGTGATTGAAACCTTTTGATTTGTGGCCACAACAAATATCACCATTGAAAGCAATAGCAAGCCAAAGTGGTGCAAAATCAACTTAGCAAAACTTTATGGAAAATGTGGACTTTAAATCGTCGAAGCTATTGGAGGATATTTTCATTGATACTATGACTTTCTACTTCACTCAGAGATGGCCTTATCATTGCATTCTATGGAATAGTTGTTCGATAATAGGCACAATGAAATTTGTATATTTACCAATTTTTTACTTTATTACCTTTTGTACCATTCCAACTATTTTTTGTAGAATTGTTGGATTATTTGGCCCAGTTAGCACCCAATGTGGTAGCCACCTTTTATGCTTTTAATGAAGTCTTGGAGAAGAATAGTCTAAAATGGTCGACCGATAAGTTTTTTTTTAATGTTTAAAATGGTAGATGGTCATACATACTTGAGCTCCCTATACTTTAAGAGAAGGCTCGGGAGGAGATGCTTCTCGACTCCCTCCACTCACCTCGACTAAAAAGAGGTTTTTTTTGTAGCAAGATCTCAATAAAGACTAAATGGGTGTTTCTACCAACCAAAGAAGAAATTAAAGAAATACCCCATTCAAACAGCTATGGCAAAGAAACTTTTGTCTCTTTTTAAAGAATCTGTAAATATGACAAATGTTTGCATTTTTTTCCCTAACAAGACTCTCGATTTTGTTAGCTAAAGAATAAATGTTTGTTGTTAGAAGGCCATTTGAGTAGATAGCTCAAGTGTTACGGTGAAGGACAAGTTTACCAAGTTAGTAGTCTCAAGAGAAAGACTTTTACTGGAAAGCCCAAAAGTGGCCAAGAAGGGGAGGATGCCAAGGAGAAGGTGGCGCCATCCATGACCAAGAAGAGAAAACACATTCCTTCCTCGAAGGCTTTATAGTCTTTAGGGGAAGATGGTGAAAGTCTAGTAACATTAAGAGTCTGAAAACTACTACTTTTTAGTAGAGGAAGGAGAGCACAGCAAAAAGACATTTATACATAAGATATATTAATATTTACTTTGGAGGTTTTCTTGAAGGGGTAAATATGACTAAACTAATTTTGTTATAGAAAATGCCCTTACAATAAGTAAAACAAGTTTCTTCGTATTAGATTCTCTTTATTTAGCATGGTTTATCTCATTAGATCTTTTATTAAATATATTTTAAGTTAAATGTTTTTTCTTTGTAGGCAAAGAAAATTTTCAAACTCACAAAGAGGGTTAGAAATCAAATAAAGATGATGATAGTGCCCAAGGCTAGGCTTTGAGCTTGGGGAGGTAATAATGCTCGAAGAGCTTACAATTGGCATGATAAAAAAAATAATGGGGTTCAAGTATTTGTGAATTACCACAAAGAGTCAAAATGGAAGAAAGAAGGTTGGGTCTCTATGAGCTCAACCATTCCAAAGAACGGGGGTGTTTTCCATTGTATTGTCTTGATAGTGATATTCTCTATGAAGAAGGGTCAAAGAATGCTGCATTATTAGTGTGAATTTACAACTCATGAGAGAAAATGTACTAGCTACCCCTCTATTAACCTCATACAATATTTACGAGATAGGTAGTGAATGTGGAGTGTTACGTATTAATGATTGATACATTTAAGCAATAGGTGAACTGATGGATAGAATGAAAGGATTTTGATTCCAAGTTGATGTGGGAGTGGATCTAAGAAAATTCAAGCTTATAAGTTGAAAGAAGTGGTTATGATATTATTCATTCTACAAATGCTTATATGTAGAAAGAGTGGATTATAGGTGATCATCAAAGATGAAAATTGGGTTAAGAAAGATAGAAGAATGAGGGTTATCACTCACTAAATGAGTTTGCAATACTCATTAAAGAGTTGTACAAGAGAAGGGAAAGCCACTACGCTTTACCTATACTTAAGCTACCAAATAAGAATAAAAAGAACATAACTCAAATCATCAAATTGTATACTTTTGTCTCAAATTTAGGAGCTATTTTTATATGATGTTTTTCTTTAACTATTAGAATCTACTAACATTTATTAACATAAACTTGGACAAAGTATTTAAGCATTATCACTCACTTATTTAAGATAATCAATCACTAACATTGTTTTTTTCCTTCTAATGGAATGTCTAAAAACTCTATTTAGCTTTTCAAAATTTTGGTATTAATTCTTATGTTAGTTTAAAATGGGTTTCATGGGTTAATTCAAAACTAGTTTATATGAGCTTTTATGTCATGCTTTATAATAAGGGCCCAAAATATTGATTTGATTGACCCACACTTGAGACCTTATTATCATCTATTTTATTATTTTGATGGACACTATAAGTGACATCCTTCAACACGATGCTAAGGCCATACCATCCAAGCTTCTCGATCTTCTCAAGCCAATAGTTTGCCAATGATTGATCGTTTTTACAATGTGTAGTGACTGCAACTTCATGAATTGTTCCACCAATAGATTAGCTGAATACATTCTTTGTCTCGCAACTTTAGCAGGTGCTATTCTTGTAAGGCCTGCATCCTAGCTAACATCATCCTTATTTCTTGATCTCTCCCTTACCAAGAATGTTCTTCTAATTCCATTCTTTTGTTTAAGCCTGCTAGCTACTTTTCATGCAAATTTAGGTTTCTATATTCCAGTCTATACATTTGTTAAATTTTTAATTTATATCCAACAAATTATATACCATGTTAAGATATGAGGTGCAAGATTTAAATCACGCAGTATTTTTTCCAATGTTTTTAGCATTTAATTATGCATTAGGTTTTCTAAGAATAGCTCTAAATTCTTTAAAATAATCATTTCTAATCACTGCATATTAGGTGTAATGTAAGTCGTAGGCATGTACTATATATCTAAACTAGATGTACCAAACATTTACTAGACGTGCCTTCTGTTCAACTCAATGGATCATCTGTTCAAATTGACTTAACGTCCATTTAGACAAATGTTTTGTGTTTTTCTCTTTCTTCCCTCTAACCTAGAAGTATCATACATTTGGTTAATGTATCATATGTTGGACCGCTATGTATCATACACAAAACCTCAACATTCCATTTTGTTATTTTTTGTTTTAGCTTTCTTTATAGTTATTCTACCTCACATATGACACGTGAGATCTCATGTATGGTATTTGAAGGCCATTTTTTATTCTTTTAGCCATTAAAATTTTCCAAAAATCTTGTATAAGGTCTTTTTTGTGATAAAACTTGTATATCAAGCATGTCGCATACAATCAATACAAATTAGTGTTTTCTCCCATTATGAGTGTTTACCCATACTCATAGCTTGAGTGTCATTTTCTAAGTTCTCATCCTAGGTTTGTTTGTTTTTCTATTATTCTCCTCTTTAGGATTTCAACTATTTTGATATCACCTTTATAGCCATGGTGTTGTTACCTATTCTTATTTATCTATTCTTTTTATCTTTATACTTATATTTTTTTTCTAATAATCGATAATAATATTATGATTTGCTAATCAATCCATTCCTATAATGATATCAAATTTCTTTATATTAATAATAATTAATTAGGAACCAAAAGCTTTGTCACTAATCTTTATATTCTCCTTGATGTAATCATTTACTGTTATTTCATATCTCGTTAGCAATGTATCAGGTAAAGGTGTTTTTAAAATCTACTTATCAATACCATGGTTGTAGTTAATGTTGTAAAAATAAATGAATGTGATGTTTCACATGTTGAATAGAGTGAGGTTGATATGTAGAAACTTGGTTCGTAACCTTGGTTGTAGCATTAAACATGGATCCTTCTAGATAAGATCCCATACATATAGATCTTATGTCATCTATGTTACCTTTAATAATTGATATCTCGAATACTTATAGATATTCTTTAGCATAATATTTGAATCTTTTAGAAGTAAAACACATGATAGCCTTCTTATATTCTCTCCTATGATTCTTACCACTTTTTTGAAATTAAGAAATTGTTCTACTTCAAGCATTACAATTCGAGATCCTCACTCAGAAGTCATGGTCTTATATTTTTGTCCTCTTTATGAAAAAGATGCCCCTTCTTTGTTATTTGTTGCCCTCATCTTAGTGTTTGCTTAGTCTTGTTATGTCATTATCATTGAACTTGGATTATTTTTAATTAATTTATAAAGTTTGAGTGGATTTAGATGGGACTTGTAGTTGGTTTTATCATTACACTTGCTTGAGTAGTTGATAGCATCCTTTATGTTATTGTTTGATTTATTTTTTGATATTTCTATTATTTTATGTATTATTGGGTATTAAGGACAAACAAGGTATGATAGAATGATATTAGAGCTTATAGTTAGATTAGAGGGTTTTATGAATGAAGATATTAACATAACATGCATATTGCATAATTGTATACAATTAATTATTGTCTTTAATTGAAAATGTTTATGATTTGCATATCTAATATGGATTTGAAACGAGGAAGAGGATTAGAGAGGGACTTAAAATGATTTGAATCTCGAACTAGTGCTACAGGAGAGGATTTGAGAGAGAATCAAGTGATCATAATATCTTTCTATAGTCGTCTTTATCTTCTTTGTAACCCATAGGAAGCCTTAGAGAAGGCTTTCAAGTGAACAGACTTTTTGATTAGCACCATAAGATGAATCTTCTAATTTTATAGGAGGATTTGATCTAATGGCAATCAAAAGCTAGCTTAAACAGATAAACAGAATATTTGATGGTATGACTTATCTAAACGACGGGAGTGTCACTTGCCCTTGTTCTTAATGAGGTTGTTGACTTGGTGGTGGGAACCTTGCTATTGCATTTGTTTCAAAGAGTGGCCTATGTGAGAATTTATAGAAGATTTTGAAAAGTGGCTTGTCTTTATTTGTGAGAGAAAAGATAAGAGAAAATCTTATTATGTTGACACAAGGAGACATGTCAGTTACTAATCATAAGAGAATTATTTACCTTGGTTCATTATGCACCAAATGTAGTTAGCTCGGAAGAGCGATAATTCTTTGTGTTTCGTTGGGATCGAAAAGCTTCCATCATGGTTGCATTAGTTTCTTTTAGAACCACTAATTATGCTTATTAAGGTGAGAATGTAAGAATAATTGACTAAGAGTTGGAGACTCATGAGGCATAAAAATAAGCTAAAATGAAGAGACATATTTGACAACTAAAAGTACAATCTCTTTTAAAAAGACTTTTTAAAAAGGAAAACGTGGCAAATGATTTAATAGATTTGGGCACATCAATTAGGATTCTAGTGCAAGTAGTTACAAGTCTAAAATAGAATGTAGTAGTGTTGTTAAGACACCTCAAAAAAGGAGTGAAAAATTTCATCGAGGTTCCTACCATTTTAGACATTGAAGGTAGATCAAATGTTTCAGTTGTGGAGCATTAGACCATATTGCTAAGGTGTTCCCATAAGTAGAATTAGAGATAGCCTCTCCATCCCAAAGTTTCAACCATGGAACTAGTACAAGAGTTCATGATAGAGGCAACGGCAAGGGACTTATTATAGTTTTAAGTATTACAAGTAGAGGCCAATCTTTAAGTAGAAGTGATCAGTTAGAGTTTATATTATCACACAATAAAATGCTCTTCATTGTATTGACGTAATCACACGTATTATATATTTTCAATAGTTATTAGTTAGTCTTGTTTGATTGTGAAAATCCTCATTTATATCTTGTTATGAGTTTAATGTATTACTTACAAATTTAAAATAAATGAATAATTCTTTGTTAGTAATAATATTGAATCAAAAACATCAACAATAAAAGAACCCTTCAATTATCTGCATGTTTTTTATTGTGACCTACTTAGTAGAGTTAGCCTTTTGTTTGCAACTAAAAACTATCATTCGAGAAATGGAATAACATAACAGTTCTTCATATTAACGGCTATTTTTAGGGGCTTAAACGCTTGGAACTTGCTCTGCCTTTTTTTTAAATGTATGATGAATAGTTTATATATTTGATAAATCAACACTTGAGCTTATTTTGTGACAAGCAATTGTTGTTTCTGCAGGAATTTCCAGTTATTTCAATATTGGATCAAAAATATCTGACTACTTCCTCTGTGATTACAATGCCTTATTGTTCAAATGAATTCTTTGGTATTTTAATTTTAATATTGAAAATTGGCAGCAGCAACATTCTTTTCCACGGCTACGTGTTCTTCTTTTATTAAAATCTTCATCAGCTACTGTGAATTGTAGTGAAAGATATTTGGTTCAGTGATACGTTATTTCTTGTAATATAAAGTTTAAATAATATTCACAGAAACCCCGTGCTTGAAAGCTCCACGTGTCTATTGGCGATGTTGAAACTCTGTCCTTTATTGCATGGTTACATATGAAATATTTATATGAAATATTTTACATTGTAATAATATTTTATAATTGTAGATATATAAAAATACTAACAAAGATGATTTTAAAAATATTTTAGAGAGTGCCCGCGTCGTGTTTTATTCCTTATAATGACATTATTTGCAGCTCAATAAGGAGTCTTATGAAGATTATCTAAAAATACCAATAAGGTATCCAACAATTGTGATTCTGTCCTTCCTAAAGGCTTTCAGTCGTCGACTTACAGTTCAGTTCTGATCTTTTAACTAATCTCACGATGTCGGCCATTAAAGATGGTAGGGTTTCATTTCAAGTTCTTCCTCTACATATTTCACAACTCGGGCATCTGGTTGAACAAACCGTTCCTTTCTATTTCAGCCTCTAACCAGTAGAAGAAGAAGGCAGATGGAGACAATCTATGTATAATCTTTGATCACGAGTTTTGCTTCATATCCTGCCAAGCTATCCTCGAAATTGTATTTCACACCAACAGGTCGCTTTCTAATTTACGATCTTTGGATTCAGTCTTTGTAAGTTTTGGTCTTCCTTGGAGTATATAATCAACAGATCTTGATTGATCACAGATCTCATGTTTCGGAGGTGAATCGATCGATAAGCAATTTTCCGAAACAGATTACTCGGGAAATAGATGAACAGACATGGAAGAGAGGGAGTGAAAGCACGCCGGAGAGAGCAATTTCTAATAGATCAGATGGACTCGGTCTGCGGCGCACAGACGACGAGGCGGCGGTGCTGTTCCCCTACGCGGATGCGGTCGCAGCCGTCGAGGGACGCGTAGAGTTGGTAGGGAGGGGCGTCGAGGGCGAGCCACTGTTCAACGTTGAAGATCGTCTGGGTGCAGGGGACGTGCGGCCCTGTTGTCGTCACCTCCACAGACTTGCAGTACCAGCCGTGGTGGACACCCGCGCCGTCGGATGTCAGGTTCAGGCTACAGATCGGGCCCTGGAGACCGCATGGCCCCCGACCGCTGAAGGCATCGAGACCGTCCCGCTCGAAGTAGTCGTGGCCGGGGCCCATAAGCCCGCCCCAGGAGACGAGATCGGGAATGTGGACGTGGCGGCGGCCAGAGTCGCCGAGGGAGAGTCCGATGCGGGCATCGGTGCCGGCTTTAAGGACGGATCCGGTGCGAACATACGCCGTGTACACGCACTGCTCCTCGTGGCTTCCGTAAGCGAGGGACGAGATTAATGCTGCGAGAAGGGGGAGGAAGACGACGGTTAAGCAGCGAGCCATTTTTGTCGGTGGATTTCCTTCTTTCTGACTTGGTTTCCGCTTTCTCTCCGGATCTGCGAATGTAGATTTCTAGTGTTCCAATTTCTATATGGGAAGGCGGAGGAAGGAGATGGTAGGCGTGGCCATGCGGATCTGGGACGGACATTAGCTAAGTGTAGCCAATCCTATGTCGAATTTAAAATCACTATTTTTTTTAATACTGTATTAATATTTTAAATGATTAGAAGGTTTAAGAATAATTCAGATTTGAAGAAAAAAATATTAAGGTGTTCAATTAATCTATCAAATGCTAAATTATTATTTCATTCTTTTCTTTAAGTGTATAAAATAATGTTTTTATGAACATAAAAATGATATTTGAGCACTCAAATCAATCTTTTTGATAAATTAAGTGGTTTCCGAGCAGATTACAACTGTGATTATGAATTTTCTTTATTCTCCTTCCATTCTTGGAGCCAATTTGAACTTATAGTTGATGAGAGTCTTTTAAAATTTTATTAACATTGTCAATTCAAAAATATTTAAAAAATATAAAGTTATTTTAATAAAATTTACTTATTTATATAAAATCTTTTTTAAAATATTTGTATGAATCATAAGTTCATGAAAGTGAGATGATGAATAATAGTTTCAAGTTATTCCACTGAAAGGGTTTATTTCATAAATTAAAGATTTTATTTGTTGTATTTAAAATTTTGATTTCAAAAAATCCATTATCAAAATGTGATATGTTAGTAGCCAACAGCGGATCGTCGCACATGACCAGTTTTACGATCCAAATTTCTTTTTATTTACTAATAACGTTGAGTGTAATTATAAGACTTGAGCTTTGTATTAGAATTTAATTATTTTTTATTTTTAATTACGTTAAAGGTAATGTTTAGATTTTAAACTTCTGTCACCTCCTTGCTCACACAACTTGGGATTGTTTCTAGTGCCAATTTTGTATTAAATTAAAATTTATCAAATTAAAATGATAAAAAATTTTCACGTTCTACAATGGGATTTATTTATTTTGAATTCAAGAAATAAAATTTTGATTGTGGATGCTAGCAGTCAACAGCTAGAACACAATAAAATGAAAACTATCTCGAACAATAATACTACAAGCTAATTTTAAGTCAATGTTATAAAATATACACATATATTAGCAATGAATAAATTTACAAAAAAAAATCTATTTTTCAAATAAAAAATTCAAATATCCACGACTTCGTATATTTATGGATTTTGAATTTGCTTTGTATGACAAATTTCAAAAATACTTGTTATCTATTTATGAAAAATGATTTTCATTTCCATTTTAAAAATATTAAAATTTATCTATTAACATTTATAAATCTTTTTACAAAACACACATTTTTCAATTTTTTTCAAAATATCTTCTCAATTTTTTTAATTGCAATGGTTATCATCAAACCGAACTTTAGTCTACTACAGTAAGGAATGATCACATTTCATCTTTTTCAAATAAGGAATTAAACAAGTGGGCCTAAAATAATAAAAAGAATGATTCATAAGCCTACTAATGCCCCTCTATTTATTGAAAATGCAATTGATGTACCTATCACAAATGCCCTTTTAAAAAAGCTTGCTTTGCTCTTCTATTTCAACATAACGCTCATGCCAAGCCTAATTACTCCAAATAGCCATGAAGTATATTTAGTTAGTAAACTTTTAAAACAAAAAACACATTATATATAGTATTAAAATCTTTCATTTTTAGCTATTAGTTTTTTCCATTTATCAATAATTCACTAAACAAGTCGAATATATCCACAAAAGCCTAAAAGCCAAATAAAAAGATGCTTCTCTCATCACATCTCTTACCTATGCCATTTTGTGGGTGACTACAATTCATTTGAAGGCATGATACCTAATAAAAGATTTCTAGCATGATTACTTCTATACCATATCTAATACTTAGGCGAATATATTCACAAAAGCGATTAATTGTGTAACCAAATAGTATCTAGTCATTGCATTTTAGAGATCTCATGATATATAGAACTAAAGAAATATTCCCAACTATAGACAAAAAGGAAAAGCACTTACAACAACAAGACCACCACTACAAGAAAGGAATATCAGGCTATATTGACCTCAATATAATAAGGCCTAACTTTGTCATTTTATTTGTTCTTGACATTTGAAATAAATTTTACAATTTAACGAGTGCATGATGCATGGTTTTTATAATTAGTTTTCAAGATTTAAGAATAAATTGATAATCCATACTTTAAATGAGAACTATTGATGCTAAAAATGTAATAATCTTTTAAAAATTTTGCAAGTATGTTATTTATATTAATAATAATTATTTTTTTTATATTTTTCTTCCATTTTGATTTAAGTTTTATTATAAATTTTTTAAGTTTTGATTTTCCATTTTTTTAATAACATGAATGTTAGGTGTGATGTTAATGTAGCAAGGTATACTTATGTGGCATGTTCAACTACTTTTATTTTTTCATAACTATTAAACTAAGATAACTTTAAAATAATTGTCTTGGATGTAATATATGTTGTAATCAAATTAATAGAGAATATATACACAATCGCTCAGTTTAGTACTGGGATGTATTAGGAGTAATTAAGTTATTATGCATTAGGCTCATTGATAAAGTCATTTTTTATTAAGGTGATCGTGTTATTAGGATGCATCAAATGAGAAGAGATGTAGTATAGCATGAAATGGATTTCAAAAATTGAATAGATGCTCTAGCCAAAGTCTATTGTTTTTGTGTTCTTTCTTTTGTCTTAAACTTGATGGTTGAAATAATCCACATGGACAACCATTAACTATATCAGATAACTAAGAGTTGTTGAAAAGATTCTTGATCAAAGAGTTAAACTTGGTTGAGAAATAAAAGTTATGAACTTCAAACAAAAATTCTTGTCAAATGGTATCAAATGCTCTTTTAATCTCCAAGTTAATTATATCGTTTTCCCTCTAAGTTTTTTATTTGATGAGATTATTAACTCTTAAGCAATTAAAATATTTTTAGCCATGTTGCTACCTGTAGTGAATCCAACATACTCTAGCAAAATAATTATGTAAAGTAGGTATTGTAGCCTATTAGCTAAAAGTTTTCACAAAATCTTATCTGTAAGGTTGGTAACACAATAAAGCCTTAAGTCATGAAAGGTACACAAGTTGTTGAACTTTGGAATCAACACAATATGTGAGCTAACAATTTCTTTAGGTATAACACTACCATCCATGTAATATTGTACAATGTTTTTAACATCTAAACTAATGATATCTTACATGTAGTGATAACACTTGAATGAAGCCATCTATGCCTTTTACATTATACTTGTCTAGCTATTGCTTTTTTATGCCAAAAAGTTTTTTTTCTTAGCTCTTCCATAAGATTTTCATTAGCTATGTTGAATTTGGCATTGTCTTCTTCTTTAAACCACTTTCCATGAACTATCTTTCACAACCCCTAACTACCTCTCTAACTTTTTTGATATTTTGAAATATATTCTTTATAATGTTGCTTACCAAAAGTGATTAAGATATAAATTCTAGGTTTAAATCATCAAATAATACACAAATGAGAAGAATCATGGGAGAATATAAAATGACAAAAATTATTGTGTGGCATTATACAATGCCACTTATGCACACATCTGAGTGTAATAGTTTATTGCATGCCCACTAGAGTGTACATGACAATGTGTAAGATATGCTCATATGCTTGAAAGTAGTGACAGGTGTAGGACGTTAGTGTGTATAAGGGGCTAAAAGATGCATAACACACACATCGGACCACAACATGTATGACATGTGGGGCCTTCGCATGTGAGAAACATGTTTTATAGTGGTTACACCTACCACAGACATGCATCATGCATATCCGATTGATGCACCTTCTACCATAGTGTTCAGTATACCAAATGCAGTGCATTGATGTACTTGCTCTATTGGGGAGTACTCTACATGTACATGCAACGACAAGGTGCACAGTCCACGTGTACATTAACATGAGCATGCATGGATGGACATTTGTTATGCATAAATTTCTTATCATAAATATTTTTAATCAAATCTTCATGAAACTCATGAGAAATAAAATAAAATATATTTTTTAATAAAATATTGTACCAAAAACTCTATAAAAAAGGGAAGAATGATGAATGGATCAATTCTAACTTTTTGGGAGAAAATTCAGTCATTTAAGTATAAATTATCTTCCACTTTCTTCTTTAGTTTGTTTGCCACTCTAACTCTAAAAATATCTATTATTAAGGTTTTGGAGTGAGATCCCTTGCAAATAAATCATATATGTAGGTATAAGAGGGCTTTGATTTGATATCAATAACAGGAGTTAAGAAGAAAGTAGTTGAAAGATAAATCATGAAAGGAAATAAGGAGATTGAGGAGGTCTTAATCAAGATAATTGTTTTGATTATCACCATTAGACTTTGAGGATAAGAATCTTAATTAACCCAAAAAAATATAAGTATTAATCAAGATGATGCTAAAATCTAAATTTTCTCATACAATAGATTTAAAAGATAATTCATCAAAAAAAAATACTCTTAATAAGAGAAGTTCTATATAAAATGTAAATTCAAAGATAATTAAAGATGAAGATGACATCATCAATCTTATCACTTCAACATATGAAAATCGATAATATCTTTTCAAGGTAGATGTTATACTTGGTCTACCTAGTTATGATGATATTATGGATATAGAAAAAATTAAATGTATGATTAAAGCAATTAGAGACATTTTTTATACAACTATTCATTAATTGATAAGGTGGTATATAGTCAATTAAAAATGGTGACTCTTATATTAGCCTAATAGAATGGTCATTTAAGAGTTGGCATAAATAAAAAAAATATATGAAGCTAATTTAAAAAATTAATCAAAGAAAAATTTTATCTTATATGTTACATGAATGAAAGGAGGAGAAGTGACATAGCATATGACACTGATAAAAATAATAATTATAAGAATCTACCACTAAGTTATAATAATAAGTTATGAGTTTGAGAAACTCATTTATAAGGTAAAGATATTATTTAAGTACTTAAATATTCTTTACTATCATATTATCACTAAATTAACTCTATTCTTTTTTTCAATCTTTAAAATAAGTCAGCATATTCATGACTATTGAAAAAAAAACAATGTAAAGAAACAAAAATAGAATGACCAAATACTAAAAAGTCAATAAGCCTAAAAATTGTAATAAATAGACAAGTATTATCTAACAAAATATAATAGATAATAATTATCAACACTCAGATAAGTTAAACTCATAAATATTTTTACCAGTGTAAGAAGATGGGACATATAACAAAAATGTTGAAAATTATATCTTAAACTATTTTCAAAAATATTCAAAAAAAGCTTATCAATATTATTATAAAATAAAGAGCTTATGAGTATTATTATTAACACTAGGATTAAAAGAATCTAATATTAAAAAGTATTGTGAAGAGGTTAAACCTAGAGACTATATAAGATTATGATTTTTTTATGAGATGGATTCATAATGACTTCAAGACAAAAGTAAAAAAATAATACAAGATAAAAGTTATGATTAACAAAGACCATATTTAAGATAGACCTTTAAAAGTCTATCAAGTTACACTGAGGAATCCACTTATATGACATTAAGATGTTATCTATTATTGATGAGCATAACACTATCAGTATACGAAGAATAGACAATACTTCCTTCTAACGTGAGATAAAAAAAATATTGAGAGAAGAAATTATTAATGCTAAGTAAAAAGGCTAATAAACACTTACAAAAATCATATGCTACTTATATTTAAGACAAGGAATCCAATTGATGGAATTAATGACAATCTTAACATCTTCATATCACTCAAGAAGACAAAAGAATTTGATCATATAAAGAATCAAGTTATCTTTAAAAAAAGAAGATTATATAGACTTGAGTTATAAAAAGAAGGGACATATGATCAGTAGATTAATTATAAGTATATTCGATCATCAAACATTCTACAATTAAAAAAATCAAATGATGAGACAAAATAACAAAAGTCCTCTAGAAGCACCAAGTGATGCCATTCGTGTGTTGATCTGTGTACAACACACTACTATCTTGGAAGTAGCAATGTGCACGTAACACCACAACACATGTGGCACGTACGAGACCTTCACATGTGTAGCATGCGTCTTGGTGGGTACACTTCCTGTGCATGTATGTCATGTAGCTGATGCACCAATTATTACATGCAGTCTATGTGTATGATAGTATAACAACCATGTTGTGCATTATACAAGCATGCAACTGGGGTGCAATATGCATGAATGTGCCTATACAATGCAAAAATTTTGGATTAATAATTTTTTTAATCAAATCCTCATAAAACTTATGAGAAATAAAATATTATATATTTTATAATAAAATATTATATATTTTATAATAAAATATCGTATCAAAAGTTTAATAAAAAGGAAAAAAGGTGAATAAAATAATTCTATCTTTTAGGGGAAAGATTCCATCTTTTAGACAAAAATTCTCTTCATCTTTATTTCTTCTTTTATTCCTTAGCCATTCTCACACTTCATTTTATTGTTGTGACTCTAAAAATCTATTATTGAGGGCTCAATGTGAAACTTTATATCGATGAATCCAAATGGTTAATTTCCTAAAATAGTGTTAAATTGTAGGCTTTATAAATCTCCCAAAAAATTAAAATAAAGGGCAATTTGATAACTTCATTCCTTGTTTTTTGGAAGTCTTCCTTAACTAGTGTTATAGCATAAAGTAGTCATCAATAGAATTTGCCTTATTGATGTCCAATAGTTTTGCTGAGTGGCTTCAAATTGGTCTAGTATAATGACAACAAATAAAAGCATGATCTAATGAGTCTTCATTAGAACCATATGGATGTTCATAAGCTAATTAAAAGTTGAATTTGTGTAAGGCTTTCAAAAATGGTGGCAACATATAATAAGATTTTGAGTAGAAGTTTGTTGTTTCATATGTTCTTTGAAAGTTTTAGAATCACCTTTACCTCATATTGATTCCCAAGCCAATTTAATAATGTATTTACCATCAAAGTTGGGTGTCTATGAACAAGACTTTTCAAGTTTTGAGAATACCTTATGTTCCATTGTAATGTGCTTTATACTTTATATGCCTTTTTAGGTTTATATGGATGTTATTATTCAGCTTTACAAGATATATTTAGGATATATAAAAATGTCTCATAATGATTTGGTAGTATGAACCTTCCAATAAAGCTTTTTTGCTAAAAGTAGCCATCACTTCTTCAAGATTTTTTAGACCCAATCTATTTTCTTCCATCAGGTAGTTTACTTTATTCCAACTTGTCAAATGATGCCATAACATTCAATTAAATCCCCTCATAGAAAACCATTCATAATACTTTCTATTCATTGAAGAATTCTTTTTGGAAATTAAGAGATCATCAAAGTGTACACTAAAATTGAAGCAAGACCATGTTTAATGAGAATCAACTCACCACCCATATATAGTAATCTTTAATCTTTCTTCTAATCAACAAGCTTTTTAAATCTTCTCTAATAAATATTAAAAATACACATCTATTTTAGAAATATTTAGAACTTGTTATCATCAAATAAGACACCATAATTATGGGTCAACAACACAACAAAAAATTATATGTGAGTTGAGCATTTATGATATAAAAAGATGTGTTGTAGAGTTTTGTATCATTATATATAGTAATTTGTATCTAGGATATATATACTAAGATCTTATAGCTATTATACATGTGCACTTATTATAATTATTGTTTTTTATACTATGATATAACTTTATTTGATAATTTGAAAAGTTTTTTAGAACTAAGTGTTATCATTATGTCTTGCTTGAATGATTTAGCAATATCCTCTATTTATATTTATACTATTATTAACTTGATGTATATGTTATTGTATGTGTTTTCAATTAGAAAGGATAGATATGATATGATACACATGATGCTTCTATTTTTACACAAACTTGCAACTCAACAATGCCCCTATCTACCTTTATTACACCTATTTTCATGTTATATAAATTCTAAAGTGTTAGAATAGAACAAAACTTTTGGGGTTCTTTATTGAGCAAATTATCTTACCTTGGTGACTTAAAAGAGAGCTAAATAGATGGTCTTCTCTTAGATTCTATTTGGTAAGTGAATTTATACTTATCTCCTAAATGTTTTCATCTTCAACTTTCATTATTATGACTTCATTCATTCTATTTTATTAAAATTATTTCAAAATCACTAGTATTTCATTTATTTTCACCTTGTTCAAATTTGGTTTCCCCTTCTTATCACTTTGGGGTATTGTGGCTTCGACACTGCATCTCTTTGTCTAGCTTGCCTCTACGCACAGTTGCGCACACTCGTACACCCCTTACATAACAACATGCACTTGCCTACATCACTTTATTCACTTTTAAGATACTTATAGTACTGGACACCACTTATGTGATAGTTTCTCTCCTGTGTTCACTCCTATAACCCAATCGTGCTAATGTGTACCTCTCATAGACACATCCATATGCTAGATCAACTCCCTTACAGAATGAACAACACCTAAGACCAATTCTTACACAATTGAGTTAAAATCTGGAAATCTCTTTGTTTCTTTTTCTTTCTACATAAATGCGACATTATCTAAATATGTATTATCTTGCATATATGGTTATACAATTTTTGTTTATTGAGTCTATGATATTTAACTTAGTTTATTTTTTACTAATATATTTCAAATAATTTGAACATATGCCACAAAATTATAAGAGAGAGTAGAGGTACAGATAGTTTTTATAACATCACTATTTTGATTTATATTTGTATAACAATGTATGAGGAGTTGCACATTTGAAGATTCATGATAATGACTTAAAAAAATTAAATCATAATATAATATTATGGATGAAATCCATAATGTGCTATATTTAATAAAATACTAAAATAAAGAATAAATATATTATGAGAAATTATTTATACCACATCTTTAATCAACCAACATCATTGGAATTTTTAATATACGAAAGTATAATATTAGCAATTGTTTATGCAATTTATTAAAAATTTGTTTTATATAATCAAAATCTCTTTTATTACAAAAATGCATATTTAATGTAATTGAGCCAACATTTTTGTGATGGCTAAAACTACGAGTGACAAATTGGTTTAATAAAAAAGATTTACCTTTTGTCACACATATTGATATTTTGATGTGAGGATAGCTATGTACTTTGCTAAGTTATGATAAGTTAAAGAATCTATAAATGAAAATTTCTATTATAAATTGTTATGATATGAAAAAGCTTAAGAGACATTTTGAATTTTTTCTATGGGTGCAGCCATTGAATTATGAGCGTATTATTTCATTTATATGTTCATTTATAATGCTTTTTTAAATAAATTTGTGCACATATAAAATAATTATAATGCACATGGACTTGTTAAACACAAAAAAATATAAAATGACAAAAGAAATGGTATGTATGTTTTGACCTTTTATAAGTAGATTAAATAAAATATGTGATTATTGTTTTATTTTCAAGTACATGATGTTCTAAGTTAGAAACTTCTCCCTTCTACAATGAATGCTTCCCATCATAGAAAACCTTGACATCTAATATGTAAAGAATCTCCCAAAACTAATTTCTTTAGAGCATGTAACTCTATTTTCTTCAAATCAATCTCTTTACTCTCATAAGTTTTTATGTAATTGTTATGAGAGATTACATTATTAAACCTATTTTTCTTTTCTTTTTGGTTGATGTAATTGGCTACAACTTTAGTGAATGCCACTTGCATGATCATAGACTTCTCAACAATGGAAGCCTGAAATATCAATTGTCATGACCTTTTATTAAATTGGATATGTGGGAGTATAGATGTATATTTTATCTACATTATTCATTATGAGTTTTTTTTACACTAATGTTTTCTATGATCATTAATAAGGATCATAATATGTACTCACACCATTTAACCTGCATCACTCCAACTATAATAGGATGGGTATAATTTGCAAAATTCAATCCATAAAACAAGAATGAATAAGTAAAACCCCTTCAAGGACATATCAAATTTAAGGTTAACATAATAGTAGCCATTCTAACTTGGTAATCAAAAAGCTAAACATAAAAGAAAACCTAAATCTAAAGAAAATGCTAAGCCCTCATAATGGAATAAGAATGAATAAGTAAAACCCCTTCAATGACAAATCAAATTCAAGGTTAAAATAACAATAGCCATTTCAACTTGGTAATTAACAAGTTAAACATAAAAAAGAAAACCTCAATCTAAAAAAAAAAGCCAAGCCATTATCATGAATTATCCATAAGTATTTTATGATCCCTCCTTCATCCAACAAAATGACTTATCTCTCACCTAGAAGCATTAATAGAAAAATTTTAAATGTATAAAAATTAAATATTATGTTTATTTGAACTTCAAAATTGTACAAGTTGTGCACAAAAGGTTATTAAGCAATGTGGTAGAGTAGGTATGAGTAATGACAAACAATTGCATAATATGATAGGTATAAGTTTACATTAATTTGACCAAAACCCATTATATTCTCACTTCTAATCATTGATTATTTAATGAGTATGAATGATGTTTAGTGAATTTTGACATACATTGTGATGCACTTAGCAAAAATATAATCCAAAGTTTTGTATTATTTGTCATATATTAATGTTGTTTATATATCCATTAATAACTAATCATTACATTTAATAAAAACTCTTCACTGTTAACTGCATAATATTTATAAATTCTGTAGTAGTGTTTTTATTCATTGTTCATTTTTATAATATAATATTTTGACTTGTCTTCTACAGTTTTTTTATGATAAACAGGCGTCAATGATTAATCGTTTATTTACTTCTTTTCTAAATATGATAATATTTTTTTTTTAAGGTGATTCACTCATACAAATATTATACTTTCAGAGAAATAAATGATTTGCATAAACTTTATGCTTAAAAGAAAGAAGAAGAACTGTAGGTTTAGTGATATTTATAATGTGTTGAAAAGTCAGAAATCCATGCCAACTTTGAAAGCAATTGACAAAAAAATTTACAACTTCTAACTAACTTCATGGCAGAAGATTAGTAGGAGATTAATTAGTTTATTTTTGTTGGAGTATGTTTTTTAGTAGTAAGAAATAAAATAAATTATTTCTTTTATTTGTATTTAAAAACTATATAGGAGAAATTATTTTTTCCTATGTCACTGAAATTTTATGCTTATTTTTATCATATTTTTCTTTTATCTTGAACTAGTTGGTTAAACCAAACATCACTTTAGTTCATTGAATTCTTTGTTTGCCAAATGCTAGTATTGTTTAATTGCTAATGGTAGTCAATGGACCACATTTTGATGGTGGTCACTAGACCACATATAAATGGTTGTGACTACTAAAAACATGTAAGTATATAACAATAGGAAATATTTGTTGGATTGTTACTCGTTTGGTTACTAGTTTTTATTACTAAACATTTAATCTTGTTATCATCATATTGTTTACAACCTCTTATTTTTATCTCTGTCTTATTATTGAAGCCTTTAAAAGTCTTAATCTTTTAATTATAATTATAAGATAAAGGCATTATAAATTTTAAAAATCTCATAATCAATCTCATTTAAAACTATCATTCTTTTTTTTTTTTGTTAAAAAATTGTATTTTAAAAAAATAATATGATAAATTAATGAGATATCATCTTTAAATTTTATTTATTTTGTTCATAATGAATATAGTCATCTAGCTACTTTAGATGTATTATATTTGTGAGATACATTTTTTTCTTATTGTATAATTAATAAAAATATTTGTCACATTATATAACCAAGAATTGTGTGAAGTGCATTGCCTTGCTAAGTGTTTTGTCATTTTCACATTTGTTCTCTTCCTTTATAGATATTTGTCACTTCAACCCAATTGGCTATTAAATGTGGATAGAAAATGTATTGAAATGAGAACACAAAAACATCTAATAAATTGACATTATTGATCCCTACATAAAGAAAGTGAATTTTATGTTAATTTATTGATAAGAATTTTCTTTCTCATTCAAAGTAATGTTATGCATGCATAATTTTCAAGAACTTAGGCAAGATAAACCTAACATTTAATAAAAAGAGTTATCATTCATTTTTTTTGTCAAATCAAGTTGAACACAACCTTAGAAAGTATGTGGTCATTGTTCATCCTTTCGTACCTACTTATGGCCTCATTGAATCATTAGGACCCCAATTCAATCAATTCTAGCCAACGAGCAACAGTAGCAATTGTTGAGCAAAGAACAAGTCCTTGATTTGTTAATAACTGATGTTTAGTTAGCTTTCTCATCAAGTTAATGCACAGTATAAACTTTCATATAGTCTATTTTGCTTAACAAGAAGTATAAAAGTAAATAAGTTAATTAAGATTAAGTGGCTACTGATTAATTTCTCTCTAACAAGTCTTTCATAAATTTTTATTATGATTGAATAGAATTTTAATAACATTCAAAAGTATAATTAAAGTGAGAAAGTCAAAGTGAAATTGGGCAAAGAAAATAACTTTGATTTCTCATAGTTGGTGTGATGCTTTTGAATCCTAGCTAGCTTTTTCCGTCCACTTCGTTAATGATATGAATTCTCATATAGTCTAATTTGCTTAACAAGTAGTACAAAAGTAAAAAATTTGATTAAAATCAAGTTGCCTTTGACGGTCTTCTCTCTAGTAAATCTTTGGTTGAACAAAATTTTAATAAAATAGCTTCGTATCTCTATGAGATCAAGTAATTTTTTATATACATGATATTTGAGATGTAAGTTTTTGTAAAGTAGCTTAGGTTTCATAAGAGCTATTAATACATGACTCCTATCATTTGATCACCATACAATAAATTATAATTTACTTAGCTTTTTTATATGTTTAACATTTACTTAAATTATCAAAAGATTTTTAAAATAAAAAAAAAGAATAATAGATAATATGAATGTAAATTATTTTTTATGATTGCGATGAGACATGAAATCTCTCAGTTCTTTGAGTTTTAGTTGTCTATTATATGTATCTAATAAGTAGAGAAATAAAAGAAAGAGAGAGATAGAAGCAAGGACCTTGGCATCAAAAGCATACAAGTATCAAATGCTTGTGGATGAAAGAGGCACATAATGAGCTTCTTTCCAAACATATAAGAAAAGCAAAAGCTGGCTTTAGGCTGCCGATCAACTTCCTCTTCTCCAATCAAACAAAGAAAAGAAAAGAGAAAAATAAAAAACAGTTCTCCCCAAGCTTTATGCCTTGCTTCTGCGTACCCTTCTATGGTTACTTTTCCTGGATAGAACTGTTGGATCTAAGTCAAGCTAAATCACCATATGTGAGTTGATCTTTTGTTAGGAGGAATTGTGTTATAATAAATTGATTTTACTTAGATTTCTAAATTTCTAAATTAATTAGTATGCATATGTTTGTGTGTAGAATCAAATTTAATTTAAATAATATGAGAAAGAGATTAAGATGATGGTTAACAAAAATTTATTAAATAATAAGTTAATTAATGATAAATATGTTTAAAATTTATTATATTTAAGTATTGTTTAAAAAATTATATATTCAATAAATATATTATTGATAGATATTATAGAAAAATTAAAATAAGTTTTTAAAAAATAAGATAATTTTTTTAAAATATTATTTTACAATGATAATAATTTTGATGGTGTCTCCCTTATGAATTAAAGTAGTTGAATAACCCGATTAGATTTACTTTAAGTAAGTTGAATTTTTTCACACATGACAATCACTTATAAAAAGAAATTTTGATATTAACTTTCTATTTATATTTTTTAATCAAAAGATATTTTTTAATAATATTAAAAAAACTTTCAACATATCTTGAGAGTTTAGAACAAACAACCACATATCATGATCATTTTTTTTAAACAATGGATTTGATATAGTTAAAACAAATTGTACAAACATCAAAACCTATTATTATTAATATAGAAGGAAACTTCAATAAAAAAAAACTCTTATGATAGCACTGAAAGATAATACTAAAAGTGTGGTTCATAAGTTAGTGCAATTTAGTTTGAGTGATCGTTGTAGCTTGTTAGAATAATGTCTCCCAACTTCGACGCATGACAAATTTTAAATAATTATATAATGAGAAGGAAAACTAATTGAAAAATTAATCTAAATAATCTTTCATATAATAGATAAAATCCTGATAATCATGAGTTGTTCAGAGGAAAATCGTTCTATTTTATCGTCAAAATTATTTTTAATATGTCCAAATTTTAGCAAATGGACACTTCACAAAATTTAACTATCATTTTTTAAAATTTTTATATTATTTTTTTACATAAATCCTTACATCTATTATTCTTCTAATCTTTTATTAAAATTTTGTTTCACCATTTTCATTGAGCAAAGAACAGCTTGTCTTCAGATAAACAAAGTTAGGTAATGTATTGAATTCATAGTTTACTCGAATAAATATTAAGAGAAAGTACAAAAATTAAATAAGAGACAAGAACAAAAAATATCGTAAGAAAGTACTTAAATTATAGCTCAAATACATTAAGTTACTCTTCTTCATGACATGTGACTTATCATCACTTAAATACAAGATATTGATAATTATTAATATATCATGCAACTAGTGATTAAATATGTCACCAAAACTTTAGCCACATGGAGCAAAATGTTTTATAACATCACAATTAAATCAGTGTTTTTATTCACCATTAATTGAATAATTTTTTTTATTTAATGTAGCCATAAAAAGACAACATATTAAACCAATGAAGAAATTATTGTGATTGTAATTTGTAGCCTCTTATGAATATTTCAAATCAATCTAAATCTTTTATACAGATTCGACCTACGTTTGACTCGACTGTATAAAACTCATAATACATTTATTTTTTCAAGGAAAAAAAAAAGCTTCCTCACGTGTACATCACGTGGGATTCTGTTCCTTGCCAGGCTGTAAACAGCAGAGAAACTCAAAGCTGATGCGCCCCGCATTATTAAGAACAGAAATCTAGTAATCGAATTCGCTTTCACGAAGAAGTAGATCATGAACCACACATCAAGCTTCGGAGTTTGTACAAAATTATGATGTAAGGCTATGGATTTTTCTTTGATACAATCCTTCTCCCTTACGTGGACCAAAGACAGCACGACGTGTGTTCAATTTCTACCATATCATTGGCGTGTATGTCATGTCTATCATTAAATGTAGAATTGAATTTTGTCTAATAAAGTTAATAAATATTAAACTGATATTTAATTAACAATCTGGCAAATGAAGGTGGTCGATAAAGAATTACATTTCTACCCCAACTTCCTTCCTTTATTTACGACTGCTCTTTGATCAATGTCGCTAATCTCATGCTACCACAAGAAGGGTTCCTCTAGCCGGAATTCACCATAGAGGTCATCGGAAGCCGGTAACACCCAGCTGTTCCTGATTAGGTGTAGTGGAAGGTCTGGTAGGTCGAAGAGGGCTTCTTCATCGTTGTTTGTTGAAGATGGCGTGGTCGGAGGCGGAGCGGATTCCAGCGTCGTGTGGTGGTGGCAGGGGGATGAGGTGGAGCTACCGAAGGTGGTGGCGGCAGCCTTAGCGGCGGCAGCTTGGATGTCTTTGGGGGATGCCGTGGCGGGACGGGGGAGGACTCTGGCGAGCTCCGGGAAGTTCAGGTACGCGGCGTGGCCCTTGATGGTAAGCGAGGCAACGTCGTGGGCTCGCGCCGCCATCTCGGCGGTTGGAAATGTGCCAAGCCAGATGCGCGACTTCTTCCTCGGTTCACGGATCTCGGATACCCACTTACCCCAGTTCCTCATCCGCACGCCACGGTAGGTCGGATGCTTGCCGTCTCTGCTTCTTTTGCTGGGTCCGACGTGGCCACCGCCGGCGGTGGAGTCGATGGTGGCTTCCTTGTTTCGTGCGTCGTCGATGGGATTCGACGCGCCGAGGAATCGCGAAGGAGAGGAGGACGACGACGACGACGACGAGGTTGAGGAGGAGAAGAAGGAATAGGAGGGAGAGACGTGTTCACATTGCAGAACGAGAGGTCCCTCCATGAGTAAGGAGGAGAACTTTCTTTGTGGGGAGCCGGATGTGGAAGTGGTTGCGGCTATTGAAGTCTAAGGTGCTTTTATGGGTGGCAATTGAAGGACAACAAGCGAGGAGGGAAAGACAACGATGAGGAAAAGGAATTAAAGAAGACGATGGGCCCATTGAGAAAAGGTCCAACATGTTATTAACGTTCTGTACCAAGTTTAAAAAAAATAGAAATACTTTATTTTAAAAAGAAAAAAATACATATTATAAAAAGTATAAATTTTTCATATTTTTTATTTTTTTGAAAAAATTAAATTTCAAAACAATATAACTTAGAATATTTATTGCATATTGATCTCAAGTCATCAACAATCTATGAAGTTCATTTTAATCTCATAATTAAGCAAGACTAACAGATTATTATATCTAATTCAAATTAAATTAAAATTATAAAATTAAAATTTTTTAATCATTTTTATAATTAAAACGATGCATTTATGATGTTTTTATTTATATGAAGATATTTTTTTAATGTTTACATATTTCACTAAATGTATATCAAGAATATGTAATAATTGTAATAACTATCTTTTATATGATTCTTTATTTTGTATAAATTAAAAATCAAAATTTGTAATATTTTGGTCATAATTAAATCAAAGAGTTATAACTTACTAAAATAATTGCATTCTAACACAAAATGGTAAGATTTTTTAAAGTACATTTAGATTAACTTAAATAACAATTAACTCACAAAACTTCTAAGCATAGAAAAAAATTTGATATGATATTTTTTAATTTTTTAAATATAATTTATTCTCTCTATTCATATTTAAATACTATTTAATATTTAGAGTTATCTATTGAGCTTATTGCTTATTATTTGTTCTATTTATATTACAATACAAAGAGAAATAAAGAGACCAAAATGATAATAATAAGAAATAATTATTCACTACAATACTTTAGGATATTGTGTATTATAAGAATATTATAAACTAATAATATATCATATTTTGTGAGATATTAAGTTATTATTATACTTAAAAAAATAGGAATTAGATATATTATCATAATTCACTACTTGAAAGATGGTTTGTGTCATCAATTTTTATGCTAATACACTAATTTAATAATTATTTGATGTAGTACATGTGGGTGTGATATTTATACTATAGGTATTGTTTGAAAATAATGATATTCATCTAGAATAGCTAAAAATCACCTATATTGACAAGAAATAAGCATAAAGTAATCTATGATTATCCAAATAAGCATGAATGTTTTATGTACTACTAGACTTTAGCATCTAACTTGGTTATAAGATTTGAGATCTTAGCATTAAAAAACTATTGTGGAAATTTTAAATTCTTTAAACACATCCAAATAAGTTATAGAAATCCAAGTTAAAATCATAAAAACATAAAAAATATATACATAGATATAATATAACATATCCAAAAATTATATATAAAGTAGGAATGTAGGTCAAGAAAGTGTGATGTCTCTTCAATAATGGAAGTGAATTTGCAAACTCCAAGATGAAGTAATGAGAATTTGGATGCTCCAAATCACAAGTGCATTCTTGATATAGTCTTTAGTCAATCTTATCAATAACAAATAGATTGGAGATTTGACCATTATAATGTTACTAGGAAATGAGGCACAAAAGAGGTAAAGAAATGTTACAAAATGATGAAAGCTTCCACATGATGACTCTTTGTTCTACTCTTCTTTTTAGCTCTCTACCAAAAAGTATATACTTCTACTTTCACTAAATCACTTTTCTGAATTTTAATCTAAAAAAAAACCATAATCTCAAAACTTGTACAATATCTCTAAAGTAAGCTACATACACACATATTAAAATGATTATATCAAATTTTTATTTTATTTAGATCTCATTGTCATCATCTCCAAGGTCTTATCCTATATTACGATTTATGATATAAACTTAATTATCTTTTACTTAAAAATAATTTTCTTATTTTTTTAATACAATGGCTATGCTATTAATTGGTATTAGTTTATTGTTCATTAGGAGCTCTTACATTTAGGTATGATATCAACAATTTGCATCAAAATTTTTTAGTGCTTAGAAGTCTTTCTTATTAACAATCAAGTTATTGATAAAAAATAACAACATTTTTTTATTCAATCCACCTACTTAAATTAATTATCTCTTCATTTGCTTCAACAAAAATGTTCAAATCTAATTTCTTAAATTCTTCTTTTTGCATGTTATGTCTTATTTATTTCTTATTTTTCTTTTCTTTTTGTCTTACACTTTTCACATATTCATCTTTTTATTAATTGGACTATATTTTTTCTTAATATAATTTTTTGTTTATTTTATTTTATTTATTTTTTATTTAACATCTCATAATTATTTAAACCTCTGCTCATAAGCATGTTATAGTTGGCCAACATCATGCCATGTCATATGCATTTGCACATGAAGGCCTTGCACAATGTGTTGTGATAGTAGCATCCATACATCCATCATGCATAAAGCATCAATCATATTGGTATACATAATCTCATCATATCTTAATAAATCTACCTAAGTGATGCTTGAATATTATAATTTTATCTCTCAAAATAATCACTCCACATAGAACATGAGTGATTTCTAAATATTATAATCATATCATCTCTCAATTCATCCACTTTATATAGAGCAAATATATGTTCAAACATAATATTCTTATCATCTCCAAATATCAAATCCATGCACAATTTACTAGTAAAATCTCAAATATAAATTGCATTACCATCTTTCCTTTCCTTTTGTTACTTGCATCACACATCAAGTACAATTTAATCAATAATAATTTATTCTAGAACTTATTTTATACACAAAAATATTTCATTACAATTTTCCTTCTTTGTGTATGATATGTTAAGCACAACATATTATAAATTTTTATTTTAATTCAATGTGACAGAATGTCTATTCTTTGCTTATAGACCACCAAAAATTGTTTAGCATATTATATGTTATTTATGTTATAGCCTCAGAATTCTAGCTTTAACTTAACAGAAATTCTTTCCTCAAGTCACACATTACTATTTGAACTTAGAGTGTCGTCCATTTCCAGTTATGTATGATACACTAAAGTCTAGAATCCGTTATTCACCAGTATATCACCCATTCTATTAATTGTATAGTACCCATGAAGTAAACATATTATATATAAAATACTAATGTATCAAATATTTTTTCTTAAGAAAGCCAGTTCCTACTCCTCCCAAATTGAACATATCTATCATGCCAATCCTTTATTAATTACCAATTTTACAAACAGACAAGTAATTATAAAAAATATGAAAAAATTATTTCTTTTAAACGAGAAGTGGCTGCATTACTTCTAGTTCTCACTTTTTTAATAAATATTTTCACATTACTTTAATAAGGATATCAATTTGGGTATAAATTTATATACTAGAAAACTATCAATTCCCTTATTTATCTTAATCTTTACATATACATAATGGTCAAATAATAAGTATTTACTCATTCACATTGTCACACAAATCCACCTTTTCTGTGTGTTACTAGCATGTCATATCATGAAAGTAGATGAAACAACAAACACATTACACATTATCCAATAGATAATTCCAAATAATAAATAATACTTAAAATGAAGTTAATAAGAATAATCAATTTAGAATAAATTAAAATTAGATAACATCATGGTATTAATAATATATTGTATTGCTCATGTATATCCTCATATATATATATATATATATATATATATATATATATATATATATATATATATATATATATATATATATATATATATATATATATATATAGTTCTTTTATCTATTTTATTAATATTTACATATTCTTTTTTTCTTTTTTCTTATTTTTCACATTTTTCATCTTTTATTTTCTTATTAGAGTCAAGTTTTTCTTATAATATATTATTAGTCATATCATGTCTTATATCATGTGCTAATGTCTTATTTTATTTTTTTCTTTTTTCATCATAGCCTTGTTTGCTACCAATACCATATTTTGTTTCTTTCTTCTTATTTAATGGCCCAATTTATTGCAAGAGTTGCATTCAATTTCTTTCCTTTTCATTCATGGTCTAGTTTATTATTGACATTATTTTTTTCTTCATTTTCGTTCATGACCTTTTTTACTATCAATATTATTTTATTTTCTTTTTTAGTGTCATTTTCTTTTTTTTTCATGACCCAATTTATTGTTAATTACTTTTCTTTTTCTTTATTTTTCTTTGTAGCTTGATTAACAACTAGTGTCATTTTCTTTTTCTTTCTACTTTCATGTCTATTCTATTTTTTTCTTTATTTCATACTTCCGTTCTATACAGAAAGAAATAAATTGATATATATAAATATATCGATTTTGCATGTATAAAAACCTACTATACATTATCATTTCCTTTGTGCCTTGTAATCATGATGTCATGATAAATGCATTTGCCAATACTTTCATTTTATTTCAATTAAATTTTTTACATATATTTTAGAATTCCAAATTTTTCTACTTGAGACCTTAATGATGGGTTTCTTTTCAATATTTTCGTTACTTTTGATCCCTACATCACAAATCAAATGCGTTTTTCTTAATCATAAGTTATTTCATAATTTTACATATTCTTATTACATTTCCTAATATTTACTTTATTAATTCTTTTATTATAGTATTATTGTGTTGTACTTTCCCAAATTTGTATCATACAATTAACACACATCAGTTTCTTTTTGACCATCCAATCCTGCTTTCAATCATTCCTTCTTAAGTAAATTATATCATATGATCTTGGTATTATATTATATGATGAGGTCTAGGCATCATTTCCTAACTATTGCATCATATTATTGTATCATTTGAATTATTTCTCTACTTACCCTTGAGTATATTGTGCCATATTAAAAAAGTTTATGAAGCAAAACTTAATTTGACTTAATAGAACTAATTGTGTTATTCTAAAAAAATATATTTCTATCATATGATTCTCACAAGAAATACTATTTTAAGTCTTTATGAATTGATTATATTGTATGATAAAAACTTTCGTACAACATGATAACCCTACAAACCACATTTCTTAAGCTAAAATCTATTATTCCATTGTTAAAACTCTACCCTAGTTTTACGTTAATAGTAGCTTATCACAACAACCTTAATCTTTACACAAAAAGTTTATTTATCCAAGTAATTTAAGATGACTACACACCAAAAATAAAATAATAAAGGTGTTGTAGTGCTTACTAAATTTAACTTTTTATTTAATATATTTTTATTCTCCTATACTTCCTTTTCCTACTCTTATATCCACAAACTAGTGCAAACCTTGCTATTTCATTTTCTCTGCTTTTCTTAGTCTAACTACCCTTATTACACTAAAGTTGTAACATCCCAAAGGATGAAGGGAGATTTGGAGAAGAAAAATTATAAATAAAATTAAAGATAATAACTATGTTAAATAATAATTTAATATTTTAAGAGATTTCAAAAAATTATTAATTTTTTCAAAATAAATTGTACATTGGAAAAGAAAACTATCTCCTAAAAGAAGGGAGCCAAAGTTGCAAAATAAAATATAATTGTTTAGAGCACGACACCAAAATGACAAAAATTAGAGGTCTTTAGATGATAAACTAAAATATTAGAAATTCTTTGAATATAATAATAATTTAGTTTTATAATTAAAATTAATAAAAAAAAACTTTAATAAATACTAAATGAGTTACAAATTTATGAAACAAATTACAAAGTAAAGACCACGAAAAAATTTAAGATAAAATTGCCTTGAAAAGAATACAAAATGTAATAATCACAAAAGATGTAGTAGAACATTAAAAAAACAAACTAATTATCAAAATAAATAAGATTTAAAGTTATAAATTAATTAAAGAAATATTAAAATTTAATGGAAAGTCAAGGTCATGGAGTAAGACTTTTTGAATATGGCTAGCATAATTTTGGGGGTGAAATTGGCTAATATATTTATAAATTTAATAGTTATAAGGATTTAAAATAGATAAATAAATAAATCATAAAACTAACCTTAAAATACTTAGTTGGTAAGATGATTAAACCCAAATGAGATAATTAGATTTTAATTAAATTAATTATGCTATTATTTGAATATTAATTTATATATTCATACATGCACACATACACACACACACACACAGATATATATTATATATATATATATATATATATATATATATTTATATACATATATATCCCTGAATGGCTATTATGTAGCTATAGAAGCTTCCAAAATGTTAATGGGAAGGAGCATCATTGGTTTAATTATAACATCTCAAATATGAAGAAAAGTAATTTTAATAAAGTTAAATCATAAGATATTAAAGATAAGAATATGAGAGAATTATTTATAACTCTAAACAGGGAGGAGTAGTAAACAATGATGAAAATAATTAAGATTTTGGTTAAAAAAAATAATTAATAAAATCACAAAAAATTAGAAAAAGATCATACAATATGATGGTAATAAATCATATAATATGATATGGATATCAGTAAGAAAGATGATTTAGAGAAGATCATTTTTCAATATAATATAAGCCATTATATGTTATGATATAATAATAAGCAAAAGTTGAATAAGATCATATAGTATGATAAGAAACATTGTATCCATACCATATTATGCTAAATGGTTGTGCCGTCTACGGTTGTAATATGAATTGGTTCATAAGATGAGATTTTACCATAAAAAAATAACAACAAAATCATATTAATGAGATTAAGTAATATGGAATTAATGAGTTTGACATGCTAAGGTAAGGTTCCAACCATAAATATGACTGAAGAATAATGTATAATATGATTAAGAGAGATAATGAACTTGAGAGAATGGTGAACATGCACAAAATTGGTCTAAGGATTGTACAAGAATGACTATGACATCGTATAAGGCCATTGGTGCATAAAAATAAATGATCAATATAAATAATGCAGTATCATATAGCACAAAAATATTAACATACCAATACCATTAATTGAGAATAAAAAAAATTAACTAAGTCCAAAATGCTAAGTAAAGGATGGACACATCATGGATTACGATGAGCATTATCATGTGAGTATGACCACTTGTAAAATAATTATAGTAAATGGGAATTATCAGGATACGACATAAGAAAAAAGATTTAGGATACATTATAATAAGGACAATCATAAAAGTACAAGATAGGGTGAATGTCTGAGACGACTAAGCATGTACAATGGATCATATCAATATCATCAATATAAATAAGTATAGATGATAAGAGATCTATCCAATTACACATTATGAAGCTAGGTATTGTGAAACTATGATGCAAAAAAATTGAAAATATTTTAAGATCCAAAATGATGAATGTTTGCATAAATAATCATAAGAAGAGTTTAATAAAAGGGAAACTTATGAATTTACATGAAAATGACATCAAAAAAATGAAAAACTAAAGGAACATAACTATTGGAGGGACATGAGCAGATGGAAAATGCAAAAAGATTTTCTTCTAATGTAAAATAAGTGAGGCCAAACTTGGGAAATATTTTTTAAGAAAAAACCATGTAGTTAACTTTTACCACTTATGTTAAAGATTAGGAAAAAGAGAAATGAAGTGATTTCAAGAATTGAAAAGGATCCAAGAGGAGTTGGTTGTAATATAAAGAAAAAAAACTAAGAAAAAAAGCTCTCTAGTATTATAGCAATCAAGAATTGGAGCAAATATCTAAGTTTTATTGAGACCATTATGTAAATTTAAAAGGTAAGTAGATCTTTTACCTATGTGCATATGTTTGATGTAATGTGTAATATTAAGTTAGAAGACTTAAAAGATATGTTAAAATGTTATATGAAAGATGCTTATTAACCTTGATTTCAATGACATGTATCAAATAAGTAAGCTTGTACTTTTTTATATATGTTTGATGTATTGTGTAATACTATACCAAATGTCTCAATTGATATGTAAAAATGTTATTTGGAAGATGCTTATTAACCTTAATTTTAATAATATGTTGTCATCAATTAGAGGATGTATCTATAAGAAAAACTTGTACCTATTTGTATATACTTGTAATATGTATTGGGCTAGATACCTTAGTGTTTTATAAGATGTCAACTTGAAAATGTTCAAAGAGGTAAGGCATGCTTGAGAGATGATGTTTGACTTATGATCTTACTTTAAATATATTTAACTTTATGAGATGATTAAAAAAGGAATCCATTGAGAATATTAAATAGCAATATTCCTAAAACATGATCTTTTAAACATATGTGTGTGTTGTTTGAGCATGTGTGATGTGTTGTTTTGATTAAAATTTTCTTTATTTTTATAATTATGTGTTAATATTCATAAGAGGCATGTGCAAAGTAAAACATTATTATGATAATAGTCACAAAAAGAATAAGAAAAAAAAAGAAACATACTATTATAATAATAATCACAAACAAAAAGAAAAAATAAATATAAAAAGAGAAAAGAAAAAGGTTTTGTGAAAGGAAGGCAATGTTTAAAATGAAAGAATTAAATTTTATCTAAAGTGGCGACAATGCATTCCAAAATAATTGGTTCTAAAATGAGTAAGCGAGGCCTTCGTTTAGGCTATTTAAGTTTAGAATGTTGTGTTTCTAAACATACCCAATTTTGTTTATGAAAAGGATAATTCCTTAAGACAAACCTTAAAGAGATGAAAAGTTGAAATAATAATCCAACACATAAATATGATAAAAGATAAAAGTGATAAAGAATTATATATGATGATTGGCTTTGCTTTCATTATTCATACATACATTCATATGCCTATCTTATATATTGGAATAGTTGTAATTGACCAATGCATATGGTTACCCAAATATTATACTTTTTTACATATATTTACATATATTTGAGACTGAGCTAATGTTAGTTGACTAATACTTATTTGGCTTAATACTTTCGAGTTAAAGAAAGATATCACATGAGATTATAAGAAAGAAATGAGATATAGATTATGATAATATGTCATAGAAGATGATCATTTATTAATAAAAATATTATTTTCAAATTTTTTGTATTTAAGAAAAACTACATATAAAACCATTAATATTATATGTGTATGTGGCTTTAAAAGAAATGAGTAAAACATCAATATTTACAAAGTTGTAAAATTATTGATTTTTATATCACTTTCATTATCAATTTACAAAGGTTGAAAAAGAAATTCATTTGATATTTTAAAAGAAAATTTGGCATGTTTTCAAAATGTACACAATGAGGAAAAGATAAAAGAAAGAATTTATGTGGTTTCACTAAATAAAATATGGGAATGGTTTGGTGATAAAGAAAGGTGATGCTACATCAACTGTTGATAACACTAAGAATTCTAACCATTCCAAGGAAGTTAAACCACCAAGAGGTGTTTGTTGAGGAAAGGGAGACATCATTGAGAAGATATTTAAGGGAAAAATCAACTGCATGCATGGGTTCAACTTGTACGAAGAAGAGAGAGGAGGAAAGAATGTGTTTTTGGGATGGTGCTCTCATCATTTGGTGTGAAAAAAAAAGAGAGGTAGTCAAGAGGAGAGAAGAAGGTAACTATAAAAAAGGATTGTTATTCATAGAGGAAGAGGAGGAGGTTAGAGTGGTTCATTTCATGGGAGAAATGGGAGAGTACTTGAAGGAAAGGAAGAGAGAGGTGTGTGATTATTAGCAAAGAGGAGAAAAGGATAGCTATTGCCTGGACGAGAGAACTATTATTACTTATTGAGTGGCAAGTCATTGTTGTTAGGAGTGAAGGAAGAGAGGAGGGAGGAGTTTCCAACATTAAGAAAGAAGAAGAGGAGAAGAGAGAGACACAAGGAATAAGAAAACAAAGGAAGAGAGAGAGGGAGAGAGAGTGAGAAATATTTAGGGAAACAAAAAAGAGGGATAAGGGCTAAACTAATGGGATAGGAAAGATATAAAAAAGCCACATGATAAAACATAAAAATAAAAAGAGCACTAGGAAAAGGAGGATAGCATCATAGGGAATAAATAAATAAATAGAGTGAGAGGAAGGGAAATAGTTTAGGTTTTTTGTAAAAGGGAAAATAATTGCATAAATTTTAGAGGCATTGGGGGGCCAACTAAAAGGAGAGAGAGAAAAAAGAATTATTATGTGGTCGTGCTTAAAAGAAAACATTTTCTATGAAAGGGAGAAAATTGAAAAAGAAAATAATTGCCAAGCAAGTAAAAAAGTGGAAGGAAGGAATCACACTTATGAAGGGATTTGTGAATAAAATAATATTTATTTGGAATGATCACTATAATAGAATCAAAATAAATAGGCTTTATACTTATATGTATTTTTTTGATGTAATGCTACTTATAGTTTAGTGAACTAGTGAGAAATGATCCAAACTTATTCCAGATGGAGGCTGATTATTATACATGCTTATGTTAGAATGTTTACTAATGATTTCTTAACATCATATTTACTTATGTTTTGCTCAATATGTCATTTGTTTATGTTATCTCATCATAATATGTTTATTATTTCTTAAAAATGGCATAACCTGCTTTTAAAATGTGAATTTTAAGAACAATCACTTAATAAAAAGGAATAAACTATTGATTGATATTAAAGAAAATAAAAAAAGGAATAAAGAAAGAAAGAGTAAAATCAAGAGTTGGTTGAAAAGTATAGGCAAATAACTTAAATAACTTGAAACTTACTATTCAAAATGATGTATTTTGAAAGTGTGGTCATTATCTAAAATGAGATGTTCTAGAGATGATAATCTAACTCATTTTCCAATGACATGTATTAGATTTGGAACCATCATTCTAAACAACATATTTCAAACATGGAAAGTAAAAGAAATTGAATCACTAAAGGACCTTGTTCTTGAACCAAGAAAAAAAAGTAAAAAGTGAAATAAATAAAGAAAAGAATGAAAGTGAATTCACATGATTTTTAAAAAATGGAGATTTGGTGTTTTAGAAAAAAAATAAAAGAAAATTTGATATATACATTTTTCATATGTTATTTACATGTTATGTTGTTTGATCTAGGCCTAGTATATAGTATGACCTATTGCACAATTTTTGCCACCAAGTTATCAGTTGTTGGCTCAATCTATAATTAGTCTAACAATTGTAGATCAAGAGTGAAACATAGCATAGAATTATAGGAAAGCAATGAGAGATATCTTTTAGATCTCTTGAGGATTGCCTACCTATTATTATCATTGGTACAACTACTGTGCTAATATTTTATTGTTATCTTAGATGATGGACATGTACTACAACTTTATTACATTATGTTATTTAAAATTTGTTTTTAAAAGAACAATGAGAATAATGTTTTCTTATAGAATTTAATAGTTTTTTATTTAAGACATTTCTAATGTGAATTTAAATTATAAAAGTATTTAATTATTCTCATTATGTTCTAAAAAGGTTTTCAAACTTTAAGCATGAAAAAGGGTTTTGAAATAATTTTGTCATGATTTTACTTTAAAAAATTGTTTCTAAAGAAAAAAAGAAGTGAAAGAAATAGATTATGTGGCTCGGAATCTAAGAAAGATGGACTATAGTTTTTGGTACCTTCCTCCACACAACTATAGAGATCAAGAAAATATAGTATAAGTTGCTTGTCCCTTTGTTATATAACTTGTTATACACACACACACAAATACATACATATATAAATTTTAATTTTTTTATTCACAATAGATTCATTTGAATTTGAAAAATTCTAGACCAAGAACTAATAAATCCCTTTTAATAAGCTCTTCTCAATAATATGCTTACTCTGGCATTTTGAGCATTCTTTACAAAATCTCACATCTTTTGGGAAAATAAAAAAGTATTATTATTATATTTTGGCATGAAAATATAAGTTTTAAATGGTGATTAAGAACTATATATATATATATATTAATCATATAATTACAAGATTACAAACTAATTACATACGAGGGATACAAATATGACAAATAAATTATTACAATATTATAAATTTTTTTAGGAAATTATTTTTTGTCTTTTTTGTGCTTGACATACTACATGTGGTGTATCCTTATTTCATATATTAGCTCTAAAATTTTTATTTATCAAATGAAACTTAACTATTTTTTGTTTACAATCATCCCTACCTTAAAGTTTGAATCACATGTCTAATGCAGTAATAAGAACCCACAAATGAAACATTAACTTCAAGTTAACACAATCTCAATACTTAATTCATCTTTTTATTCCTTCAATAAGCCTATACTTGTTTCTTTCTCTAATAGCGCTTCCATAAGTTTGATTACTCACTAGTTCAATTACTTCCAATAGATTTCATCTCTTTTGTACTCTTCTTGCTACTAGAATCCATGCAATACTTATTTTTAATTAAGTAATCTATTTTCTTCTTATTGTAACCTTAATTATAGCACCATTTATTTGATATTAATAAAATTATTATATTATTATTTCTAATACTTTTTTAAATTTTTTTATAGATCAAGTATCTTAAGGATTCATATATAATTCATATGGAGAGCTTGATCAATTGATCCAAGGAGTATAGTGGAGGTGATCGAGTATAAACTATAACTAGTATTAAGAGAAACACATTCTTGAGTAACACAAGGAAAAGACATTTATTAAATAATTTCTATTTTGATAGCTTATTTAAACCTATGACAATTATTTTGAAGAACTTATGATTCGATGAAATTTGATATAGAGTGTTTAAATTCTTTAAAATTATCATTATAGTAATGTAGTTTTTATTTAAGACATGCATTTTGTTTAAGCTAATTATTTTTTTAAAACACTACATAAATAGTGTGTTTCATCTTTTGTTAAGTCCAAATAAAGTAGAAATTAAAATGGGAATAAACTCATTAAAATATTGTAACATCTAAGACCAAAGATGGTAACGACTAATGACCAAGTGATGTCTCATGAAAGGAATCATTTCATAAGGAGTAACTCTTTAGAAGCTTATAGGTGAAGTAATATAAGAATGACTTGTTCTATATTTGTTACTAAGGGATTGACTCTGGTGTTTATATAATATATCATAATCTTATGTTATTAAGATGCCTTTTGAGCACAAAACCTACTTTAATTGATATAAAATGATTCAAGGTAATAATACTTCAATATAATGAGACTAAGTTGTCATATTTTATATCTACAATAATATCTTTTACTAGTTAAATTTGTTTTAAGAATAAACTAAGCAATAGTAAGTGATCTTATAGCACCTAAGTGGAAGAAGATAAAGAGTAATCACTGAGTGATGTTATAAGAAAGGATTCACTAGACAAAAAATAACCCCTAATAGACTTTAAGGTAGAGGTGTATAAGAATAAATTATCTCATATTGATCACTAAGGGATTGTTCTTAAAGTTTATATGAGGTTTTGTAGTCTTAAGATATTGATATGTTATTTAAAGGAAAACTCTACTTAGATCAGTATCAGATGACTTCAAAATATAATATCTCAATATAATGAGACTGAGAGTTCACAAGTATGTAAAATATGTACTAATCTTAAATTTGCGATTGGATTATCATACAATACAATTAGTTAATCTATGGATTGGGTAGAGAATTGTCTTAAGCAATAAATAATTGAAATAAGACATTATACTAGTCATACATGCATGATATTTTTATCAAAAAAGTATTTTAAAATCACTAAGCATTGTATTATATTATCCACGCAATTGTATTTATATGATATATTCATTAATAAGATCAAATTGAGCAATGTTAAGTGCAAACTAAAAATTGTACTGCCTTACTAACAGTGATTGCCCAATAAGTATGATTAATTTAAAGAGTATTGACAATTGAGAACCTAAACTATGAGTGAGAAATGATTTTTTTCATATGAGTTTGACAAAATATTTCATAACAATATGATATCGCTTAACTTACGATAGTTGAAGGCTTAGATAATAAACTAATGTTTTAAGTTATTCTAGAATGACACACTTGTCTTAACATTACATGCATATTTACTTAAGGACTAACTTTAGACTTATCCAATGAGTGAATGGATTTGTCTTATGAGTACAATATAAATTATCAGATAAGAATGAATAGTTATGATATTTGAAATGAGCTTTTTGTGCAACACATCATAATATATGATCTGCATCACACAATTCTCTTAAGAGCTTAGAATCATTGAATTGTACTATTTGTAATTGTACAAATGCTTTATTATATAAAGACAACCATTTGATAACTAAGAAATGAACTAATTGGATGAAAAATGATAGATAGGACAATGTAATTAGAGTTTAATCTTACTGGTATAATTCAATGAATCAAATAATATGCTTAGTTTAGAATGTAAATAATGACTAGCTTAGTTTTTTTGTGACATAGCTATTAAAGGAGGTTTTGATGTTATTTGAGCACTTGGAAAAGGCTATATAAAGGTGTCCAAATTTAAGAGAAGGGGCTAATGCTTAACTTGATTATTCTTGAAAAATATCATTATTAGATTCATCATTTCTCAATAACAAAGGAAGTATAATAATGTAATATCTAGCTTATAACATTTATCATAATCTTCCTTCATTGAGCTAAGTTGTATTATAGTCTTAAATTACTTTCTTTGAGCTTTATCTCATATTATCCCTCATTTTTTTTAACATTATAGTAATGTGACTCATGCTTAATTATTTATTTGGTTTTAATAATTTTGTATTATGCCTTACTTCGATCTCTTTGTCCAATTATTGGGAGCTTTTATTTAATATTTTTCATAGGCTTTGTTAAGTCAATGCTATAGGTTTTATTAAGTATTATAGGCTTTTATTGAACTAGTGTTTGTAAGTTTTTATCAACCTAATGTTGTAAGCTTTTATTTAGTTAATGTTTTAAGCTTTTATTTAGCTAATGTTTTAGTGTTGTTGCTTAGCCATTTGGCCCAAGATAAATGTAGATCTAATATTGGATTAAGCCACTTAAAAGTTTTTGTACATTTATCTTACCTGCACTATAACACATAAGTTTTATAAAGCCTAATAACATTTTATAAAATAAGTGTCATGAGAGTTAACAAGATTAAGAAAATTAATTTATTCTATTATGATATTGATTGAGTTATTGAGTTAGCTTGAATTTATATGTTTGCACAAGTCACCCTCACTTATGGGCATCAAGCAAATATATTTCTATCATTCTTCACTCTTCTCTCTTTTTTCATGATCAACAATGCTACTAGGAATATGTGTGTGTGTGTGTGTGTGTATTCAATTTATTCTTTACACTATAATTATAATTATACTTTGAAAATTTCAAACAAAAAATTAAGATGTTTATTTTAATAACCTCTTCTCAATGATATGCTAACTTTAGCATTGAAATCATCTCTATAAAATTTCATATTTTTTAAAATAATATTTATTTATTTTATCCTTGAAACATATACTTTGCTACATGATTAAATTCTAAGTTCATGCTTAGTAGTATAAGTACAGTGTTTCAAAGTGATTAATTCAAAATATAATCCAATGACATCATAATAAGAATATTTTATAATTTTTACTATGCTTGTACAATGTTTTGTGTTGATTCTCTAAGGTTTTTGTGGTATCAAGATGTATGTAGAGTTCTTCATAAGTATCAAGATGTTGTATATTTATAATTAGCTCCCACAAGTTTAGACTTGCTCTACACCAAATTCATGTGTTTGTGTTGGGTCTCAAGAAGTTACACTAAGAGTTGGAGTGGAGAGGAGGAAGGTTGAATTGGTGTTGTAAGATTTAAAACAAATCTTTTTGAAAACAGAAAGAACAAGTAAAGCTTTCTAAAACTTTTCTTTAAAGTACTACTCCCTTTGCTCAATTTTTTTAGATTATACAAATATTCAAGTTGAGTTACATTTAAAGTTGTAGCAAAGTAATAAATTAAGCTAAAATAATAAGCAAGATAACTAAGTGCAATAGCTTCACAATATTTTTAGGTGATTAACTAAACATCAAGCTTATATTCACTCCCAATATATCCACTTGAGCATCATTGTACCAATCACTCTTTTATTGTAGTCAAGTGAAGAAACATAAGTACAAGCTTAGGTTTTCATGAATCAATCATAACCCAAATCCACTCAACATTATCTGGCCATGAGTTTTACTAATCCTCTCCACATTAAGCTACCTGGGGATAAAGCGTAGAGACAAATCAGAAGTACAAATATAAAACAAACTTCTTAACCAAACATGAACTTGATATACAAATTTAAGTATGATAAGCCAAAAGAATAATAGGCCAAATATACTAAGAATCATGAGATAAATTTCAAGATCACCAAATCTACAATGGATGGAAAGAAAATAGACAAAATGATGCAAATCGACACGCAGCACAAACCAACATGATCGTAAGCTAGATTGTGTGTGGTGATTCACTGCAAGTGTACCAGAATGTGTGTCATAATGCACTTATTGAGTGCTACATATGAAAGCATAGATGCACCTTAAACCTAAGAAAGAAGTGCTAAAACAAAAGGAGAGAAAAAAATCAATAAAACATGCTACACATGTTAACATGCATTGGAAGGTGCACCCACATTTTCCTACCTTCAAGTGCCACCTATGTCCAAGGGACACTGACCCCAAGTCACAAGCATTGCAAGTGCTCAATAGCTACACTTACCGCCCACGTGCAAGTACGCACTAAGGTCATTGATAATGTGTGACATGTGCGAGATAGCTGCCAGCTACCGCATGAAAGCCGCACATGTAGATTATATGCCCAGATAGAGGTAGATGGCTCACAAAGGCCAGGTGTAAAGGTAAATGCATCCTTTTTTAATTAAATATTATATCTTTATCTCTATATAAAAGAGTAAGAATTATATAATTAGAAAAAAATAATTTATAGTTAATTCTAAAGAAAGAAATTTAGAGTGAATTTTAGAGAGATAATTTTTTAATAAATTTAGAAAAATAAGACTAGTTATGAGAATTAGAACTTTATGAAATTTAGAAATCACTTGAATGAAATCTTCTTAAGAAATTTTATCCTTTGTAGTAAAATCAATCTTTTTCTTCTCATTTTTCCTTTGTTCCTAGCCATTTCATGCTTCCACTTCTATTACGACTACTCTAAAAAAAGTCTGTTGATGAGAACTCGAGACGAGAACACCCTCGCATATAGATTAAGAAACTTAAGAGCTTTTTGGTACATAAAGATGACTAATGTATGTCTTTTTAATGTTTCCTTTGTTTTCTTAACTTCAAGAAGTATTGCAGTGAAGATCTCATTGGTAACTAACTCTCCTAAAAATCATTCCAAATTAGTGCGTCCTTTGATATTATTAGTAATTGTTTTTTCTATCTTGTCACCTTGCATTTTTATGTTTTTTGAATTTTATTTATACCAAACATTCCATAGAAATCATAACAGAAGCTTTAATGATTTACATAATTGCTATTTTTATTTTTATATTAATTTTTACCTAGCCTTTAAGGACTTTTGTTCTTGTTCATGTAGTTTTATATCATTCTAAAGTCTCATGACTAACTATTCATATTGTCCTTTAAAATATTAATGTGTCATAAAAAAGTTTTGGTTTTTCTCTTATATATTAGAAAAAAAATATCATTAAACAATCACATCATCAATTAAAATTTTAATATATCATACAAATATTATTAGATAATATTATTATATCAACGATCTTATTCATATTGAACTAATTGTATAGTTTGATGGGTCATATTGTATAATTTGATAATATTTTATTAATTTATTACTTAATCTTTAATAAAAATTTCATTTTATGAAATTATAATATTCAATATTAAAATAATATCATATAAAATTCTCATGATTTGTATGTTAAATAAACCACACAATCTTTATTAAGATTCTAAACCATTTGATTTCTTAAATACAACCCAAGTGAGCATAGCATATTGTTCAATCCACATATTATACCACCCAATTGTCACAGAGCACCAATAAAACTAAAATCATATAGTCTAATTTCTCTTTCATCAAATTAGCATTGTCAAAAGAAATTTTATATTTAATAATTAATACAACTTTTGACTCCAATTAGATTCTAACTTGAATTCAATTCCTTCTTACATAATTTTAGATTGATCCCATGTGTTGTGTGAGTGGGAGAAGTGAAGTGAAAGCTTTTATAGGTGGTAACCTAAAATATAATCCTTATATATACCATAGAGTGAATAACCATTTGAACTTTAGAGCACATGCTTCCATCTTCACATAAGTTGTTGGATGTTATCATGTACAAGTTTGTTTTAAGCTCTTATCACCCAAACCATGAATAGAGCACAACTTCATCTACTTATTTTTTTGGGTCAATCATAAGTCACTAAATAGTTACGTTATATCACAAAAATGATATTTAAATAGCTTATTATCATCAAAATATTAAAAATATATTATGGCTCATGCAGTTCAATAATTTAACAATTATTTAGTTTATTGTGGTCTAGATATTCATTTGGACCATAATATGCATTTTGCTACATTGCTCTAAATAATCATAATAATCTAAACCATAGATGCTAGTTTGTACCATACTACAAATGGATAAGTCTAAATAACCATATGGGGAGCTTAAAATAATTACATTAGATAATTCATTTGAAATTGCTCCAAGTGATTTAATGAACCATACCTATTCGTTTAGTGAATTACGTTTAATAATTGGGTCAAATTTGAGTTAGTTTGTTTTCTATTTTCTCTGCTTTTTTTTTGGGTGCACACTATGTGTAATGCTATATGTAATGTTATACCCGGTAAAATTTTATGTATTTGATCTTTAATAAATTAATTGTGGCTTGGATGATTTCGAATCGACAGTAGGATGAGCCAGGAACTCAATTGTAGGCTATTGGAATTTCTGAAATCTTTTGGGAATTTTTCGGAGCACCGAGGAATTTTTAATTAATTTTTCCTATTTAATTGGATTTATTAGATTTTTAGAAATTCGAAAATCTAATTAAATTAAACCGGAAATCGTTTTTTTTATCGCGCGTGAACCGGACCGGAACGGTTCAGCGGAGGCGGAGGCGGTTCGCCGGGTGAGTTTGCGTGTGCGTTCTAATAAGCGGATCGGACGGTCGAGATCGGCGGGTGAGATCGAACCGGCTGATCGGGTGCTTACCGTGTCGATAGCGTGTCGACAGCGCGTATTGTGTGCTTACCGTGTGGATAGCGTGTCGACAGCGCGTATCGGGTGCTCACGTGTCGAAAACGTGTCGAACGCGTAACGGGTTCACCGTGTCGGCCCGGGGTATAAAAACCCTCGCGAAGCAGCGAATAGGGTTTCCGTTCGACGGCGATAGCGAGGAAATTCCCGGCGTACGGCGCGTGATTCCGGCGGCCTGGCAAGGGGCTTTTTGTGCCCGGAGATTCACGAGACCGAGGAGAGTTGATTGAGACCAAATTCGTTCGGCGAGGAGCTGCGGCGAGCTGCGGACGAGCTTCACCGTCGCCGGCGTCTTCGAGGTAGGAATTTCAGATATTTAAATTAGATAATTAGCAAATTGAAGCATGTATTAGTTTGCAAATCTCTATCTAAGCATGCGAATGTGATTTTTGAAGCTAATTGTACAAATTATCGAAAATTGCATGTTAGGGTTTTCGGGACGTTAATTGTTTCGCCGAAATTGGAAAATTACCAAGCATGAGGATTTAAATATGCCACTTTATTCATGTTAATATGATTGTATAATGCTAGAACTATAATTTCGTGAATTGTCAACATGAGGATTAGACGAAACTGCTCGGCGGAAAACTTGATTTAAACCTTAGGAAATTAGCGACATTATTGGAACATTAGGATAGTACGAACATGTTCTCCTTGTTCGCAGTCGCCGGAAATCGACGGAATGATCGTATTGGTCGGCTATTGCGGCGGCTAGGGTTTCGCGGACGACGGGCGAAGGAAGGAGACGAATTAAGGATTAATTAGGGATTAGTTGAATTATTAAGAGAATAATAATAATATTAATCATTAATATTATATATAAGCGTCGGCTGAATTTCGGATTAATAACTGACCGGCGGGGTTTGGTTCAGCATGAAAGCCCGAACCGGTGGCAAGATGCGATTCAGGGGATTCGGCGCGGTATAGTGATTAGCAAAATTTTAAATTCGGGGAATTATTCCGAATTTTGGAAAAAATGGATAAAATGCAAAATTTGATATTTCAAATTTAGGAAAAATTCGATAATTGAGTTTTAGGAATTATTTACATTTAGAAAATTCAAGGAAAATCAGAAAACTTGGAAATGAGAAATTTCGAAAATTCTAGAGATCAGTGGGTAAAGAACAAATTTCCTGAAGTGGGAAAAAAATGTTATCACTGATGACAGTACAGCTGGAAACAGTCAGACAAAGGTATGGTACACGGATGCTACCAGAACAGTCAGTAATTGACAATTGTGTTGCTTTGATGGCAACGACATGGATTGAGTCAGTTTATTCAGTATTGGCATATTTCATGGATTGGCATATTGGACCGGACTACTATAGACCCTATATGATGTTTTAGGGTAGTTGTGGTAGGTAACTGTGCGGTTCGGACTTAGCTTCCACAGTATACATGTAGACTGGTATACGCCTTGTTGTACCTGGACACATGTTGCCGAATCTTGGAGTTAGAGATTGGCAATGACTGTAGGGGCGTGAGCTTCTATGGAAGTTGTTGGTAGAGGACTCCTTGGGACGGTGGCTGAGTCAATCTCTCCTGGTCCATGTGTGTAGGCCTGCGCGCCTGAGGGTGGCAGGGGTGTCTCGCAGTGGCTAGCCAAGTGTGTAGGCCTGCGCGCCTTAGGGTGGCAGGGGTGTCTCACGTTGGCTAGAGATTATGTGACTGGATCTGTCTGTAGTCTCCAGGAGATTGATTGACGAGAGACACTGCGGTGTCGGGTGCTTAGGCGCCATGCGTGTTTCGAGATGGGCGTTCCCACTGGCACGTTGCCTGGTAGCCCAGAGGAGAGCTACTCTGGTGTGACTGGGGTGGCTGTGGTTGGTCGGAGTCTGGGACTGAGAGTGCCTATCCACCGTACATTGTTATGCTGTATTCCTGTATTTTTGCTATTATCCTTCTCTTGCATGTGAGTTTTACTAGCTGACTTTCCTACTGGGCGTAGCTCATTCCCGTATTATATATTTTCAGTGGCTCGGCAGACTTGACGCTACCGGATTAGGTGGGATCGTGGTCAGCAGGCTTGTGAAGGATTTCTGATTGGTGATTGTCTGAGATATTCTGGTTAGTTGATTGTTGCTGTTGGATGTTTCAGTGAGACTGTTATTCTCATATGTTACATATAATTTGAGGGTAATTCGGAATTATGTATCTGGATGAACAATATTACACTTGTGGACTTGTATCTTATTCTTGTAATGTAGTTCTATTTACTGTCTTATCTTATTGTCTTGGAGTATGGTGAGTGGAGTGCTACATTTATCTGTGGATGTTATATATCTTTCTGTTTGATGGTGAGGTCATTACATGACTATGGAACTTAACCGTGGGGGTTCAGACTTCTATTAGATCGGTTCTCCTACCGGTGTGGGTAAGGAGTATTTGGTCTAGTAGGAGTAACATTGCGCGAGTCCATCTGTTAACTCAGGAGTCATGAACCTGACTTGACGGTGTACCCGGGAGATGGGATCCACATTGTTAAGGAAGGTAGGTGTGTAATGATGTGTTATATCCTATGTTTTCGTAGGCTGCTCAGGTTGGTATGGGACGATCTGAGCTGTCTATATAAAAAAAAAAAAAAAAAAAAAAAAAATGTATGCCAAAAATCAGCCTAGGAAAAAATGGGGTGTAACATGTAAGCTCATGTAATCTAGTTGTAATGTTTTTATCACCATAGAAATGAGATAAAAACCTAGTTTCGTATAGCTTAGTTTCCTAACATAACTCATGAGTAGTTTGATGGAGTGAATCCATCTTGGCACAAGACTATTGAAAGTTGACTTGATTCAATGGCTTGAGATTATTGTGCTATGAAGATCAATTTTATGTTTTGCAACATGATTGTTTATCCATTTTATCTCAAATTTCTTCTACAAGAACATACTAAAATTTCTACCATTTCAATGTTCTTTTTAATTTTCAAAAAATTTACAAACAAAATTTGTATTTTTCTATATAATCCCCTTATTATGTGAATGTACCCAACATTCAAAAATAGAATTATAGGATTTCTACAAAAATCTAGAATTTTTATATTCACAATTTCATACTTTTGCTTCAAATGAAAATCATTCAATATTAAAATTGATGGCCCTTGGTTCATCAAAATTTGCATAACTAATATGATATGATTGTCATAAATAAATATTTTACATTGGAGTATTGATAAGACATACTAGAGGCTATCAAATTTGATTGTGACTTTTTACTAACCTTGTTTTTTAGGACAATATACGCATATAATTATCTCAAACGTCTTTAAAATTAAAAGGTTTTATTCTCTTATTTTGGTGACCTTTCATCAGTCTTCTTGAATTTTGGTATCATGTTATCTATTTTGTTCTTTATTATTAACATTTTGAAAACATATAAAAATTATTTTTTACTTTTTATACAACCAAAAGCAACCCTTTATCTTTTTGGAATCAAGTAGAAAAAATAATTTTTATAATTAAATGGAAGGATCAAGTAATTTATATTTCTTTTAAAAACATGTGTATACAATATCAATGGTTAACAAATTTGTAATAATCATTTTTTTCAAATAAGATAAACATAAAAATCAAAGATTTAATAATAATTATAACATCTTCAAATCATGTGTTGGTTCTCTCTATCCCAATAACTCTTAATAGTCAAATGAAGTACTTTTCTTTGATCTAAAAATGTTAAGCTAACTGACACTGGCTCAATAGCAAATGCATATACATATATGTAAAGAAATATAATATTTAGATAATCGGATACATGGTCTTTTATAACATTACAATAAAGAATGAGAGCAAATCATGAAAAGGTAAGTACCATGTAAAATGCTTTTATCTTTAGAGCTTTTAAAACGTTTCTTATTTCCTTTTACCTTTTTTTATCTTTTTAGATATTGGCTCATGGAAATGCCCCTTCATAAACAAATTGTGTATATTTAGAAATTGTCATTCCAGCTTAAATGGCTAAGATGATTGGCTTCTTTGGCTCATCTTTAGGATATACTATTCCAAAATGGTAAACATTACTTTGGACAACTAATCATCATTTCTTTTTGGTCTCACAAGATTATATGATATGATCTAATATTTTTATGATTTTAAATAAAATACATATAAACATGCTGATACATTTGTTTTGTTATACTTGAATTATTAAGTGTTGGATCTATATTCTATCATACTTATACAATGATATAGATGTACCTATATAATAGTCATTTAACTTTTACTTAATTAAAGTGTATGATTAATGATATTTTCTTATATGATATCTATTAAAAATCGTATACCATATTATACTTTTACATTAATTTTCATTAGGATATGATGTTCCAAAATGTACTATTTATCAACACTCTATAATACCAATAAGATTTTGATATCATACTTATACAATAAAAATTTATATAATAAATATATTTTTCAATTGATTCTCTCACATGATCGTACTGCACGAATCTATGATATCGTATTATATTATGCTTTAAAATCTTGAAGCATTGTTATAAAATTCTAAAATAATTTATAAAAAATTTTAAGATATAATTAAATCAAAATTATTATCTTATAACTCCTATCTTATTAAGATTATTAATTATTATCTAATTATTTTTTAATATCTCATAGTTTTAGATTTATTAAAATTACTTGTTCTCATTTTTAGGATACTACACTTATAAAGTATTTAATTTTAAATTTAAAATTTATTAACAATTCTTCTCGTCCATGGGGCTTTGATTATCTATTTTACTATCCATATTTGAGACATGTTTTTGCTTTTACTTTTTTATCTCTCACACCTGTATCATATTTCTACATTCTTATTTTTCTCTACTCATTGTGACCATACTACCTCAACTTACCTTAGCATTATTCATAGAGTTATTACCAATATTCAACTTAGTTATAATATTTTAATATAAACTTTATGAATCTTCAAATGTTGTAATAAATATTTTACATATATATATATATATAATTCAAATGAACAAGTTAAATAAGACAAACCAATTATTAAATTAGCTCTCATAATTATTGCTCTCAAATTCACTATATCTTCATAATAACATTCACAATTTAATCAACTATATAACAATCCAATGTTTCATCTATTAATTCAAACAAAAGTAGTAACACCAAATTAATTATTTTTTTAATATTTTACTTAAATAAATTTAAATCATTACTCTTAGAAATATTACTAGAAAACTATAGTAGAAAATAAAATGTTTCAAAGAATAAGAAACACTACTTGCAAAATATCAATTTTCAAGTATTTTTCAAATTCTTTTTCTAAGAAATATACAAATTTTAACAAATAGTTTTTATAAAAACCTGTTTTATAATTATATATAACTCTTTTTGAATACTAATTTTACAAAATTCTCTTTACTTAAATAACTTTTTTAAACCCATAAAACATTGGCAAACAAATCTAAGTACAACAACAATTTGCTAAGACTCATATTTCATAAAAAGTGCACTATGAATAATATGATATATGATGTGTTTTTTCAGACCACGACTTGTTTTGGTGAAAAATATTTTATTTAAGAAAATTTTAAAATAACATTTTATAATAAAACACATTCTTAAAAAAGCTTAAAAAACTATTTGATTAATATTTTATGCATTAAAATTAGACAAAGATTTTTAAAATAATCACCAACCAAAACTTAAATCTCATACTTGCATTCATAAACCTTTTTCACTTCTTCAAATCTTTTAGACCATCGCCCATTTGACAAGAGCGTTTGATTAGCATTTCTAACAATTAATTTATATATTATTCATAAATCAAAGGCATTTGAATTCATCAATGGGCAATAGTCAATTAAAATTGAAAAGCTCTACAATCAAAATACAACTTTTTTTGCCTAATATCTATCATTTCAACGGTCATGATCACTTTAGATAGTGACTCCCATTTCCCAAAATATTTTTTAAATATAAAATGCAAAATCAATAGATGGGCGTGCGTTTTTTTTTATTTTTATTTTTATTTTTTTATTTACTGAAACAAATAACAGCTGAGCATGCGATCATCGTGTTCTCAGTTTGGTGAAACAAATGGTGTCGTGTTAGATCAGCACAGATTCATGCCATGATTCATGCTCCATTAATTAGACAGCACCTGTTCACCTAGAAACCCCAAGAGACACGTGTTACGTGACGACAGATTATGGTTCAAAGTCATGTACAGTACCGAACAATTATAGATACTTTTCCTTCGTAAAATACGAAAATGACCATTCGGGTTTTTTATTCGTTTGTTTCTACGTCTCTCTCTCGAGGACTTGTTTAGATATTTTATTCTTTTTGTATTTTTTAAAACAAACCGGCGTTAAAATAAATTGGCTCTTATTAAATATTTTTTAATTAATTTTTAAAAACATCTGGATCAAACTTTTGTATGATTTTTTTTCATAAAATTAATTTTAATAAATATTGTCAAATAATTTAATAAATAAATTTGACCCAAATTAAACGTATATCTCAACAGAAGATAAAAAAATCTATTATAATTAAAATTATTAATGCAAAATATAAATCTATACAATAATATAATAATTTCATCTAAATAATATACTTAATATTATAATTACAGAATAATATTAACTCTTTTACAAAAATAACAAAATCCTTTAAATTCTCACAAAAAAACTCAAAAATAATAATATTTTGTTTATTTAAAAAATGTTTCTACTCTCAATCTTACTTACCATCACATTCATATTATCTATGATATTTATAAAATATAAATGATATATAATAAATATAAAAATATTAAAGTTATAATTATATTATACTTATTCTATTATAAATATATTTTTATTTTTTTAATCATGAATAAGTAGTTTTATACTTAAATATATGATAATTTCTAATGCCTAAATTAAAAAAGTAATAATAGATAAGCACAATTTCAATTAAACTTATATAAGTATTGTTTAACACTCCACTATTATAATTTTTCAAACTACCTAATTAGACCTATTTAACACGTCCTAAAATAACTATTTTTTATTATAAATATATTCCTTTTAAATCAGTTTAAAAGTTGAATAAATTTAACTTATTTTCTCTTACATTATTCTCAAAAAAATATTTTTCAATAATAGATTATTAAATACATAATTTTAATAATAATTGACAAAAATATTCTCGAATCTATTTATAATCGTTCCCCAACAGTTGTCTACCTAACCAAGTTTGTCAACCAGGAGTCTCACATGGGCATCTCGCTCAACATTTAACTTAAAAAACAATTAATGACATTTTGTTCCATTAAATGATTGATCTGTTTGAGCCTCAATCCTGTAGAAGCCTGGAATTGTTCTATTCTCAGAAGTTCATCTTCTTCCTCTGACTCAAAACCTGCATAGGATAAGAACAATTGGACTGACAAAGGAACAGAAGCCAACTCAAAGCTGTAGAAGATAAGAGAAGGCACACACACTTGCTCCCACCATGGCTTTAAAAAAGTTTGACCTTTAACAAAAAGATAGCTGCAGAAACTTGAATATTTGAACCACCTAACCTAAGTGTATTGTACTAATTTTGTCTTCTGTGTTAAGATCAATGCTAATTTAGATATAAAATTATTTCATTTTATATATTAAAAAAATTATAATGATGAGATAAAAATGGTGGTTTCTCATAAGTACTGCTCCTCTGGCAAATTGTACATATTTAATACTCCCGTTGACATCTGGTGATTCTGTGTTTTCATAGGTCTTGCTATTTTTACAGAGGCAAAAAATTCTATACGTATATATATATATATATATATATATATATATATATATATATATATATATATATATATATATACATATGCATAACTTCACATTAAGATCTCACATATTTGACCTATAGTTTTTTATAATTCGTCTAAAAATATAATTGACGAAATAATATTAAAAAATATGGTTATCCTAATTGATTGAGACATACTCCTGAGTTATAAATTAACTTTTTTTTGCATAAATAAATCTCTGAAATTTTGCTATTGATTACTATAAACTATTTACACAAAAATCAATACAAGAGAACTCTAACAAATGTAAGGATTTCTAAGTTGAGAAAAGAAAATGAACACACAATGAATAAGATAAGACATAGAATTACAAGATAACTCTAATTTCAAAATATCAAAATTATATTTTAAAAAATATTATAATTTTTATTTAATATAATAAAAATACTTTCTCTTCATATACCTCTTAAAACAATAATTATAATATATACATGTTTAAAAAAATAATCTGATAACAAATGATCTAATCCATCATACATCATATAACACATGAAAAAAAATATTTATTTTGTTATATTTATCATGTTCATGATAGGCCTATTGTATTCGTAAGATTACATCAAATTATGATATTAACATATGTATAAATGATGAGTCTTTTAGAAGAGAAAAAAAGAAGATCAAATTGTATGATTTGTTGAAGCAAAACCAAAAAATGAATACCTAGATTGAGATAGATAAACTTGAAGGAAAGCACTGAATGACCGCGACTCGGTTCAGTTTTGTTTTTGGATGAGCTAAGGCTGTAAACCCCACCTCTGCTTTTAAAGATTCTGGGCTATGGGTGACTCGGTACCCAACCTAAAACACAAAAGCATGCATAAAAGCGTGTACGTAGCTGCAGAAATAAACAAACGAGGAAGAAAGGCACTCACTTATTATATCTATTGCTGTGGGCCAACAATTAAGTTGGGCAGGTTGTCTCTTGTATATGTTAAATGAATCTTGGAGCTTCACCTAACGAGCTCTCTACTCTACCTGAAGTGTTTCCTATACTCTTGGCGTCTCTCTTTAGGTATAAGCCTTGGCTCTAATAGGAACTTTAGCTGCAGCAGTAGTTGTTTTTTGAGGGATTCGGTGACTAAGGGGAAAAGGTACACGCTCAGTAACATAGATATCGAGTTACTGGTCTCCAATGATTGTCTCATGGGTCAAAAGGACATGAAGCTATTTAGATTACTGTTGACTCTTAAATATTTATATTATTTATACTATTTCCTTATCCAAAAATATTTATTCTGTCAATAAACATATAAATAATTGATAATAATTGACTGTTTATTTATTACAGAGCTTAAATGCATTGAAGGTGTCTTTTCAAACAGTAATATTTATATCTTGTACCTTCTTTCATTAGTATTGTACCACTTAATCTCAACTTAATGGTATTTGATTTATATATTTATTAAAGAGTGTTTCAACAAATAATCATCAAAGTTAATATACTTTCATAAGTATTTAATTATCATAATGTTGAAATCTTTATATTAAGATTTTAATTTTATTCTTAACTCATAATATAAATAAGATATATTTGTTTTTTTGTATTAATAATATGTAATCATCAAATATATATTTTTTTAAATATTTGTTGTCATCATAATATTTTTTTTTATTTAGATAATTTAGATGAAGATCTTATCTAAATTTGAGTGATATATAGATGTTATCTTTTATTAATAGTTTTTTTTAATAATATGATTTAAAATTATAATAAAATCAAACTCTTTAATCTTGCAATTTATTATAATATTGATGAACTGAATACCTCTTAAAAAACAATGAAAAAATGTTTGGCCTTAAGGATCACATCATTATAATTCAATATCATCCATCTTTGATTAAAGTTTGAGAATGACATCAATCTACTCCGTGCTTGTTTTGCCACGTATTATAGAAATCTTAATCAATCATCAATTATTAATGAATTGCCTCAAATTTAAATAAAAAATTACGTACTGTTAAGAAATGTCTAATTCCAACTAAAAACATGCAAAGTTTGACAAAATAGCTGCAAAAAACTTAATTAAATATTTAAATAATAACTTTATTTTCTAAGAAAATGTATCTTAAATCCACATTTTGATTAAACAAAATTAAAGCAAATCTACAGCACTTGACGATAATTTTTTAAGCTTGATTTCTGCTAATATTGGTTACAAATTTTTAACTTTTACAATTTATGTGAATTTCCTAAATAAAATCATAAAAATATGAAAAACTTAAGATATGAACATTTTTTAATAAAAATATTATAATTAAAAAAATAAATATTTATTATTATAAAATAATTATTTAATATTATTCATTTTTATGCAATCATTATGTGACATATCTTACTTTTTATAATTTTACATGTAATATTTTAGTTTCGCCCATTGTGTTACATTGGCTTAACATATGTTGTTGACATGTATAATTATAAATGGTATACATCAAAGGTCATACAAAGAACAGTATTGAGAGAAGATTATATTGTTTATAAGCATAACGAGTTTTGGAATATAATTAGCTATAATTAATTAATAATGAAATAAGTTAGAGTGAGACATATGTTGTATAAAATATGAGATAATATGTGATTCTCACTTTTTTATTATTTTTTTATTTTATTTTTTTTTCTAATATTGGGTTGCTTTGATAAAGAATAAGAATATTATATTTATTGCATGGCAATAACTACATTAATTTATATAAAAATGAAGGTTCAATACATATGAGTTGGATGATGATATTTGAATTTATACAATATTCACGTAAAATCTATTATATTGTTGATCTCTAGTCATGATGATTTATTTGATGATAATAAATCTTAAGTATTTCTTATGAATTTGTTTACATGAATTTTTAGATTTTAAATAGTCGATACTCATGTTCATGAGAGATTTAAATAAAAAGATAAAGAAATGTCAAATATCATAAAGATCATCTTAATTGGAATATCAAACCACCAAAAGATATATTTTAAATTTAATTTTAGATATTTTAATTTTAATTTAATTAAAATATTTAATACTATGCACACGAATTAAATTAAAAGTAATAATCTTAAAAAATATATTTTTAGTTTTTAATATTTTTTTATCCATCATGTTTGGTTAGTGCATTTAGCCATTATAAAATACTTCTAAATAAGATATTTTTTTATACAAAAATGTTTAATGAAATTGTTATGCAATATAAAAAAAAGCTTCAAATCAAAACATTCAAGCCATTAGCAACCTGTTCCCATCGTTGGTTACACATGATGCTATGTTTTTTAGTTATCAAACTCCTGAAATTCTATTTCTTCTCAAATTAGTTAAGTTATTAATTTAGTATATTTCTAATTAATTAATTAAAATATTTTTACATCTTTAATCATTTTTTCAAACATAAAATTTTGATTATATTAATTTTGATTTTATGTCACCAATATTTTTCTTTTATTATCATTTTATTTTATTGTAAGTTAATAATAATCTGTTTCTTTTTGTTTCATTATTATAAGAATATGTTTTTTAGTGAAAGACTTATATTAATTATGTATGTTTACATAGTTTTTATGGGGAATAGATTTAGGCTATTTTGAAATTAAATCACTTAAAAATCTTTTATATATATTTTTATTTTTATTGATTTTTTATTTCATGATTTTATAAAAAATATATTATTAAAAAATATTAATATGTTTAAATTAAAATTAAAATTTATATAAAATTATTTTTATAAATTTGTTAAACCTTATTAAACCATACTTTTAAATATTTTTATACGAAATTAAAATTTTTATTTCGAGCAATAAATGTCATAAGATCTTTTTTTTTACCATGATTGATTTGGGCAAGAAAAAAAAATTACAAACGAGCACAAGGACGGAACATAAACCAGAGATAAAGTTTTTTACCACGAATAATAACTGAAGGAAATAAAGAGCTTTGACACGTGTCTTCATCAAATGAAAGAAAGTTTATTGTAGATGACCAATCAATTCATCTCCCTGAAAGCATACTTTAGAACTTGTCCCCTTAATGAACCCATTCCCACACAGTTTTGTCATGTTAGAAGCGCGAAATCTTGCATCAAGATTCGTATAATTCTTATTTATTTTTAAATCACATATTTGATAAATACGTTAATGGTAAATTTTTAATAAATTATTAATATTTTAAAATAATTAAAATTGCAATTTATTTTTAATTAAAAAATTAAATAATTTCTTTTAAATTCATTTTTATCATATTTAATTTTTTTGTTTTTTGAATCAAAAAAATATATGACTGTGATCACATATACGACGAATTTTACTTTTAAAACTGTTTTTTTATAAAAGTTAAGTTTTAAATGTTTTTGTTATTATCTACATATCATTTGAAACAACGTTCTTTAGTTAAAAACATGATTCTAAATGAAGTAGCTATGTTTTTTGTCAAAATACACGGGAGTTATCATCATCTATTATTTTTAAATTGCTAAAAAATATTTTATTTTTAAAAAAGTTATAATAATTGTTTAATATAAAAATTAAAAAATAATTTGGTCATTATCTAAAAAATTAAGCTGATAAATGTTTTTAAATGACATGATTTTTTTTAATAATATTAATGAAAATATTTTTTAAGTCTATTTCACAATGGTAACTAATATAATTACTTTCTATTGAATTTCATCAGGTGACTTAAAACTAAAGTATTACAAATTAATCACATGTCTTACACAACAACTTGTTATATTCATGAAAAGCTAAGAAAAAATCAATAATACAACTTGTTATTTAATATTCAACAAGAGATTATTCTCTACAAATATCTCAATAAATGTCCTTTCCATATAAGAATTTCTCCACATTAGATTTTTTAAATAAAAATACTTATTGAATACATATAACATCGACTTTGACAAGCTATTAAAAATTATTTATAATGCAACATATCAACTCTATCATCTTATTAGTTTTATCAATTGGTTACATATTTAATCTAATACACTATATTGACTATATTCAATCATTGACTTGTTAACGCTATCACAAATTATCGACTCTATGCCATATTATGACAAATTGATTTTGAATTTATTGCAACAATTAATTCAATTTGAATCACATTTGATTTTAATATAATTATCAAGAGAGTAATATTATAAGAAGTTAAATTGTGTTCGATTATAAATACCACCAATTAACCTAAAAAATCTAAGCTATTGGATTAGCACGATAATTTTTTATTTAAATATCATAAGTTGTTCAATGTCTAATATTAGACTATTTTTCATGTGTATTTCAACAAGTTATTCTTTCATTATGGATGTGTTATGCCATAAACAAGTTTTAATGGTGATGATGCCTTAAGAGAAATTGACTATTTTTGAAGATGCAGTCACTAATGGTTGACAAAAATCACCTAATCAATCATGTCATATTCTAAATAACCAGCCGCTTAGACAAGTGTACTTAAAAAATTTTTAAGATATAAATGAACTATATACAACTCACCAAGGTTCTCTTTACTTTTGTGGTTGCAATAAAAATACAAAGAAACTGAAATATGTGATTAAAATAATAATAATATTTAATTAATTATAATTAAATATGATATTTAAAATAAAATAGATATAGAAAGATAAAATTATATGTTTCCTTTATGAAAACTTGAAGTTTTCTTTTTTGAAAACTAAAAGAAACCTCATGCAGGGTCTGTTTCTATGATCAAAATGCATCAATCTTGCATTTAAATAATGTTTAACGGTTCTACTACACACAATTACGAGAACTTGGAAATACATAACATCTAAAACTTGCAATGCAACTAATTATCAAATTTATTTTAAGTCTTGAAACATGAAGGTCAAAAGCTGAAACCCTAAGAGGTCAAGTTCCCCTTTTTTTCGAATGGTTAGGAATCTAAGCAAAACAACGATTATTATCCTTTAAAGGAGATAACAAGAAGAATAAATAGCATAGTGCAGGCAAGCAAATCAGAGTAATATTGAAGACAATCCATTTTAACATTACTAAGGCTCACCTTTCATCTGTGGAGGAAGGCATTGACAAAGAAGCATGGAGTCAGGTAACGGGAAGCAAATATTAACCGAAGCAAAAGAAACAACTTCACACAAATTTAAGGCTACTAAGTAAAGCTACAAATTACAAGGAGTACAGCCAACTCTTGAAAGGATATACAAGTTAGCCAAATTTCCCCATCAATTCGCCTGCTCCCCATTTAGAGAAGATTGTATACAAAGGCAAACCATAAGTGAGATGAACTCATCTTAATTCTGCATCTGCAAATGGAATGGTATTATGCTGCTTTCTGATGAGGAGCATTTGCATGAAAAGCAGAGTGCCTGTCCGAACCTCCGAGCAGAATTGAAGGGGGCAATCGAGCAGCTTCTTCTAAACTGGATTCTCCGATGCTAAGTCTTGAAATTCCCAGAAGCTCATCGACATTGATGGGAGCTTTGCAATGAACAGCAGTCGGCTTCACAATCTCATGTACCTGCTCCTCCACAATACCAGCCACACATGCAGGCCAAGGAGGTAGGGCAAAGGGAAAGAATGGGGAGAAATAAGCCGGATACATAACTGGATAGTTGCATTGTGTTTCTGGAAGTTCTAGATTCATGGCGGCTGCTTCTTCCTCCACAGAATTGTTAGAATCCATAGACTCACATTCCTCCTCAACAGGAGGAGCTACAGCAGGAACAAGAGCACAGTCTAGTGTTCCAGGTTCTTGGCAGTTAATGGGGCATATCTGAGGTTCTGCAATCTGAAAGAGAGAACATTGCATGTTAAATTAACATTTTAGTTTAGATGGAATAAGGTGAACATCAATTTAACATCAAGGAAGAACGGGAAGAATTCAAGCTGTGTTGGCAGAAAAAGACACAAACTTCATCAGGCACGATATCAAAAAGGCTAGTGCGCCGCTTCCTTCTGCTTGCATTAGATTGTCTAATGAAGTACTTCTGAGCATGGCTGGCTACTTGAGTTGGAGTTCTTGTTATCACAAAGTTGCGGGATATCCCTCGCCAATCACCCTTGCCAAGTTTTTTTAAACCAAGTAGAAACAATCGGTGTTCCTCCTCCGTCCATGGTACCCCTGCAAATTGATGACAAACTATAAGACACCCAACTTGCAAGTTATTTGCATTCTTTGCAACTTTGACAAAGTAGATAACTTCATAATGTCATGCAGAAACGAGCTTCAAATAGATTACAAGTGAAATCAACTCCTAGAAAACAAAAAAAGGGGATATCATGCAGCCTTAGTACATTTGACCTCCTGCATTTCTATTTTGACCTTTCTGTCAACTGAATATTAAAGCGTTGCTTTTAGGTAATCAGTTATTCATGACCAACTTATGAAATAGGCATAAGAAAAATGATTAAAATAATCTAACACATACTATTAAGTGGTCATTTGAAATAGGATTTTATTAAGTTATTTGAGATTAGTATAATCCAATTAATTTTGTTCATTCGCTAATCTGAACCTATGTGATTTAACCCAATCATGCAATTGGCGATCAACCCAAAACTGTGAGCTTCAAATGATGGCAACGATTGACAATGGTAGTGGGCCGAGTTGGACAAATCTATCTCCACAACTCATAGATTTGCTAACCCAGCCAAAAGCAAGGGTAGGAAATTAACAAGGATTGCAATGTTAAGACTTAACCCGATGTTAGTTAATCGCATTAGAAAGTACAAGTGACAGTTGGTTGGACTTAACCATATGACAAATGATGACAACAATTAATGGACGTGGTGGTCTAAGATTTGGCCAAAATCCATCTCCACGACCCATAGATTTGCTAACCCAGCCAAATTTAATAGCTTGACAAAGATAGTGGCAATGAGACTAACCAGATTTTAGGAAACTTCATTAGGAAGTATATGCGTTGATGAGGGCTTCACCTGATGACAATGATTGACAACAACGGTGGGTTGAGGAGTTAGTCAAATCCATCTCCACAACCCATAGATTTGCTAACCCAGTCAAAAGCTAGCAAATTGAAAAGGATAGTGGGGTCAAGACTTAACCCAATGTTAGGTAATTGCATTAGGAAGTATGTGCTAAATTGGCATATACCTGGAGTTTTCAACTATGTAACTTCATTACTACCATAAATACGCATTCACTAGTACGAAATTGATATTTAGAGCCTCCAAATTGCCCACAACTATAATAAGCACAAACCTATAGTGCTTCATATTTCCTTTCCACAACCTGTATCCCAATTGCCAGAATATTTCTTAATATCCACCCACCACTTAGCTGAAATCATTCAAGAAAGATAGAGCAGCCTTTTGCAGGTTGAGGACAGAGCCCAAATGGAATGTGAGCGAAAACCCAATTAAATCCTTGGTGATAGCTCTCCAAGTCTTTACCAAATAAATTTTAAAAAACAACAGAAAGAAATCCCTATTTGCCTGCCCCAAAAAACAAAGAGATAGATTTCTTATTTCATTATGGGGGCTCTACGTCATTAAAGCTTTCAAATTCATTCATCAATGCCAAGAATGAATGAATCATGCAAAGCAAGAACGGATATTCACCAAATTTGTAAATAAAGGTACCTATATAACCAAAATAGAAAACTAGGAATCAACATGGCACAAGGCTTCAAATTAAACGGAAAATCCTTATTTTAACAAAAAGTCATAAATTGACAATGAATTAGAACTCAAGTACAGATTGTGTCTTCCAAAAAGAAGGTACGAGTTCAAATCTAAACATACTTCTAAAAAAAATCAGAAATAGTTGACGAATGCAAGCCTTGAATCCTTTTATCCTCGCTAAAGGAAAAATAATGCTCCTTATTCTACATGTACAAGCACAAATTCCGACAAAATCTGGGAAATCTTGAAGGCGAATCAAGCTTTAAAATTTTTGGAACATATCGATTTCGGAAGGCATCAAATATCTATGAAACGATAACAGCGTAACTAACCGAGTTCATGCAGCCACTTCTTAATGATAAAAGCAACCCACACAATCAACAAAGATCTAAATTCTAAACGAAAGGGAAATTAGGGCGGAAAGCATTCCAGCGTCGAAGTGCCGAACCTCTCTTCCGCTCGCGGCAGCTGGAAGCCGATCCCTGAACGAAGTCCTCGGACGCGTACCCGTCGGCCGCGGCTCCGGCGGTATCGGGGCCTTCGGCTGGAGACGCGCTGCCGGTGGATCCGGCAAATAGGGAGAGATTCCCCATGCTGGCACTCTTTCGGATCGATCCATCGGTGAGGCGGACGCCAAAGAGCTTCAACCCTCGGTTCGGGCAGGTGCGGGAGTTGTGGCCGTTGTGGCTGCAATGCGAACATCTCCTCGTCATCTTCTCCCGCTGATGATCACAGCGTGAGCCCTCCAGATTCCAACGATTACAGAAAGCAGATCGCGGTTTGGAGGAACGAAAAGCGAGCGAATAGAGAAAGAAAGGAGAGAGAGATGAAGGCAGATGAGGAAGGGAGAAGCCGTGTCGATGGTGGTGGCGAGGACTGAGGAGAAGGACAGTCGTCGCTCGCTTTGCTTCTTTTGGGCAACTTTTGGACCGTCCACGTAGCGGATATTAGAGCGAATATACGGTGCGTCAGATTTATAAAAGGAATTGTCCGAAATCTTTTATCCTCTTTGATTGATAATATATCCTCGATTCGTTCCCGCGAGTCCGTGAACCGCAATTTCTAGCCGTTGATATTTATAAAAAAAACAATTATTTCATAAAATTGTTGAATTAATCCATGTCGGTCATCCCCAGGTGGCCGGCAAAAGTCCTTGATAAAGTCGGTATGCCTAATTAAAAGTTTTATTTTTTTAAATAAAGTTTTTGTTACTTCAATAATAAAAATAAAAGATGAATTTTTTACTATAATTATTTCATAAAATAATAAACGAATTTTTCTTTAAAAGTAACTTTCTTATGGTCGAAAGTTCCCAAAGGGGGCTTGAGTTACGCTGCAACTTCATAAGCTAAAAGCTTGGCACACTTGTGTTTGAATTTAAATATATATATATATAATGAGAAAAAAAAAAGTTGATTTAACTTAGCCAACCTCTCTAGAGGACTAAATCATTATATATGAATCATAAGTCATTGAAAAATTTAAATATATTTAATTGATGATCATATTATCTATTTCACGCAACTGTCAATCCAATCTAAAGTATTCATCTACCATATTTTGGTTTTATTTCATCGATGCTAAGGACTTTATTTTACTTTTGTTTTATCATAAAGAATGTAATAAAAATTTTATCTTGAGACTCATGAAGTCATTTATTATAATATATTTGATTGTTAAGATAATGTTAATATTTATAATGTATTGTATTATTAATTTAAAAGTGAAAATAAAAATAAAAATTAATATAAGACATCTAATGAATGATAATATAACATGAACAATAACAATTGATCATCACAAATTAATGGCAACAACCAAATAATAGCAAGCAACAATCATTTTAGTTCATTAGTTTATTTTTCTTTCTTATATTATTAGTTTCATATAATCACATAGCTTTATTAAAAAATATATATTAATTAGCTACAAATATTACATACCATACTATTAATAGTATATCCTATTATCAATTACTACTTTAATAACTATTTTTCATTTTTTAACCTTGGTTTATTATCTATAATGCAAACATATCAATTGCTATCAAAGCGTATATTGACATTATACACTTTGTGACTATGATCTCATGTATGAAAAAGAATAAGCTGATTGGGTGTGAATTTATGCTTCAATATTAAGCTTTACACCTTAACATTATTGATAGAGAGAGATTGAGATATAGATCAATAACATCTAATGTCATGTTATTATTTGTCAAAGTTTTCATAAATTATATATGATCACTAAAGGATCATTTCATATTTTTTAAGATTGTAAGGATTTTTAATATATTTGTATAGTATTATGTTATATCTATAATATATTTGTGATATATGATTTATGTGGAATATATTAAGTTGTCTAATCATTCCTAATTTATAATATTCATTCTTAATTATTTGAAAAATACAAATTTTATTTTTTAAAAGATACATATATTTTTTAGCTTTTTTAAATATAATAAAATATAAGAAACTCTTAAAATGATGATTATTTTAAAATGATTGAAAAAGAATTCTTATAAAATTAAAATTGTCCTAAAATACATAAAAGAAAAATCTAGAAATAAGCATCCCCTTTCTTTGACTAACCAACTACAACCAAACTAATCTTTAAATTCTAGAATCATTAAAAATAAAAAGATACAACTCTGAATATATTATCATACATCTTATATGTATGTTCAAATACATACATACATACATATATATATAGATAGATGAATGTAAGTATAGTTGAAAGTTTAGATAATCTTAAAAATTGTTAAAATGATGTTTGTCATAAAATCAATTGTGCAAAACTATTATGAATGAATTTTAGCTACAAGCAATATATATGGTGTGGGTATGATGATTGATGAGATAGATACTCATTCATGTACATGACCTATTTATTTTTGAGCCTTTATTATTATATTTAAAGCTAGCTAGGAAATGTTTTAACCAAATCTCTCAATCATAGTAGTATCCTAATTGCAAGTAATAAAACCTAATAAATAAAAATTAAAAACTTAAACTATTATCTAATATCTACAATTATTTATTATCTCATTTTAAAAATAAAGAAATGTTTTTATATATTTATCGTATTTAAAAATTACATTTTAATTAGAATATGTCAGACAAAGCTAGCTTACTGCCTTAGAAATAATACTAATTTCTGAACCCAATGCCTTCAACGGCTACCGTTGAACTGAACCAACCAAAGACAGCGACTTGCACAGAAAGCAAGATAGAAAGAACTAATACGGCAGTAGAAAAGAATAGAAGTTCAAAGATCACAATATGAACTTCAACTGCAGCAGAATTCAGTATCACAGGGCTAATTAATATCAATACTAAATGTTACCAGTCCACGAAACACCAATACAATTTAGTATAAAGCAGAGAAAGAAGCACATGATATACAGTTACAATTCACATTCCCCCTCAAAACCCTTTGGGTTTTAGTGGAATGATCACAAACTAATGCAGAGACATACCAGAAGACTCCTCTACGAAGCTGGTGGCTGCTCGAAGCAGTCGAACATGTCGGTCGGGAAGTCTCCAAAGAAGCTTTCCGGTGTCCCCGGATGCTCCGTCTTGATTCCACGACCACCAACATCCAGATCAAAGAACGTCGGTGCACCAGCGAGCTGCATGGACTGCGAGTTCTCCATGCAGGCAAAATGGTTAGAAAAGCTTAAATCACCAAACTCCGGCACGAGATCCTGCCCTTCCGGAAGCAGAGGCATTTCAAGGATGGGATGGTTGAACTGCGGTCGAGGTGGACTGCAGCTCTGCAGACACAGGACCTGGTTGTCGATGGTTGGAAGGTTCTGCATCAACTCTGTTTTCTCTACGTCCGTGTTGTCCACATAGGGCGCATGGCTGCATTGGCCTGTTGAACATTCTTGGACAAATGGAATGAATTCGACGCCGGGAGTGTTGCAAGGAAGAGCAACGGAGTTCGGATTTTGCTGCAAGAACACCCAACTCTTACAGAGTGTTGGGACAGAAGCGAGCGAGGGAAAAAAAGTGGGGCAAACCTCAAAGGAAGGCGCTTCGCAGAGCATGGGTTCCTTTCCCTGGTTCCTCTGCGATCTGCTTGGCAGAGAAGTATGCAGCAGCCGCGCCAATCTCTTCTGCCGAGTGCTCCAGAAATTCTTGACGTCGTTGTCCGTTCTCCCAGGGAGATATGTTGCTATTCTCGCCCACTTGTTGCCAAACCTCGCCTGCAGATCTATCACGATGTGCTCCTCCTCCGCCGAGAACTTGCAACCACTTTTCCAACGGCAAAATTAGTCGAAGTCACAATTCATGCATGCAAGTTGTGGAGAAGATATTGGCATGAATGCACTAAAAGTTTGAATCTTGAATGGAACTGAAAGAGACCACATCGGAAAGAAGACCTCGGAATTAGAAAGAGGGGATATGAGGATGGAGAGGAAAGGGGGGATTACGTTTTCAAGTCAGGCTTGAGCTTGTTGACCCATCGAAGACGGCAGGACTTGCCGGTTCGGGGAAGGAGACCTTTGGATCGAATGGAGCTCCAGTCACGGGGGCCATTTTTTCGAACGTACTCCATGAGCACAGCATCCTCCTCCGCCATCCATGGCCCCTTTCTTATCGTCGTTGCCGTCGTCGAGGCTGATTCATCTCTGACACCTCGTCCTCCTCCTCCGCTGCCGGCGCCGTGCATTGTGAAGGACGGCCAAGTGAACTTCTTCCCCTGTTATCGTCCGTGCGGGCGTGGTGTTTTTAATTGGAGTTTCTTTCCCTCCTATTCTCCACAAGAAATAGAACAACCCACGTCGACACCCACGTCCTAATATTCCGGCGACATTGGAGTGCAAGCGAGAGGAAACCGGAGAATTATAAAATGTTTTAAAAAGGGATACCTTCTCTGTCCTCCCACTAACCCAAAATTTCCAAAACAAGCTATTTGGAATTTGATTTAAAACAACATAATTAATATAAATAGTTGAATAAAACTTGTTTTTTATTTTAGTTCATACGAGCAGAGTAAATTTACAGGTGACTAACGTGTCCATGATATCGACCAACAACATCAACGACAGAAGTCAGCACTTGAAAAGTAGGTTTTGTTCGTAATGTAAGCATTGACTTGACTTTAAAGCGTACTTATCTTTCCAAATATTTTTCATAGATATTTGCATTTTTTTAATTTAGAATATATTTTTATTGAAAATTTCCACACCGCTGCTCCGTTTGTGTTGGCTTAAATTTTAACGAAAATAATATTTATTATAGAGATTTTTCTCCATCTGAAATTATGATCTCTAGCATATGAATACAATATTAGTATGAATACACCTGATACGATGTCCTGTGTTTGTTTCTAATCTTCAAGCTACAAGTTGAAGAGAAAGAGCAAGAAAATTAGAAACAATTAATCTCACTTTATAAATACTTTTTCAATTTTTGTGTCCCATAGTTTTTTAAAGATTTTTTTTTAAACTTTTATTATGATGAGTTTTTGGAAAAAAAAACAAATAAAAAAACACATAATTTGAGCAGTGACAATGCCCTACTTTTATAATGTAAAAATTATAGAATAGTTTGCATTTTATATGTAAAATTTATTTGCTAACGTAACCCATGGATGTCACATAAATATACAAGTGTCATCTAATGACGAACTTGCATGTCAAAGTGAATAAAATCACTTTTATTTCTTTCAATCGAAGTTATTTTTAATTTGGTACACAAATATAAACCTTAATTTAAATTACATTTTAAACTATGAATAAAGAAGTGATATATATAAATAAAGACAATTTATTGTAAATAAATTAAATATAAAAAATTAAAATTAAATAGTCTAATGCATAGGAGATGTGTCAAATAAAAAAAATAAATTGAAAAGAAAAAATCCCAAAAATAATAAAAGAATGAAATAAATAAAGAAAATTCTCAAATGCAAGAGATAAAATTTAAGTACAAATGGTTGCACATAAATCAAAAAAAAAAAAGAATTGGTAGAAAAATGCAAGTTTGTTTTTTAGGTGAATGTTTTGAAAATAGAAAGTCAAGATGATGTGTCACTTTTAGATACAAGAAGATCAAAGAATTTAAATGATGTAGGACATGACATATGTTGACAAAAGAGAATATGTGATTTTGCAAACAATAATACTAAGAGGAAATTAGAAGAAAAAGTATACATTCATTGGGAATGCATGATGTATTTCAAAAATAGTTAACAAAAGATTAAAATATCAAAGAATTATTCAACATTCATTAGTAATAATTTAAAAGAAACAAAAAAGAAAGAGCGTCTAATAAAGTATAATGTAAGTGTTTTTATAAAGAAAATATTGCACAAAAGTAGAAAGGTTACATATGTAAAAGAACAATATTTAGAACCATGCACAATGCAAAATCCTATGCCTTTCAATATTTTCAATATCTTGATAACTTAGAGGCAACATATCATTACTTAGAAATCATTACTTCTCCTTTTAGATTCTGACAAAGTCAGCTCATATGAATTTTTATTTTTTTGAAAACTTGCAATAACACAAAACTTCTATATGGAAACAAGATATCATATATAAAGGTTATCTATCTAATATATAAAAATGCAAGAGCTACAAAAAGGATAAAACTGTATATAAAACAAAATGTCTCACAAAGAAATATGCTAATAAAATATTATAATTATCTAATGATTATTTTTTCTCTAAGTTATAGTGAATTTGAGGTGAGATATAGATCAACGTTTTGTAATCTATTCTCGCATGACTTTATAATAGAATAAAAAACTATTTAAATTGGAGCATATAGTAGAAAAATTAATATAAAAGATTTTGATCATGTTAGAAAGTAAATGTTGAATATATTGAATTTTGATTGATACATGAGAGAATTGAGGATATTAAATTAGAACAACTAAAAGTATGGGTGGAGTCAATTGATCAAGGTGGAACACTAAAACATTGCAAAAATATACATTGCTTTGAAATCAAATTGGTTGATTTGTTATTGCTATAAAATGACTAAATCAAAATGAAATGTGCTATAATGTTGAAAAAAATAAAATGAAGTATAACATACTGAATTAATGTGCAAAATTGAAGACAAAACTAGAGAAGTTTTGACTAAGGTGCTAAGACTTAATTATTGTTGAACTATTGAGATTGATGACATAACTCATGGAAATTGGATCCAAAGAAAGTACAAGAATAAGTGTGTGGATTGATATTATCTTGCTAAAATCCTAGAATCTAATGCTATATGTTGTCGAGAATTGTTGTAAAGGCCAAGATTGTAATGGCAAATGGAATTCATCTTATGTTTCTTTAGAAGTATGACAACGACACTTTACCATATAACAAATCTAACTCATACAAAGATTACATAATGACATGTTAGGGTGATTGATTTTCTAAATAAGGCATACAAAAGGTATGGGATTCCACTAGTTATTGATAGATTCATGGGTGCTAGTTCTTTAGACAAGAATCACATTCCAAAATCCTCACTTGCTTGTCAATCAAATTTATAAAGAAGATCAAGAAGATGGTATATGTCATGACTCACACGTCTTTTCTACCCAGTAACACATAAAAAAGAATAATGTCTAAATAAATCAAAGAATAATTAAGATCAAGAACACTAATAAACTACTTGAGCAAGAAGTGATGATAGACTCCTTTTTTTCAAACTATTTTCATACTCATAAAAATCACAATATATAAAGTAATCATACATCTAACATACATGCACACAAAACTATGAACATGAATATCTGCATCCCATCATATAAAAAAAGATGAAATAAGTTATATTTCATCATGTCTCACTATACAAAATCAATCTCTTTAGAGTAATCCCCCTTAATGCATATATGGTATATTCTATAATGTATATAAGTAATGGGGTTTACAAAGCAAAATAGATAAATTATTATAGTCGATTTTTTTATTGCAATGAAATGCAATAGTGGAATAACTTATAATAACAAATGGAATAATAGTAAAAATATGACATTTATAAGGTATACATGTAAATCATCTAACTGATGCATATGCGATAATCATGTAAAACATATAATAGATGTATAATTGAATTTCAATACCATTATTCATGTATATTAACATATATTCATTTCATTCTTTTTATTTCCATGGTGATGCATTTACCTCATTCTTTTTAATCATTTATTTTGTTTTATTTCTTTTTTTTCATGTATTTTCATATTAAAGAGTTCTATTTTTTTAGATGACAATTATCTTTGATTTGTAAAATCTTATTTTATATAATTGTATTTCATCATATCATATCTATAGACTTGAACTTATAAGAATATCATAAATGACTCGCAAATCAATCATCTCTCATCTATTAAGCCTTACATAAAATATTAGCCAAAAACTAAGCTTAGCTCTTCCAGCTTTATACAAAGTACTAGTGATAACTAAGAATGAGGTTTTTGATACAATGTCACAACATAATCTATAACTTATGCTTATCAAGCATTACATAGAATGCTAGTCGTAAATCATATATGATGATAATCATGAGATAATGTCTTAAAAAATATATCATCATTCTCATTTCATAACATATTATAATATTTTATCATATCATATCATAATACTATCATAAATGATATACAAATGAGGCTCATATAACATAAATATATATATTTCTTTCTCTCTTTTCCTTTTTCTTATTTTCTTTTTCTTTTATTAATTCACATTTTTTATGTTATGATAAATATATATAAACCAAATGTATCACATACATGTATATGTCTTAGTATCATATTATATATCAAATGTATGTTATGTATAAATACATGTTATTTACATATCATAATATATAAGAACATATATGTATAGTGTGATGTTGTCATGATATCATGCTCATATCAATGCATCTCTTAAGGGTCCATAATAATGATAAAATTACTTTATTTTTACTTTAATTTACTCCCATTTCCATCAACAACCTAATCTCAGATTCTTATTTTTTAAAATTTTGCAAACTTCATAATTCCAAAATCTTAAATAGGTTAAATGTATCATATGTCTTGTTTGACATAATGTATGTTGACTTAGTGTATCATAAATTGAGTCAATGTATTGTATTTTAAAAACTTAACATAATTTGCTAAGTTGGAATATTGTATGTCTAAGCTTAATGTATTGTATGTTGATTTGGTGTATTATACATCTCATTGGGATAGACACCCAAAACTTATTTTTCTCTTTATTTTTTTTTCTTAAATCATTCACAAACTTTATGCAAAGCAAGCTCTTAGAAACTTATAACAAAAAATATGATAAAAGCACCCTAATTAAATAGGACCTATGAATTAAAATCTAAGATTGAAGTTCCAAAATAGAGCTTCATAACTACCTAAGCTTCCTTAGGCATTCTTAACTAAACTAGAGAAAAATGTTTTAAGAAAATATCTTGAAAACCAACCTTGATCAATTTCCTTATGTTAGCAATAACTCAAAAACTTCCAAAATTCTTTTTCCACAAGTTCCAATAATATTATTTGTTGTTTCCCTACTTTTTTTTGTCTATATTTTCTTGTTTTGTTGCTATAGTAACTCACCTTAAGAAACATGGGGAGACTTTATAGTAGAAAAAACTTCTCTAATTCATTTCTCTCTTATTAATTTTTTTAGCAATTATCAATTCCTCCATACTCTTTTCTCTTTACTTCATTATTGCAACTTGCTCCTAGCTACTAGTTGCATTCTTCCTGTTCTTCTCTACTAACTCTTATTTTGTCAACTAAATTGATATTCCTCTCTCAATTCTTATCTCATGATAGATCTTAAGCAGTTACTTTAACAATTAATATTTCTTTAATATCGTTAGCTAAAAAACCTAATGACAATTCAATCCTTAATTAATATAATTAAACTCTTTTATTTTCAAAACTTTAAATAAATTTATTAGACTTAAAAAAACAAGTAAGCACCATTGGGTTTCTCTCAATGAGCTCTTTTAAAAACTATGCTCAATTTAAAATTTAAAATACTTTGTAACCTCAAATGTTTTTTGAATTATTAAATATGAATATTTTATTTTAACTCAAGTAAAAAATAAAATATAAATTTTATTTATCAAAATATCAGTATTTACATTCTTAAATGCATAACCTCACCATAAATAATATATTTTATAAAATATAATTTTTGTCTCCCTATTATTAAAAATTTTATCATAAAATTTAAACTAGTTTTGGATGTTGTATTCTTATATTTGACTCAACTTTTTATGTCACTACTCTTTTAATTTAATTATAAAAAAATACTTTAACCATGAAAATCACTTTAGTTCTTAATATTTTTATATTTTATTTATAATTGAAATTATTTTCTCTTGATATATCATATCTAATTGTATTACAATTTCTTCTATATCATATATGATCATGTAAGATAGATAAATGATATAATTCCTTAATAATTAAACATAAAAGATATCATTAACTTTAGCCAATTATAATGGCAAAGTCAATTTATATATCACTTTCCTACTCTTTTTGTAATTTGAAAATGCCTTATGTAGTCTCAATTTTTTTTATCGATTATGATAACACTCTTCAAGAGACTAACTTTTATAAAATAATACAATCTTTTTTAAGATTTCATATTCTATATTTTGAATCAAAATACTTCTTTGTTTATCTTAGATAGTTTGAATTTTTTCTTTAATAATTTTTACTTTTTCTTTGGCATCATCTATAAAATTAAGCTCGCTTAGGCTTTTTTCCTTCAAATTAGCACAAATGATATTGAAATTTTCTTTCATACAAAGATTTATAAGAAATTGTTCTAATGGTTGGTTGATAGCTATTGTTACAAGAAAAATCAATTGAAAAATAGATGATTCTCCCAATCTCCTACGAAATATGTATGCACAACCTCAATAAATCCTTTAAAAGTTTAGTAGTTTTTTCAATTTATACATTTATTCGATAATAAAAATTATAATGAACCTCAATTGTTTACTAATGCTTGATAGAAATTTTATCAAATGCAATGTGAACTTATGATCATTATTAGATAATATAATTTTTTGGTATACCAAGAATATTACAAGTTGTTGCATATAAATTCTTGGAAATCTCTTTGCTAAATATATTGTTTTGATTGCCAAGAAATGTGTCAATTTAGTCAATAAATCAATGTCTATTTATATGTGATAATGTCTTATAGGCTTTTTGGGTAATCAAATAATGAAATCCATTGCAATATTCTCTTATTTCCATTCTAGAATGTGTAAAGATTGTAATATACTTGATTTTGTTATTCCCCCTTTACTTGTTAATATATTAAATATTTCTTAACCCAATATATAATGTCTCTTTTAACTCCAAGTCACCAATATCTTTGTTTCAGCTATTAATACAATTTATTCCCTTAAGGATTTATAGAATATTTATAACTATGAGCTTCATTAGGTAATAATTATTTAACTATTGATGAGCAAAAATAAACAAATGAGCTGGAAATTTAAATATAACTTTTTCATAGATGGTAAAGCCAAATATTCAACCATCTTTAAATTTTTGAATCATTTTTCAAGTTTTCATCATATTGTTGATTTGCTTTAATATATTCTAACCAATTAGGTCTTCTTGATTGTTGGAATGATAATTTCATATTTCATTGCCTTTTTAGCTAGAATTTGCCAACTTCAAAAGTTATCTATTTCTTATATTGTTGAGTAGCAATCATATTTATACTTATTTTTATGCTCAAAGCATAAGATTTTTTTAGGATGATAAATAGTATTCAAATCATAATTTTTAATGAATTCAAATTATCTTTTCTATCTAAAATTTATTTCTTTCATGTAACTATATATTTCAAACTCTAATTATGGTTAATACTTCATATCGTACACCTTATAAATAATATCTTAACACTTGTGAATTCCAAATAATTAACTAAGTAATTTTCTCATAATATTTTAATTGTTTTGAGATATAAGCAATCACTTTTCTAAATTATATTAATATATAATTTTGTCATTAGAATAATGCATTACTATAAATTTTATATGCTTTAGTTTCTATTAGTAACATGAGAATTAGAGTTAATGGGAGTATATCTTTTATTGTATTAAAACTATCTTCAAAAGTAAAATCTCATTCAAATTTAATAGTTTTCTAAGTTATTCTTGTTAAAGGAGATTTTATCCAAGAAAAACATTTTACAAATTTGATTGAACAACCAACTAATCCTAGAAAATATTTGATTTCTAGCACATTAGTTGCTTGAGCTTGATTCACAATTGGTAGAAGTTTTTGAGGATCCACATAAATCCCCTATGCATTGATAACATGTCTCAAGAATATAGTTAAAATGATCTTCAGTATTCTTTGAATACATAAGAATATCATTACTGAATATAGCTACAAATTGATCTAGAAACTTTCTGAATACTTTTCTCATAAGATCTATAAAAGTAGAAGCATTGGTTATGCCAAAAGGTAATTGATAATGTTCATATTGAGTTCTAAAGTTGTCTTGGATATTTCTTATTCTTTCATTTTTAATTAATCATATCTAGATATCAAATCTATTTTAAGAAAAATAATAACATTGTAATTGATTAAAAAATTAATTTTTTGTTTCAACTGATACTTATTTTTAATAATAATATTATTTATTTCTCAATAATCTATACAAATTTTAAGATTATCATATTTTTTTTTGCAAATAATAAGGATGCTCATCATGGAGACATTGGGTGAGATGAACCCATATCTAATAACTCTTAAATATAGACCTTCACTTCTTGAAATTTTATAAGTGCCATTTTTATTAGAAGCACTAGATACAAGCTTTGCTCCTAATATTAGTTGAATCTCAAATTTGTTTTCCTTTTAGGAGGAGTTCCAGGTAGTTCTTTTGGAAACATATTGAAGTATTAACAAACCATATGCACATCTTGAGGCTTCCCAAATTATTGATATGTATCTATTACATATAGCAAAAAATCCATCTCTATCTTTGGATAACATTTTTTGAGCCTTTAAAATAGATATGAAAAAACTCTTCTTATTTCTTCTCCATCTAGGATTCTTAATTTCTTATTTTTCACACAAATAATTTTAATTTGGTCCTCGTACAACCAACCTATCCTTAATATAATACCAAAATTTGCTAAGGTTAGCACCAACAACTTAATAGAAAAGTTATTTCTTAGAATTTTCAATACTCCCTTGAATGCATCTATAAGCTTTAATATCATTCCCATCAAGTAATTTAATTAATAGTGAAATTTTTATTTATTTTAATTTCATAGCTGATATATTAAGCATATGATGAGATGTGAAGGAATGAGATTATCCACAATTAAATAATACTATAACTTAAAAAATGCTAAAAAGACAAAATACCTATAAATATCATTGGAGCATCTTACTAAGATATGACAATCTTTAAGTTGGTAACCTCTACTTGAAGGCTAACCTTTAGCAAATCCTCTAAATATTATAGCAATTGAAGCACTTCCATCTCTGTTTGTTGTATCTCTATCACCACCTCTACTATAGCTTCTAGGTGTTGATGTCATCTTAGATCCTACTCCAACTTAAGAAAAAAATTTTGCCATATGACCTAGCTCACCACATGTAAAACACCTCATCAATCCTCATTTACTAACCAACAATTTGGCAACCTTGCTCGCATTTTCTTGGTTGGTGTCACAAAATTTATTTCTTTTTTCATTTATTTGGTTATCAAAATATATATTTTAGAAAACACTATAATAAAATATTTGATAATAAACTACATATTTAAATTTGAAAATTATTTAAAAACATAATAGAAGTATTTTAAAAACCTTTATTTTTTAAATATTAGTGAAAGGAATTAACAATGCTTGAAAATCATTATACATACAATGGTAAAATGAAAGCGAAATATGTCCAAACAAAGTAAAATATAAACTTTGTTGAACCCTTAATCTTTGTATTATTAGTTTGATTATAGCAAAATCATTATATTATTTTACTAATAATTTTCTTTAAGTATTTCAAATTATGTATCTTAAGATCAAATTGGTCAATTATATGGAGAGTTTGATCACTTGATCCAAGGAGCTTAATAGTAATATTTTGGTCTGTTAAGTGTAAAAGAAATCAGAAGAAATACTTAGAGAAGATCTTTTTTTAATCAACTTTATTAGTATTAATATCTAAAATTATAATAATTTACTTGAGTTACTAGAATTTGTGAGGTTGGGTGAGTGTTAAATGCTTTGAAAAGCATTCATGTAATTATTTTAGGTTTTTATTAAGGAGTCCGTCTCATCTAAATTACCTTTCATATGAATATGTCTTAGAATAGAGAAAAAGTTTCTTATTACATTAGTTAGTTTATGCTAATCAACTAAAAATAAAAATAATTGAATTGTTGATTTAGAAAATTCTACACTAATTATTTGTATGATGACCTCATTGTACACTACAACTAGTTAGCTTTAGGATCAAATTAAGAATCAAGCATGGGCAATCCATAATTGAATTGATTGATTATATTATTTCTACATGTATGATATTATTATCATACAAGTACATTTCATAATTTTCTTAAGAAATATTTGCTAAGTTTAGTACTATCTGCTTTGTATATTATGATAAACTAGTTGTACTTACACGATCTATCTATCATAATGTATGAACTCTTTTGTAATAGATCAAATAAGTGGTATGAATAAGTGAGTTATGTATGTATAATAAGTTACATTGTCGTGCATGTACAATCAATGTATCATATTAGCACGCTTCCTTTACCAAGAGGGTGTGTTTGAGTCCTGTGAATTGAGTGAGTTGATTTGCATCATATAAATACAATCCACATATTGCATGAGTATGATCCTTTATATGCAAAGAGGTATTAGCTTAGGTCTTCATACAAGTACAATCTTAGTCATCATATAATATGTTATTACAAAAACCTGAGTCCTAAAACTTTGGATCTTTAAAGTTATATTATTCATACATGTATGATGTATTCATCATATAAGTATAATGATTTGTTAGCTAAAAATTAAACTAGTCAAACATGTTTGATAGATTGTAAAATATGTTTAGCATTTTATCATACTTACATGATGCAATGTTTTAAACAATACGATTAGTTCAAAATAGTAAGCAATGGCTAGTTTGATTGATTTTTAGAAACATTGATTATAACTATTTGAGTGATATTTGGAGTTGTTGAAGTGGTTTTAAATGCCTATATAAAGGGTCTAAACATTGTGGTAAAGGCAAATTTCTCTTGCATATCTTAGTGAGAGCTATTATGATAATCATTTTTAAAAGAAGTGAAGTGGAATCTTATGTGATTAAAATAATTATATCATTCTTCAAAAACCTTTCTTTGTATCCTTTAAGCTAATTTGTGGATCATTTAAAGTTATTTCTTATTATATTATCAAGTGAGAATATTAAACTTAATTACATAATCATTCCTACTTTAAGATAAAAGTAAATATCTCTTCAACATTTTTTTATCACATTGTGAGTGTGCTACTTAATTATATTTAAGTTATAAGACCTTGTAATTAACCTTTATATTTGATTTCTTTGCCCCATTATTGAAACTTTGTATTTTCTCTTTTTATTGGTTTCTTGACTTATTGTTTAGTCTTTTGGCCTAATGATTTGTAGGGTCCTTTAGTTTGGTGTTGTACTATCCTTTGAGATGGTGCATAATATCTTTGGCTTAATGATTATAAGCTCATATAAGTCGATGTATGAGGTATTTTGTCCTAGTTCTAGTAGAATCATTTGGCATACTATGGGGATTAGGTGTACCTATTTTTGTAAAAGATATTTAGTATTTTGTCTAGCCTTTTGGTTAGGATAGTATAGATTTGAGTTTGGATTAAATTATTTAAAAATTTTATTATCTTTACCTTACATGTACTCTCACAAAAAGTTTTTTTGAAAGTTGAATAAGTTTTTCTAAAACTTTCTTATAGGAAATTATAAAAGGCTTTAGTCAAAATATATTTGAGATTACTTAAATTTATTATTTTTACAATTCTCTCCTCTCATGTGAACACATTCCAACAAAAATAACACAATATACTAAGCAAGTCGATGTATAACTAATGTAGTAGTTGATATAACTAATAATATAAGTAATAACTAAGCTAAATACTCTTAATACTATCTTTCGTTACTTCCTAGTACTCTTGTACTCAGTCTCATCTTAATGTGAAAGTGTATAAATATGTAAGATAATAAAAACTTTGGGTCAAGCACATGTTGGGCAATTTTTATATAAAATCTTTTAAATTTTATTATATTTTCATCTAATCTTAGAACTAGCTTAGGACAAGCCTTTTTCATAACAAATTGAGCTTAATTTCTAGAACACATTATTTTGAATAAACATCCCTAATGAATAGCTCCTTGGCTCATCACCAAAACATATAATTTTAGAATGATAATAACTCTTTGTACAACCATTTGTATTTCATATTTTGAATCTTGTCTTCTCTTTATCAACCCGTATTTCACCATATTTTCTTTTTTCCTTTACTATTTTTGATGTCATATCATTTTAATTTCTTTTTATAACCATTATTAAAAATTTTAACATTTTATAGCATGTTGTAGATTAATAATTTAAATAACTATAACAATACTATGTTTTAATACATAACACATCCCATGTAAAATCGAATATTGGCAACATATCAAGTACACATAAAAACAATCCACCCTCAAGTTGATTGATTCAATTCTTTTCTTAATAAGATTATTAAGCTTCAAATAGTATCACATCAATTTGGTACATATAGATACAAGCTTGTCTATCTTTTTTTATTATAATGATCACTATTTAAAAGGATCTCAAAATACATTTTCCCTTCTTTTTCTTGGTTGCTATAAAACATCTATAGTATCCACAATAGTGTTTTTGCCAAATCCTCCTTCTCAATTCTCTTACTAGGTGGTTGTAAAAATTCTTCGACAATAGTTCCTCTTGCATTTACTAAGCTCTTGGTCTTGGACTCACCTTCAATTTTTTTTAAAGTCTCATTTGTCATGATTTTTGGTTGCTCTTATACTCAGTTGTCCTTTGTGTTCCCAATCCCTTATCTGCTTCAAAATCGGTTGTCTTTTTAGTGGACACATCCTTGCTTCCACACCTCTTATAACCTAACCATTTATAATCGATTGAAGCCATTAACGATCGAGTTTCTTCTATTAATTTGTCTGTTGGAGATTTAGTAAATTAGGGTTTTTTAAGATTAATTAAAATCCTAATTAATTTAATTTTAGGCAATTCATTAATTCTTTACATTTTCCAATCAATTCGTGCTCAAAAAATATGTTGAGAAACTTTATTTAAATATTATCAATGAACTCTAGCTATTGTCCAAATTTCATAATTTTTAACATAAATTAACATTTTAGGAATTTTTTAAACTTAAGATCCTTAAAAATCATTATTTATAATTTTTCTTTAAACTCCTTTTGACTTTTAATTCCAAGATTGATTCACCTTTTTTATTGTTGAGAAAATTTTAGTAAATTTTTTATTTTAGCTTTAAGTACTGATAATGTTTTGTCACTTTTCAAATCCATTTAATACTTTTATGAATTTTTTATACTTTTGAAACTCATAATTAAATTCCTATAAATTTAAAATCTAATTCTTAAAAAATAAAACATTCCTCAACTTGGTGTCATTGTCTCCAAAATAATCTATATACTAAATTTCTTAGCTCATCCCTAACTTCAAGATGTCATGCATTGTTTAATAATGTACTATGTTTGGGAAACTATAGAATAAATCATTAAAAATCCAAAAAAAACTATAATTCACAACATTACTAAAAAAATATATTTTATTTTCACAATCTGAGATGCCACAAGTAGGCCCCTTTATGAAATGTCTCATGCTCTTGGCATTTGGGTATAATACCAATAGATGTTACATCTGATTTACAAAACAACTCATTCTTGTTTGTTATATCCAGATTTGCTAAAGCTCTTATTACCTTTGCCTCTTTTAAAACTTTTCTTGAAATAAGAACTACTTCTAACTCCTAAATTTTTTTTTATTTTTTTATTTAATTTTATGATTCCAATGCTAATGTATATTATTTTATTATCATTGTATTAGTTTTTAGATTGGTGTAATCTATAGTCTTGAGAGTAATTGAAGTAGATTTGATTATATGCTTGAGGCCTTTATAAGACATTAGTCATCTTTTCTCCTTACACTAATTATGTCTATTGCATAATTAGATAATGCAATAAATTTAGACACTCATAATTTATAATTATCTAATCTTTTTAAACTAGGCTAGCCAAGTCTTCTCCATTGTTACACCCTATTTTTTCCTAGGCTGATTTTTGGCATACATTTTTTTTTTTTTTACATATAGACAGCTCAGATCGTCCCATACCAACCTGAGTAGCCTACGAAAAACATAGGATATAACACATCATTACACACCTACTTTCCTTAACAATGTGGATCCCATCTCCCGGGTACACCGTCAAATCAGGATTCATGACTCCTGAATTAACTGATGAACTCGCGCAATGTTACTCCTACTAGACCCAATACTCCTAACCCATACCAGTAGGAGAACCGGTCTAATAGAAGTCTGAACCCCCACGGTTAAGTTCCATAGTCATGTAATGACCTCACCATCAAAATAAAATACATAACATCCTCAGATAAATTATGGCACTCCACACACTATATCACCAAGACAATAAAGTAAAACAGTGAATGGAAACTACATCACAAGAATAAGATCCAAGTCCAACAAATACAATATCATCCAACTAGATACATAAGTCAGAATCACCCTCACATAATACAAGACAAAAATAACAGTCTCACTGAATACATCCAACAGCAACAATCAACTAACCAGAATGTCTCAGAAAATCACAGATCAGATCTCCTCCACTAGCCTACTGATCACGATCCCACCTAAAACTGGGTGGCGTCAAGTCTGCCGAGCCACTGGAAAAATATAGATAAAAAGGAATGAGCTACGCCCAGTAGGAAAGACAGCTAGTAAAAACTCACATGCAAGAGAAGGATAATAGCAAAAGTATAGGAATACAGCATAACAATGTAGGGTGGAAAGGCACTCTCAGTCCCAGACTCCGACCAACCACAGTCACCCCAGTCACACTAGAGTAGCTCTCCTCTGGGCTTCCAGGTAGCATGCCAGTGGGATCGCCCATCTCGAAACATGCACGGTGCTTAGGCAAAGCATGCCAGTGGGATTGCCCATCTCGAAACACGCATCATAACGCCTAGCACCCGACACCTCAGCGTCTATATAGCATGCCAGTGGGATTCGCCCACTCGAAACACGCATGGCGCCTAGGCAAAGCATGCCAGTGGGATTCGCCCACTCGAAATACGCATCACAACCTAGCCTGGGGTTCCAGGTAGCATGCCAGTGGGATTCGCCCACTCGAAACACGCATGGCGCCTACCAGTCACATGTACACTGTGGAAGCTAAGTCTGAACCGCACAGTTACCTACCACAACTACCCTAAAACATCATATAGGGTCTATAGTAGTCCGGTCCAATATGCCAATCCGTGAAATATGCCAACACTGAGTAAACTGACTCAAACCATGCCATTGCCATCCAAGCAACACAAACTGTACCAAAATTCTGACTATTCTGGTAGCACTTACCCAAATGTCACACTTCCTTCCAACTAATCTAGCTACACTGAATTTATGGATAATTTCCAACAGTAAATTTCAACTTGGCTATGTGATTTCCTAAAATCACCTTTTTCTCACTTCAGGAACTTTTTAAATTCCAAAATCAATTTCCGCCCTTTATCCATTTTTCGAAATTCGGAATAAATTTCCGAAAAAAATTTAAATTCCACATATATCCTTTTTCCAAAAATTCGGATTAATTTCCGAAATTAAATTTTAAATTCCATATATTTCCCGAAAATTCGGATTAATTTCCGAATTAAATCTTTTCCTCCGCCCGTTCGTTCGCCCGAATCCCGCTGAATTGAGGACCCACCGGCCGAATATTTAATCCAATTTCCAGCCAACGTTTAGCATTTAATTATTAATAAATATTGAATAATTACAATTACTTAATTAACTAAACCGAAATTAATCTAATCCATCTCCTTCCTCCGCCCGGCGCCCGAGAAACCCTAGCCGACGATTCCTCCGGAAAATTTCGTTTTCCCCGTCGATTTCTGGCGACCGAGATCAAAGAGAAGTAAAATCCGATGTTCGTACTATCCTAATTTGTCAATAATGTCACTAATTGCTAAGATTCAAATCAAAATTTCCGCCGAAGTTTCATCCAATCCTCATTTTAACAATTCTATGAAATTAAACAAATTTCAGCATTTGATACTATCTTAACATGATTAAGCACATAATCGAATCAACAATTGCTCGGTAAAATTTCCAAATTCGGCGGGTGTAATTTTTCCGAAAACCCTAAAATGCTAAAATCAATAATTTGCATTAATAAATTTCAAAAAACCACAATTCGCATGCTCCGGTAGCTAATTGCAAAATAATCCATATTTTTAATTTGCCAATTTAACTAATTTAAACTGAAATTTCCTACCTTTCTTCTCCGGCGACGGTGAAGCTCGCACGCGATCAACCGCTGCTCCTCGCCGAACGAAACCGGTACCAATCGATTCTCCTCGGTCCCGCGAACCTCCAGGTACAAAAAGCCCCTTGAAAGGCTGCCGGAAAATATCGCCGTTCGCCGCGAAAGCTTCGTCTCCGGCCGTTCGAAACCCTAACCCTAACAGTCGAACAGTTCGGGTTAAATACCCCGCTTTAAACCGGTATTAACCCGTTAAGAACCCATTAAGTGCCGGTTGACCTTCTAATAACGCCTCTTAACCCCGATCAACCGGTTAATCTCCACCGCTGATCTCGTCCGTCCGATCCGCTTATCCGCGGCTTATCCAAACGCACGCGCAAACGCACTCGGCGAACCGCCCCCGCCTTCGCTGAACCGCTCTGGTCCGGTTCATGCGCGGTAAAAACCAATTTCCGGTTTAATGGACCGATTTAAATAGATTTTCGAATTTCCAAAAATCCAATTAAACAGGGAAAATTACTTAAAAATTCCTCGGTGCTCCGAAACATCCCCAGAAAATTTCAGAAATTCCAATAGCCTCCAATTGAGCTCCTGGCTCAACCTACTGGCGATCTGAAATCATCCCAGCCAATTCGAATTATTGAAGATTAAACCTATAATATTTTACTGGGTATAACATCCATTTTCTCTCTTACTATAATTGGAATGTTATAATTTCTAAAATCATTAACAAATTCTTTCTAAGAGATTTCTTAAGAAAGTCACCCTTTGAAAAGAATCTAGTGATGGGATTCCCATCAAAAATCTATAATGCCATCCAATACCAAAATACAAAAAGACACTCTTATGTGCAAGATAGGCTATTCCATCAAATGTTCTATTCATTTGCTTTATAATGAAGTGAGAGGATTTTTTCTTATTCTCCCAAATTGATTTCAAAATCTAGTTTTCATAATATTAATGTCATTTAATATCATTTAAGCTAAGTTTTTAGATTTTAAATGGACAAAACATCTCTTATATTTTATTCATTTATATATATATATATATATCACTTCTTAATAAATTTAGTATCTATACATCCAACATAGATATCAGCTACTCCATCTACGTAGTTATTTACTATTCAACCATGTAGTTATTTATAGCATTTCATGTGATTTAAGTGTATAACATATAAAGTAGAAATACAAGAACAATTATCTAGTCTTGCAATTGAACAACTTGATTATACCTTAGGCATGTATTAAAATGGATTTCATAGTATGCTCATTTCTTTCTTGTATTACTATTCAACTCATCTTATCCCCGTGCTTCTAAGTGTCCATCTAATGTACCTAAAATTATGTGTTTAATATAAGCTGAGCTAGCTATCAAAGGCTCAATAGATAAAAGAACACATTAATAAAAATATGTGAAATGAAGTAAAATTTAAATTATGCTACATGCAAAGTTATGATTAGAATTTAATCATTAAACGTGTAATAACTATTGGCATATGCATTATCTTATATTTTCTCTTTCATAATTTTTCTTTTTTACTTAACATGTTTTAATAACTTTCTTACTTGGTTATCATTTTAAAAATACATCTCTCCATTTCAAATGGTTTACCTCAACTCCTTATATGGATATATTCTTATCACATCTTATGTGAATCTCTTAATTCCTTACATGGGTAGGTCATTCTTATCACGTGAGATTCTCTACTCATCATGTCGATTAAGTTATTACCATCTTATAGAGTTTTATTTAATTCCCTCCTCTAAATAAAGCCACATTTATCTCATGAAGTTTCTCTCAAATCTATTTTATAGACCATGCCACCATTTGGTTACATGGAAAAATTTTCAACTTCTCATATGCATAGGCCATTTTTATTCCACAAGATTCATAGCCCTTCTTAAAAATTAACAACCTATTGTTAGGGCCCCACTTATTTAATCCAAATTAACTTTTGACGATCTAATATTAAATATATTTAATAAAATATTTATGGATACATTACCCAGCCTTGGTAGGGACTTGATGGTAAGACATGTATCCTTGGTTATGGAATCGCCTGTTTGATAACAACAAAATTATTATATTAGTTTTTCTAATAATTTATCAAGTACCTTTTAGGTCATGCATCTCCAAGTCTTATAGGGTCAATCAATTGATGAGATTTGATCGGATGTCTCATGAAACAATCGACAAGTAAAGCAATGTCAAACAGCGTTTGTGGCTATACTCTAACTATGGCTTAAATGGTATATCAAGAAGTCATTGATCAAACTCTTGGTAAAGTAGCTAACCATCTGAAGTTCATCTTCAAAATATCGACTGGTTTGATTGTTTGTCTTATCACTTATTCATATATGACATAATTAGCTTGCATATCATTCATTCACTTATATTATCATTTTTTATAGTTGTAAAAATATTTTATTATTTTAATAGTTAGAAAAATTATTTTAAAAGTAATAAAATAATAATATTAAATATATAAAATATGTTTAAAAAAACAAAATTTTGGCCAAAAAACCCAACAACGGCTAAGCTTATGGGCTCGGGCCAAGTGGCATGAAGCACTGGGCAGTGGGCTCTGAAAGCAATAAATAAGTAGACCGTGTGAACCGATTCAAGTCAAGCTCAAGTCTCGATCAAACCCAATGAGGCCTAGAAGTATAACGAGTCGTGACTAACTTGTGAAATATCAAGTAACGAAGTGGGTCGAGTCAAACCCAATATGATATTTATTAATGTTGTAAGTACGTGAGTTGCTAAGGGTATGAATTCCTGATCACACAAAGAGGAGCCAACCCTATGTATTGGCTCATAATGATGTAAGGAATCCTTATAACATGTAAAATCCTTAGTAATTAAAACATGTTGGATAAATTTTAGTGTCTATTGCATCCAAAGTTGGAGCGAATTAGTTCTGTTCGGTCCACATTTTCTGATTAAATAGTCTGGATTACGCCCGCTTTAGTGAACAATATATTCCATCTTACCATCCATCCATAAAACTTGATCAAGCAACTGTGACCATCTTTGCCTTTGTGAACAATGCTTCTGTGCTTCATCACCATCCATCCAACATATATAATCTAATGGCCTAGATCAAATACCATTTGAATTAAATCTGAACCCTTCTTTTGCATTCTAATTGGGGACTCTTGTTCTATCTGCCCAAATCAAACGGCGGTTGTCGTTCCCACTAGTGATCAGCTTTCCAAAAAGTTGTTTATGTTTGTTTAGAACTTCAAAAAACTAATGGCTATTTCAAGTGACGTTTCTAGCCATTAGAAAAATTCCATTTTAATCTTTAATGTTTTATTATAAATAAAGAAGCCTTAGTAGTTAGGAGGGAATGATTTTTAACTTTATTATATCAATATTTTTAGAAGAGGAGGTGCAAAACAGAAAATTGCAATCTCATTTTGACTTTTTTGTTGGACCCATGGTTGCGATATATTTCTCCTTCTTGCTTCAGTATTTGCTCCGATTGCACATCTTACGGTGACTTCTTTACAATTGATTATTTACTTCTTTATTCTTTATTATTTTTATCAAAAAAGATCATCATAATGCATCATTTTTGTTGATTCTTATTTTCTTAATAACATTAGAGCATATTAATAAATCATTTAGATTAAATATTTTAAAACTAAATCATTTAGATTATTTTAATAATTTTCAATTGCACAATCATATTCAAATATCATTCGTAAACTTGTGCCATATAAGCTTTTATAAGTGAATATTAAAATATTATGATTAATTATTATGTTGTATTGTGTTTTAATATTGTAAGCTTTTGTAATTATAATTGTGACGATGTACCACTACCTACTACGACAAAAGGGTGTGATTTGTAGAAGTTATCTCTACCTGTTACGGTGAAAGAGAGTAGTTTTGTTAATGAAATTCTGGTTGGGTTGACTAGGGGTTGATTTGGGCATGGGTTAGGCCAAACACCTAAAAATCCTTTGTTATTTTACTTTCTTGTTATTTTGTAATTTATGATATTTTTATTATTTAAAAAATATTTAATTAAAAAATATATAAGGAATTTATAAAATTATTTTTATCAAGAATAAAAAATTTTATTAAAAATATTTTAAAACGATAAAATTTTTATTTAACAAAATTATTAAATTAATGATTTTATAATTAATAAATTTTAAATTAAGAAGAGATTTTCAAAATAGTAAAAAGATTAAAAAACATAATTCACCCCCTTTTATGCATTAACTTAGCACATATTACATCAAAACAAACCATAGCACATCTAATATACAAGAAACTCTTATAAAATCTAAAAGAAAAACATTTATAATGGTAAAAGCATAACTAAATGATCCATAGTATAAACATGAAAACATATAAATAGTAACACAATGCTATCCATGTATACATGATATTAGTCCACAAAATCTTATAAAATCAACTCCATAATTAGTTAAAAGAGTAGGTTCCTTATCCTTGCCACCATAATCTCCAACTTTTAATTTTTTAAAATATGACTTGTGATATAAGTATGAGTAAAACTCTATACAATTTGGTAGATAAACCAACATGATAACTTAATATAGGAATGATACAATAAAATAAATCAATATCTGAAAGAATAAAATTGTAAACAATTACTAAAAAATAAAATAATAAATCATGAATGTAAAAACAAGATCGATATTTTAATTATGAAGATGCACTTCTTCATCTTTTTATTTTATTTCTAAATTCTAATATAGTATAATTCACATGGCCTACTTTCCCCTTTAATTATTATCCATTGGTTCTAATAATAGCCATATATATGCCTATGTAATCTCCTTATAATATCAATCTAAAATAGTATGACATTTAGGCTTATACTTACAATCACCTATAAGGTATCATCCTCACACTTATATCTAACATTTGATGTAAATTGAGTGTGTACAAATCCTACAAGAAGGGGGAAGGGAAGGGAGTGAACTTAGATTTTACAATATTTTCACTATTTTTGGATTATATTTATTTTTTAAAAAATCTTTATTGAAATAGTTTTACTATTCTAGAAATCCTTGATATTCAAATTTATATGCATAAGTTTTAATTTTTATTATTAAAAAAATTAAAATTAAAAAGCATAAAAAATTTTTAGATGATTTGATTCAAATTAGAATTATAATTTGAGATTTTTCTTTATGATTCACTCCAACTTATTTGTGCTTTTTGTTATGGTTTACTTCTAATCTATTAGTTTTTACAGGTTCAATTATAACCTAAGCTTTTGTAAACATAACTCCAACTCAATTTTTTTCAATGTCAAATTGAACTAAGACTTTCACAAATTCTATACTTGTTGTTAAATAAAAAAAGAAAAAATATAATAAGAAAGAATTTTTGATGTAAAAACATGACTTTCTATACTTGTTAAATAAAGTAAGATAAAAATAGCTAGAATTAGAAAAATAAAAGTTTAGAAGTGTTAGGCATAGTTAAAATAATTTAGAATTTTGAGTAGTACTAAGTCATAGTGGTTGCGAGAAGAGTTTACACCAGTAGAATATCTTACAATGCTTTGTTGAGATCTGAAAGCTTGGTTCACATTATTAGCCATTTAATTCATAAAGTTTGATATTTATAGAAAAATTTTGATCACAACTATTAGAAAGTTAAAGAAAAGCTCTTTCAAAAACTGCTACCAAATAATTTAAAATTTTTCCAAAGACTTCTTTAATGGCTCAAATAATGATTAGAGAATTAGCCATTTTGTAAGATCCACTAGATTGTTTGATCTGATAAGAGAAGATATGGATTATCAAATCAAAAATAGTAAAAGCAAATAAGTTATAGACTATTATAACAAGATAGATTAGATTTGGGACATATGATTACATGAGATGAGATTTGGATTGTTCAAATAATCAACAGTAAAGATGAGAATGATCTTAATCGTAGGAATCAAAACAAATAACTCTAAGGAACTTAATTAAAGGAAAAAATAGAAAGAATGCCAACTATTTAATAGAATTGAATGAGATTTTGGTCATCCAATCTGAGCTTTGAAGAAACACTTATTGGAGGGTGAGCTCTTAATAGTTCGATCAATGATCTAATGGTGAGCATTCATGCATTCTTTAGGCATTGAGGTGCTGGATGGAATTAGTCCCACATTGTAGGAAAGCAAATATTTTTGCTCTTTATATTACCTTTCACAAGTGTAATGTGAGAAAAACATGGGGTTGGCTCCCTCTTGTGCACTTAAGATTTCATCATCTGAGCCACTCGTATGCGTACAAGTTAATTTGAGTATTGTCTAACTTGATCCTTCCTCTGCTTTACTCCTTTTAGATTTAAGATTACATCTTAACCAAGATCAGGTTCAACTTGACATGGTTCTAATTTGTCACCTCACCTGAGGCTTCGTAGGCCCTCTCATGCTTTGTACTTGGGTTATGCTTGAGTTATGTCTTATATATATTTTTTTTCTTTTTAATCATAAAAATTTAAAAAATATTTAAATTTTATTTTTCTTATCTAATAAAAAATTTTACAATAGACATAATCTGAGATTTGACAAATATTCATAAGATTTATGGTTGGTTAAGTAACTAAAAATTGAATCCTAAATGTTTCTTAAATTAAAGAAAAAATTGAATAAATTTGATGCTTAAATTAGGATTTGATATTGATATTAATAGAGAGGTATGTCTTATGATTTATAATAAAAAAATTAACATTTTATTTTATAAAAAATATTTTCAAAGTTGATATGCATGTCTTTAATTCTAGAAGCTTATTGAACACATCAATGTATTTTGAAAAAAACTAATTCATCATTTTCAAAATACATGACTCATTTTTTACAACTAAATATGGTTCACACCAAATAAGTCTATTAGAACAAAATATTAAACATTTATAGCCTAACTTATCAAACGTAATGGTGACCTAATAAAATTGTAAAAAAGTATTAATGACATATATATATAATAAGGTTTTATGGTGTCTATAAGGTATGGTCATCAAAACCTATACCCAACCAAAATATAAGGATAATGTCTCCAAAAAAACCATTTTCCATTTTTTATTCCATTTCTAATTCTTTTTCTTTTTAAGTGTGTGTGTGTGTATTTCATGTTATGTAAGTTATATATTTTTACAAGATAACTAAAGCCATTTGTAATATATAACACATGAACCAAATATACACATTGTGATAAGATTATACACATTGTACTTTTACAATCATCATTCCTTGAAACCTTGATTCAACCCCTTCTGAAACTCTACTGATTATGAAAAAAGGTTATACACATTGTACTTTTAAAATCTTCTTACAAGCTCTTATATGATTCTTTATCTAGTTGATTAAATCTCTTGATCCCAACAAACTTAAATTAATCATTCTGTAAGATCAAATCTATTATATTAGTGCAATCCTCTTAGAAATACTTGCATGTTATCCACATAGATTGATCCAATCCTTTGATATAACCTATTTAGACTAATTGTACAAGTACAAGTAGACCCATTGTACTCGTATGACCTTACCACATACCCAATTTTTATTAACTTACAACATATCGTTTAGTATAATATGAGATCATTGTGAGTATGATCAACTTATTGATGCCTATATGATGCCTCAATATATTGATTTAAACCTTTATTCTAGCTAGTCCAAATTGATTATATAAGTACAATTGAGCCTATCATAGTTGTATGATTAGACTTAGATGGCTATAATATCTTTTCTTGCTTCTTAATTTCAATTTAAATCGCATTCAATTCATTCCAAACTTTCTCAAACCATTGCCTCAACCCCTTCTAACTCATATAGCAATGTATCGATATGTGAATTTGCATAAAACCAAGTTGAAATTAATAACAAAATCCCACAAACTATTACTCTTTTTACTAACTGCTACTTCCCTTGCTTCCTTTGTTGAAACTAGCTCATCTTCTCTTCCTATTCTTTCAATATCTCCCTTTATACTATAGCAACATCCACCAAATCTTTTTGTAAAGTCCTTTATTTTCCTTGAATTATTTCCCTATTTTCCTTCCAATTTAAGCTTCCTCTCTTTTTTCCTTTTACTCTCATTCTTCCCTTCTTTCCTTCTCTACCTTCCCCTTAATATATCCTTTCTTAACTCCTTGTCTAACTTAACATAGACTTATATTTAATCCCATCACTTGAGACAATAAAGATGGATTTTATAAATTTACCAAATCATTGCTAAAAATTTAAGAAATTACATTTACATCCTTTTCTTTTTTTAAAAAATCATAACTAATTAAACCTTCAATCAAATCATTTGATCTTAACTTACTATGACTAATCATATAAGTACAATCAGACCCATCATACTTGGATGATTCTAAACCTACCCAATTCTTATCAACTTACAGCACATCATTTAGTACAATATAGGATCATTGTGAGTATCATCTGCTTATTGGTGTCTGTATGGTGCCTCAATGGATTGATCCAATCCTTTGTTCTTGCCAATTCAAAATAATTGTACAAATATGATCGAGCCTTTTTTTACTTGTGTGATTTAACTCAAATCGCTATAATCTCTTTTCCTGCTTCTTGATTTCAAGTTAAATCGCATTCAATTCATTCCAAACATCTTGAAACCACTCCATCAAAGTATCCTAACTCATATAACATTGTATCTATACTTGAATTTGCATAAAACCAAGTTGAATTTAATAAAACAATTTCAAACTCTTGCTCTTCTTAATTAGCTGTCATTTCCCTTCCTTCCCTTTTTGAAATAGCTCTTCTTCTCTTTCTCTTTCTTGAAAGATCTTTTATGTTGCAGCAATTACCACCCAATCTGTCTAAAACCTCTTCTCTCTTTTCTGTTGACTTCTTTTTTTGTTTTCCTTTTGAATTGAGCTTCCTCTCTTCTTTTCTTCCCCTCTTATTCTTACATTCTCTCCTTCTCTCTCTTTCCCATCATATATCCCTTCTTACCACGATACATAACCTAACAAAGGCTCATATTTATTTTAATCTCTTGAGATGATAAAGATAAAATTTTTCCAATTTACAAAACTATTGCTAAAACTTTAAGAAACTATATTTACATTCTTTTCTTTTTTCAAAAAGCATAACTAATTATTCCTTTAATCCAATCCTTTAATCATCAGTAATTTGACGAATCATGCAAGTATAGTAAGACTTATCGTACTTATATGACTACCACATACCTAATTCTTACTGATTTAGAACACATTATTTTGTGCAATGTAGTATCATTGTGAGTATGATAAATTTATTAATTCCTGTATGTTGCCTCATTAGAGTTATCCAATCATTTATTCCAACAAGTTCAAATAGATTATACAAGTATGATTGAGCCCATCATACTCACGTAATCTGACTGAGATGGCTATAATCTATTTTTGTGCTTCTCGATTTAAAATTAAATTACATTCAATTCATACCAAACTTCCTCAAGCCATTCCTTCAATCACTCATAACTCATATAAGAATGTAGTTATACCTAAATTTAGACAAAACTAAGTTGAATTTAATAAAACAATTTTAATCACTTACAAATCTTGGCTAATTACTATTTCTCTTGCTTCCTTTGCTAAGCTAGCTATTTTCCTCTTTCTCTTTCTTCCTTTATTTTCCTTTATGCTGTAGCAACAACCACCCAATTTTTTTTGCAAACTCTACTTTCTTTTTCCTTGATTTCTTTCTCTATTTTCCTTTTAATTTTACGTTCCTCTTTTCTTTCCTTCTCCTCTTATTCTTACCTTCTCTCCTTCTTTGTCTTCCCCTTCATATATCCCTTCTTATCACCTCACTTAACCTAGCCAAAACTCATATTTAATCCCATCCCTCTAGGCAATAAAGATGGAATTTGCAAATTTACCAAACTATTGCTAAAACTTTAAGAAATTATATTTACATCTTTTTCTTTTTTAAAAATCATAACTAATTAAGCCTTTGATTAAATCTTTTGATTTTAACGAACTTAGAACACATAACCTAATTCTTTTTTTTCTAAGAACACATCATTTTGTACAATGTGGGATTATTGTGAGTATTATTAGCATATTGATGTCTATATGATGTCTTTATAGACTTATCCAATGCTTTATCACAGCGAGTTCATTGATTGTACAAGTACGATTAAACCTATTGTAGTTGTGCTATCTAACTCAAATGGCTACAATCTCTTTTCTTATTTTTTATTTCCATTTAAATCACATTTAATTCCTTCCAAACTTTCTCAAACAATTCCCTTAACCTATCATAACTCATACAATAAGGTATTTATGCTTGAATTTGCATAAAACCAAGTTTAATTTAACAAAAAAAAAAACTTTAAACTCTTACTCTTCTTGACCAACTGCTACTTCCTTTGTTTCCTTTGTTGAAAATAGCACTTTTTTGTCTTCCTCGTGCTTCCAATATTTCCCTTTATCCTACAAAACCAATCACCAAATCTTTCTAAACTCTTCTCTCTTCTACCTTTCAATCCAAGCTTGCTCTTTTCTTTTCTTCCCTTCTTATTCTTCCCATCTTTCTTTATATCTATTCCCCCTCATATGTCTCTTTTATCACCCTATCATACCTAACCAAAACTCACATTTAATCCCATCCTATGAGACAATAAAGATGGAATTTACAGATTTACTAAACTATTACTTAAAATTTATGAAATTACATTTACATCCTTTTATTTTTTAAAAGTCATAACTAATTAGACCTTTGAACCAATCCTTTAATCTTGATTGACTTAGACTAATTGTACAAATATAATCACACCCATTATATTTATATGACCTTACCACTTACCCAATTATTTCTAACTGATAACACATCATCTAGTATAATGTGGGATCGTTGTGAGTACGATCAATTTATTGATGCCTATAGGATGCCTCAATTGGTTGATAACACATCTTTTCTCGCTTCTTGATTTTAATTTTAATCACATTCAATTCATTCCAAACTTCCTCAAACCATTCTTTCAACCCTCATAACTCATATAACAATGTATTTACAATTAGATTTGAATAAATCCAAGTTGAATTTAATAAAAAAAACTTTAAACTCTTATTCTTCTGAAGTAGCTATTGTTTCTCTTACTTCCTTTACTGAAACTATCTCTTCATCTTCTCTTCTTGCTTCCATGATCTTTCTTTATGTTATACAAACAAACACCTAATATTTTTAAAAACTCCTTTCTTTTTCCTTGACATTTTCATCTCTTTTCCTTCCAATATAAGCTTCTTCTTTTCTTTCATTTCTTTCTCACACTTCTCTTCTCTCCTTCACTTCCCCTCATATGTCCCTTCTTACCACCCTATTTAACTTAACCAAAACTCACATTTAATCCCATCCTTTGAGGTGATAAAGTTGGATTTATCAAACTTAAAAACTATTGGTAAAAATTTAAGAAATTATATTCATATCCTTTTCTTCTTTAGAAAATCATAATTAAATAGAGCTTTGATCTTAATTAACTTAGACTAATTGTAAAAGTATAATTATGTCTATTGTACTCATAATATCCTATCAAAAACCCAATTCTTATCTACTTCCACATTGTTAACATGATTACTTATTAATTCATGTATGATTTCTAAATGGACTAATCAAATTCTTTAATCTAGTCAATTCAAACTAATTGTACAAGAGTGATTGAGCCCATCACATTAGTGTTATCTAACTTAGATGACAATAATCTCTTTTTCAACATCTTAATTTCAATTTAAACCATTCCATCAACCTCTCTTAACTCATATAGTAATATATCTGTACTTGAATTTGTATAAAACCAAGTTGAATTTAATAAAACAACTTTAAACTCTTAATCTTCTTAATTAGCATTTTTTTCTCTTGCCTTCTTTATTGAAACTAACACTTGTTCGCTTCATCTTGCTTCCAAGATCTCTTTTGATGCTATAGCAACAAACACCCAATCTTTTTGCAAATATTTTCCTTGACTTCTTTCTCTATTTTCCTTCCAATATGAGCTTCCTCTCTCATTCTCCCCTTTTCTCCTTCTCTCTCTTTCCCTTCATATATCCCTTCTTACCATCTTGCCTAGCCTAGCCAAAAAATCACATTTAATCCCATCCCTTAAGGAAATAAAGGTGGAATTTGCAAGTTTATAATTCTACTACTAATAATTTAAGAAAGTACATCTACATCCTTTTCATTCTTAGAAAATCATAACTAATTAGACCTTTAAAAGTTAGAATCCCAAGGCTATTAGACTCTTCTTAAAGAGATCTTTTTAGTAATATACTTAAATAAAATTTTTTTACTTCATTTAACTTTGTTGCATGCTTCTCAAGATAAGTCAATTTTTAATATTTTAGCCTAACAACAACTTATCTTAGAAAAACAATTTATTTTTTATAAAACAAATATAATTACAACTCTAATCGCTTAATCTCATTATTTATAACATATTATATATAGTAAGAGTTTGGGCTATTATAATTATTATCTTGTAAAATTTTCTTGAATTCCCTAATATGGATCAAGCCATTTTTGTTATTGCTTTACTTGTATACTTTTTGTTTATACATTTATCATACAAACATGTAACAAAGCACATATTGTTATACAAGTTATTAGGTAATCACATGCTACCATTGTGTTGATTAGATTGTTTAGATTTTTTTTCTCCAAAGCTTGCCCCTTATTGTTAACCATTTTTTATTATTGAACACAAAAGATAGTTTAATAATCAACTTCATATTAAGTTAATAAAAAATTTTATAATAGTATACCATCACTCATGCTTTTTCATTATTTTACATTATTCACTCATTCCCTTAACATCTGGTGTTGTCTTCATTTATGTGTACCTTAAAAATATCAATAATTGGGAGAGGGGGTAAGTTTGACATAGACTTAGTAAATAGTTATGCTAATGTTAATAATGTTAAGAAAAAAATTATATTGCTTAAGCTTTGGATCATCTCTTCTTTGTATGAATTATATTAGTCAAAGTTTCAACATCATTTATGTTAATATAGTGTGCATAGAAGTTTCTTTATAAGCATGCTATAAGCTGAAGCACAAATAACATTTGAGCAAGTGCAAGCATGTATATCATATACATATGTCATGAAATATAATGATCAATATTATTCATTTTTTTACTTTATTTATTATCTATACATTTTATTTATACTTAAATATTAGAGTATCATTCTATCTTGATCATCTCATTCCAATTAAGTATTATGTGGTTATAATTTATTAAAAATATACCTATATACATTCAAAGATACAGAATAGCATTCGAATCCTTCTCTATATTTTCTATAATAGAACAAATAACAAACATAACTCTTCACTTAGAAGCCTATGGATAAGAGCTATATCTTGTCTAGTGATTTTTTCACTTTTTTTTATAAGCAATCTCCTAATGATCATTTCATATTATCATCAATCTTGGGGTTACAAGCCCATCAATGTTTTGGTTAATTATTGAATCACATCTTATTATTAGGAGTTCCAATGTAGAGTACCAGTTATTATTAGAAATCGTCCTACTTATCCATTTGAGAAATAGCTTATGTTTAATAATCATTATTTTTATTAACAAACATAAAATAAATAGGGAACTTTTCTCTTTGTTATATCATTATATATTTTTTATTTTGGTCATAATGTTAATTACTTTCATTTTTTTTCAATTTCATCTTACTCTTTGCACATAATTCATCTTTAGATATTTACAATGCAAATATCATGATGCAAATGAATAAAATGAAGAAAGTAGCATTCTTAAAAAATAATTATTCTCATGTGAAATAAAGTAAGCAAGTGAAGAAGTATATAATTACTAATAGCTTTTGAAAAGAAAAAAGACAAACAAAGTGAGTCATCATTATAATAAAAAATTCTCAAATATATTAAATCATCAAGATAAGTGTCATTTCTTGAATTAAAGTTTGTAAAAAGCTTCCATTATACTTAATATTCTATTGTATCAAGTACATACATCAATTTATGATTTTGTTGAAGATTTAAACACATGTTATTTCTTGAAAAATATAGAAAAATTATGTTTACTAAAAAATTACTCAAAAGTTTGACTTAAAATAAGTGCCTTTATTACCCAAAATATTTTATTTATTTTCTCTAATATTTTACTTTAAAATTTTGATGATTTTGGCTTAAAAGTTGTTTAAAAGCACTTTTAAAAGTACTTCCAAGTGCTTTTAAATAAGCTAATTTATATATAGTGTTAATTATATCATATCAAAAAGAACTTCTGATCTTGGTCTATCTTGTTTAAGCTAGATAAGATTAATTTAGGCTTGTTGTGTCATGGGTTAGGATTTTTGGTTTGCATGGGTTAATGATAGGATAGTGTAATACAACACTTAGTATGTGAATATAGGATGTTAGGTTTCGTTACCAATATATGTGATTTGGGATTCACAAACTACCTTGCTATACTAACTCAATTTAGGTTTTTGAGTCAAAGTAGGTTTTTTTTAGTTCTTTTAAGGGCCAATAGGTCATGGGATTGATTAGGAGTTTAGCTCTATTTATACTTATTGTTTGTAAGGCTAAGGGGGCAAGGATCTGGGTTAGTGAGTGGGTAATGGTTAGAATGGTGAGATAAAAGATTTGGTCAAATCAAAATGTTATAAGATAACTAGGTCAACCATGTGTTAACTAGGTAGAGATGTCATGTAGTTGAAGTGTGGTTTGTGTTTTATTTTGTAGCTCCAAGTGGCTAGAAGTGTCTTATAGGTTTGATCAAATCAATGATCACATAAGAGGCTTGCAGGCCCAATTGTAGGATCATTTACAATAGGTCGTATGCAACTCATTGACATAGCCAAGTTAAGCATGTGCTAGGCACATGCAATGGGCACGTGCACTTAGGCTTCACTATGCATGTGTGGTCAATAGACTAGTTTGGTCGATTGATTTAGTTGGTTTGAACTATTTTTTTCTTCAACAAGATTCTCTCTCCTACTTATTTCTTTCTTCTCGTTAGAAAATCCTCTTTTCCCAACTCCAATAGCAATTAAAAATGAAATAATATTTTTACTAGATTTTTAGAATATGCCTACTCCTTTTGTTGTTCAACACCTTGTGGTGACCTCTAAAAGATGATTCAAGATTTTTGAAAATTTCTCTCTTCTTCCATTATCTTTTTCCTTTATATTTCTTCTCTTAAGCATCACTTCAAGCCTATTTAAAGGATAAACTAAAACGCTTAAGGATATGGTCAAATTTTCAAAAGTTTTTCCAAACCTTATCTTGCAATGGAGAAGTAATCGTAGTGACCTTGGAGCATGATTTAACTTCCCAAGTAATTAATATTGAAGGAAGATTAATAATTGGTGGAGAAATTAATAAATGTTAAAGGCTTAGGGCTAACCAAATTAAGAGAAGAGAAGAAAGAAAGATAAGAAAATCTTAAGTTTGAATGTTGTTTTTTGAAAAGTTATTTTCTTTTCTATTTCTTTTTTACTTAAATTGACCTCAAAAGCTTATTAAATTATTTTTTAAAATGTTAAAGATGAAGCCTTTGAAACCTCTCCATCACGTGCTTGAATTAAGGTGCTACAATTGGGTTTTGTGTTAAAGTACTAGTCACTACACTTAGAGTCTAAGCAAGATGGTTAATATTAATGCTAGTTATTTTGGGCAAATTTCATGTTTTCTTCTTTGTTTGGTTTTATTGTTAATATTTGTTGCTAACTAATCACTACATAGAGCTTGATTATCATAAGTCATTTTTGTTACTAACATTATTTTTAAATATCATTTATGAATCATTAATTATTTAAAATAATAATATAACATAAATGAAATGATATTATACAAAATTTTAAGTATAGTTTTTGCTATGATAGCTTACCCACATTTCAAATCTATGATGTCATTTATCAATTCAACTTCGAAGTTTTAATATTACAATGTCATCTCGAGTTTTTCTTATATAAGATTTCAACTATCCTAAAATCACCACCACTAAAATTTTTTGAACTTTCTTTTTTCGTGAAGGTCCACCATTAACTATTAACGACTTATTATTAGTAAATATAAAAGATAGCTAAATAACTAACTTTATATTGTATTAATAACAAATTTTATAATGTAAGCTAGTGCTCATGTTCTTTTATTTTTTAACAATATTCACTCATGCCATTAGTATTTAGTATTGTTTTCATTATATGTATCTAAAAATGTTAATAATTATGGGGGATGATTCTAATGTAAACTCAATAAATAATTATGCCAATAGTAACAATACTAAACAAATAATCATGTTATCTAATTTTTAGTTCATCTTTATTTAACATGAATCTTGTTAATCAAGTTTTATTCTCATTCATGTCAATACATTGTGCAGAGAAATTTCATTATGAGCATGATATAATCTAAAAAACAAATAACATTTAGGCAAGTACAAGCAAATAAATCATATGCATCATATAATAATTAATATTATTTTTTTTGTACTACCTATAATATCTATCTATTTTATTTGTACCAAAATATAAAGTGATTATTCTAACTTGATCATTCCATTCTTATTAAGGAGGACAAGTCACCCCCATAACCATTCATCTAGAAGCTTTTGAATAGAAGTCATACTTTGTTAAGTGATTCTTCATCTTTCTTATAGGTAATAATTGGTGGTACTCCATGTTGTATTCTTTGATTTGTTGGATACTCTTTAACATAATGTCTCGAGTTTCTAAAATCATAACATTTAGCATTTTTCCTCTACCATTCATTTCTATGAAGTTTTCCAAAAATTGGGCAAGGAGAAACTTTCTTTGGTTCATTATTTAATGTTCGTCATCATCTCCATAACCTTGTTGCACTCTTGTGAAAAGAAATTCTCTTTTCTCTTTTTTTTGTTTCTTTTAATTTGGGTATTAGCAAGGACTTGTTCCATGCTTCTAGTAGCTTTAACCATTTTTTTATAAGAGTCAAATTCAAATGGTATCAACATGTTTCTTATATTATCTTTCAATCCTCTTTTGAAAAGATAATATTTTTGCTTTTTTGTTGCTAACAACTTTGGAGCATATCTTAATAGTCTTACAAATGTCTCATCATATTTATTTACTATTAAGTTTTATTGATTTAATTTGGTTAAGCCATCTCATATTTTCTTCATAACAGATTTAAGAATATACCATTTTTAAAAGACTTGTCAAAATTACCTCTATGGTATTTTAGAATTTGTTTTATCATCAAATTATAATCTTTATCATCCTATCCATTAATGACCACTGGCACTATCAAATACTAGTATTACTAGTGAAATTCTTCTTTAATCATTACATACCAAACTATCAAATAACATTTTGATACTTTCCAACCAATCTTCTACTTGGAATAGATTCACATTGCTCTCTAAGTATGGTGGTCATAATTTCATAAATTATTCTAGTACTAATTCATTTCATTATATCCAAAGCTTCTTTCATGTTTACTTGACAAATCATTCCTTAGTAATTATATTCTTGATGCTTTGATCTCTTTCTCCTTGAGAAGGTATAGCTCTTTTATAATTTGAGCTATTCACTTCTTTCATAAACATGTTGTGCTTTTTAATGCCATTTTCCACATGATCATATGTTCGACATGTTAGTATTCTTAAAAACTCATGTGATTTGTAAAATATAATATTTATGACATTAAATAAAATATCCTTCTTTGTTAAATTATTCATTACTATATCTTTATGATATTCTCCACAAATTGTATCACAAACAAGCATTTTGTAACTCATCCTCATTATGCTTAATTTCTTTAGCTTTTTTATGCATATTGTTCTATACATTTCTAGTATTCATATTACACAATAAATCTATGTTACTCTTTACCTATAGGATCACCTAGTCCAATTTTAACCTTTTCCATTCTCTTCTTTTATTATACATTCCTTTTCATAATACACATTTCTTTCTTCTCTTCTTTTTATTCTAGATAATAATCTACACTTAGTCATCTCATTTTATATCATTACATTGTATGATTCTACAAATCATACTATATGATATTTTCATTGTTTGTCTTTGCTTGCATTATTTAATTAATTGACACAATTCCTTTTTATTTTAACTTGCTAATATGATATCGTATTGTACAATGTTGTTGTTCCATTCTCTGCTCATATTATTATATTCTATGATTGTCTTATTCATATTTATATGATCATTTTATTCAATAATTTTAGAACTAATATATTTTTTCTCATCTTATTACATTGTACGATTATGTGATATCATATGAAATGATTCATCTCTAATCACTTAGCTCCTTCTTTACTCATCTTATCTCATTGTACTACTTTATGCATCATACTGTAAGAAATTTTGTTTTGTTTATGTTATTATTCTCTTCTTTTAGTCATATTATTTGATATCTATACCATAATCCCACTCATAATATCGTACTATATTTTAACATGGTGTCATATTGTTTAATATTTTTAGTTATTTCACTACACATATGAAAATTATTATGCAACGTCTGATATCGTAAGGTACGATCTCTTTTATTTTAGTTTTATATCCTTTATTTCGTATACATCACACTGTACGATGATATAAATCATATTATACAATCTGCTAATGGTAATTCAATAGTTTTCTATCTCGCTTTTAACCTATTTTGTCGTGCTTTTAAAACATAAATAATTATCAAACACAATCATAAAATGATACAACAGGTGTGTTTTTCCTTTTAAAAGGTTTACCCATGTTGACTACTTAAGTTTTCATTTATTTTATAATTTCACACTTTGATTAAAACACGTGTTTCTAGAATTTTTTTTACTAGTTTGGCATATAGTGTTTATGTTAAATTCCCTTCTTAGGACTTTAGCTTCTTTGATACCACTCAATGTGATATCTCTCTCCTTTTATATATATATATATATATATATATATAACTGATAACAGAAGTAACTTTTAAAAACCTTTGAAAGAAAAAACTTTATATTTAAAGAAATCCCATTTTAATTCAAAGCAAAAAGGAAAATTCTTTACATAAAACTCTTTTTTAATAAAAAAAATCTCTTTTTTTAAACTTGTGGAAGTGAATAATAAAAACATTCTTATAAAACCACTTATTATTGAAACTTCATCACCATTAAAGTAATAAGAAAAAGCTTTATAATAACTAAACAATTAACTATACTAGTTTATCACTTAGTCACAATACAAAGTTTATGAACCAATATCATGAAGATAGTTCTAATATGTAATCCATAACTATCATATAAGTTAATTTGACCAACACTGTAACAGCCTTAATTTTTTTTATTTTATTTATGGTATTTTTTTTAGAAAGAGTTCTTTGAGACGAGTCCCAACGGTGTTTAGTTTGTAATTTTTGGAGTTTTAAGGAATAAATTATGAATTTTTGAAGTTTTGGGATAGATTTGTAATATTGAGGATATATTTGTAATTTTATAAATGTCGACATAGTTCAATTCGTTTTGACGGAAGGTATATGTATAATTTTTAAAGTTGTTGACAAATATAAAAAAAGTGAGATTCCCAGAGAACATTATCTTCACCACTAGGCCCAGCGTGTTGGATCGCAGGGTATCGATCTTTGGATCAAATATCTGCCTAGTGTTATATGCTATGACTCCATGATGATTACACCAGGCCTAGCGTGTTGGATTGCAGGGTATGGTACCATACCTGCCTGGTGGCACTAGGCCCAGCGTGTTGGATCGCAGGGTATCGATCTTCGGGTCAGATATCTGTCTAGTGTTATATGTTTGGTTGGATGCCGGTTGGAGGTCATTTGCTTGATTGGATCCAAAGGATAATGCGTCAAAGGGAATTAGGCCCGGTTATAACACATCTATAAGGAACTGGTATTTCTTTGGATTTTTCTTTGGTTTTTCATCTGATATTATATATGACATTGGTATGGTTTGAGCTTTATGCTTATGATTTATCTGCACTATTCATTGTATGTATTTTCATTTGGTTAATTATGTGGATTTATCTATTGAGATTTGTAAATCTCATTAGTGCTTACATCACAGGTCATGCAACCACTATACCAAAAACTGGGAATGATGCTGCTACAAGAGAGCCCTTTTCATGAGATATGTGAGAGAGGGGAAGTTTTGGTGTGATTAAATTTTTAAAAACATGCCTTTATATATATACTTTGGACTTTTGAGTCAGTGTTTGTCTTACCATCGGGTCCCCACCTTGGGTTTTCTTCATTGTCCTCACTCTAATGAAAATTTCTTATTTAGAGGTACTCGTTTAAGGTGGGGGCTTGACAAACACTACCACATAACCAAGTAAAATGATAAAAATTCTTTTGATGAAATCATCATGAATATAGTCTCACTGCTGTCGTACATCCCCATATAACACTAAAATCCAAAAAGGTTGATGAGGGGTCAATACAGATTGCCACAGGTCACTACACTTCATATTATCGTTTCTTAAAGAATTAGTCGCAAGTTATGTTTTAAAAAATATACAAAAATTATTTTTATAGAAAAGTTCACAAAATTTTTATTTAAAATAACTATCATTATTTTCCAAAATGTTTTTTAGTCTCTTTTAAATGTTTTTAAAATTTTGATCATTTTGTCTTAAAAGTTGTTCAAAAATACTTCCAAATACTTTAACTAAGATGGTTTTAATCTTGTTTAAATTAGATTTAATTTATCTGAGTTTATATAAAATCTTGATTAGTTTTACTTGGTTTAGGCTTGGCATGTCCAATCTAAGCTTTTCGTAACTCAATTTTGGCTTGACTGATTTAAATTGTTGAGTCATATGTCAAGGTTTAGGTATGAAGTGGCTCAGAGATTGGTTTAAGTGATATAGTGCTCCAGTGGGTCAATATTGGGTTGCATGGCCAGTATGAGTAACTTAGTCTCAATCAACTTCACTGACTTGGTTCAAATATTTAAGAGAGAGATTTTTAGTTCTTTTTAGGCTCAAACGGGTCACGAGTTTGCTTAGGGGTTTTGGTAGCTTGGTGCTTGTAAATGGTTAAGTAAATTGGGTGAGGATCTGGTTTAAAGAGCAGTTAATGATTAGTTAGGTGAGGCAACATATTTATTTAATAGAAATTTTGTGGGTAAGCAAGGTTAGCTAGGGGGTTAACAAGTTGTAATTACAATGCAATTTATGTTTGGTTTGTGATTTTGAGCACAACTCTAAGAGAGTTCGGGTGTCTTATGGGTTTTGTTAAATCAATGATCATATAAGAGACCAAATGATATAGTCCTCAAATTATGTTTGATCAATGGTGCATGAATCATTGATCTGGTTGAGTATGATGTGTGTTTAGCACAAATGTTTAGTCATTTGTTGCATGTCTCATTGACAAGCTAATTTGGTCAGTTGGTTTAGTTATTTGAACCATTTTTTTTCTATGTTTGAATTCTTTTTTCCTTACTTCTCTCTTCTCATAAAAAAAGTCTCGATAGACAATGAAAAAAAGAAAAATATATTTTTTTATAAAACATTTTAGCATTTATTAGAAAATATCAAAAAATTTATAAACATTGTAAGTATATTCATAAAAGTAATCATTTCATACTTTTAAAGTTCGTTTGATTTATCATAAAATTAGAGAGAAGTGAGATTTCAACTTTCTATTGTGAAATTTGATAAATCATTTTTTAAAATATTATTTAGCTATCTTATATGATATTTAACAGATTTGAAAGTAAAAGTGAGATTATAATTTTAGAAGTGGCTTGCAGCTTATCATTTTTTATTATTATCTTTCATTGCACTAGTTGTTAATGATTAGGAGTAGGTAGAACTAGTTTGGCAATATGTGATTAATTGCCAATGGAAGGAGTACAATGGGTGATACCATTGATACTATTTGCTTTTACATGCAAAGGATAAAAAAAGTAATATTTTAGTTAAATAAAAATAAATGATTTCTATTATATTAAATCAAATACAAAAATTTAAAAATGTTTTGCCCTGGTTTTTCTCCTTCCTTCGCTTGACAATTAAATAGAGAGTTTAAACGATCATGAACTAAGTAATACTCGGCAACCCTCAATTAGAATATATAAGCCCCATTATGTTTAGAAGCGGGCTCAGCCGACAGATTTTCACCATCGACCCCAATCATGTCAACTCCTGCACTCCGAACTCGCTGCCTCCTCTTCATTTTCTTCGTCCATGTTTTGTTTAGAGAGAAGGTTTATGTCACGATTAACAAAACGGTCCCTGTTTTGGTTCTCTTTGTTTTGCTATTCATCGGTTACTTTGTTTCGCCTGTGCGCTTTTGTGACTGCAGGCGTTTATTAGGCTTGTTAGCGGCTCGGAGCTTTGCCCTATGGTGGTAAGCACGTGGCCATTTGTGGAGGCGGTGAGAACTGCTTGGAGGGTCGTTGACTCCGGATCTTCTGCCGTCGATGCCGTCGTTGAAGGCTGTTCTACCTGTGAGGAGTTACGCTGCGATGGCACAGGTTTGGTTTACGGGGGTTAACTGCATTATATTTTAAATTCTTTCTGGACTGATTCCGTTGCTGTTATAGTGCACTGAAGTTTTAGTTGAAGTTGTCAAATTCTATTTTGTTTGTGGGTCTAGTGGTTAGACTTGATTTGAGGGGGAATTTGAAACGAGAGCGTGGAAGAGGGAAAATGTGCACGAAAAGCCAAGAAAACCAGTGAAGGTGAAAGGGAGTGAATTTTATTATGGAAAATAAAGAATGTGAAAACTACAATCTCCTAGAGACTGCACTAGGGTGCCTGCTTTTCATCTTTGAGATCTTGGTCCTAGGGTTGGTTGATCTCAGATAGTCATAAATATCTCATGACTCAGGATTTTTTCAGGCAACTGAGACAAATAAGGTACTGAAGCCTTGATTGTTGGTATGGTGAGTAGGGGAGTCTAAAAAGTTAAGCAAGGCCTAATTTGGAAATTGCTTCAAGAAAACATTTTTGACAAGTCTATGTCATTGGAAGATTTGGAGGTTGTCATCTAAGTTTAAGTTTTTTATCGTAAAGTAAGTGCAGATGTTGTTATTGAGAAATAAAGTTTCTTGTCCATGAATGAGCTTAGAGGCAGTTAACAAAGAATTGGCTTGGAAATTGTTGTGGCAATTTGCAATTGTGTCCTTTAATCTTGTTTAACCATGCGACATCTGCGTGGCTAGATATCCTTGACTCTTCTTAGAGAAGCACACAAGCGAGCCTTTTGAATATTGCCAAGTCCTTTAACTAACTAGCATCTAGGTTTGCTCCATTGTGCCCCTCACACCTTATCAAATTCTTTTCTTGATGCTCCTTGCATGCTTCTTGTCTAGATCTCGCAGGGAGAAATGCTTGAGGCTAAGTATCTATGATTGTATTTTACCTGAATCCCTCCTTTTCCTCTCAAGGCTTGGTCATGCCACTTGATTAGGTTAGTTGAGCCGCTCCTTCACCAGGTTGCCCATTGTCTTGCCCTTTTTGTTTTGATTAGGCTCTCCCAATTTTGCTTAAAATCTTTAGTCTCTTATTTCTATTTTGAAATTGCCCATATTTGGGTATTGAATGGGTGTTTAATGCTCCAAATCCTTCTTTGGCTAATAGAATTTGTTATTTGGCTTGGCTAGTCAAAAATCATCTTTTGACAATAGCCACTTTATAAACCCTAAGTAAGATTTATCTGTCTTAGTGCTCTCTTATAAATTCCATAACTCATCTTCATAGAAAAGGTTTTTTTTGGAACTTTTGTCTTTAGATTTTTTTTTTCATAGTCATGAGACTTTTTTTCTCTCCCCCCAATCTTAGCTTTTATAGCAATACTTATTCTTTTGCTTCTTAGAAATCTATGTTTTTTCTATTTGTTGCAATCCTTATAGACCTTGGAAGATTTTGTCATTGAGCTCTCAGTTGTAGATGCTCTTTCCCAGCATAGGTGCTATTTGTCAACGGAGCTCCTATTGAGTACTACAGTGTAGACATTGTCTCCGTTTGCCGTATTGGACTCATCATGCAAGACAAGTTGCACCTACTTTTCTTAGCAACCAACAACCAAGCTCATGAAATTGTGTTAATAGGGATGCATTTTAGTTGGGGATGGAGCACGTGTGTGCTTCATATCTTCAGGGATTTACAACTCATCATTGAATAGGTCAAATGAAACTTTGACGTAAAGGATGAGGTGATCATGCTGTATAGGGATTTTGTGTGAAGGTCCTTGATCGTGTTCAGTGTGGTCGGTCTCTCTTACATTCCATGCAAGTAAGATTGATAAGCAAATTTCTTGGTCAAATTTGGCGCATGGGACTCGGTGATAAAGTAGCTATTCGCCTCAACCCATTTTGCCTTGTAGCTCATGCTTGTCAATCCATAGCCCTCTTGGTTGGACGACCTAATAATTTTTTCATGTAATGATATTGTTTCTTCCCCTTTTAGGAAAATAAGATAATTTGTTCATCCTCTGACATGCTACTTCTAATCAAAAGGTAGTTATTTTAGAGATCTTTTAACATTTGCTTGTTGAAGTGTCATTAGCAAAGTGTGGTCTAAGGAGTTCTCAGAATGATCCATGATGGTGAGTGTGGTAGCCAAGCATATGGGTGAACCCTTTCTACAAGGATCATCTACTAGGGTTATTATTGATCGTTAATCGGGGGAGGCATAGAGGAGTTTGACAAAAGCATGTCCAGTGCCAACTGTTAGCTTTGTTCTATGCCCCATTGATGCAATCTGGTTGTTTGCACTCTGGGGCATGGATTGTTGTGGCCACTTCTTGAAAGCTTCTTGGGGCTTGTGCTTCTTTCTTGTACTTGCTGACTATTTCATAAGTGGATCGAAGCCATGCTCCTACAAACCATGAAAGGTCTTTAAGTACATTAAGTTTCTTTGCAAGGAATAGGTAGAGTATATATTAGTTGAAGTTGAGAGAGGATGTGATGCCAAGTCTATAGAAGTAAAGGTAAGGTGGAGAGGGTCACATGTTGTGGTGTATCTTCTTGGGTCTTTGGAATTGGTTTGATAGGATTAGATATTTTAAAGGAGTAATTGGCTTGATTTTGAGTTGTTTGATTATTAGAAATGGGAGAGTGGAGAGGGCTTTTATGAAACATTCCAACTATTGTTGGAAGAGAGGGTTAAGTGTGGAAGGAGAAATATTAGAGATGGATGATGATTGAGGTAGATGATTTGGATTATTGCCTCTTGATTGTGGAGATAAATAAGTTTTCCTATTGAGTGCAAAGTTTTATCTCACTTAGTTCTTTTTTCAATTTTCTTGTTATCGTTGTACAAGTTGCATTAGAGAAATGTTGATCTGATTTTGGATTCTATGGACTGTAGTAGAAACTTATTTTATTGAGAAATGCCTGAGAATATTACAAAGGAGTGAGAGAAAGAGAAAGCTTAGATCTTCGTAGGTTGAGGATAACCAAAGTATAAGAAAGTGAAAAATGTACTAAGTTAGAACTCTTCATGAAGAAGGGTGGCACATAGAGAGCAAATACATACTTGAGCTTTGGATTTGAATTTGACCTTTAAGGGGTTTATTTATAGTTAATGAAGTTAATGATGCATATTGATATTATTTAGCATATTGGAATATTATAGTTGTTATTCTATTAAACAATTATAATGGTTTAGTTGCATGGGATAGGTAGACTTTTTTTGATGTGGTTAATTGGTTCTAACTATCAAGTAAGAATATAATTATTGTTGACGTGACGTAATCAATTATAACCGACGGGTGAAGCTTTGTGGCTTAGAGAAGCTAAATCTGCATTGCTTTGAAGAACATCTTTGAAGAGCAGGTGTTGAAGAGCTACCTTTGATACGTTGGCTTCGAGAAGCTGTCCTTGAGGGTTTGGCCTTGAGAGTTTGACCTCTAGGCCTTGCCTTGAGAGATCAGGTGTTCATCGTTAATGTCTGTCACATGTTAGCATTTTGAATCAATGGTTGAGATTTATTAGAAGAACTTTTGTATTTTCAGATTCATTATGATTAACTGCAACTTTGGAATTCTGCATAATAATTCATGTAACTTTGATGAAGGCTTTCCTCTTGAAAGATTTTTTTATTTTTATTTTTTTAGTTTTGCTAGCTAGAAGAAACCAAGATACAATTATACTGTTGTCTTTGATTTGTGACAAGGCAATCTCTGTGTTCCTGATACTTTTTAATAAATTTTGTGTACAGTTTTGCATGGTTTTCATATATTTATTTGACCTTCATGTTTGTTGTGTATCTCTTGGCCTTGTAGGTCTGAGTGCTTAAGCTGTCCATCTGTCTTCATAGCAAACATTGCTCTCTCTATTTGTTATGGCCGTCCTGAATTTGTTGACCATTCCTTAATAAGCAGTAGGAATTGTATAATTTCCCAGTGCTTATTCAATTCTTTTTTTTTTCTGCTACTGCATAGTTGGACCTGGTGGAAGTCCTGACGAAAATGGAGAAACTACAATAGATGCTCTTGTTATGAATGGGGTAATGCAAACGACCTTTCATTTATTTTGTTTTTTTAAGAGGAATTGAAGTTTAATGCATGCTTTCATGTAAGTGAAAGGCTATGACCTATAAATTGTTTTAGGATTCTTCTAGACAACAATGGAGGTTGGGGCTGTGGCTTCTATGAGATATGTGAAGGATGGCATAAAAGCTGCTAAGTTAGTCATGGATCACACAAAGCATTCATTGATTGTTGGTGAAAAAGCCTCGATTTTTGCAGTTTCAATGGGTCTTCCAGGTCCCACAAATCTGAGCTCACCTGAATCCATCGAGAAGTGGATAAGATGGAAGGCAAAGTTATGCCAACCAAACTTTCGGAAGAATGTCATACCTATTAACTCCTGTGGTCCTTATCATTTGGGAAATGTTGCATCAATTTCAGATGGAAATTCCTGTGCATCTTCTCCAGCGATAAACTGTATTCAAAATTGGTCAGAAGGCAACAGTTTTGAAGCCATGCTTTCAAATTCTGTGCCTTTCAATTATCATAACCATGACACGATATCCATGGCTGTTATAGATAAAGTATGCCTACACGTATTGAAGTAGTGCTCCTTGAATATGTTGTGAACCAACTATGAATCTTTGTCTGGTGTTTTCAGGCTGGAAAAATAGCAGTTGGTACGTCTACAAATGGTGCTACATTTAAGGTTCCTGGAAGGTTGTTCCAATCTTGTATAATGGCTACAATAATTGCTTAAATTAAAGATTCTCTTTCATAGACATGTAGATTTAAATGCAGCTTATTGGTAATTTTAGCAGAAAAAACCAGCTTATTTAGTGAACTTTGCCAAATTTAAACGTTTATTGGGACTATTTTTCTGCCCTAATGTGTTTGTGAATTTAGTTATATTGTCTTTCTACCAGGGTGGGTGATGGACCTATAGCGGGATCTTCAGCATATGCTGATGACGAGGTTGGCGCTTGTGGTGCAAGTGGAGATGGTGATATCATGATGCGGTTTCTTCCATGGTAGCATGCTATCCTAATCTTTATGACTTGTTTAGTTTTGTCTTCTTGTGTTGTGATTTTACTTTTATCATTGATTATTCAAATTTTAAATTTAACATATAATTTGTTGAACATAACAAACCTAATTGATGGATATTTATTTTTAATATATTTAATTGGAATTTGAATATATTTTACTCCTTATTTGGAGATTAACTACATGAATTGAATATTTAAATCATTTTATTATTGAAGTGATTGAACATATGTATAAAAAGTATTGATATGTTGTGTGGCATGCACGACTTTTCAAGTGTCAATTCCATTGTCATTTCATTGGAAGCCAATAATTGATAGGTTTCCATATATATAAAGAATGTTACATCATGCAAAAACAGACAAGAGTTTAAGCATGGGCATGGCTTTCAATTGAGAGGGATTAAGAGAATTCAAGAATCTTTGATCTTTTTTGCTTCTTGATTTTAATGATGACTTGGATCAGTTGACATGATTTTGGAGTTCCATTGTGGTATTTTTTGTTGTTGTTTGTGGAGTCCTATGTTTAGATGTATCGTTTTTTTTATGAATCTTGTTCACTAGAGATAAATTTGAGTGTTTTTTTTGGTTTTTTTGAAATTTAAGAAAGAGTATAGTTTATGTTATATTTGTCATACTTTTTTGTGCCTTCTTTATTAGTACAATTTTATCAATTGCTATAGACTTAGGTTTGGTTTGTAATTGAATTGTTAAAATATAGAGTCCGATATGGATGTGAAGTTTTATACAAGAAGGATAATGCAATGCTTATATGATAAATGTTTTCAATAGTAAATTACTAAAACTTGGCATGTATCACAATTTGGCATGAACATAGCATAGTTTTACAAGCTCTTTTAGATGGGTATACAAATGTATCGACGCAAAAATTTATGATGTGGAAGAGTTCGATTATGATGCTAGCATGACTTTTTAGAAGTGGGTTAATAAGAAGTTATGGTTTGGATGTCTGGAGTGGAGAAATTCAATTTCTTAACGAGTTGTGCTTTGATGTGGACACTAAAAACTACTTTGGAAGATATATAAGAAGAAAAATATTGATGCGAGAAGTTAAGCGAAAAAGAATAAGAAATTTTGGTTTTTTTTCTTCCTCCCAAGCTCTATTGTGAGTGTTGCTACAATCATTATAAGTGCAAAGCTCCAAGAGAAGTTTGTAACTTATATTCAAATTCTAGTGAAGATCTTTCAGAGTAAACCTATAGTTTCTATTGTTTGGATTTTTATTTAGATCTTTTACCCTTCTTTTATCTTGTGTTTTATTTTTCTTTGCATTATTGTATTTTGTCTTTCATTTCTATCTTGTATATTTCATTGTCTTGGTTGAAGTGATTTAATCATAGGTAATTGAGCTTAAGAGATTTAATTATGGAATTACCTCAAGGAGTTTGTTTGTAAGCTAAGCAAGATTTGTGATACTTTTCTAGGAAGTGTGTTAGAACAATGAGGTCTAGAAGTTTATTGTACAAAGTTTTATGTTTGCAAATTGGTGTTGACTTATTCTTTAAAGACAGCAATGGATGATGATGATGAAGTTCAAATTGACATTTTTATGGGTAAATTGGTGAAGATGCTTTGATATCATAAGGTGATGGTGCAAGCATGTCCTTAGGAAGGGGAGTCACTCTTGTTGGGCGGGGCAGCTATTGGGAATGGTCTCTAATACGTACAATTACATTGGTTCGGGAGAGACTAGGTGATGTTGATTGTTGATGTTCATAGAGTGGTGTTGAGAACGGGGAATCGTGGTTTTGGTATTATAGTGGTTTCACTAGAGGAGCAGGCAATTGTGATGGAGGTGGGGGATTAGAGCTTGAACGTGGAGAACAATGTCGTTTTGATCGCAACATAGGATTAGGTCTAGGCCAGGGTTTGGTATTGTTGGTGGTGGAGGATGCTCCTTTGTGAGGGATTAAAGATTAAGAGCAAGGCCACACGGATAGTGAGTGTTGGAGTTTGACTAGTGAAATTTGACGATTAGCAGAGTTGGATTGAGATTCAAATAAAGAGAAGGCAATCTTATATCTTCTTTGGAAAATTCTATCGTGTGCTCATGCATTAGATTAAGTTGGAGGGTTTCTTATATTTCATAAAGACTAAAAAGATCATCTTTCATTTCCTTTTTTTAAGAGATTAAAGATGTTACAAAACATAACTCTAATTGTAAATAAAAATTCTAAAATGACCTTCAACTTAAAACTAATGTCAAACATAAAATAATGATTTAAAAAAACAATGAGAGAAACTTTTTAACATAAGTGCTTGGCATCTGGAGCAAAAGCAAAAACATCTTTGTCTTATAAATGATTCCTCACAACTTTGTAACTCAGACATTTTAAAGTTCTCATTCACACTCTTTTTAGACTCTTGTTTATTTGGTCCACAATCTATGGTAAACTTAGGCATTGTGTATGTTTGGTTATTCTAGATCCTCTAGTGTTGGCATCACAAAGATTGTCTTTTGAAAGATACAATCAAAGTACTTACCTGTTAGTGCAACTTATGCCAATTGTTGTTTAAAGTAAAGCTCGAGTCCATGAAACACATAGAGGACTTGATTAGTTTTTAGGCATTAAGAGTAGTGTTTCTTGTAGTTGTAAGGGGTGTAGACTTTTAAGGTTATAAGAAGAAAACAATTGTGGGATTTGATGAAAGGATTATGTGATTTGTTTTATAAAAATCCGTTTGATGTAATAGTTGATTGTTCTGAAGATGGAGGATTGAGCTTCTGTCACTAATCATGTTAATGATTTTAATATCATAACAACATTGCTGAGCTTAGTCAAGATTGACTTTGATGACAAAATGAAGGCCTTGACTTTTTTTTGTGTTTTCTTGAGTTGGAATGCAACTTTTAGTAATGTTATTGGTCACTAAAAAAGCTAAAACTATTGCTTGATTCCTAATGTAGACCAAAGTGTAAGGAGTTGAGAGAATCATTTGGCTTTTCCTTGAGCTTAAAAGACGGAAGGCATAGCAAGTGGTTTCTACATAGAAGTTTGGACGAGCCAAAATTCAAGGGTTATAATTTCTCTTGAGCTGTTGTGTTGTAGTGATAAAAAGGGATATTTGAAACAAGACACTCCAAAAAGGAGGGGTGGTCGAAACTAGATGGTGCTTCAATGAATGTAATGACTAGTAATATAAAATATGCTTTGATATTAAGCATTGATAAGTTGAATTAGTCATGGATTCTTAACTCAAGTGCATCATTGCATTCAATGCAATACAAAGAGTTGCTACATGACTTTGTATCATTAAATCATGACAAAGTGTACTTAGTCGATGATGGTAAATTATACTTAGTTGACAAGGTGTCTTAAGAAAGGCTAATGTGTAAATTATATTGTTTAATGTTATATGATTTATGCTTTATGGTATAAGATTGTTTTATGTATAAGGAGAAACATCATTTCTGTTAACCAATGAGATAATGCTAGGTTCCATGGTGTAGTTGGCGACAATGGATGGAAGATTATCACAAGTATAAAGATGGCTGCTTATGGTAACAAGAATAAAAGAATTGGAAAAGATAATAAAAATAAAATACTAGTTCCAACATCATAATTAAATGTTACATTATAAAAAAAACCACAATACAAAAGTCCATGCAATTGATGTATATAAAAAATATTTCATTGTTTCATAATATGTAAGAATTAATAGCACATATCACATTCTTATTTGTCAAGCACTTTTACTTTTATATTTTCATTCAATAAAACTCATTAATTCCTTGGCATTCTATGGTATGCATCTCAGACACCTAAAATGATTAACAAAATAGGTTGAGTTACCATCATAGGCTCAATAGTTAAAATAATACATTCATTAAATGCAAATTATTACAATATTTGGATCTTATCAAATGTAAGATCATCATCACACATAATTATCTTTATCATGCTTTATCACTCATAAGCATAAATAAATATTCATGTGTATTTTTGAATTTGTCATTTTTTTTCTTATTTAGTTTCTACTTAGTAGTAGTTTTTTCTCATAACCAAGTGTTTATTTTAATGAGTTTAGTATCCTTTTATTTTATTTCTTGGGTTTAGGTGGTTAGTAGGGTCATCTCAATTTCAACAAATCCTTAGTTGTTTGAAAACCAACTCAATCCTTTATCTTATTAGATAGAAATGCAACAATTTCTTTTATATTGTCTTACCAATTTTTGCTATTTGTTTTTCTTATAAGCTTTCCTCCTTTCCACATGGCTACTAATCATTTCATTTCAAGAACATTTTTCTTTTTTAATAACACAATGCATTGGTTATTAGAACACATTTCATTTTTATGTTGTATCTTTGCAATTCTTGCATTTCGTAGTACTTGTGTTTAATGTGTCATATCATTAAATGCTTAATCACACCACATAGTCTATTCATAAGTAATAAATAGCTCACATGCCTTCAAATACCATACAATCAATTCAATATTCATTTCTAAATGCATAATAATATCTAAGGCATTACATGTGAAATAAAGAACATTATCTCATTTTCTTTAGAAGATTTCCTCCATGGTCCTTCAAATCAAGCTTTTTCTCATACCTTATCAAATGCAAACTTCCCTTTCTTCCCTTGTTCTCTCCACCCATTGGCCTCCCTTAGGAATTGCAAGTTTCACATGTAGGCTCACCTTTTTTCCTCCTTTAATTGGACTAATATAATATAAAGAGTTATAATATATTTTTAATCCAAACTTTATAAGGTTTTGTATTCTTTGCATTTGTCATGTCAAATGACTCCCAAAATTAGTTAGGTAAATTTTGGTACAACTTACTCAAGCTCTGTATTTCTAAATCAATTTATAATTTTTAACATCGATATTTATCATATTTTTTCTAGTAAAATTATCACACAAATATAACATTATTATTTTCTCAAAATACTTTAGTCTTTTGTTTTATCACCAAATTGCATCCAATTCTAGTAAAATTATTATTACTTAACTCATAGTATTTTATTCTATCCTTTAGGATAACTAGCAATAAATCTTTTTTGAAAAATATCCATTTTAGGTTTTTTTTCACACTTCCATTTATTTCATAATTGCAAATATAATGATATTTAATTTAGCCAGATTACAATGTATACAGGAGTTATCAGGATGTTCCAAACTCGATCCTTTGATGTTCTTGTTTCTTTTGTTGCCATTAGGTTAGCATTTGTTCCATCTATTCCATATTTTTGCCTCGTGGCTTCCTTATATCATGTTTAGCTGGGTGACAATGCCAAGGTGCACCAGGTTCTTTTGTCTATTATTGTGATGATTGTTTTTTTATGTTTCTTCTGATACATCGTTCTCTTAGCATAGGGCATTAGAATCCACCTAAACTTGTCTTAGCTGCTGTTCTCGATGGATCCCCCCACCCTCGACTAGGATACGTCCAATTTTGACGGGTTGACTTGTTTAAATGGTTCTATTAGCATTAGGATCATCATTTGTGATAGTTGTGGTTGCCTTCTAGGTGCTAATAGGATCTTGGTATTGTCTGCGATAGCCATGGTCATTGAATGATTGTTCAACTTGGGAGGTAGTTGTATTTGTTTGTTATGGGCTACTCAATTTGATGGATCATGGCTGAAGAGTGACTCTTGATTATTGTTGTAGCTCACAAATATGTATATGGAGATTTTTTCTAACTTGGCAACCTATTTTATATGCCCATTCATCTTCCTTTTTTGATGACAAGTCACATGTGCTTATAGTGTTGCCAATTGGCAGCATACATATTGTCCTAATGGGAGATTTTTGGTCATTTGTGTTAGGATGTGGAATGCACTTTCTAGTCTGGTTTTGGCTATTCTAGCTGATGTTTGCTAGTTTTTATTAGTTTTGACTGATAGATATATCATCTAGATTACGATTTGTCTTCAAAAAAAAAAAAAAAAAGCAGGCATATTTGAGGCCTATGTTCTTAGAAGGCTATGGCATGTGATATTTTGTTAGTCCAGTTAGGAAGGCTAGTTGGATCATATCCATATAGATGTGAAGTTAATTAGAGGATCAAAAAACTATGTAATCTTTATTAATGACTCTACAAAAAAGGTTTGGGCTACTTCCTAAAGAACAAGCCATATGCTTTTGATGTTTTTAAGAAGTGAAAGACAAAAGTGGAAAATAAAATTAACAATAAAGTCATGACTTCACATTAAGACAATTGTGGTAAGTATAAAAGCAATTACTTTCTCCAATATTGCAGTATTCTTAGGATCTTAATAGCAAAGGTGGTTCTAATAGGCTACAACAAAATGGAAAGTCTCTAAGTGTACAAACAAGAGTCCAAATGAGCATACTTGGATTTTCTAGGTCATACTAGACAAATGTTATAAATATAACAATGAAGTTAACAAGGGATTCTATAGCATTTAACTTCAAACTACTTGAAGAAGAGTGGATGAAATCAAAAGTAAGTTTGAATTATTGAAGGTTTTTGGATTCTTGTCATACAAATATGTTGGCAAATAACATAGGGGCAAACCTCTTGCAAAAATTATGTGGTGCTTCATTGAATATAATATGGATAATTTTTGCTATTATTTCTAAGATACATTATAGTGTAAAATTAAAAATTGATTGATGCAATGTTCATTTTAGTATAATTATACAAGGATCAGGATGTTTTAAAATTAGATAATGAATGCATTTGTAAACTGAAGTGTTCATGTGGACAAGAAGATTTGTTTTCAAAGTCACAATACGTGAGGAGACGTCATCCATAAATACGAAACAGATTTTGGATACATAACTTATGTATATAGAAAGAATTAATTTGGATATAACTTTATTACATTTACTAGATAGTGGTGAAGTCTTACATTGGAGGCATTCATCTTTTATTCATTATTTGCTCTTGATAGATTCTAGAGAGCCAAGTTACTTCTTTGGGAGCTAATCATGAAGTTTGAAATTACATCATTTAGAAGAATGATATGTAAAAGTTAACTACACAACAAAAAGGAGAGATTTAGATATGAAGAGAGCTATTTCTTGTGTCATAATATTAAAATGGAGTTTTTCAACCCCTCGATAATCTTTTATGTTTTTTACTCCTTTAGTCAATTAATGGAATAAATGAGGTTAAGTCTTACTAAGCTACCTCATTGGCTTGATTTTTGAAGGAATGGGATGTTATTCATTAGCCTTGCAAAAAGCCTTTGTTCCTTGAACTAAGAGCCGAATCTTTCCATGCCAAAATATATAGTCACATTGTAAGGATTACTTTTGCTTTTCTTTTGGTTAGAAAACTCTAGTTTTTTTTTATTCATGCAAAGCTTTTTCTTTTCATGATTTTTATACAATATACATAAATATTGTTTAGAATAAGTAGGTCTATGACCTCAAAAAGTCTAATGGGAGTGTCTTAAGGCTTGGCTATTGGACAAGCACTTTTAGCATAAAAAATGGAGTTAGATACAAGGAGATATTCTAACTTATAATAAACTAGCAACATATGATTAGATCTAGTCAAAAGGTGAAAGGGTTGACAAGGGCAATGCAAAACTATTAACGCTTAAGGGATTGACTTATCCTCTCGAGTGGTTCTGAGAGTTATTACGACCTCAAAACACCTTATTACTTCTTAGAGACTTAGCTGCTATCCTTGAGAGAAGTTGATGAAGAGTAGCCTCTTGAGAAAATGATCTAATCCTTGACCTCTCAGGAAGGTGATCTAAATCTCGAGAGGTCATCCTAAGAGGTTACCATGATTATATGAGGCTTTAAGAGTTCATCTTACAAGATTTAAGAGTGGTATATGTATATTCTAAAGTATGGTTTAGTAAGAAGTGGATGAATTATTAAGAATAAAAAATTGATTTTTTGAAACATATTTGAAAAATTTTTAGAAATAATTTTTAATAAATTCGAGTAGGTCTGTAAAAGTAATTTTATGTAAATTTTTATTTTATTTTAAACTATTTTAATTTTTTTAATAATAGATTTTTATAAAAATTGTGAAATAGAAAAATCAATAAAGATTAAAATGTGTATCAATGATTTTTAAGTTGTTTAGTTTAAAATCAAGCTGACGTCTGCACCTGACAAAAATTATACAAAAGCAAAACAATCAATATAAGCATTTTACTAAAAAATAAGTAGGCTAAAATCTCACAATAATGAAACAAAAGAGACATGTTGTAATGGCCTTAAAACGAATTAAAATTGATAAATTAAAAAAAAGGATTCGGTGATATGAAATCAAACTTAATGCAAACAAAAATTTTATGTTTGATGAAATGCTTAAAAATGTCCAAGTTTTTTAATTCAATCAATTAGGAATAAAGAAATTTGAGTACTTAACTAATTTAAGTAGTAGAATTTCAAGTTTAACGAATGAAGGATGTAGTTAATGGAAGTGATGATGGGTACTGACTGTTTATGGTTTTGAATGATTTGAAATTTTTCTTCCAATTTTATGAAAATTTTATAAAAATTCATTAATCAATTATGTTAAAAAAATCTTTTATTTATAAATATTTTTTAATAGCTAAAAATAGTTACCAAACAGTCAAATTAGTCGTTATGTTTATTTTGATTAAAATAAGTTGATGTAGGTTTTATTTAAAAATTAAGATGATAATATTTTAATAATGATTCTAATAGTTCAAAAATAATGACTAAAATAGTTGTTAAGGAAATGGTCAATTGAACTTCGTCAGGGCCATTTGATTCAAGATTAGAGAAAACAAAAGTCGGACGATTGGAATGACTACTGCTTGTTAGATCATAAACTTTACGTGATCTAATGGATTAAATCGTATTTGGGGGTATTAGAAAGGTGGAAAGAATCGTGATTGTTTGTTCTCAAATGTGATCGGATGACTGGATTTAGATTTTTCACTCAGATTAATTTTGGACTGTGTGATTGCAAAAATTCGTGATCAGACAATTGATTGAATTAGTTTATTTAAGAAAGAGCAGATGAGATGATTATCGTTCGATCGTGAAATTATGAGTTCGAACAACGAAAATCACTCCCATAATTCGAAAATCAACCGCATGAATTGAAGTTTTATGTTTAGTCCTACATCACTATTTAGAGTTAACGGTCTTTGCTTATTATTATTTTCCTACGCCTTACAGTTAGCTTATTATTGGGGTTGGTTGTCCCCTGGTTCGTTCGGAAGTCATGCCCCGATCTAGTAAAGTTGTATGCGGGTTCGAGAGTAATGTCCAACTTGATTATTGCAATGAATCACATTCGTGGGTAGAGCCCTAACCTGAGTTGTATGCTTTGGAGTTACAATAGTTTAAGCTTATTAGGATTAAGTCTTTTTATTATTATTATATTTACTAATTAATTATTTATTATTATAATACATTTTTTATAACAAATTAATAGAGAAAGATTTTCAAAGATATGATTAAGATAAACTGATTATTTATATGATCAGAAGATAAGATGATCATTGTTTTAGAATATTAATATTATTTTTAGTTAATTAAATGAAATTTAATTTTTTGGTATTATAAGAATGATTTTAATCAAGTTTAATATTTTAATCAAAATAAAAGTAAAACATGTAAAATTAAACTTAAAATGAATTTTTTAGTAGTCTGTCATTTTAACCAAGATGATCTCATGGAATTTGACCTTTGCTTATATTTTTTTTAACATGTACACGAGCTTCAACAATCTAAAACTTAAAAATTAATTAAAATAAATTTATTTGAAATTTTTAAAATTTATTATCATCAAATAAAACATCATGGTTAAGGGTTAACTACGCAATAATCATTCACTTTTGATGATAATAAAACCTGTATAAAAATATAAATTATTTATTAAAGGAATATGCAAATCATATAAAAATAAACTTTCTTTGCATGTAATGATTATATAATGCTCTCCTTTAATTTTTTTTTATTTTTTCATTTTTTTCTATTTTTGTTATCATCTAAAGAGATTTGATACTTCTAAACTCAATTTAAGTTTTATAAGTTATTCACAGTCTAAAGATTTGTAAAAATATTAACTAGTGTATCATCTAGTTTTTATCTAATAACCCATTTTGTTTCAATTACTCTTTTATTTAATGGTATAGAGGTTAACTCTTATAATTTCTTTCAAATAAATTTAATTCTTTTTTTATAAATTTTTACCCAAAGCATATTATTTAGGACATTGTATTAAGTTGTCTTAAAATTTACTACAAAAGCTTAATAGTTATGATAAAATCAAGTTTTAACATCAATCATAATTTTATTTGTAACTTATTTTTTAAGATAATATTTATTAAATTTTAAAGTTTTAAGATTTTTTTCAATAATTTTATTTTTTCTTATTTCATGTCAATCTTCTAAATTTAATTTTTCAAATACTATTTGTTCATCATTTGTGTATAGACTATTTATTTTGTAGAAATTAATTTATCAACGTTTACATATACACTATTTGATTTTATTTGTTAGATTTGAGAACTCAAAACTATTTTGGGTCTAACACATGTAATAGTGATTGAGTTACTATTTTCATTCACTATCCATACAAAATTAAGAAATTTGGAATCAATATTTGCTTTAATTCTATATGCATATGAAGTATGATCAAGTAACATGCAATAATAACATGTAAATTTGTTATTTTAACTATTTAAAATGATAATATGCTTATGCATATGTGACCTTCTAGTATTTGTAATGAATTTTTTTTACTAACTGGTTTTATTTTTTTAAATGAGCAAATAGAGTGTAAAGATTTAAAATCATTGAATTTCTTAACTAAGAATGCATGTTTATTGACTTTTTAAGTTAAATTATCATTAGTCTTTTTCATATTCTCTAAATAAATGTTAGTTTTTTTCTCTAATATGTTTATAGCAACCCAAGATTCATAATTCTCATATTTTAATTTCTTATATTTTGTATACAAATTTTTTTATTTATTGCAAACAAAAAATAATTGTTGTTAATTTTTCATTTGAGTAATTTAGATCTTCACTTGAAGATGTGTTTTCTTTTTCTTCTCTAATTATTATATAAAATAATATCTCATTGTTTTCTTCATCTTTTTTTGTGTTACTTTTGACTCACTCCAAGTTGTTTCTAATGTCTTTTTTTTTTTCATTTTTATTTTTTTTAATTTTTTTTCAATTGATTCATCATAAGTTATTTAAAACTCATGCCAAATTTCATAAATTATTTCTAAACTTAAAATTCTATTGAATTTAATACTATTTAAAATATAATGTAAAATATTTATAGCACTATCATTAAATTATATTTTCTACTTTTCTGTGATTCACTTCACTAAATAGTTTAGGTAAAAAAATATTTTGATTTTTATGGGGAAAAAATCAAAGAGAGCTTGCATTAGTTCTCATATTTCTATGTCAATCAATTTTAAATAACTTGTTGTCATAGCTTTTTAATAGAGATAATCATTATAGAAAAGTGAAAACTTATTAGAAGATGCATATTCATCCAAATTTGTTGAAATATTAATGTCAAATCTTTCGAGTAATTTTTTTTCATCAGAAAGGGACTTCATTTTGATACTAATTAAAATGTGGTTCAGTAAAAAGGAGATGAATTATTAGGAATAAAAATTTGATTTTATTAAAACTATTTAAAAAATATTTTAAAATAATTTTTAATAAGTTTGATTGTCTCTAAAAGTTATTTTGTACAAATTTTTATTTTATTTTAAAATGCATTAATTTTCTTTTAATAATAAATTTTTATAAAAATTTTGAAATAAAAAAGCAAAAAAAAAAAACACCAATGATTTTTGAGTGATTTGGCTTAAAATCAAGCATATGTCCACTTTTGACAAAAATCAGACAAAAACAAAACAATCAATATATACCTTTTCTTGAATGACTGGTAAGTTAAATTATCACAATAACGAAATAAAAGGGATAGGTTATAACAAAGTTAAAATAAAATAAAACTGACGATAAAAGAAAAGAATTTTGCAACATAAAATCAAACTTAATACAAAAAAATCTTATGCTTGATGAAAGGCTTAATGAAATATAAGTGTTTTAACTAGATCAATTAGGAATAAAGAAAATTGAGTATTTAGTTGATTTAAGAAGAAAGTAGAATTTCAAATTTGATAAATGAAGGACACAACAAATGGAAGCGATGATGAGCACCGACATGAATGACTTAAAAAAATTAATTAATCAATTGTGTTCAAGAAATCTTTTATTTATATACATTTTTCAAAAAGTAAAAGTAGTTATTAAACAGACCAATTAGTCGTTATATTTATTTTAATCAAAATAGGTCGATTGAGATTTTAAATAAAAATTTAGGTAATAATATTTTAATAACGATTCAAACGACTAAAAAATAACGGCTAAAATTGTCATTACTCAAACGATCCATTGGACGCCATCAGGACAGTTTGATCTGGATTAGCGAAAATCGAAGCCGCATGATTGGAAATACTACTGATCGTTAGATCAGAATATTTTCGTGATACGATGGCTTAAATCAAATCCAAGAGTATTAAAAAGGTGGAAAGAATCGTTTGATCTCAAACGTGAACAGATTGTTGGATTCAAAATTTTAGTTAAGATTGATTTCGAACCATATGATCGCTAAAATGTGCGATTAGATGGCTAATTGAATTAGAGTATTTGAAAAGAGTGTATAAGAATTTCACGATTAGACAGTGGAAATCCCTTCCACAATTCGAAAGTCAATTGCATGAGCTGAAACTTTATGTTTAGTCCCGCATTGCTTATTCGAGCTAACAATTTTTGTTTGTTACTTTTACTTATGCCTTACAGTTACCTATTATAAGGGTTGGTTGCCTCTTGGTTTGCTTGGGAGGTGATGACTTGTGTTGCCAATCCATTACTCTTAATAGATTATGGATTCGAGAGTCATGCTCCAATTCAATAAAGTTATATATGGGTTTGGGAGTTATGTCCAACCTAATTAGTGTAGTGAATCGGGTTTAGGAGTAGTGTCTTGATTGGAGACGTATGTTTTGGAGTTACGGTAGTTTAGATTTATGAGGATTAGGTCTTTTTTATTATTACATTTTCTAATTAATTAATCATTACTTGAATATATTTTTTGTAATAAGTTAGCAGATGAAGATTTTCGAAGATATGATTAAAGTAAAATGATTTTTTGAATGATCAAGGTAAGATGATCAAGGTTTTAAAATCTTAATTTTTTTTAAGATTGTTAATTTAAATAAAATTTAATTTTTATATATTGTAAGAATGATTTTAATTAAGTTTAACATTCTAATCAAAATAAAAGTGAGATATCTAAAATTAAATTTAAAATAAATTTCTTGGTCTATTACTCCAACTAAAACAATCTTCATAGATTTAATCTTTACTCATTTTCTTCATTAAATTCTCTTGTGAACACTAGCATCTGATATCTAAAGTCTAAAAATTGACTCAAAAAAAGATTTATAAAATATATTTAGAGTTTTTCATCATTGGTTAACAATACAACATATTCAATATCTTGAAGTGTGTGCCCATTACTATAACAGAGGTTATCCTTGAGATTTATGTTAATGGCTATATAAGACCTTGAGCATAACTCTTGGGAGCTAACCTAGTTTAAAGGATATTGCCTTGAGACTTCCTTGGTCTTGAAGGCTAATTTTTTTAGCTTATTAAATGAGCTCAAGGCTTATTTAGAACATCATCATAGAGCCGAGTACATGGATTATTCATACCACTATCCACTTGGTGTTATTACCCTTTTTTCCTTGGTCTATAAATAGTTGATCAATGATAGAGAAGAATCTCATTAGGTGAGATGTAAACCTTGATAAAGTTTTCAATAGAGCTATATGATCCCATAGTCACTAAACTTAGACTTGTCCTAATTCAGAACTAGGGTCTATAAAAAGTGATGCCTTGCAGGATAACAGTTATTACAATTGTTCAACTTTTTATTGTGCAACCAAAAAATTTTATATCAATTGTTTGATACGAGGACACATTTGAGATAGAATATTCGAGAGCTCCTCTTTAAATTTTTCCAAAGAACTTTTAGAAAAATGATAAGGAAAAAGAGAAAATGATGAAAGTTGTTGAGGGTGGACAAAAGCTTAACACTTTTCAGAAGGCTAATGATGCTCTGTTGCAAAACTGAAGGCCAGCATTTGAGAAACTTTGTTGAAGAGAAGAACTATTCACTGTAAGAATTCAGGTAGAGGTAATAAGTTCCATAATCTAGAAAAATGTGATTTTTGTGAGCTTGTAAATAGTCTGCAGCTAATGACCACATCTTATGCTAAGCTCTGTTCCTAGGTTTGGATACAAAAGGATTCAGTACCTTGAGTTGAGAAGCAGTGTCGACTGAAATTCGCAATAATTTGAGTGTACATTGACATGCTTTGTCAAGTGATCTCTCTCGACATATGCTGTCATCTTAGTTTGTCTTTATCGATGGAGTCGAGACATCGTACAATACAAATTGATGAAGGATGCAGAAAGTATATCTTGAGTTGAGATATAGTGGAGTAATCAATGTATGTCTTAGCAATTATTCAAGTGAAAAGATTGTTAATACAAGCCAATGCTATGAATTGTTGCTGAATGACCTGCAAAAACTGAGGTGTCATTGAGGCCATTGAAGGAAACAAACCACTTGGAGAATGTGATCAATTTGATGGCTAATGTTTTGTTACTTGGGGATGTATCGACAAACAATAATGTCGAAATGGGAAGATTAAGAAGTAGGTGGGAGAGTTTCTTGATATGAAAGCATTGAAGCTTAGCATTTTGCCATGTGGTTCTCTAGTGGTGATGCTGTTGGTGAAAGAGGGGAATAGCTTATGTGCATCAACTTATGGCACTTAACAAAAAATCACTACTAAAAATCATTATCTTTGATCACATTTTTGAGGACTTGCTTCATTTTAAGGCCTTCTCAAAGTTTCATTTAAAGTAGATATCATCAAGTGCAAATTCAGGAATAAGAGACTTGAAAAATAGCCTTTTGAAACCTGACAAGGTTTACATTGAGTGGTTGGTGTCATTTAGATTATGTAATATACTTCCTTTACGAGTTTGAGAAATGACATTTTGACATCATACAACAAGATATGATTGTTTGTTTCAATTAAATACTCATTTACAGATGGAATGTTCAAGAACACCTTGAGCATATGAGATCAACTCAAGCTTAGACTAAAGAAGTGTGAGTTTGGGGGAGATAAACCTCTTATAGAGTGGAGAGCTTAGTTTTGATTTAGGAAAGATTAAAGCTATTTGCTCTTGGATAAGATCTCAAATTGTTATAGAGGTCTTGTATTTGAGGAAGTTTATTACTGGTTATTTGAGATAGTTGTACCTTAACATTCATTAACTCAATTGAACCAAATATTTGGCTGGAATGAAATTCACAAGGATACATTCCTCAAACTAAAAAATATACAAGTAGAGCACATGTGTTTTCTTTACTAAACCTTTGAAAATCATTTAAGCTAGAAGTTTGCCTCTATTTATGCTCTAAGAGTTGTTTTCATGCAAGGATAACCTATAGTTTACTATTCATGGTGCAAAGAAACCATGCAATATATAATGAGCTGCTAGCCTTACATAGTGAACAATTGGCAATGTCTTCTTGGAAAAGAAGTTATTGTGCTTTCATATCACCAACTCTTTCAATATTGCTAGATGCAATCCAGACTGTAGACAAAGTAAAAATTCCTTTTTTAGAGTTTTTTTAACTTTGTGATTAAATACAAGAAGGGTAATTGAAAAAGATTGGCAAACAAGCTTTCTCAATCATTGCTTGTTACTTTTTGTTTATCTGTTATGGTGCATATTCAATCAAAAGTACAAGAGAAGTGCTTCATGAGATATTTTGTAGACTCAGATTTTAGACAAGTTATCGAGAAAATTTATAAAGGAAAGGTGACCAAGTATACTTGTTAGGATGAATTGCTATGTAGGGTTTTAGCTTTGCATATCTCAAGATGGGTGAGTTTGATCTTAGAAGCATTTACCTTGAAAGTATTTAGACACTATGGGGTAACAAATAGCTCACAAAACTTATAAAGTTACATTTATTGGCCTTATATGTAGTCAAATGTTAAGAAATATATTCGAGCATGTTCATTATGTTTCACTTTGAAGCCTACCAACAAAAAGCAAGTACTATGCATGTTTCTACTAGTTCCCACATGATTTGTTCTTGAAGATGGGTATTCTTATGCCATGATGGAATTACATCTTTGGTGAAAAGAAAGCTTTATTATTCTTCAAAAAATTCTAGGTACATATTGGATTGTTATTGTGCATTATATCATATTAGGTTAGAAGATTTTTTAGTCATTTTTGGCATATATTCTAGACTATGATGTAAACTTATTTGAAGAAGAATATAACATTCTACTCACAATTCAAAGGCCAAAAGGATGTTGTCAACAAAATGTTCATGCATTTAATGTTGGGTTTTAGCTCTTAACCACCCAAAAGTTGCAATGAAAACCTAGTTTACATGTTGTTTGCTTATAATAGATTTTTGTATGGTTCAATTAGATGAAGGCCATTAAAGATATGCATTGATTTTGTACTAAAGGTTCATAGACCTAGATTTCAAATTCTATACATTTGAATGTTTTGAGGGACATGCCCTAATAAACGGCTAAAAAGTTTCTTGAAAAAATCAAGATCCATTTAGGGATAAAAGTTACAAAGAAAGAGATGATCAACATTGGGTAGAGAAGAAATTTGAATTTGATGAAATTGCATGGTTGCATATCAATAACGATAGATTGAAGGTAGAAGGAAGTTTAAATTAATTTGAAGTTTAGATTAGTGAAAATTCTTATCAGTTTAAATAACTACTTTACATGGAGATTTATTTTTTTGTGAGTGCCATGAATTTAAAGTCTTTGGAGCCATCAATGCTCATTGGAGAATAAAACGAAAATCCATCACCATTTGATGATCCTATGTTGGGAGATGATCTAGTTCTACAATAGGATAATATCTTAGAGAAGAAAATCTCAAAGGTGAGATGTGGTAGAAAGTTTTTTTTTTTTGAATTAGGAAAAAAAGGACAATTCACCTTAAACAAATGATATAATCAAGACAAGGGAATGACTAAGTTTCCATATTTAAGATTTGGCAAACAATGAAATTCTCAAGTTGAGAATAACTTCAAGTGCATCTTAGGATTCTTATTGTGTTGAAAAAAGAAGATTCAAGGGAATCAAATTACATGAAAGAGGTGGCTATGATTATAGGAGATCAATTTAAGAGATAGAGGATTAACCTCAACAGAGGCAAAGAGCAAAACTAGTAAACTCTTAAGAGATAATCTCAACCTCTCAAGAGTTGATATGGCCTTGAAACATTTTCTTACTACTTCCTTGAGAACTAGTTATTATTGTCAAGGGAAGGTTGTAAAGAAGAAATTGAAGGGTAATTTCACAGAAGTTGATTTATGCCTCAATCTCTCAAGAAGATGGTCTATCCTTCAAGAGATCATCTAATGAGGTGATATTGCCCTTGAAGGTCTTTCTTCTTAGCATCTTATGTCACAAGCAACATGTTCCACTCTGAAGGAGATTGTTGTCTAGATCACTTTAAGTTTCAAGCATCTATTAATGATTGTATAAGAAGGCCTTGAGCAACCTCTGGAACTAATCTAGCTTCTCTCGTGAGACATCCTTAGTATTGAGAGCTAATGTTTTTAGTTTATTTGATGAGTTTAAGACTTGTCTAAATGATTGACGAAGGCTTGAGTATGAGAGTTGTCCTTATCACCACTTGGTATTATTCCCCATTTTACACCTTGGTGGAGTTTACAAATGCTAGTAAATGAAAGAGAAGAAAGAAGATTTGTTTGACTAAAAGTAATTTTTTTGACCAAGCAAGTCTGTGAGAGATCTCCCATTGTTTTCTCTCTAGTTTGTTCAGTTTCTCTCGTTGACCATTTCGTCCAAATGACTCTTTTTTATTGATTTTTCATAGCTTCTATTGACTATACCATGGAGTTAGAGAAATTTTATCTCTAATATTCGTGAAGCCTATAAGCCAAAGGTTTGTGAATAAGCTGATTGTTTAAAGAGAAGATAAAGTGCCATTGATCAATCAGAATGCATCTTTTTTTAGCATAGTTACAAAGGATGAAATGTAGTTAGAACAACTCAACATGACTATTTTTCACCATGACAACATAGTACAACAATTATAAAGAGAAGATAAAGTCCCATTGATCAATCAAAATGCATCTTTTTTTAGCATAGTTACAAAGGATGACATGTAGTTAGAACAACTCAACATGACTATTTTTCACCGACAACATTGTACAACAATTAAAGCTTCCAAATTACAAGGAAAGAGAAGTTAATGTGCAAACTTAAGAGAAGAGTTTGTATAGGTTGTGCTCTCAATTAGTGATATTTGTATTTTGATACATTCATGCATAATCATAATTATTGTTGTGTGATGTGAACAACTGTTATTTCTTTAAACTTTTTTATGACTATTGCATAATTATTGCTAAATTGTGTGGATGGTAAGTTGATTGTTGGTTCAAGCATATTAAAGATTCATAGGTCTAAGAAATAACCTTTAGAGGAGATTGATATGTAAGATCTGGGGGGATCTAGGGGTTGCATGCCAATTTAATTAAGGGTTTTAAGGTTTAGATTTAAGAGAGTTATTGCAACAAAAGTATATTCAGAAATTTTTTTATAGATTCAATGTTTCAAGTGCTAGATTATTGATCCTTCATCAGTCAATGACTTCTAATTGAGTTGAGAACACTTGTAGAACCTAAGAATGGGGGAAGTTCGTGGCAAATGTTTATCCAATGGTACTCTTATGCATTTTATAGTTTGCATTATATTGAATATTGACTATGCAGTAGGAGTTATTAGCTGTTACATTGCAAATGGACGAAAGAAGCATTGTTAAATTGTTTAACGGCTTCTCTGTTCTTTAGGGGAAATAACTCATTTGAGCTTATTATTCAGGAAGAACGGCATAATTTATGTGGTATTTTGTTGTTGATCTTGGAGGTAATTTCATTAGTAATAAAATTACCTTTGATCAATTAATTATTATTTGTTATATGACAGCTGGCAGCATGTTATGACTTTAGAAGTCTATAGCTTTTTGAATCTAGAAGCTTAATAATAGATATTTTAGATGCTAGCAAGAAAATTATATGCCTTAAAATTTTTTGAAAGTAAGTTGGGAAAGAGCAGCTTGATTGTATCTTGTTCAGTGATACTCAAAGTATGGTTTATCTTGCAAAAGATATGATATTTTATTTGATGACAAAGCATTCAATTTTGGTTTCGTCACAAAAACTTTGCTTGGAGTGTGTTGTCATGGAGAAAATTCTTCATGAAGAGAGTTCAATAGATATGTTAATCATGATATTGCAATCAACAAATTTTCTTGTTCATAGAATAAAGAGCAAGCTCTTCACACTAAAAATGTGAAAGTTCTTGAAAAATATTGACTTTTAGAGCATAACTTTATTAGAACCTATCAATCTCAAAGTTGGAGATTGTTATGGCATGAAACCTTAAATGGGTGTGATCTATGAATGTAGTTTGGTGTAAATTAAGAACACGCATATTATGAATGTGTTGCAGAATAAAGTGTTGACAATCAAGATCTCTCAAAAGTCCAAATTTGAAGTTGAAATTGTATTTAATAGGTCTTGAAAAGGTTCAATAAATGTTTAGAAAGATTTATAGGATCAAATAGGTCATTGGATATTTAGTTCAAAAAGATGGATTCTCTTTTAGCTTTTCATGTAAAAAACTTTGTTAAATAATTCAAGATTTTTAATAAGGATTTGTTCAAAATTTGAGAGTATGAAATCTATTTTACAAATTTTGAATTATTGAATTAATTATAAATTGGGATACTTGTTTAATTTAGATAACTTTATAATTTAGTTTTAGATTAGTGATGGAGATAATATGAGCCATAAGAAATTTGATAGAGATTAAAGTTTGAGTCATGTGATTTTTTAAGTTTATAAATAGACATTTATTCATGAACGAAGGTATGCTTCTTTGGATCAAATCTCCTAAGTGCTTTAGGTGGAAGTCTTAACTTTTCCTTTGGTAAGATTGTAGGCAAAACCATTGACCCCTCTTCATCTTCTCCCTTGCTTTTCTTCACTTTCTTGTTTTTCTTCTTCGGATTTTCTTTTTATTTTCTTTCGCTCTTTGTTACTGTCTTATCTTGTGGCCCTTAACTCATCTTAAACCACTTACCACCTTCTTCCTCATCCTACATTCATTGTCTTCCACTTTAAACTTTAAATTCTTTCAATATTTTGTTTTCTCTTTATGTCTCTATTCTTTTCTTTCCTTTTTCTCTTTTTTTTGTCTTGAAGGAAAAACCCAATAAACCCTGGCCGTTTCATCCTAACCCTTGCCAAAATACTCTCCAATAACCCCTTTAAATAGTAGCCCCCCTTATTTTCCCTTTGATTGAACCCTTTTTCCCTTTATCACTTATTGATTTTGAGAGTTCTTACTCTACCATACATGAGAACTACATCTTCACTATTACCTCTAAGTCCATAAAATGATTAACTACATCTTCACTATTACCTCTAAATCCATAAAATGATTTAAAGCCCTAGATTTATTGAAACCCTAGTTTTGGCCTAAAATTACAAAAGTCAGCCATAACATTAAACTAGCTCAAAACATGCCTCAGCAATTCCCCACTTTTTTTTTTCCTAATTGCCACTTAAAACCCAACTTTTTTATCCAAGACTTTCTCTTCATTTAAAGGTTCCACCTTTGAATAAAAAATTGTCATTGTTCCTTCCAAGTAAATGCTACTGTAATTTTATATCACCACTCTTTGAAGGTCGTAAAGGTTTATTGATACTAAAATTTATGATGTAGGGATGCTAAGTGACAACAAAAATTGTGACTTAAAATTAAATCTAAGAGGATTTTATAATATTGATTTGTAGAGATAATTGTAGCTTGTTAGCCAATCGTGCTTAGATGTGCAATTAATAGTATAAGAATTAATGTTAAGTTATGACTTGGTTTACTAATTAAGGTTCGAGGGAATTAATAATGTAAGAAATCTTGAAGCAAAGAAACTAATGGTGTAAGAATTAAGGTTTTTTAATTTTGCATGAGAAGTGCAAATCTTCATCCTTGCTCCTTAGGGCTGCTGTAAAAGATGTTAAAAGCTTCAGAGTGAAGTTTTTAGAGAAGCTTGTAACCTAATTCTTGTATCGAAACTTCGGAAGTGTGTGACAATGGTTTCTCTCATTTATGAGTTTTCACATAAATCGGTGTTGTTTATTCATCTTGCATTTTTCTTTTTTTTCTGCAATCTCATATTGTGTATTTTGAAGTTTTGGTTAATGAATAGATTAGTCGTTTATATGTGAACATTAGAAACATCTTGAAGAGTTGATTTCTAAATCAAGTGAGACTTGCAAAATTTGTATTCTTAAACTGCAATAGCTATTTCTTCGGCGTTTTCATATTTGCTTCCATAGCCATCAAAATGGTAGATACATCAACCTTCTTAACTTGAGTGCATTATGTTCTGCTTCCTAAGATGAGTACATCAGTTTCTACTTACCCCAACGTGCTTCTTGCTTTCAATCTACATTACCAACTTGCTCCTGCTTTACTATTACTCTTTCATCTCAATGTTCTCTTTTTGATTTCACCATTCTACAGAACGTACAACTTGCTATCTTAGCACTTGCACAATATGTTAGTTTTCATGGTTGCAAAATAGAGGCCAAGTTTCTTTACCTTTACCTCTAGTTTTCGAATACCAATCCTTTTGTCATGCAGTTACCAAGTTGTTGAAAGTATGCGGCAAGGGATGGAGCCGAAGCATGCCGCAGCCGAAGCAATATCTCGAATTGCTCGCAAGTATCCAGGTTTCGTCGGAGCCGTGTTTGCCCTAGACAAGAATGGCCTCCATGCCGGTGCTGCCCATGGATGGACATTCCAATACTCCGTAAGAACACCCAACATGAAGGATGTCCAAATCTTCACTGTCATGCCATGAATTTTAGCCTCAATGATTGCTTTTGAAGCTTTCTTAATAATTAAATGACTAAACATTTGGTCTCCAAGTGATATATGACCCCAACTTTAGACAACTAAAGACAGCCATGAGACCATTTTGTGGTAGCCCCAATTCGATGAGAATGTTGATTTAAGACAACAGGACAAATTTTGCAGCTACCCATTAAACAAAAAGCTGTTTGATGTCAATAAAGAAATATTTTTAGGTTAAGTTTGATGAATAAAGTGAAAAATAATTAATAAATGTCCTTGTAAAGTCCATCCTGGTCAGGGCATGTCACAAATGAGAGAGACTAACAGCTCCAGCTGTGATAGAAAGGCATGTGAACGATGGATCAAAGTGGACCGCTTAAGGTCTTTGTGCAATAATGGATTATGCTTCTCCACGTCGTGAATAGAACACTAATTAATTGACAGAAATAAAGACAAGCTACATATCATATGAAATTGAGGTTTTAAAATGTATTTGAAATGTGAATGGAGTGGGAATATGACATTGAAAATAAATTGCAAATAGAAAAACATGATTATTTGTGATGAGATTTTTGTTTAAGTGTGTTTGAAATTTCAAAAATTTAAAAGGAGACTTAGTTATCTTTCTTCATATAGTTTTTTTTTTTTTTGATAAGAAATTGATTCATCTGTTGAGGGTACCAACATCCACAATGTTGAATCTAGAGTTGATGTGTGGCATCTGACATCTTTTGACACTGATGGCAACATGTGGAACATTGGTTTGCCACATTAACTAACTTTTGTTTGGAGGGTTGGACTACTACAAGAAAGGTAAGCTGTGATTTTTTAAAAATTGTTGAAACATTTAAAGACTTTGAATGTGATAACATTAATTATTATAACAATTTTAGCTTATTATGTTTAGAGTATGATTGTTGATTGTTTTTAATAAATAGTGGATTAGATTTTCAAGTCTCTTTTTATGATAGATAGCAAAGTAATATTAATTAAGAAAAAAAAAGGTTAATATATGATTTTGAGGGGATTTCGTCTATATTTGAATTTACATATACTCTTAGTCAAATTGTTAGTTTTTCACTAATTCTCTTTCTTTTTGTCTCAACAAAACTTAAAAGACAACCACTCTATTTTTGTCGCGACCAAGGGTTAACCTAAACAAAGAATTACATAATAGCTATAAAAATATTCTAATACTTGAATAAATCAATATCATACAAAAGCTTAAAATCGTTTACTTGAGAGAATAAAATGACATAATAGTTAAATGATATAGAAGGATGTTAACAAATCAAAATGAGATACGTATTGCAAATAAGCATTGGATGCATAAGAAAAAGGGTTCTTCATAATGTATAGCATAACCCATAGCTCTATTTTTTACTTTCTTTTCTTATTGATGTATAAGTTAGTTTGTTAGACTTTTTTTAATTCAAATACACTTTTATTTATATCTCTTATAAGGTCACGACCCATTAAAATAATTGTATGGTTAAAATTACATTCCGGAAATGATTAAACCTATCATTATAATTTTTAATGATTGTTCATACAAGTACAATAAGTGGATAACACTGAGGTGATAAATAAACAAAGATAATTGCCTCAACAAAGCACTTATTTAGCCTATTAATCTTAAAATGTATAGTACAAATACGATCGAGTAAAATGCACATTTTTTGTTCAATATACATTATTAAGAGTTATATAACACAGCATGTGACAATCATATAGATTGTATAAATATGATACAATTATATTAGTAGGTTATTTTAATTGATCTAGAAATTATACATATCTGATACGGATTCTGTAAATGTATAATAATTTTTTGCATTACTCTTTGATTTTTGTTTCATACAATATGCTAACATTTATTTGAGAACATCAAATAATTTATTTCATACGTGTATGATATTAATATTGTATAACATATTTTAGGTTTATAAGATGATTTTATTTAATCGATATATATATATATATATATATATATATATATAATTATATTTGTGTAATGCTATTTTAATTATTATATGAGAGAAATGGATAACATAGGTATGAAATATTATGTATTATAAGATACCTAAAATTGTTAAACATATAGAACACTACTTGGTTTTGTACACAATCAACAAAAGGATTTTCTTTGTACAATTAGGGCAGTTTAAGACATAGAGGATTATACTTGTACGATTAAAACATTGTAATTGTACTACATGCAATCTTAGCTATATGTGACTAGTGACATATAACAAGAATAAGGAATGTCAAGTATGATTAAGGGAATCATATTGCACAATTTATATGCAAGTTGAGTATCATGCTTGTGTCTACATGATTTTAATACTCATCAATTCAACATTAAGATTGAGATTAACTTAACTCTTTAGATATTAACTTTTCATTATTATTTAGCTATCTGTTCACTATATAACTCATGTGAAAAGTAATTGATATTTTAAACTATGCATAAGTATAATGAATGTAAGCTTATGTATCATATTAATATTAAGTGAGAAGTTTAACCATTTTAATTCAAAGTATTATGTAAAAGATAAGTTTTAGATGGAAAACCACTCTACCAAGAGCTATATCCTTTAACTCCAAAATTTGGAAGCTAAGCCATGTTTGAGTAATGTCACTAATGCTCATTTGTTTGTTTTCACTTATGCATTGTCATAAATCAAATAACTAAGATCTTTAATAAATTGACTTGTTTGTTCTTGACATGCATGATTTACAAATACTTAAGAAAAAATATTAGTAAAATAATATAATAGTTTTATTGTTATCAAATTTGTGATGCAGGAACTAAGGGTTTAACATTGACTACACATTTTACCTCACCATCTCAACTCTTTATATTCCAATCTCAACCACCAAATCTTCTAATTTGTTCTTCAGAAAAACTAGAAATAGAAAGAGATTCTTTGACAAAAAAGAATTCAATTCAGATTTAGGATACCTATGTAGAAATTCTTGAAATTTCGTTATGTATGATTGAATCGTCAAAATATTTGATCTTTTCTAACTCTGTCTGTAACCTACTAAAGCTAAAGACTTGGAAAAAAAGAGAAGATGTATAGAAACGAGATATCCAGTAACAAGAAAAAGTAAAAAGATTGAATCGAGGATTCCTGAGGATTGGTGGACATCAGATGTGCCCATATCCATACAGGTGACTTATTTTTTCGATGAATCTGTTCGAACATATCGAATAACAACAAAAATTTTGGACACAACTTTTACATAAAGTTTCTCATTAATATCTTCTCTTGTCTAATTTTAACGAAGGTCACTTATAAAATTATAGAGTTTCTATTTCCTTCTTTTTTGAGATAAACAACTTTTGCAAAGATATATTAAGTTAAAAATCTTATTTACTAAAAAATGTTTGGCACCACTTCACGAGCAAGTGTATCCACTCATGTTTTAGCATGTAAATATCATATATTTCTTTCATTATTTGTTTACTAAAAGCATAAAATAGAGTGTGTATTATTTTGTTTTGTTTTCAAATCTCATTCTTCACAGGCATTTGATTGAATGTAGTATAATAGGGTTATTCCTTTGAGTAGGGGGTAGGATACTTTAAGTATGAACATTTTCATCATTAAACATCTTTATTATAAGGAATATAAAATGCAATAGATTTGGATTGGTACTTGGCTTTGGGAAATCAAGAAATTGACATAAGGAAAGAAGGAAATTGAGAAGGAGAAAGGATATTTGTTTTGGGGAGTTGGAGGGAAACAAAGGAAAAAAAAGAAGAAAAGATGGAAGCTATAGTGAGGAAAATAAGAGAGAAGGAATAAATTGGCTTAAGAAATGAAAGAGTTGAAGAGTTTGAGAAACTTAATAAAAAGCTCAAATATTCTATGCATAAATGGTTGGTTTCTTTATGAAATTACATCTTAAATGCTTGTAATCAAAAGGAGATAAGAGGAATGGTGTTATTGATTATTGTACAACATTGAACAGTTGGATTGGATAACTAGATATGCATTTGACCAATTATAAATATGTCAGTTTGCATTAGACAAACCTACTACATGTTTCAATAGCTAATTTGATGACTAGTCAAAAGGTTCGATAGTTAGTCTGGTGAAAAAGAGAGTTGGAGGTTGCAGATGATCCATTGGATGATCTAATAAAGATATCAATCGATCCAATATGCAAAAGTCACCATACACATCTTATGCATATGAAGGATAATATATGTACAACACATAAAATAAAGTAGAATAACAACATATAATGTAATTAATTGATGTTGATTGACAAACATGGTCACATCATTATATCAAACATTGTAGTTATAGTCTATTGTATAATTAGTAGTGCATCAAATATATGTACTTACAAATGTTATAGGTGTCTACCTCACAATGTTCATTTCCATCATTTTTTCTTTTCTTTGCCATGGCATTTTTAACCATTTGATTCCACATGGTTTACTAGCTATTATCTTTCTTTTTGATGATATTTTTCTTTATAAGTAACATGCAACACTTTTGGTTTGCACATTTTGTATATGATGCTAAACTTTATGTAATTCTTGCAAAATTAATATGTAATTCTTATCATATGATGATGCATACAACTCACATATAATGCTTGTCATAATGACATGCTTGAATTATTAATATATAATGCTTATTTCGCTATGTCTACATAATCAACATGTAATATTATTTCTTTTATAATGTTTGCATGCTCAACATATAATGTACATCATTTTCGAATGCTTGTATGCTCAACATGTAATGCACATTATTTCATAATGCATGCATGCTTAACATGTAATGCACACTACTTCCCAATGCATGCTTGTTCAACATGTAATTCTTAACAATTTTAAGCCGTGTTATATACAATTTATGTAATCTATACTATTCCAAATACAATTATATATGAAAGTAAATGATAAATAATGATAAATGTGTTGAGTTGGTTTCATTATATTTATATATTATCTTTTTAGGTTACCATGTAGGTTTTGCCCCTAATAGAAGTTTTAACATCTTAAGATCATAACATCATATACAAAACTTAAAATTTTTCTTTTATAAAAAATATGAGATTGTTCATCCTTGTACTCCTTTGCTTAGAAGTTTTGTTTAGTTGCTCCCTTTATCTTATAATTTCTCTCTTTGGAAGATCACCCAATGATCATTCTCTATCATATTCATTGCCAAATATTATAGGTCCACTAGCTTTCACTTGGTTCATCCTCAAGTCACATTAATGAAAAGAGTTATCATTTTGATATCATAAATAAGATGACCTAAGAGGATAATTTTTCAACATAGTGAGATTAGGTTATTATATAATGATATCATGTGTTTAAATGATCATGATTAAATCATCCATAAAGAAAAAGCTTTTATTATAAAAATTCACATGAAATAATAACAAAAGTCTAGCGGATATTGATATGATATTTAAACGTCTTTAAAGGTGATATGCCAAGAAGGACAAAACCTTATGGGTGCATCTAATCATAAAAATGATAAATTGAGTAGCCCATGAACTAACTATTGATGAAAATTTGATCATGTTGAATATCAATTCTATACTTAAAAAGGTCTCAAAGAAAACATGAGACATTTTAGAAATAAAATTTGAAAAAAAAATGAATACAGGGTTCAAAATTAAAGTTGAAGGCATTACATTTGGCATATTCTATTCACTTATTTTGTTTTAACAATGCTTATTCCTTGTTTATTTCACATGGATGTGTTATGGATTTGACATGTGATATAACTTAAAAGTGTATTGTCTTGTATATATGATCATTTAGTTTTATTAACGAAGTTTATGATAGTTGGCTAGACCTATTTTTGGCTAATTCATTTTAGGTGATGTGGACATACATTATGAGACTTCAACAGAGTAGTGAGAGAAGATTGATTATATTAGCATCATTAGTTTTTTTTATTTACAAATAATGTATCAGAGTTTTGATATTTGGATAGTAATAATGTGTTATTGTGACAACAAAACTTAAGTATTTTATTTATTTCTTTTATATTTTGTTGCAAGTGTTATAATAAAATTGGCCTGGCATTATTTCATTAAAATAACAATTTCTTTAGTTGTTGAAATTACTGGGCATTAACTAAATAGCTAACATTTAAATTATAATGTGGTAATAAAGATGAAGTCTATAAGGTGTTAGTTTATAAGTTGTAAACAAAAAATTAATATTTCAAATGATGCTACAAGCATCACAATGTGGTATCAAATAAGGTTAGATACTTGTCATTAGAAATTGAACCAACATATTTTGATAACCTAGAAAATGGCAACATAGGCTATGCTTGTTGGGTGGATAGTCATAGCAATATTAATGTGTTTAACATGTTGGATATACATGTTATTGTTATTCTCTTGCCCAAGATAGTTAATTGCATTCACAAAATATTCATTAATTATTCTTAATAATGCATCCTATCAATACATAATTATGGGAATTGAATTTTTGAAAATGCTCTAAAAATGAACTTCAAGTACAATATGTGAAAGCTCATGTATAGCAAAGAGTGTCTTTAAAACCCTTGGGACAAAGAACAACATAAATTATATTAAATTTTATGTATTGTATGTGAGGATGTAACATGTGATACAATGGTCCCAATGTAAGATATGTCCAATTTAAAGGTTCAAACCTAAGAATAATATAGATACATCAATTTTGATGTACAATATATTGGGGTTAACGATGATACATTAGAAGCATGTATGGTATATCTAGGATACGAAAAATCTAAAATAGTTAGAGGATTTGGAGTGGGTTCTAAAGGAACAAATGCATACATAAACCTCTTTAAACATTAAGAAAAAAGTTGGTGAAGATTAAACTAAGTGTTTTAGTAATTTTGTATTAGTACTCTTGAGTCTGACAATTTTGTGGATATTTTTGTTCTTTATTTTTTAACATGTGTGTGGCAAGTAATTTTTTAAGTACATATTTATGGATAGCAGTTAAAACTTGATATGTAAAAATGGGACCTAGAGATCAAATTATGAAAGTGGTAAAGCCTTATGTGATAAAATTAAAAGAAGAAGAGGGATCTATTGTGTTAGTTGCAAAAACTCTTGACAAGCTATAAACAAAAAATTCTTTGCATTGGCAAAACAAATGGTGGAATCTTCACACAAGATTAGGCAAAGCTAAGGTGCATATAAGGCTAAAAGAGGAGTTAGAAGGAGGAAGAATTCCCCACTTTCAATTGGGAGGGAATCCAAATTAAAGAAGTTAGCCATTTGTAATATATGGCCTCAAGATTCCTCTTTAGAAAAAGTACTTGAAATGAAAATAAAACCAAAATATATAACTTGTGGTAAGTAACATTGAGCAAATGCTATTGGAAAGAATGAATTAAGTGTGCTACTTTTGCATGCAATGACAAGAGACATTATGCCAGGGATTATCAAAGAATTGTAGAGCTGGGAAACAAAGGTCTAAATGTGGTAGCTTGGACATTCCCAAATGCTATTATAAGTAATTTTTTTATTATATATGATGCTAATTGATTCTTGAATATCATAATTGTTTATATCCATTGAATTGATTGAAAGGATAATAATAGAATAATTGCTAAGAAGTTTTGCTTGATTAAATTTCTTATGAAAGATGAAGTGAGAAAAAAAGTTAGGAAAAGACAAATATTATAATAAGGCATGGAATTAGAGGGAAAGTCTATAAAATTCCAGATAAGAGTTACATATATCAAGGAATATGACATGACCTTAAGAAGAGACTAACTAATATTTTATCATGTTATTATTAGCCATTAATGAAATAAAGTAAACATTTAAACAAATAGAATAGTTTTAATATGTTATGTTAAGGGAAAAAGGTGCTCAAATATCCACTCTTAAGCTAAAAGATTAATAAGAAAGGGAAGATTGATGTTATGATGCATTTTTTTGTACATATGTTGATATTAAATATGTAATTATTACTTACATGTCAAATAATTAGAACTTATGTACATGCTTACATTTTAGGACATCACAAAAATAAAATGAGCAAATTATGTTGGAAATGTCAAAAGTGCAAATTGCAAATCATAGGTAATCAATTTTAATTAAAGAATTGAAAATGTGAAGAGAAAAGCAAATGGAAATTTGAAAACTTTTGTGAATAAAAAGACATAAGCCAAATATGAGAAATAACAACTATTATTCTAAATACAAATAAAATTAAAAATCCTTAAGGGTTTACAACCAAAATAGAAATAGAAATCTTTTCTATAAAAGTATTGCACTCAAAATGGAAGAATGAAAAAAATAGATTAATTATAAATCAAAGTGAGAGTAAATGAAATAATAAAGTACATCGACATAAGGGAAATAAATTATAGCAACCTAAAATTTTAATTTTGTGTAAATGATGTATATATGATGACATTATGCATGTGAGTATATGACATTAGTATTTTGATATACGTAAAAATATTTTGTTATTTCCTGAAAGTATATTTGAAATAATTAATTTTTAGGTGTTTTAAAGTATGTGACAATATGTGAAGTATCTCAAAATTGTGGTGTGAATATACCATTCAAAAGTATTCTTCATGAAGAATTTTTTGGTGTATGATTTCTATTTCAATAAGAATTATTATAAATTTCCCAAGAAAGAAATAGTAATTTAGTTTTTCATATTAAAAGGATAAAGGCCATGGGCATTTATGTCTTTTTTTCTCTTCTTATTAATCTCATAGTATCAACCAATGGGATAAGAATTTGGGAGCTCAACTAAACATGGAAAAGAGGGAGAAGAGAAAGAAAGGAAGAGGTTCTAAGGAAACAATAGAAGCATGAGAAAGACTAATGAGTTGTTGTAGATAAATGATTACGTTGTCATAGTCAGAGGAAATCAACAACCAAGCCTTTGGGGTTTGAGACAACTATAATATATAGAGGTTAAGGTATGTCTTTGAGTGTATTATAACATTTATTTGATTTCTTAAGAATCATATATTTGCTTGGCTTGAATTTCATTTCATTTTAGGAAGAATATAGGAGTCAAAAGCAAGAAGTTATAACATCATATCCCATAACTTGTGTATTATAATATTCAAGACATATGACCATTATTTAATTAGTTTTATTTTTTAAAATATATTATTTGATAATTAAAATGTTATAAAATATGGTATTAGAGGATGGATCAAAACTTAAAGAAGGGAAAAAATCATCAATATCATCAGAGGTCAGGAATTTCATTAACAAATGCTTTTATGAATTGTAATCATTTTTTTGTAAATTGTACAAATATTCCAAAAATAATATATCCTCACAAAAAAGTTTCTTGTGTACAAAGAAGGTAGGTAAGCATCTAATTGCGAGGCTTAAATTATTATGAAACTAATGGTATAAATTTTGTCAAATTTATACTTAAATTAATCATAAAATGAAGCACCAATGTTGTGAAAATATTATTATAAATATTTTTAGTAAAAATATTAAAATACTAAATGAAGCAAAATTTTTTTAAAAAAATATGACAAATAGTATATTTTATGAGAAAGCTAATATATATTTTTTTGTGTAATTTGGATGTGTATTGATCATTAAATGAGAAGTTAAACTTAAAGAGAAATAATATTAATATGAATTTAGAAAAAAAACTTATTAAAAAATACCTACTGTCATAAAAAAACTTATAAACATTTAATGAGAAGTAGTACATTTTTTATGTATTTTGTAAAAATTAGACATGTGGATTATTAAATAAGATGTCAAACTTATAGAAAAATAATATTAAGTTAATATTTATAAGAATACTTAAAACAAATATTAGAATTAGTCAATGATGTCAAACCATTATGAAAAATATATGAATTATAGAGTTTGAAGATTACATTACTTTACAAGTGGTCAATGAATTTTTGGAAGATAATTGCAAAAAAAGTTAAGATATTTGACCAAGCTTAAGGTATTAATTAAAACCAAAAATTATTTTTTTTTCAATTTTTTAGATTAGAAACTAGCTTGCAAAATTGTGGTTGATGGAATTACATAATAAATGTTTAAAGGATAAGTAGGAATTTAAAAGATTTGAAAACTTTTTTCATTTAATGGATTGAGTGATTTTCAAAAGAGTAAGAGTTTGAAGAGAAATAGACATTTAAGAAATTAAATAATAGAAATTGAAAAGTTAAATTAGATTTGAAAGGTTTCAAAATATTTTCACTTAATAGTTTGACTAGTTTTGATGTGAATAATGTGAGGTACAATGCAAAAGAGGGGAGGGGTGAATTGGGTATTTACCAAAAGTTTTTGATTTTGAAAAAAGTTTTAATTAATGAAAAAAAATTTACATTTAAAAATAAAAATTTATTTTTAAGAAGATTGTGTGACGAAATGAAAAAGAGAAAATTGTACAACAATAAACGAAAATGCATTAAGATTTTTAGATGGTTTGGCTAAAACTTGTGCCTACATCTATCCCTGATCATCTATCGGACTTCTACTAACCATTCCTTTTATTGAGGCCAATATTGATAAATCAATTATATATTGGTGCTTCAATGAGACACCAAAATCTACAAAAATTAGCTACAAGAAAAAATCAAAATCTTTAGAAAAATTAGGCATAATAAAAAAATTCTTACACCTTTAAATCCTTCAAAAAAGAGTGGAACAATAAACTATTGATATACATGTTACCCAAATTATGTGAAATAGTCATAAAACAAAGCTATAAAAACAAGAAATGAAAGAACTCGTTTCTCTCACAAGCACGTTGAAATTGATGCTCTCAGTTTTGTACTTCTCTTGAATATTTTTGAAAATTTCAAGTTGATTCAACAAATTTAAATATTGGTAAATTATCTATATTTGTAGTTCATGCAAAAATATGTAAAAATAATTGTCCCAACAGCTAGAATTGGCTTTTCTGAAACCTAGTTGTAATATGAAACGAAAAAGGAAGGCGAAAGGCAACATTATTTGATCTAAGTGGACGGAATAGGCATCTTCTGATTAGAATAATAATTAAAGGGTTCAGATGTAATGATAGTGGGATTTGAATTGGATCATTAGATCTGATTACTGGATTGATGATAATAATGCACACGATCACTGTTCAAGAAGGTGAGGAAGCTCTTAGTCATTTGGTTAAGCTTTCTAGATAAACGGTTAGATGAAGTGCATTATTTACAAATACAGAGAAGATCTTAGCCGTGCGATCAAGCTATGGATGGGTTGATGAAGTTTACTGTTAAAAAAGGTAGATGCAATTGTGGCTGTTCAATCGTGAAAATGAGCTATCACACGGCATTGATTTGCTCTAATTCGAAAACAAACATGGCCAATTCTTTAGTTTAACATTGCAAGCATGTATGTGAACTTTAGCATTTATAACCCTTTCTCTATACATATAAGTTAGACTAATGATGTTGGCTATCTCTTAGTGCTATTGGGAAGCTATGACCCAAGACACTTGTGTGCATATTTAAATGGGTCACCCTTGACTCGATCCAATTACTTAACAAGCTTAACTTAACTTGTTATGTCTAAACATGGTGCATGAGTGATTTCTTAACCTATTTTAATTCAAGCCACTATAGGATTTGTACCCTAACCAAAACTCGGGCCTGGCCTGACTTGGTTTCTTTTGGTATCCTTAGTTGTGGCTCCTCAATTCCCAGTGCTGAGCACTACAGGCCATTTGCCCTAAGCCTTTGGGCTTGGCAAAGGAGTGGGACCTTAGGCATTTTTTAATTTTTAATTTTTAATTTTTATTTATATTAAAATTTTTTATAAGATTTTAAAATTTTAAAACTTAATTTTTGAGACCAAATGTAACTTAATGCATCACGAAAAATCCAACTCAAATATGTATAAATGACGATGATTATTCTAGGTGTCACAATTGTAAAAAAAAGAAAGATTTACCATGTTAACGATATAAATGTTTAGAAATGTAGTTCTTTATGGATTAGTCACTCTGTAAAGAGTTTGTCATTGGCTCTAAAATTAATAAGTTAAGCCTTCAATCTCTATCTACTTTAGTTGCTGTAATCCTTACTCCAATAAATCTAAATTGTTATAATAATATCTTAAGATTAAACTCAAACAACACTGAGCTAAATAAGAGATTAGTAATATTTAATTTGGTTTTATGATCATCACATCAAAGGAGACAATAATTCTCTCCTTGATGATTACAAAACCAATACTATAATTAAATGTATAATATATAATATTAAAAAATATAATAATAAGAAATTAACATCTATCAAAATAAAAAAAATTATGCAATATAATATTTAATATTATAGCTCCCCCTAATTGATAGCATGTACTCCCTTTGAATTTTAATTTATGCTCTCTTTAAATTCTAGTGTTAAGTTCTTTCTTTTTTGGTAATCATTCAAAGGGGTTAATTACATGTAAGCTCAATTTAAGTCTATGAGATGCTTTGGTAGCTAATGGCTTGGTTAAAAAAAATCAACTGATCAGGTACAAGATGGAGCAAATGATAACTAAATTATTTTTTTGTTCTTAACTCTGTGTTTTTTCTTAAGTTCTAAATAGGATCATTAGATAAGAAAATTATACTTAAATTATCATAAAATATTAGAATTTTGGTAAATTTTAAGCCATAATTTAAAAACTATTATTTAAACTATAAAACATGTGCAACACAACTATTTATAACAATGTACTCAATCTCTATTATTGATAATATCATAATTATTTTTTTATTTGTCTAAGAAATTAGTGAATCACTAATCAATTGTCACATATTATAGATACTCTTTCTATTAGTCTTGTTATCAGTAAAGTTGACATCTGTATTGGCTATTAAATCAAATATAAAGAGCAAATGTCTCATCTATATATAATCTTTTAACTTAATAATAATAGACTTTGGTTACTAATTTAGCTTTATTCTTAACAACTTATTTATTTTTATCTAACTTATTTTTTAAAACATATTTTATATAAATGATTAATTTATTACAAGATCTCATACTTAATTTCTCTCAAATTATACCAACTCTTTATTCATTGTAATAATCCAATGCTCATCTTCAAAAGCATTTTTTTTTCAAAGTTCGATACAAATGTTGCATGATTAAAGTAGCTTAGTTCTAATTTTCTCACTTACATCTCCTATGATCAACTCATTAGGATGATCTTGAGAATGTCTCAATTGCTTTTCAATCTAATTTGCTTCTTTTATTAGTTCATTAGCTTTAATTATATTATCTAATCTTTCTTTTTCAAGGCTTAAATCTTCTAATTCATTAAGTTGATCATCTTGATGATGATTATTAAATGCTTCAATAAGAGATTCATTAAACTTAAAATAGATTGTCTCTTTCATAACTAGTATTCTCTTGTTATATATTCTAAATACTTTATTAGTAAGTATCTTGAAAAGATCTCTTCATCAGACTTGGCATCAAATTTATCTAAATTTTTTTATTATTTAAAATAAAATATTTGCATCCAAACACACGAAAATGGGATACTTTAGGCTTCTTTTCATAAAGAAACTCAAATAGAAAAATATCTAACAAAGTTCTACATATTATTTTATTAAATGCAATAAATAATATTAACTACCTCAAACAAAAAATATTTAGGGACATTATAATCATTAAACATACACCTCTTGGCATCCAATAAGATTCTATTCTTTCTCTCAAGTACACCATTTTGCTAAGGGTCCCTAGGTGTAGAAATGGTATGTAACACTCTATTTTTATTATAAGAATCATTAAATAATTCATTCTTGAATTCTCCTCTATATCACTCCTAATGGAACTAAACTAACCTCATGCTTCTTCTCAATCTTAGTGAAAAAAGTTACAAACTTTTCAAATACTTCACTTTTGTTTCTTAAAAAAAGAATCTAATTAAACATAGTAAAATCATTTACAACTATCAATCTACAATTGCTTCTACTAAGACTTTTCGGATAAATAAGATCAAATAGTTGTATGTGAATAAGCTCTAATGGTTTCTTAGTGGCAATGTCTTTAATTTTGAACAAAACATCTAAGAGCTAACATGTATGAATACTACTTAGGACATTAGTTCCAAGTTAAATTTTTAAAATTGTTTTTCTAAAATTCATAGCTTATGTCATTCCAAAAAGCATTTTTCACTTACTTTTCATGTAATCACTAATTTAACTAAGTATACATGACTTTAATAACACTCTAAATAGATTCATATTGTTTATATAAACAAATAAATAATCTAAGTATAAGATTATCTTGATCTAGTTCTTCATTATAACAAAAAAATATCATAGTCATGATACTCTCATTTTCTTAAAATTCTTCTAAGTAGCTAACATTTGACATTCAAGTTATATATGAAACATGATCTATCTAATTTTTCTAAAGAGATATTGAATAATTCTACCTAAGTTACTTAGAAGATTAAACCATTTATCTTAAAAATAAGGGCCACTCTTATTTTGTGAGTCATAAGCAAACTCATAAGGCAAGGCTGGTCTTTATAGGTCTTAATTATAGAGACACATCAATACAACTATCAAGTTTTAAATTTTGGAACCCAAATCATCTCGGATTTAGTTGTGGTAATGGGTAATTGAGGTGCTTTTACAAAGGTATTTCTTAAACATATTTTCTTAGGAATCCATTCATATTTATCTTACTTTAAATATATGAATTTTCTAATTAAGTAATGATAAGAAATATCTTTCTAGTTATCACAATAATTGTATACAACATGAGATTTAGTATAAAAATAAAATTTATGCAAATTAAAACTATTTCTTATCATATAATTATGTGATGAACATGCTTTTACATATATGAAATAGAATAACTTCTATTGTTATTCACATGTATATATGAATATTTTAATCTATATTTTTGAGCTAAATGAGATGCAATATTAGACTTTACATTTACAACACTATTGTCTCTATTCATATTAGTAAAAGAAAGAGCATGTAAATGCATATTTGAATGAGGATAATCATTAGAAGTAAAAGCATATGAAGGTACACTAGCAAATTTTCTTTTAAATCATTTAACTTTTTTTTTAATAAAACCAATCTTTACAATTTTTTTAAAATAATTTTTTTCTTAAAAACATTCTCATATTTTAAAGAATCAATACATGAATGGCTTAAAGATAAAGATGTATAGTATTTATCAACTTTACTTAGTAAAGTACTCAAATGAGTAATATGTATAAGAAAATCACTTTGAAGCTATTCATTTTGAACTTTAAGCTCATTACATTACCTTTTTTAATGAGTAAACATGATACTCTTATTTGTTATATTCCACCTTAAGTCTAGCATACATCTTAATCAATTTTTATGTTCAACTATAAGTTCATCAAAAGAAATAGATAATTCATCATCACTAACAATATGAGTATCAATATTAGAGAAAGAAATATATTATGCACCTTAGAATGAAGAGCTTGCTTTTAAGCTACATAAGATTTCTCTCTTATTTTTTCTTTATTCCTTCTTTTAATTTTTCATTTTCTTTTTAACTTAGATAAGAAGCTCAACCTATTTGTCATATAAATTCTTTAATTCTTACATAGTCTCAAAATAAGTTTTTAGATTATAGATTTTAATTCCAATTTGTTGTGACAAAATGAAATAGATACTTCATTCATTTAGTATTTTTTATCTTAAACATCTAAAATTCTCATCAAAATCATTTGAAACAATAAAAAGGTGCTTAAATAATAATCATAAATCAATACTAACATTTAAAATAAAAGATTTAAATTTATTTTTCTAAAAACAAAGTTTTGACCATCAAACATGGGTGGATTTATGAAGTAAAAAATATAAAAAATAATTCAATACACATAAGAAATGAAAAAAATATCGCTTAGAAAATTTTTCCCTTAGTGTAGTTTGCTTTGATATCACTTGATGTAAATCATGTGAGACAATGCACAAGAGAGAAGGGGTGAATTATGCATTTGACAATTTTGTTTAAAAACTTTTTAAATAAAGAAAAAACTACGTTTAGAAATAAAAATAAATTTTTAGAAAGCTTATCCTACAAAATAAAAAGAAAAAAAATACACAATAATAAAAAGAAAGACACCAAGTTTTTTTAGGTGATTCGACCATAAAACATATCTACATCCACTCCCGATCATTGATTGGTCAACCACTAATCACTCCTTTTTGCTGAGGTCGATAAGGATAAACCAATTACAAATCGATGCTTCATTGAGACACCAAAATCTACAAAATTTGGCTACAAGGAAAAATTAAAGGCTTTACAAAAATTGGCACATAAAAAAATTTCTACACCTTTAAATCTTCAAGAAAGAGTGGCACATTAAACTATTGATATACATATTACTTAAAAATGATTATAGAAGAGAGTAGTACAAACAAGAAATTAAAGAACTCGTAGCTCCCACAAACATGCTGAAATTAATGCTCTCGATTTTGGACTTCTTTTGAGTATTTTTGAAAATTTTCAAGTTGATATATCAAATGCAAATGTTGGTAAATGATCTCTATTTATAGTCCAAAAAATGTCAAAAAGAAAAAATATTTATTTTATCATTGTTTGTTGTTATGTTATTTGTTGATTATGTTTTACTATGTGGATGTAGAACCCATATAAAACATTAGAAATTTAAATAGAAATTGGTCACCACATAAGGTATGCTAAGAATAAAAGAAAGAAGAAATATCTTAAAATGATTTAAGAAATTTTATAGGAGTGGAGTTAGCAAATGGAAATTATTTGAGATAAATTAAAAAAATCACGTGTAAGAACAATTTAATTAATTTAAAAATCTTAATGGATTTGAATAAGTGTAAATGAAATTGGATAAATTATCAATTGTGAATAATGAGTGGAACATATGAAGAATCAAGTAAATAACTAGATACAAGAGAACATAAAAGTCAATGGATAGTTAAGATTCCCCACTGATCATAATTCAAAAAAATTTGGTATATTTTTGAGCATGAACTAATTGGTAACTCAAAGAGTTATTATAGATCAATAGAATAAAAAAATAATAATCATCTTATTATATGGCTCTAAAATGGTTTATTTTAATAATAGCTAGCAAATTCTTTTAATTTTGACATTAATAGAGAAGAAATTAATTTAGAAATGGTTTGGAGCTTTTCTTAGTTCAATATAGATAATTAACAAAGGAAGACTAGAAGTTACTAGATGTGCCAATAATATTCAATTACTTTAAAGTATTTCTCTTAGATTTATCAGAACTATCTCTTGATCAAGAGATTGAATTTTCTATTGACTTAATTCATGAAGCAAAATCCATATCTAAGGCACTGTAAAGAATGGAACTAGTAGAACTCTAAGAGACGAATGTTCATGTTCATGTTATGTTGGACAAGGTAATATTAGACCAAGTGTCCCTCTTTGGAGAGCACTAGTTTTATTTGTTAATAAAAAAGATGGAAGTTTACACATGTTCATAGACTATAGAGAATTGAATAGAATAACCATGAAGAGCAAGTATCCAATTTCTTATATAGATGGGCTCTTTGATCAACATTAAGAGGTGGAAGTGTTCTTAAAGACTTATTTACAATAAAGGTATCATTAGCTTTAGACAAAGAAGAAAGATATATAGAAAACAATATTTTAGCTTAGATATGATCATTATGTATTTAATACTTCCATTTGAATTAACTAATGCACTATCTACTTTTATAAACCTTGCGATTTATCAATGATATTCTAATTTTTTCCTAAAGCATTGAAGATTGTAGAAGGCATTTACACATTGTAATATAGAAGTTCAAGAATAGTCAATTGTATGCAAAATTCTCCAAATATAATTTTTGGTTATCTAGTGTCTCAGGTTTGGAAAACAATCATTTTAGATTGGCTATTTGTTGATTTATAGAAGGTTGTAGTGGTAGCTAATTGGCCAAATCCACTATTGTTATGACATCAAATTTTTCCTTGATTTAACATGTTATTATTGAAAATTTGTCAAATATTTTTTTAGATAGTGGTACCCTAGGCCCAAAGAGTGCTTCCTCTCATTTCTAATGTAGATTATGAGAATAGTTTTCAGACTCTAATGGAGAAATTGACATCATTACTAGTATTGGCAATACCTTAGAATGATAAAGAGTTTTATTGTTTTTAGATGTATTTTTACAAGAGTATGTGCTATTTTGATGTAAAATAAAAGGATTGTTGCTTATACTTCCTAATAATTATGACTCTATGAGAAGAACTACCTTATTCACTCTTTGGAATTAGTTGTCATAATCTTTGAGCTCAAATTTGGAGGCACTACATATTTGGTGTTAGTTCTTAGGTATACTTCTATTGTTGAAGCCTTTATTACATATTTACAAGCAGATTCTTAATCTATGAAAAAGTCAAAGAAGAACACCAAAAACTTAGTTATACTTCTATTGTTGAAGCCTTTATTACATATTTACAAGCAGATTCTTAATCTATGAAAAAGTCAAAGAAGAACACCAAAAACTAAGTAAATTGCTTCAACCACTTCTTAACGCCATATGAAAATGAGAAAATATATTCATGAACTTTGTATTGGTTTACCCAAGACTAACCAAGGGAAAGATGTTATCTAAGTAATTATACATCGACTCATAAAGTTGGATCATTCTTTTCTAGTAAGAATCACACATATAATAGAAAAGTTAGCTCAAATCTATGTGAATGAAATAATGAAACTACATGAGATTCCAAAATATACTGTATTATATTAAGAATAAAAATTTATCTCCCTCATTTTTGGAAGAAGATATCAGATGCTTTTGAGACTCAACTAAAATTTAGTCCAACATTACATCTATAGATGTATAGTCGAACTAAAAGAAATACTAAGACATTGGAGGACATATTTGATTTTAATTATAATTAGGATGCATACTTAATAACAATTTAATTTATGTATTATAGTAGTTATCAATCAAGTATTAATATAAATCCATTTGAAGTACTTTATTAGAGCAAGTGTTAATCTCCATTGTGTTGGTGATAAATTAAAAAAGGTATTAGTAATGCTAGAGATAGTTTCAGTGACCATTGAGAAAGTACAATTTGTTAGAGATAAATTTCAAATGGCATAAGACTTTCATAGAAAATGTTACAATTCTAAACACAAGAAGGTACAATTTTAAGAAGGAAATCATGTCTTTATTAAAGTCCCATGAGAAGAGTTACCAGATTTGTTAAGGTAAAAAGTGAAAACCTAAATACATTGGTCCATTCCAATTCATTAAAAGGGTTGGTGAGGTTGCTTACAAGGTTACTTTACTAGTATCTTTAATACAAATACATACATATTCCATAATTCATCATTAATTAAATATGTATAGATATTACCCATGTGGCCACATATGATCCAAATATTATAGAACTATGGCCATATTTGAGCTATGAAGAAAACATAGAATTTGTTTTAATAAAGAATACAAAAAACAAAAGAATATAGAAATTCTTATATCTTATGATGATTGACTCATCTTATTTGGGTTTAATAATTTTAGAAAATGATAATGTACATCACGAAAATGTAAGGGGGCAATGAGAGAGATGCTTACTTTATAGTTTTTTTTACATTAACTTATATGGTTGAATTAGGAGTTGAACCACATGTGATGTATGATGCTATTATGATAGTTTTATGTATTAATTTAACTTTAGTCATTTTACATTTTATTTATACTATGAGAGCAATTTCATGTTGTGCACTTTCTCTTTGAATGAAATTTATGTTTGTAATCTATGTGTTCATTTACCTTATTTAAACTTTTTAAAGTTATTAAAGAAAATGGTTTCAATATTTGTAGATCCAAATTAGGTGTATCATATTTCTTTTTCTCATAGTTGTTAAGAGGCCATTCACCATTCACTAGCAAGAAAACATAGCAACAAACATAAGAAGCTCACCCCCCACAAGAGAAACAACTACAAACAATTCCTTTGACCTTGCAACCACAACTTCAATCTCCTTATTTTGATGAAAGCAATAACTACAGCTCCTTATTTACAACAACTCTCCTACTTGAGTGCTTCTTTGATTTTTTGCTTCTATAACAAAGTAGCATAGTTCACAAGGAAACCTCACAACTCTCAAATTTTTTGCTCCTTCTCTCAAGCTTTTCAAGAAGTTTCATTTCAACCACCAGCTTTCCTTTGATCTTTTTTTAATAAAGCAATAGCATGCCTCAACATTCTCATTGCTAAACTACAAGACAACTCTTCCTCTCATGTTCCATAGACACAAACTTTAATTGTAGTTTCACATGCTTGAAATCCTACCCTAAATTCTAGTTTTGATCCCAAGCTAACACTCTTAAGCTAGTACATTTGCTCAAAGATTAAAATTCCCCTCCATGTTGCTTAAGGAAAAATGAAAAAGAAACTCATATTCAACTTCTAACAAGGTAGAGGATTAAAACAAAACATACAACTTTTTTTTAAAAAAAACTAAATCTTATACTTTCCCTTAGATTCAACAATTTAAATGGGATGCGCTCATTTCAAACAAATACCCATCATCAAAACCTAACATTATTGCAATTGGCATGCTTTATATGGCATGACCAAATTAATAATATTTTATTTTATTTAAGAAAAATTTAAAAAAGGTCAACATTTCAATTTCGAGTACATGAGCACAAAATAGTAAGTAGAAATTGTGGATGATACAATAAGAGAAGGAAATTTAATCCAGGATATATTAGAATTTTTTTATATAATTGAAATAATTGGTGTGGCTTTGTGGCTACATACAAGGTGGCCTTATGTTTTGTTATGACTGGAGTACATAATGTATTCCATATATCCTCTTTGAGAAAATATGTGGCAAATCTTACACATACGATAGAGAATAATCCATATATCATGCAGGTGACACTAGATTTGAGCTATGAGAAAATTCTAATGAGGATTTTGGCAAGTGAAATCAAACAACTAAGAAAAAGATTAGGTTAATCAATTAGAAAGCAAAATCGAGAGTTGTAGAAGCAAGGCATAAAGCACATTACTATTTGTTTTGGATTTTAAGGACAAAGTGCTAATAAGGAGCAATGGATTTACAACATCCCAAATCTATTAAAAATATTTGAATAATTTTTTTTAAAAAATAATTTATTTAACATTTAATTTTTCAAAATTATAATAACCATAAGATATGTTGAATTTTATAAGATAAAAGAAAATTTGTAACATTGTTAAAGATTAAAAAACTATATTTAATTTAAATTATTATTTTTATGTCATTTTTGGTAATTTATTTTATCCATAGTATTTATTATATTAACCAAAATAAGGTATGATTCCTAAAAGGAAACATGAAAACTTCAAATATGGAAAAACAAATTAATGCATACAAATGAATTAATTTTATGAGAATATTTTATGTTTCAAATTAACAAACCTAAATAGGGAAAATAGTAATATTTTAATCAAATAATTTGAAAAACTATTATTAAAATATCAAATAATGTAAAAATTTACAAAATTGGTATGAAATATAAAGCTCATTTTAAAATCTCTTTAAAAATATTTAAGAAAATGCTTGGAACAAAAAAATTCAAAGAATATTTATTGGTATAGGGTCTTAACTAAACCGTTATTATTTAAATAAATCTTAAATATATAATCGATGAAATAAAGGGAACCAACTACTTGTGTATGACACAAGTGAGGTAGTTTAGATGAGAAATAAAGGGGTATTGAAGCAACATTTTGAGAAAGGAATATGGAAATCTTGTGGGGTTTTAATGGAAAGGAATCAAATTAGGAAGGAATTTCGTGAAAAAGCAAAAAACATGGAAAACTGAACCCTCATGACATCTCCACTACAATAGGAATTAAAGGTAGGCATTCTATGTATTCATTATGCTTTTGATTACTATGTCCTTTGAAAATTGAATGCCATTTTCTTATGTGATGATTAAAACTCATGGATGAGTTTAATTGAATTTCCTACTACATGATAACCTTCATGATGTGATTATATTTTGTGCTTCTTTATTATTGTGTGGTTGCATTCACTTGTATGGTTGCATGGAGTAGAAAAAGAAATATAAGGGCAGATGAAAGAGTGCATAGGGTTATTTAAGGATAACAAGTGTTTAAATGGTCATGATTAAATCATCTAAGAAGAACAAGCTTTTATTATAAAAATCCACATGGAATAAAGGTAGAAGCTCAAGGCCCACTTATATGATATTTTGAAATTAGTGTCTTTAAAAGTGGTATTCCAAGAATGCCATGATCCTTATGGATGCAACTAGTCATGAAAGAAAAACCAAGCAAGCCATGTATTGGTGATGAAAATTTGATCATATAGAACATTGATTCTATGGTTAAAAAAGTCTCAAGGAAAACTTGGAAATAAAGTAATAAGGGATTAGAAATAAAGGTTCAAGCCAATGCATTTTGTGTATGTTATTTGCTTATTTTATCATAAAAATTCTTATTATTTGTTTATTTCACATTGATGTGTTATGAATCTAACATATATTATTTCCCAAATGTGTATTGTCTTGCATACATGACTATGTAGTTTTGCTTCTTTAGCTTGTCACAATTGTCTTACCTTATATTTAGTTAGTATATTTCAAGTAATGTTTACTTACATCATGGGATTCCAAGGAGTAGTGAGAAAGATTGATTTTACAAACATCATTGGCCTGGCTTTTATTTGAAATAGTGTATTAGGATTTGTATATTTAATATGATAATAATGTATTGCTATGTCAATAAAACTTGTATATTTTAGTTGTTTCTTTTATTTTGTGCTAGAAACATTAATAAAATTGCTTTGTCTTTACTATAATAAAATAAAATTTTCTTTAGCTATTGAAATTATTTGAAGAATAGGTTCATATTAATAGATATGGATTTATGATTGACCCCTTTTTGGGGATTCAAATGAACTTGAGGTTCTTGGGTAAACCTAGGATATTATACCTTATATGTGTAAGGCTCAATTAACTTATGAAATGGGATACGTTGCAAGTTTAAATTTTAGATAAATAAAAATAAATAAATAACATAAATAGAAAAATAAAAAATAAAAAATAAAAAAGAAAGAATTGAGCTTTGGGTTAAGAAAAACTAAGGATATTGACTTGGAGACAAATAGCCAATTTTTGTGAGAGCTCCATCATGGAGTTTAACCCTAATCATTAATGGAGAAACTATAGGAATGATGGAACCTATGCTTGCATAAGATTGAATTGAAAATCAATCGATCCTAATGATTCATTGGGCTGGATGAGGGAATGAACTAAGAAAAGATATTCCAGAATGGTGTTAATACTTGCCTACAAACACTAATTTCATTTATTATATTTTATTTAATATTTGTTTATTAATTTGATGATATTTATTTATATATTTTAAGACATCTTTTTATTTTTTATAGACTCTAGATTTTATATCTTTATAGACTTTAGATTTTATATTTTAAATATTCTTATATAAATATCACACAATTAGTATATATATAATTATTTTCTAAATTCTAAATAATTACAATATCTAAATATTAAATGATTTATTATTCCTCTTTTTATTTTTTCTCTTACCTCTCCTTTTTGAATCAAGATATAATGAAATCAAATAATGTATATCTAGGATTACAAGCTTATGAAAAAGGAGTCATTTCATTTGTGAAGAGCTATATGAGAAGAAACTCTCATGCCCAGTTCTATAGAGATGGAATAGAAACAACTTTTAATTGAAAACCCCAAAAAACTAGATTTCTTAAAAAGATAGAGATAGAATGAAGGGAATATCTTGTTGAGGTGATCATATTTGTTTTAGTAGATATGCTCTTGAAGCCCATGAGCTCACTTGGATTACTGTTAGACAAATTGAAGCAGGGTGAAGTGCATTGACGTGATCTACACGTTGTGGTGGAAAGATATGGGTATGTATCTTTTCTAACAAAGCTGTTACAATTAGATTAACAAAAACATGTATGGGCTCAGGGAAAGTGTCACCCAAATATTGGGAATCCATTATGAAATTGGGCTGAATACTTCATGAAATGAGTGGAGCATCAAAATCAATAACTAAAGCAGCTATGCAAATAACTACAAGCAAAATGTCTATACTAACTAAATTTTCTTTTAGGATGGTTAAAATAAGGAAGTAAAGGAAAAAAAAAGTAAAGGGGTGCTGAGAATGAAAAAATACTAATAAAATAAATTTAAAGAGTATAACCTAACTTGATTTATGAATCTATTTTAGCTATCAAGAAATTCCTAAGAATTTAGGAGGAATGGGATGAAGCCTAACTAGAAAAAATTGGAAAAGAAAATTTGTGTTATATATGGTGATTTTACTTGATTTTCTCTCAAATTTACTATTTTTTAATTTAAAAATTTAAAATAGCAAGAAAGAAGAAATGTATTACAAAATTCCCCCTTTATTAGTTGATGCTTAAAAAAGAATTTATATGTTATGAAAGAACAAAAATTGATTCATGAGGGTTTAATTATTGAATTGCTTTCAAATGATATGTTCCAAGTTGAGTTGGATAATGAAATTATAGTTATAAGGAAAATCCATCTTGGTTTTATGTGTACTACCCAAGGATAGTGTCTAAATTAAAATAAGTCATTATGATTCAACCAGAGGATGTATAATTTATATACTTCAAAAATAAGATTCTAACAATTAGATCATTTTTCTAAACATCCCTCTAATAAAGATATAATGAATAATCATATTATGATATAATTATTAATTCTTCTAAAATTATATGTTGAGTAAGATTTATATCAGTTTTATCAGTTCTATAAGTTTATATATGGTCTTTCACTACAACCACTAACACTCACTAAAACTCATTTATACATATTTTAACAAAGTAAGAAAGCACTAGCACATATGTTTTATAAAAGAACTGACCACCAATAGCACATTGCTATTAAATGGAATCTCGATAAGCTCTATTTACTTTTGTAAATTATTGGTCATAACTTCTAATGGGTGTTTAGATGATTACTCTTTATTTAGCCCAAAGTTAGCTACATATGGGCTTTCATAGAATGATTTATGTGATGGGCTTCATGTAATAGGATTATGATAAATATTTTATTTTTACATTTGAAGCCCAAATTACACTTTTGTTTTATGAATTCATTCTCTCTATATTCATGTTAAATTACTCATGCTTGTCCTACATCAAAAGTGTTAAAAGGGAAGAATTGAATAGGAAATTAGAAAGGAATAAATTTCAAAATATGAAACAAAAGGAAGTTAAAGAACCAAATTAGTAATGCAAATGAGTATTATGAGATGGTTTACTATTAATTTTGTTATTATAAGTAATTGATGATATAAGTGGCTTTATTAAGAAGTCACAAATAGATAAAAGTGTAAAATAATTTTAGATGATGCATTCTCCATATTTTATTACTGTGGCTGATTCCATCATGGTTAAGGATTTGAAAAGATAAATAAGAAAAATAGTAATAAAATAATATGTTAAAAAATAGGGAGGCATTATTAGCAATTATAGTAATTGATGATGTATTATAATAATCTAATGTTTCTTTAGTTCTTATTTATTAGGTTGGAATCATTTAGATTTATGAGATTTTACTTTGATAATAAGAGTTATTTTGAGACATAATAGTTGTAAAATGATGTTTACCTAAGTTGGTATCCTTTATATTTATAAAATAATGTTGAATGCTTTTTATAGTAATTAAATATGGTTTTTATTTTAATGAAATTTTGGATTGCTTCATTTTAAATATATGGTAAATAATTTTAATAGGAAAGGGTTTTCTACTTTTTCTAAAATGGATTTCTATGTGGATCCAATTTTTGTCTATATATATATATTGGTCCATGAGGCACACCAAGTGAGGAGTGAATTTTTATGCAAAATTTGTTATTTTTTTAAAATAGAAGCAAATAACATTTTGCAAATGCTTAAGCAATTTATGTTTAGCAAGAGTAAAATGTAAATGCAAAGGCAATGACAAGACATTTTTAGGTGATTTGACTCACTCTGAAGACCCTACATCTACCTCCAAGACAACAAGTTTAAGCACTACTCAAAGCATTCCTTCACCGCAACCTAATGGAGAAACCCAAAATAAGTGATCCTTTTTATGAATTAAGAACAAGCAACAATCCATATTAAATATCTCAGATATAGACCAAGGAAAAAATGGACAAGCATAAACAGCACAATGTAACTACAATTGGATAAAAAATCATATAAAGCTCATTAAAAAGAACATTGTAGATTGGTTATTGTTTTATTTGAATTCCATTATTTGATTATATGAGCAAATTTTTACAAAGAAATAATTTGAAGAGTTATTGATCCTACTAGGTTCCATAAATGTTGTATCATAGAAGTTGAAGAGCTATGGTGGAGAATCATAGGAATACAAATAACATGGGAAGTAAAATTGGTGTAAAGATAGGTTGAAATGGTTTAGAAGATTTTTTAGAGATGCCTACAACCTAAGATATAAAATTTATTAAGAAAAAGATAACCCAGGTGCTAAGCATGAGTAGATGTAAAAGGAAAACACACATGTTGCACTATTATTTGATGGATATTGTTACTCATTTTATATGTAATGTATAATGCAAGAACCCTAGAAAATACAAAAAAACTTCATAACTATAATTGTCAAAACAAACCTGACATGCGATACAATAAACCTAAATTATTATACATCAAGCAGGAGAAAATGTCTTATGAGTTAGAACTAAGAATAGAGTATGATATGATGTAAATTTGCATGTGATACATTAACTATAATCTACATGGGTTAAACATTAGAAAAATGATTGATATGTTAATAAATAACATATAATTATTAAGGTCAAAATGAATAGTACATACATAAGGAGTAATCTCGAGAATAATGTATGATATAATAATAAATAACATATGATACATTTAGTTCAGAGTGAATAGTACACACTTAAGAGATAGGAAATCGAGAAAAATGTATGATATGCTTAAAAATAATGCCAATACATTAGCTAAGCCAAATAGTTTAGCACTTCACTAAGTTAAATGATTCATTCAACTATGTGAGGCTTATAAGTAATGTATAATACATTAGTATAAATAAGAGAAGTTGAGGATCAGATATTCCTTTGTATATAGTAGAACTATAAACTAAAGGTACAATACATAGAGATTGACCATTAGTATGTTAGATGATTGAAGCATAATATATTGATAGACTATTTAAGGAATAAATGAAGGTGGAACATGTAGTAAATATAGAGGAGCATACAATGTGATAATTGACAAGAGTACTAATTGTTGGATAGATGACCTAGAGGGAGAGAGTACAAATGGAATGTATACTATTGTATGACAACTGTATATTGTCTTACGTAAAAAAAAGGAAGTTTGGGAATGATTATGATGAATTCAATTCAATGATGTTGAAGAATCAAGTTTAAGAAAATAATAAGGAATAGAGGACATCAATTCAATGCTTGTTGATTGGATAGCAAGAATCTCATTAATATTTGCAAATAAGATTAGTATTTGTTAAGGAATCAAACTGATCAAGATTTAAGATATCTTTACAAACGAATTTAATACAAAGCAAAGCATGTTGAAGATAAAGAAAAAGGAATTATGGATATGCTTTTAGAGGAGTAATTAATAAAATAGATGGAGATGAATGTGACAATTTAAGTTGAAGCAATGTATGAACTAATAAAGAAGAATATTTTGGTGAATGTTTTAATTCTTGTACTATATTTTGAAATCATGATAACATGGTAATTCTAAATTATGGAATGTGTAGCAGTTGTGTAGAAAGGCATCATGAAACCAACATTTATATGAGGTGGAAGAGAATAGCTCAAATAATAAAAGAGCTATACCATTTCAAGGACAAAGAGACCATAATAATAGACAGAGAATTTTAAGAATGTAATACAAAAAAGATTTTATGCTTATTAAACATGAAAAGAGTATATGAATTAATTAAGCAAATTGGATATTGGAGCAATTCAAAAGGCTAAGACAACCACATATAGGAGACATCATGAATCCTTTTCAAATGGAAGATTGGCTAGAAAGGATCAAAATGTTATGTTATAGCATGGAATGTGATGACCAAAAAAGTTTCCCTCAGGTAATGGTTGTATTAGATGGTGCCACTAATCACTAGTGGAGAGGACAGTAAAGACTACAATTTGGGGATAAACTCATCTTCGAAATTTCTTAGGAGTTTTGTAATGCATTTTTGGAATGGCATGTTCTAGAATTAGTAAGACAGAAGGTGCATAATGACTGAACAAAGCTATACCAAAGAGGCCAATCTATATTGAAATATAAGCAAACCTTCTCCAAACTTATATGTTTTGGTGGTGGTAGCTACTAAAAAGCATAATTGATACTTGTTTTAAATGGGATTACATGACTATTCATTGTAGAACAACTCCCATGCTATTTAATATATATAAAGAAGTTGTAAAAGCATCAAGATGTGTAGAATAGAAACAAAACAATATGGAAATTAAGAAGTCATCATTAAAAAGAAAAGAGGTGCACTTATCACAAAATGAAATGAACTCAAATTATGGAAATTGAAACAAAAGAAAAACAAATTTGAAAGATATGTAGGAAAAAATACTAAGGAGAATTTTATAAGAAGAAAGCTTTAAAAATATTTTGTATGTTATGAAACATTGTTAAAGAATGCCCACAAGTCATGGGAAATATTAATTCTGGTGAAGATCAAAGGTCCAAATAATGAGGTTTTGACAATTCTAAGTGACTTTTGATAATGATTAAAAGATTAATTTTGAATATCATTTTGTCATTGAGTTATTAGAATATAACAACATATATTTAATAATATTCTTAAATAGCTATATAAATAATTTATGAATTTCTTAACACACATTTTAAAGCAATATTGAAGAGACATTAGATCTAAAATTATGTTGAAAAAGAAATTAAGATCGTGAAAAAGAGAATCAAGGGTTTATGAAAGAAAACGTTTTCTATGGAATATTAATCATTAAGAGGTATCATTTGGAAACTAAAGATAGAAAGGTACATGATTGATCTAGCTTTTTTTAAAAAATTCTTATAATGAGAGGAGATTTGTAACATTCCAAAAAAGAGGATTATTTAAATATTTATTTATCAAATTTAAAATTATAAAGTACCTAAATCAAATAAAAATCATGATTTCAAGGTTGACCAAAGCTTAGGAGGGAAGAGAAAAATTACAAATGTCATTGTAAGTAAATAAATAAGCCAAATAATTATTTAATGATTTTTAAGATTTTGGTAGATTGTTAAATTTTTTTATCCCATAAAGTAAATAAAAAAAGTAAATATGACTTCTAAAAGAAGGGAGGTAAACATAAAAAATGTGATAATAAATTATTAAGAACTCATCTATACTAAAATAATGAAAATTGAAAGTGTTTAAACCTCAAAACAAAAGATAAGAGATTTTTACAAATTAAGTAGTATTTTTTTTAACTAATATAGAAAATCTTGTAAATTATTTAAAATATTAAACAAAGTAAAAAATATGAAATTTGGATAAAATATAAATCTTATAAAGAAAAGAATAATCTATTATTTCAAAGGTCAATTAGGTGGTGGTTTGGTTTAGTAGGGATGATTGGCTTAAAAGGGTAACAATATGGTAGCTTAGGATTTAAAGTCTTGTTAAGGAGGGTGATGGTTTAGTGATTAGATCAAGAGAATGAAAGGGGTAGGTGAAGATTTATAAGTGTTGAAAAAAGCAAGAATTTGTTTGGTTGTTGGCTTTCTCGATAGAATGTCTCTCCCCTTTCATACATGTCTATCACAAGGGGAGGAAAAGTTGAAATCTCTCCAACTAAAGTTGGGTATACGAAAGCACACAAGTAGGAAACATTTTATTCTAGAATATTTATCTTCATCTCCATTTTTTATGAATAATCTTATTTATAACAACTTCAAATATTTATTAGTAATTTTAAAAAAAATAAAAAAAATAATAAAAAAAGTTGCAAAACTAATTAATGTTAAATAGTTTTCAAAGTAACTATGCATTTCAGGTGGTGGTAACAATGAGCAACAAATGATGAGGGATGTTTGGTGTGACATTGGTGAAAGGTGCGACATTTCAAGTTTCAATTTTAGTGGGCTACATGGGTAGATCGACATGTTTCAGGTTTTGATTTTAGCTGGCGACACAGGCAGAGAAGCATTGAAGCTTTGATTCTACTTTCGAGTCAACTTAAGTGGAAGATGAGTGGCAACGTAGTCGATGATAGAGGTAATAGTGACTTTTGGTGATGAATAGTGGACAGTGATGAAAACAACAAAAAAAATCAATTTTAAGCATTTTTGAAGAAATTTTCAACCAAATTTTACATTGACAGACTTATGGAATTAATGCGACACCAGCGAGTGTGTTCTTGCAAGCTAATGTTAAACTCTCCTACATCACCTCTCTATTGTTTAATCTATTAGACAGCTTTGATCCACATCCAATTATGCTTTATAATACTTGTTCATGTTATTAATTGTGCTTGTATAATGAAATCTTATCTTATGAATCTATTCACTTGATTAGTTCTCTTAATTGATTGTAATATATAATCCTATGATATCGTACTATATGAATTTTTAAAAATCTTCAATATTCTTAAAAAATTCTAAAAAATTTATAAAATCATCAATCATTTTTCTTAAGACCATCAATCATTCTCTAATATTTCTTCTTTTTAACATCCTTATGATTTAAATTTATTAAACTATTTTACTCTTAATTTTAAAAAGTCAAATACCTACAACCTCCAATTACCAACATCTTATGTTGATGAGGACAAAATGTCTTCTATGTTGTCACCCCATCTCTAAGTACCCATGACAAAATGGGCAAAGTGTATCTTATCAAGTTGTTGCAAGATAGGATCATAGAGGAAATAATCTATTTGATTAAGTTGTAACAAGATAATCATAGAGGAAATAACTTATCTCATCTTTCTTTCATTCTTGTGATCCATCAGATCATTAGGCAATAATATCCTTCTTTCTTTCTCATTTTTTCTTTACATTTCTTTATTTTCATTCATAATATATGTTCTGATTTTTAGCCTTATATATATATATATATCTGTGTGTGTGTGTGTGTGTGTGTTTATTTATAAGCATCGATAATAACAAAGTGATGTCATGAAATTATAATATATTCAAATGGTTTCATACCATAGATGCTTGTATCACCATGATTTTATAGTAATAATCAAGAACTTTAGTATAACGATCTGCTTACATCATAGATAATTAGTTTTCTTACCTAATGGTTATGAGAGATTTTTTTCATGGCCTTTTTCTTTCCTTTTTCTTCACTTCTTATTTCTTAATTCATTGCATTCATCAATTTCATTTCATATTTTATTTTCAACTTTTAAAAAAAATTCATACACTTGCTTTCCACTTTCTATTCTGCCTTATTTTATACAACTAAATTTTTATTACAAAAGAAATTATAAAATATTTTTTCAAACAATCACTAAAGATCTTCCATGAATAGTTTAAATGAACATTTTTGTCTTTAGATCGTACAACAGGATTACCCTATTGTAATATGTTATCTCTAACATACACATGTCAAACAAGGGATCAAATAGGAAATCTCTATTTAAGAATTCTTCCAAACTCATTTTACTTATCTAATTGCAACATTGTACTTCTCCAATTCCTAACAGTCACTAGTCAAAAAAAGGATTAAATAGACAATCACTACCACACCTTTACTAAACTAATCGTACTTCTCTAATCAGTTTGTCATATTATATGATCCATAAAAGACATTAATCAAACATGGGATTAGATAAATGATCACCTTAACACATTTCTTAAACCTAATCATACCTATTTGATAATCACATTATATTGTATGATCCTTTGTCCACCTACTATCGCTCTTACCCCTACAAGACCGATGGCCTTTCTTTAACCTTGGTTACACAGATTGTATTAGACAATCAAGCCAATCATCTTTTCTGATCACCACAACCAGGAATAGCAATGGCTCACCTCACTACAACTTCACTAAATTATAAAATTATTTATCTTCAAACTCTTCCAATCACATATTGATTTCGATGAATCCCTATAGGGACTTAAGATGAATCTACTCCAACACCTCACTCCCTCTCCCCAAGGTCTCCCTCTCTCTTTTGGCTTCCTTCACATACAACTCCAAAGCAAGGTTAAACACTCAGGAGAGCTGAGTGCCTATCCTTTAATTAAATAAAATAATATTTTAATATTAGATTATTTTTTCTCTTTATAACCTTAAAAATTCATAAAAAAAATTAAATGGACTCCAAAAAATACAAAACACATATCTATGAATTTCTCGAATTGAGATCTTCATAATGGTATACTCAAATTTTAGATTCAACCACACCATCTTAACATGCTTCTTAAGATGCCACTCAATGATAATTCTTAAGTTTTGGACTTAAAATACATAAGCCCAATAGATGAAACTTTACTTAGAAGGTAAATTAAAGCTAATTAAGTGGGCTATTATAATTTTTCTTGTTAGGTATCCAATTCAGCATTCTCAAACTAAGTTCATATATATCAGAGATCATTTTAATAAATAACAAATAAACTAAAGAGTGTTTCTTTGAATTTTGTGCGCTCAAGTGTATAATTAATAATTATTTTTACTAAACCTTTATCATCTAAGAAATTTGTAAAAATTAAAATATCATTAGAAGTTACTAACCCTTTGAATGAATTACCTTTTCAATGATAACAAAAAGGAGGAGAAAAAAAGGTTAGTATTTCCCACAAATTATTGCATTGGAAGAGAAGATTATACTTAGGAGAAGAGTTTACAAATGTCATAAATTAAAGGGGAGTAGAAATAGTTTTATTACATTACTTGTTTGTATTTTAAGATTATTTTATTTGATATATTTTAAGCAATATGCATAGTGATGGTTGTTATTATTAAAAGGAGGAGATTATTAACCATATGATCGTATGTAAGAGTTTGATAATACCAAAATCATATAGTTAAGTTTACTAATATATTGTTTGAAATGATGCCTTAGAAAGAGTATAAGATGATGATCATTCAAGATGCTATGATATTACATATCATTATAGGACTTCATTAAGGATATGATTGAAATAAGTGTTCAACCCATGGAAGAATTTGCTCTTGATGGTGTGGAAACCTTCATAAGTACTTTTTATTTCTATTTTGGTACATTTAGAATGTTACTTATGGTATTTAGGATATGATTCTTGTTCAAACAAACTTTATATTTTATCACAAACCATCTTTTGTGTTTATAAACTAATTTATAAAATCTTTCTGAAGTGTTAAGAGTCCATGATCATTAATTAAGACTTCTTTATATAGATAAGTGTAAAGGAGAACAAAAACTTTCAAATAGGTTAAACGCTCATCATATAGTATGATGCATCTATCATATAATATGATCAATATTAAAACCTAATGTATAAAAAAATAGAAAACTCTAATTATACATAGTCATATGACTTCTATTATATCATATAATATGATCCTTCATATTGTAAGGTATGATATGTATACAATATTAATTCATTCTTGAGTAGAAGTAAGAAAATTATTTTTAAGTCATAGTACAAGAATATTCATATTCATATGGTACAATGTGGTTTTTTGCACAATAGAATCATCTTTAAACTAAAGATAATATAAGAAAATATAAGAGCTGAGAATTCATATAATATGATAGTTTCTTGTCATATAGTTTAACTAATAATTAGAGCACGAAAAGATGAGTGAAATACAAAACACTAGAACTTTGTATGATATGATAATTATCATCTTATAGTATATTTAGGTTCTTAGGTTGATGTAAAGAAAACTTAACAAATTTGTATGCTATTGTATTATTTCATCATATAGTACGATCAAGTCATTATGATTAAAACTGAGAATTTTTAAGGTATAGAAAATTTCATCATATAGTTTGCACAAAATATTTTCATATCATTTATAGTACGATCCCATCAATCATACAATATCATCAATGTCAAGACCCTATAATGACTATTTAACCTTTTTATTCAATGGATTATAACCATTATTTAGGTATTAATATAGTCATATTTGACCCTTTGATCATCCTTTCTTATAAATAAGTGATTAAATTATGATAGAATAATCTAATGAGAAAACATACATTCTAAGATATCACTTTCATTAAACTTGTTGGGTAGTCAAACCTCTATCATTTTATATGTCTAAGACATCTTAAAAAGCTACTATGTTCTCAAACCTTCCATCCTTTATTTACCTTTCAATTTGTAACATCATTGTATATCATCAATTAGTGTGCCAATAGTATTTGCATTTATTAAAAGCTTTTGTTGTAAAATATATATTATTAAAAATTTATGTTTATTTATTTCTTATAATTGTTGTTGTATTATAGCTAGTGTCACACCAATTCCTTGATTCTAGTATATTTCTAAAATATATATCATTAAAAATTTATGTTTTAAGCAAGTTTCTTGATTCTCTTTTTACACTTACTATTCAACTAATTTCTTTTAGCTTCTACCATTGTATTGAATGAAAGTGCTTTGATATCAAAATATATATGACCCATCTTTAAAGCATCTAGCCCCAAGCCCAAGACACCAAATCCTACTTTAGACTTGTAAAAGTAAAATTTGAAGCATAAGAATGATGATGGAACTAAAGAAGGAAGAAAGAGGAGAGTTTTTTTTGCTAAATATTAGGGTTCAAAACATGATACATGATACAAGAGGTTTGACCAAAAACAAAAATCCATCACCATAAAATATGCATTGCAAGGGTCTATGTGCAAATGCATAAGCTATTGCATGCATATGGACGATCGCTCCCTTGGCACTATTCATGCATGTGAATAGTGCTATCCATGCTCACACATTTTTCTTAGCATGGTCGACATACTACTACATGAGTGTAAAATTTGGTTGAAAATTTCTTAAAACATTGCTTGAAAAAGACTTTTTTTATTGATTTTGTTGCCTACCACCGTCCTTCACCATCTATGGCCATCACTACCACTGTCAGCCATCGTTACCACCGCCTGAGTTGACCAGGGAATACTATTTGACCCACATTGGCCCACTACTAGCTACGACACGTGACAACCCTTGCCTACTCGAAACTAAATCGGATGCACCAAGACCTCCTTCTGCACTGCACCAATCATTCTCGATCATTTTGTCAGCTATCGTTACCACCGTCCAAAATGCAAAATTTGTTTGGAAACTACTTAATTTAATTAATTTTTAGTTTTTTTTTATTTTTTTAAAAAATTACTGATGAACCTTTGAGGTCTCTATAAATAGGGATGCTCACTAGATTATAAGGAGATGAAAATTAATGAAATAAAAAGTTATTTTATTTATGTGCTTTCACCTTTATAAATAAAGTTTATGTGCTTAATTCTAGTTGAAAAGATTTGAACTTTTCTTGTGAGATATAAGGATCAAAGATGAGAGATCTTCCACTAGGAGAGTCGACAACCAAATCCTTTATGAGAGATAAAAATTAAAGATGAGACACCTTCCACTTGGAGAGCTGATAATTAAAGAAATTCTTACTTTTGTCTACACCCACATCATCATCAAAAAGGTGAATCCTTCTAACAACCTTTTTTCCTGGGTAATAATCTAAAGTTAACATTGCTCTTTTTTATTAAAATACTTTACATAGAGATTTCTTAAATTTTTTATTTTATATGATAAAATTAGATGTGACAAAAATCACTTTTATAAGATTTTTTGCTTAATATTTAAGGAGTTACTACCTATTTAACTTAATAATCCATGTTAAAGATTTGTAATGTCAATCTTTAAATAATTCTAAAATATCACACATACCACTTAACCCTAATTTATGCATAGTATCTTTTTATATTCTCTAATAATTATTTAAGTATCTTGAATATTGAAGGTTTTAAATTACACCTTAATGGATGTTTAAATTTGTCCTACATCAATTTTTGTATCAAAGAGTAAGGTTTTCTACAAAAAAATATTTTTTTCTTTTATTTAGTACATCAACTTTGGCATTATAGCCTAACATTTTCTACAAATTTTTTTCCTTTATTTGGTGTATTCAACTTTGATATTAGAGAATATGGTTTTCTATTCTACATCAATTTTGGTATTAAATAATAGTATTTTCTATTAAAAAAAGATTTTTTTTTCTTTTTTGCTTAATTTATCCACTAAAAACTCTTAACTAATTTTAGATAAACTTTGTTTTAGAAGGTGATACAAAAATAGTGATATGACTCTTCACTATCTTTTTTAGAAACTATTTGATTCTATCTATGAGATGGTCTAGTCAAAGTGGGACCTTGATCACTTGCCATTTTTCTTGAAACACACCCCATCTCAACTTTGTTTGTCTATAGTTTTGATTGCTTTACTTTCATAATTTTTTTATAAAAAAGATATCTCAAATTATTTTCTTTCATTAAAATCCCCTATGTGACAAACCTTTGAATGACAACGAGATCTGGTAAGTCTTATCAAATGACAAATAAAAGTTAAAAATTACTTCAAAATTAAAGAAAAAATTTAAACTAAGACTCTATACTAAAAATATCCCAATCAATAACCCAATTCACTCAGATGATTGGTCAAATCCTCCTAAACTAATAACATGAATCAAATCTTAGAAGATAAAAGGATAATAGGAGAAGTGTCACACCCAATGATTTAAAAAAAGAAAACCGTAGAAGACATAGGAACTATATAAGACATGATGATTTGTCTAATGAATCTAACCAAGATATCTATGGGAGAAATCATAACCATAGAAGAAATAAACTTTCAGATGAGTTAGACTAAAATAATGATCTAAATATGTCTAGTGAAGAGGACAGACTTAAGAGATGTTGAGATAAAGAGTTTATTCTTAATGTAAAATTGGATGTTCTAACATTTGATGGTAGTTCTGATCCTAAGGATTACATAGATTGATAGATTAGTATGGATGATTACTTTGATTGGTACAAAATATATGAGAAAAAATATCAATTTATTAAGATTAAACTCATAGGTACTTCTCGTAGGTTTCTTGGAAACTTAGAGCAATAATATGATAATAATGATAAAAGGTATCCCAAATTTAGAAAAATCTTAAGGTTAGATTATATAATAAGTTTATTTCAATAACATATAGTATCAAAATATTAGATAAATAGCAAAGGTTTTCCTAAGGTGATAAATTTGTTGAAGAGTATATTAACAAATTTGAGGATTATAATTAGATGCGATGTAAATGAACTCGAGCGTGTACTGCTTTCTTATTTTAGGGTAGGTTTAAAGGAATACATACAGAATGAACTTAACTTGAAGAATGTTACTACCTTAGAGAAGGCTTATCGCATAGCTAAAAATGTGAAAAAACTAGAACTTTCTATTTAAAAAAAAACGATGAGACAAATCCTTTGAAGGTCTGAACCTTAATTTTTCAATCCACTTATACTTTGTCTGTCCCATCCACAATAGTTTCTAAACCTTCAAAACCCACTTCTTTGCAACCTTGTTTAAGCCAATCCACCCAATCTAGAATCACCTATTTTAAGTGCCATGAAAAGGGATATGTAGTGGCAAATTATCCAAAGAGATCCATGTCTATGAACCTATAAAGTGTTAATGAATAAGAAGAAAATATAATTCCTAACAAGAAAGTTAAGAAATAATTAAAAAATATAGAAAATTTCATAGTTAGATGCACCTTTGCAACCCCACAATTGCAAGACGATTAGAAGCACACCAATATCTTTAGTACGAACATAAAAATTAAGAAACAACCATATAAGATAATCATAGATAATAATAGTTATATTAATATAATATCTCCTAAAACTATTAGTAAAAAGGAGTTTCTTTATTGAAACACACAAACCCCTACTTTGTGTCATGGATAGATAAAACATTTATACTTATTAAGCAATTATGTTATATACGCTTGAAATTAGGTAAGTATAGCGACAAGATTTTATGTGATATCGTACCTATTCAAGTAGGTCATCTTATCATTGGAAGATGATAACTTTTTGATAGGGACGTGACTTTAAAGGATAAGACTAATAAGTGTTCTTTTATTTATGAAGAAAAGATCATCACATGACACCTTATCCCACCTCATGAGAGACCCCAATCATTTAAGCCTAGAAAATTTATAAAACAATTTAAGCCCATAGAAAAAAAAGAAAAATAAAGAATTTAAGCTTGATCGTATTATCACAAATTAGGAAAACCCTTAATTAAAGAGACTTAGTTTGGTTTCTTATAATTAAGGAGTTAGCCATCACCTTATTAGACCTACAATCTATTATACAGGCTTATGGTAATAAGCCAATGTCTCTTATTGATCTTATTTTCTCACTAGTGGACTTTTAAATTCTTATCTTACTTTTTTCTTTACTTCTCATAAAATAATATCTAAAACAACTTAATCTAAATAACAAAAGATATGACAAACTAATAGATGCTTAAAGTAATATTAAAAAATTTTATGAAGAAGACTATTTTATAATTAAAGTTAGGTTAAAAGAGTTTCCTCTTAGAGCTTAGGAGAAATTATAAATACGTGAAGCTAGAATTTTTAGAAGTATTCAAAAACTAGGAATTAATGCATGTGTTAGATTCGTTAAAAGAGTATAGGATTAGTATAACCTTTAACATTAAGGATTTAGTTCCTTATTAGATATCATATCTAATAACTAGTGAGTTATTTGAGTATAATTCTTTCATATTGAGTGAACCTATTCTTACCACTACATTAGCCTTGAGAGTAAGGACAATGTCAAAAAAAATTTTAAATCATGATACAATTCTAGCTAAAGATTATCAACTTAAAAAATTTTTAGTTTATTGGAAGGGCAAACTTTCAATTGAGAACTCTTGGCTCACCTATGATGACTTACACAATATCACGTCACACTTTTTAGAATACTAATATACCCATCACCCCAATATCACCAAGCCATGCTCTCTCTCTCTCTCTCGCCTGGGGAGAATGACATAGGAATGTTTAATATTAGCTCATTAACATAAATCCACTGGCGTCGCACTAGTTTCAAAAGCCCAATACAAATTTTGGTTGAAAATTGCTTTAAAATGCTTAATATGGAATTTTTTATTGATTTCACCTCCTACCATCGTCCGCCTCCATCTGTTGTCGTCACTACTGCCTCAGTTGTTACTGCTGCCATTACCGCCACTCGAGTTGACCCACATGCCCACATGACCCAATTTGACTTGGGAACACTATTTGATCCACGCCGACCAGTTGCTAATGATGACCCATGACGACTCACGTCGACCTGCCAGTTTCGTTGACTCGTTCTATTTCGGGTGACCCACATCTATCCGAAAGCCAGACAAAACATGCTGAGACCTCTGCCACCGTGTAACATTAGTTGCACTGACCTTTTTATCAGCCACCATTTCGTCGGCTGTCATTACCACAGCCTAAAACACATAATTTGTTTTAGAACTACTTAATTTAATTTGTTTTTAACTTTTTAATTTTTAATTTTTTTAATTATTGATGAACCTTTGAGATCTCTATAAATTGGATGCTGACCAAGGTGAGAGAGATAAAAAATGATGGAATAAAATTTATTTTATTTGTGTATTTTTATTTTTGTAAACAAATTATGTACCCAACCTTAGTTAGAGAGATTCCAACTTCTCTTATAAGATATAAGGATCAAAAGTGAAAGACCTCTTATCAGGAGAGTTGATAACCAAATTCCTTGTGAGAGATAAGGATCAAAGGTGAGAGACCTTTTACTGGTAGGACCGATATCCAAACTAATTATAGCTTCCACCAACACTTATATCATCGTAAAAAAGGTGAATCCTTCCTGCAACTTCTATTTTTTAGGTAGTAACTTAACGTTAGAATTACTCTTTTCTATTAAAGTACTCTACATATAGTTTGTTTAAATTTTTTATTTTATATTTGTGAAATTGGATGTGACAAAATTTATTTTTACAAAATTTTATGCTTAATACTTAAGAATTTACTATCTATTTAATTTTATAATTCATACTATAGTTTTAGAATATCAATATTTGAATAGTTCTAAAATACCACACGAGTCACCTAATCTTAATTTGTGCATAGTATCTTTTTATATTATCTAATAATCAATTGAGTATCTCCAATGTTGTAGGCTCCAAATTAGATCCTGATAAAAGTGTAAATTTGTCCTACATCATATGACTTTTCTATCTTTGCTAATGTGTTCTTATATGTTGTTTGGGCCATTTCATCTTATCATTCTACTTTTTTTTTCTTTATCAGTCTACAAAGACATATGAATTAGCATATTATGTTCAAAATAAGCATAATTTATTCTTTATTTGATATAACAAATAGCTTATTAATCTTATAAGTCAAAGTTAAAATTTTATGATGATAAATAAATTTATAAATTTATAAGAATAACGAATTAGAAGTTATCATGTCATAAATGGAGAATTTCATAAAATATTCAATATATGTTTTATTATATCAAATTTTTTTCTTCTTATATTTTGTTGACTTGTTAGTCTAGTAAAATCATTGTGTTAATTTTTAAGTTTGTGCTTAGATAAAATTATTATTTTTAAGCATAACCTTATGCAAATTATTTTTGAATTTCTTTAGGTGATATGAACAAATGTCTATTATTTTGTGTGCATTCCATTTTGATCGAAAGAGATGCATTTTGTATGATTGTTATATATTTTAGAAATACCATAGTGAGTAGTTTCTTTAGAAACTACGAAGTTGTTGATAAAGAGCAATATATATATATATATAGGGAGAGGGAGAGAGAGAAAGAGAGAGAGAGATGGAGGATATTTTATATGTTAGAGGTAGTTTCACTTTTTTTGAGATATTTCATTGAGGATATTATTTAATAATTATTACATTCATTTATGACTATATTTTTTATGTTAATTCTGTTTGTATTTGAGAGTTCATTCTGGTATTAATTTCTTAAATCTTTTAAATTGATCCTGACTAGTTTTAAAATGTAGTTCGGTATGTCATTTAGGATCCTTTTCATTTATCTTAAAATAATCAAATATCTCAGAACATATAATATATATTGAGTAAGAATACCACATAAATTGTACTTTCTTAATTAATGAATTAGATATATATATACATATTATTGATAGTTTTTAATAGAAATAATTTTTATTTTAAAGATGACACATCTTATCACATTTCTTTTTGGTATTGTTACATGTGACTCTACGAGAAAAACACTAGTAATTTCTCTCGAAAAATAGTTGAGGCATTTATATTATTGAAGTCATGATTTTTTCTAATCTAATTTTTTATATCATCAAAATTCTATACTTTCTAGTCTTTTCTATCTCATTAGGTACACGGTAACCTTATTCCTATGAAAACTTGGTCAGAAAATACCATACCTCAAATCAATGGAGCTGCTGCCCAAATTCCACCAACTGAGATTGAGAGACTTCCACCAAAACTTTCTTTGACCGAATACCAAGTCGGAAGTCCATTTGTAGGTTTGACTCAAACCGCGGTGGTTGTTGTCGAAAGGCTGTGAAAGGTTAGGTAGCCTTCAATCGTGTGAGCTAACACGGTCACTCTTGCAAGCAATGCGAAGGAAATTTCAGATAATTAAACTAACAAAATATTCAAATGGGTTACAGCCAGAACCATCGGCACGTCACCTTCATGTGATTCAACTTACTCTCGCGATGCTACTTTGCCTCGGTCCAATCGTGCTACCTAACTTTGCTTGTTGTGATATATATATATATATATATATATATATATATATATGTTTAGTCTTTTTCGGCTAATCCTCACATGTAATTTTAGCAATGTTGTTGGTGGCAAATAAATAAACCAAAAATGCCACATTAATGGTGTCATGATTATTTATTCTCCACGTAAGGTTTCTTCCAGTGGGGCCTCAACGAAATGCAGCCAATAGCAGCATCAAACGGCGAAGGGATGAATTAAATCCTCACCTAAACACTGAGCTGATGGCCATGTGATGACATACAAATGATTTGTTTAAGTGTGCATGATTATTCAATATAAATTTGTTTGATAATAAAAAGAAAATATTCACAAAAAAGAAAGAAAGAAAATTTAAAAATACTTTTAACATTTGTTTACACTTGATCAAAAAACTATTATGATTAAAAAAATCTATTAAACCATACATCAATTACTAGACATAGTCTAATTTGATTGGGATTCGATCCAAGATCAATCCAAACTTTATAATAGATCAAAGATTAATGGACTCATTTGCACAAGTGATAATTAAAGTGAAAATGAAAGCTAAATATTAGACTATCATTCATAAATTGTAATGAAAATTTTTATAACACCAATTTTTTTTGGTTATTTTTATTGAGAAATTGAGAGAGTGATTCATAAAAGAGGGAAGAGTGAATTATCAAATCATAGATTTAAGAAAATTTTAATTCAAATCAAAATGAAGTAATATAAGTCTTTTCTATTTTTTTAATTGGTCATTTAAACAAGTTTTATAAAAATTTGTTTTACTTTCAAAATACTTTTATGTGATAGTGTGACTAAGATAAAAATAAAAAAGAAATTAAATGATTCAATCTAAAATCGAAATTACATTCACCTCTTATAAAAATCTAGACAAAAATACTAAATATCAAGCTTAAAGTCCATATAAATACTAAGCCAAAATGATCATAAAATGTTCAATATAATTATGTCATAACCTAAGTATATTTACATAAGAGTCACACTAATAACATAGTAAAATAATATAAGAGAGAAGTTTAATTTATCTCAATAAAGGAAAAAATTGTTAAGATGAGACTAAAGCATATAACTATGGCCTTGCTTTACTTTTCTCTTACTAATATGATGATTTTAATGTGTAGCTCTTTCATAATGATATGCAAGTTAAATATTAATTTATTATTCTAAATTTGGATTCTTTTATATTGATATTACAAAGTAATCATATAGCTCCAATCATCCCTCTAATGATTATATTAATTTTCATAAAAACTAGCCAATTAAGTTGTTACTCACTATTATGAACTATTTATACTACTTGATCCAAGGGATTATACAAATATGAGGCAATACTAAACACATTGTTCAATCTATTGGATTTATCTAACTAGTTCATTTATTTGCAAACAATGAAACATATTTATGCATGAATGATATCGTAGATATACGAATAACATAATTTTCTTTAAGTCCAATTTAATTGAGCTCTTAGTTTTTTTTCTATGAGATGTATGATCATATTTTAATGTACGTTTGATGATTAGCATCATCATTAATCATAATGGATCATAATCATATATGTTTTATCCTTACAGATGCTAATCACAAAACCAAGCTATGTAATACTAAAGTGTAGTTGAAATTTATACATATGTAATATTGAGTATTTCAAAGATGTTTAATAATTAGAGCAAGGATTCAAAGCTTGAAGAAGATAAACATTGAGGACTTCTACTCGTGGTACTTCAATTTTTAGATAATGAAACTTGAGATGTCTTATGTGGAGTGGCTAATTCATAAGAAACTTAATTATTCTACATAAGAATTTGATTAACATGTTTACTTTAAAGATGTGACAATTAAGATTATCAATTCATTCTATACATCATATTTTAGAAAAGAAAAATATCATTTTACACTTGTATAAGTCAAAATTATGAATTAATTGATTAAAAATAAAGTTTTCAAAATATTAAGTTATGTTTGTCATAGATATTGGACATTCTATAGAAGCATTTTTCAATCAATTTACCTAAGAAAAAATTTTAAATACATTTATTTTTCATTTTGGAATTTTTTAGAAAGAAAAAAAGAATGGAATGAGCTTTGAATCCCCGACAGGATAAATAGATTTACAAAATAGATCCTAATAGGAATATATCTAAATACTAAATAAGATTAGATTCATTGGTGTATTTAGGGAAGATCAAGAAGTAGATCTTCCACAAAGGATTCCCTTTTTATGTGGAAAAGACCCGTATCAATAATTATGATCTTACATATGGACAATTCCTCAATGTCTTGTCCATTCGCAACAAAATATTTTCTTTGCACGTCCGTAAAAAAGATCTTTTTTTGGAGAGAGAGGCTATTTCACCAATCGAGTCACAGGTATCCGACATCTTCATACCTAACGATTTCCCACAAAGTGGTGATGAAACGTATAACTTGTACAAAATTGTACAAATCTACAAGGTATCGCTTTTGTATAATTGTTTTGATAATTTCTGAGAATTATGTCTACTTTTGGTTCATAATGTATGAATCTTCCTTCGTATGTGAATATTCAATTTTTACTTCTCAGTCCATGTGTTTTGATTAAAGTCAACTATGGACATTAATTTCTTTTATATAACGGTGACCTGATTTACATCTATTTTTATTTGAGTACAATATGTCATATAATACAAACTTTTTATATCATATATTACATCTATAACACTTAAGTTATTTTTTGCACTTATAATGTGTATTGATATAATCATTGTATTGTAATAATATGCCTCATTTTGTTTTCACTTTTTTATTATATTGTACAAAATTCATGCATCATACTTATGTGTGCATGAATTATAATGTTTTAATTTCACACATGTTTGATATATTTATCTAATAAGTACGTGGTCAAATTCTCATATTTTCACTAAGTACTAGAATAATTTATGCATCAGATTAGTATGATCAATGTTAAAATTGTTCACTTATATATTTTTCAGATATTTTATTATAGTATTAAGATGATTTGTGCATCAGATGAGTACAATTAGTGCTAAAATCCTTTATATATTTTTTAGATTCTTCATTAAATTATTAAGATAGTATGATTAATATTAAAATTTTTTATATATTTTTTGAATTCTTTATGTTGTACTATAATGATAGTAATATCGTATTAGTATATTTAATTGTTAAGAATTTTTGTGAAAGTATTAGGATGATTATTGCATCAAATTTATATGATCATTAATGAATGCAAACTGATCATCATATGAATACGATTGTTATATGGTAGAAGTATGTTCATTACTTAGTACATGTTACATGTGCTAAGGCAATATTCATATTGAACTTAGACGATGATTGATTTCACAACATTTGTTGACATGCTAATAATGAGAAGGTTTATTTTATGAATATGATAGTTTTAAAATACATCTTTTTAATTTTTCTTCATTTTTAGATATGACGATCCATGTATTGCATATGTTCAATCTATCTAAGTGCTCATATCTTCATCTTATAGTATGAATTTCATATGAGATTTATACAATTTGTTATACTAAATAATTTTAAGTCAATTAATGATTGAGATGAAAATTGTATTGACCTTATCACCATGATACAATGTCTTTGACATATTATTATGATCTAAATCTCAAAAACATAATATCTCATTTTAACTATTTTGGAAAAAATTTTCACCTTTGTTTTCCAAGTTTATTTTGGGATTTTGTTTAACATAAATAAGTATTTAATTTTAAAAAGGTAGATGGATGATGATTAATAAATTTGCAAGATTTATATTTTCAAGAAAAATTAAAATGACCAATAAGTAAGTTGTGCATTACATTAACTATTTTATTACAACAAAGGGATTTGTTTGCATTTTATTTATTGTTCATCAATTTTTATTTTATTGTTGAACATTTTGATAACATCCATTTGCATTTGGATTATGCCATATTACTTGAAAAAGGATTTGAGGTATATAGCTATATAATGTTGTATTACTAAGAGCTTAACCATATAATATTTAACTATTTTTGTTTCTGCTTATTGTCTCCTCTCAGTACTAGTGTTTGCAAGGGTCTACCTTTACCTGTTGTAACAAAAGAGAGTATTTTTTATTAATTAAGCTTGATCAAGTTGATTTGGGGTGGAGGAGGCACTAATTAGGTTAAGCCACCTAAAAATCCTAGTGTTCATGTTACTCATAGTTTTTATTTTTATTTTTATTGTTGAATCTACTTAGTTAACTTTCTTATAGCATCTTTCAATCTATAAACTTCAATTGAGAGTGGAATTTTTTAGTATGCTTGGTTTATAAAAGTTTTGATTGTACCAAATTTTTGTAAGACTTGATTTTTTGTTAAGAAAAGACAAATTGTTGTAATGAGTTGAGGTTTTGCAAAGTCTAAACTTAAGCATTTTTAAACTAATTATATCATAATATTGTCCTCACTATTTATGATTCCCACTTTACAATTTTGTATTTTTGAATTAAAATTGTTTCAAGTTAATGAAATATGAAGTTGTTTTTAAGTGAAGCATTTGTCGCAAAGTTTTTTAAAGACTTTAAGTACTACAATTTATGCCCCTCTTGTAGCTTTTGTCCTTTCATGATTTATTTCAATATAATAGGTAAATCATATTAACACAAAGTAAATTCACTCACTAAGTTTCTAAGTCCAAAAAGATGATATAATATAATGGTATAATATTTATATAAAATGGGTATTGTATTGGTGCAACAAAAGATGGTTTACACATAACTTAAGTCATCAATTATCAATATTTTGTTAAAATTATTGTACTTGTACAAAAAAACTCCTAGTGTACATGTAAGACAATACAAAAATGTAATTCATACTATTATCACTTGATATAATCTGATGTTTAATCCATCAAAAACATACATCGTATAGTTACGATAGATAATATCATATCATATGAAGTGCAATAATTCTAAATCTCATTGAACAACTCTTTGGTAAGTGTCATGCTCCACTTGATAATACCTTCTAATTCCTCCCTTGATAACTCTATTAAGAGAAGGTCAATATTGTAATGAAACAAGAGTACACTACCACTTAACCTAGTAAGGAATAATGATTAAATCTAATTCCTTGTTGGCTAATAAAAATTGCAAATTTTAGAAAATAAGTAGTCTCTCTTAAAAACTATCTATTTTTCTAAATACATATAATATCAACTCAAAATAATAATAAGGAAGTCATATATATTTAACCAAGACACAACATTTTCACACTTGTACAACAAACCCACATTACAGACAATGCAAAAAAATAGAATAATCTACAAACATAGGCTCTATAGCAAATCATTATATACCATACATCAGAATTAACATCAGTATATTGATTGTTTGAAATACCTTGCTTATAAGCTTAGAGACCTAACTTACATATCACTAAGTTTCATCTGCTCAGTGAGTATCTATGTTATAGCTTATAATGTAAGTAGAATAGAGAAGATAATAGACTTAATAGATAAATTAATAGTTAAAAAAAATAAGTAAGGTAATGTAAATACAATAAATGAAACATGGTCCCAAGCACTATGTTAATATGCATGGCATCTAAGGAATAGCCATATTAGTACAACTCTATAAAAGCATAATAATGTTTTTTATGTATATGCACATCATGTAATAGCTAATCTTTTAAGCATATTTATTTTGATATCTATTTATATTTTTATATAAATTCTTACCCAATTTCAAATAAAGTTTTAATTAATATTTATTTTCAAATAATATGGGCCTTGTTTTCCTAAATAGATTTTATCATCATGATTCTCATCTTATATATCAACTTTTAGATCATACAATAAGCAATGACCTTCACATCACACTAGAAACATACATATATATATCATCTTCATAAATGTCAACTGCTAGATCACGTAGTAAGTGACAGTCTCAGATCACATGATAAGTAGCTTTAATCTTAAGGTTAGATGCTAACGGTACCAAATATCACTATATCACATAACAAGTGAAACTTAAGAGATTCCCTATGGCCAAAGGAAAATACATCTTTTAGCATTAATTTATTTTTATTTATCATAGAATACTAGGCTTAATGGCATAAATTATTTTATATCACTTTCATTTTATAGCTTTGACCATATTACATAAAATTTACTTTCTTCATTTTTTTTATCATTTTCTTTACTTTTACTTTTATTATGCTAAGTATTCTCAATTGTGCTATTATAATATATATATATATATATATTATAATAGCACAATTGAGAATACTTAGCATAATAAAAGTAAAAGTAAAGAAAATGATAAAAAATGAAGAAAGTAAATTTTATGTAATGTTATATATATACATATACATAATTTTATTCTCATTCTAAACCATTACATCTTTTACATACAAAAATGTGTACTATGTCACCCATGCAATTCTCTACATGAATCTTAGAATAGGCAAATACACCCATTAATAAAGCCATACTATTCATGCTAAAACATGTAATGCACAAAATATAAGAAAAGAATTATTGCTCACAAATATTTCAATTTAACATAATATAAAAGACTAATACTTGGATACTTGCACTGTAATTAAGTAAATTTATCTATCTAGATCCTTAATGACAAGTCTATTATCAATTCTTTTTTTTCATTATTTACATAATAAAAATAGTACATAAGGTTCACAATTCACTTATTTCAAAAATTATATTGAATTACCTATTTCATTAGATCAACAACTTTTCTAATTATTATAATATGTTAGAAAGATAGTAAAGCATGCATGTATTTAATTTACTTAATCCCAATTCTTAGTTTGCCAACTCAAATAGGCTTAAAACAATATGCTAAACTTATAGAAATTCTCTTAAACTATAATAAAGTCCTTTACTTCCCTTGAATTTCAAATTGTAAAACAAAGTGGTGTGATAGAGCAATAGCTTTAACCCATTCTTATTGTCTTAATAATTATAAATCTTAAAAATTATCATAAGCAACCTTTAATTGTTGTTAATCTTATGTATAATCTTAACGAAATGACATTATATCTTAGCTTAATTCTATTATACTTCCCTATTGTGGTCCACAGCCAACCACTACCATTCTTTTTTTTGAAAATCTTACATAATTATTACAATAATTAAACAAACTTCTCATATTTTTTTTTATCAAATATTACCTCAAGATTATCGATAATCATAAGTAAAATAAATAAGATAATAAAAATTGAATTCTTATCTTTCTTTTGGCTAGTACAATTCACTGTCAATGCTTTAAGTCCTTTCCTCACTTTTTAGAAACAATAATGATGTAGGAGCATCTTATGTTAGATCACAAATACACACATGCTAGCATCACACCAGTCCTATTTGAATTCAGAGTTGTACTTGAGTTGAATTCTATTTTAATTAGTCATCTTTATAAATCATAAGGGTTGACTATAACACTTTATGTTTTGCTATAGTTATCTCTGCTATATTTTCTTAGTTATTCCAAGATTATTTTGTAGTAAAATATGTCATCAATGACATCAATTCATGTGCATGCTTTTCCGACTATCGTTAGATGTTCATCACCACCTATTCGTCTATTACTCCCCGTTGTTGTTGCCTGGTTGCCTAATATCACTTAGTCTCCCACCATCATCAGGCTGCCTAATAATCCCTGGTCACTCAACATCACTTAACAACAAGTCAGCCACTTACCCTCCAACCACCTCTAATCGTCATCATCTGTTTCATCCACTATTAGCATCCTAGTCTCATCATCATAGATGTTCAATCAAAATGTTGCATGATTACATAATTTTTACTATGTTATTATTTTTTCATGTATTTTTATATTTATATTAAATATGACTGATCTACATAGAGTTAATATATTAGAATTCTAAAGATTTTATATATTTTTATATTTTATATTTAATATGGTTGACCCATTTAGAGTTAATGTTTTAAAATTATAAAGATCTCTTTTGAATTCTTAAGTAGTTTAACTAAAAAATTATCTTTCCACATGTCTTCTTTGAATTAGTATCTTAGAATTCTAAAGATTTTTTTAGATTTTCATGTGATTTAACTCCATAATTATCATTTCTTATATTGACTTCTATCTTTCCCATGTTTATGCTATGTTCTAAGAAGGTATTAATTTTTTTATTATACATATTATTGAGCTCTCTTTTATCTATAAATAGGTGAGGCTCTTTTATTATAATATTATTATAGATAAATAAAACTTTTCTTATTTGTGTATTTTCATTTTCATGAGTAAAGAATGTGCACCAAACTTTAGTTAAACAGATTTGAATTTTCGTTTCCTTTATAAGAGGTAAGAATCAAAGGTAAGAGACATTCTATCACGAGTGCTCATAGTTAAATAGATTCCTTCTTTTTCCAACACCCTTAAGTCTTCACACACACTTTCACGCTCTTGATCGAACTACCAAATCACCATCGTCCTTAAAAAGGCTCCAAATCCTAACTTACTATCTTATTACTCCTTTTGCCAAGCTTCCCTACTAACCCAAGTATCCACCTCATCACCCTCTTTCATCTTAGTGCTCCACATGCTAACTTTAAAAGAAACTATAAGCCATCATCACTAAAAAAGAGCACTCTTTTTATAACTTTTATTTTTTATATAGTAATCTAAATTTAGAGTTACTCTTTCTTTTCTTAAAGTACTTCATATAGAGTTTGTCTTAAATTTTTTATTTTTTATGAGTGAAATTAGATATGATAAAACTACTTAGTAAAATTTTATATTTACCACTTAACATCTTACTATTTACTCTACTTAATAATCCAAGTTACAACTTTAGGGACTAATCTTTGAATAATTTTAAAATAATATATATGATACTTAATCCTAATTAATGTGTAATATCTTTTAATAATTCTTAATAATTTATTAAATATCTTTAGTATTATAGGCTCCACATTAGATCTTAGTAGAAGTCTAATTTTCTTTTACATTAACATTGGTATTAGAGCTTATGGTTTTCTGCTTAATATAAAAAATATATATTTCTTTCTACTTATTGTATCTATTAAGAACTCTTAACTGGTTTTAAGTAAGTTGTCAAAGAAGGTTGTACAAAAGCAGTGATATAACTTTCAATTATCTTTCTTATGAATCATCTGATTCTATTTAGAAGGTGGTCTGACATATTGAGGACACTAATCACTTGCCATTATTTTAGAAGCACACCTCATCTTAGCTTTGGTAGTCTATAACTGTGACCACATTGTTTTCATAAATTTGTTTTTAAAAAAAGATTTTTTACATTATTTTTCTTTCTTGAATCTTCTTATGTGCTAACTTTTGTATGATCACAAGATTTGGTATGTCTTATCAAATGAAAAATTAAAGTCAAGAATCAATCAAAAACTAAGAACAAAATTTAAACCAAGATACTATGCTAAATTAGCTTTATTAATAGCCTTATTTACCTAGATGGTTAAACAAATCATCTTAAACTAATAACATGACCCAAATCTTAGAAGAGAAAGGGATAATAAGAGAAGAAGTGCCATACTCAAGGTTTTAGAAGAAAAAATTCAAGAAGACATAGGAACCATAAAAGACATTATCCTTCTCATGAATCAGACCAAAATATCTATGTAAGAAATCATGATCATAGAAGAAGACATAAACTTTCTATTGTTTAAGTCCAAAATAATGATTTAGATATGTCTAGTGAGAAAGAATGACCTAAGAGACATTAAGAGAGAGAATATTCTTAATATGAAATTAGTTAGCCCAACTTTTGAAGGTAGTTTTGATTATAAGGATTAAATAAACTAATAAACTAGTATGGATGATTATTTTAATTAGAACTAAATGAGTGAGAGAAGAAAGAATCAATTTATTAAGACTAAACTCACTAGTATTATCTATAGATTCTTCAGAAATTTAGAGTAATAATATGATAATAATTATGAAAAATATCCCAAACTTGGAGAAACTTTAAGATTAGATTGTATGATAGGTTTATTCTAATAACTTATAATATTAAATTGTTTGATAAATGACAAAGCTCTTTCTATGATGATAGATATATTAAGAAGTACATTAACAAGTTTAAAGATTATAAACTTAGGTGTGATGTAGATAAACCCTAGTATATAGTACTCTCTTAGTTGAGGGTTGGCTTAAAGGAACACATATAAGCTAAGCTTAACTTTAAAAATATTATTATCTTAGAGAACAAAAATCACATAACTAAAAATATAAAAAAAGTAAAAATTCTTATTTTAAGAGAAATGACTAGATAGCTCCTCCAAAAGCCCACACCACTATTTCTTAATCCACTCATACTAATAGTTCATCTACTCCCTCCACCATAGCCTTTAAACCTCCTAAACCAATATTATTATTCAATTCTTCACACCCGTTTTCAAGATAATCCACTAAGTTCCAAACCACTCAAACTAGAATCACCTATCATGAAAAGAGAAATATAGTTGTTAAATACCCAAAGAGAGCCATGACTATAAACCTAAATAGTGATAATGAACAAGAAGAGTCAGAGGAAGAAAAAAATAGAATACTTTATGAGATGAGTTAGAATTAGAAAACATAAAACTTTTTGGTTCTAATGGTTAGACGCACCCTTATAATCCCATAATCCCAAGATGACTGGAGATACACCAACAATTTTAGCACTAACATAAAAATTAAAGAATAATCATATAAGATGATCATAGATAACTATAATTGTATTAATATAATATCTCTTAAGGTTGTTAAGTAAATAGAAACTTCTTTATGTCATAGATAGATAAAACCTCTATAATTATTAAGTAACAATGTTATGTACCATTAAAATTTAATAGGTATATCAATAAAATTTTATGTAATATTGTACTTATGCAAGTAGGTCATCTTAACCTTAGAAGACTGTAGTTTTTTGATAAGGATGGGACTTTGAAGGGTAACACTAACACATGTTCTTTTGTTTATGAAGGAAAGATCATCACATATCAATCTATCCTACCTCATGAGAAACTCCAAGCACTTAAACCTAGCAAATCTATAGAAAATTTTAAGCCCATGGATAAAGAAAAAGGAAACATAAAAATTAAGCTTGGTCACATTACCCCAGGTAAAGAGACTCTTGATCAAGAAGACTTTGTTTGATTTTTTATAATTAAAGAGTTAGCCACCATCTTAAAAAACCTACCACTTAATGTATAAGCCTTATTAAATAAATTTTTTGGACATGTTTTTAGATAATTTACATGATATTCTGCCTCCTATGCAAGACATTCAACACATAATCAATCTAATTCTCAAGATGAGCCTACCTAACATTCCCACTATATGTTAAACCTAGAGACTCATATTGAGTTAACCCATCAAGTAAAGGACCTACTTAAAAAAGAATTTATCTAAGAAAATATTAATTACTCTTTTATCCTTACACTTTTAGCACCTAAAAGGGATGTAACATGGAAAATGTGTGTCAATAATTAGGCAATTAACAAAATCATTATAAAATATATGTTTCTTATTTCTTATTTAAATGATATTTCGATTAGGTGTTAGGTGCTACCATGTTTTCTAAGGTAGACCTAAAGAGTAGTGACCACCAAGTGAGGATTAAGATGTGAGATGAATGGAAGATAATATTTAAGGATACGAATAATTTGTATGAATGGCTAGTGATGTTATTTGAGTTATCAAATGCACCAAGTGCATTCATAAGATTGATGACCCGAGTTCTAAAATCATACTTAGAACAATTTATAGTAGTATATTTTGATAACATTTTGATTTATGGCAAGTCTATTGAAGATCACTTTGACTATTTGCACAATTTATGTAACACTCTTAAAAAGAAATACTTATTTACCTATCTAAAGAAATTTGAATTCTTTACAACTTGAGGTTACTTTCTTAGAGTATAAAGTTTCCTTTAAAGGGTTGTTTGCCTACCTTAGTAAATTCATGATAATTATAAAGTGGCTTACTCTAAAAATAATTAATGGCATTTGAAGCTTCCATAATCTGGTCACCTTGTATTAATGATTTATTAAAGACTTTATTACTATTATCATAGAGATTATTAATTATATTAAGTCTGATAAATTTACTTGGACCAAATTTGTAAACTTAGCTTTTAAAAAGTTGAAAGAGTCTATGACCAAGACACCTATTCTAAATCTATCCGATTTTTTACTACCTTTGAAGTTGCATGCAATGTATCAGAAATAGGGATAGGTGGTGCCCTTAGTCAAAGTAAATATCAATACCTTCTTTAGTAAGAAACTTAATAATGCTAGAAAGAAGTATTCTATATATAACAAAACTATATACTATAATTCAATCTTTAAAACATTAGAGATATTATTTTTTATCCAAAGAATTTGTCCTATGCACTGACCTTGAGGTGCTTAGGTTCCTAAATTCCCAATAAGATCTTAGTCATAGGTGTGCCAAATGGTTTGAGTACATCAAGTAGTATATATTCATTATTAAACACAAGCCTCCCTTAGAAAACATAGTTGACGCACTTAGTTTGTGTGTTCACGTATTGATCATTTTGTTTGTAAAGGTCTAAACTTTTAACTAAATTAAAAACCAATATCTTAATTATCTTAACTTTGAGCCAATTTATTAAGAAATCAAATCAATTATAACCCTCATACTCTAAGATTTTAACTTGAAAGATGGATACTTATATAAAAATAATAAGTTGTGTATCTTAAATTTCTCACTCAGAGATTTTTTAGTTTGCAAAATACTTATTGAAGCATTATTTGGTCATTTTGGGAGTGATAAGACTCTTAGAGATGTCTTAGAGAGATTTTATTATCTTAGAATATTACATCATATTTTATCTATTATAGCCCAATGTCACACATGAATAACTATAAAATCTCCAAATTTAGGCTAAAGACTTTTCATTCTATTACCTTTACCTAACAAGTCATGAGAGCACATAAGTATGGATTTTATACTTGGATTAACTAAGACCTCATCTAGGCATGACTCTATCTTTATCATCATTAATAATTTCTCTAAATGGCTCATTTTGTCCCTTGTCATAAGACCTCAAATACTACTCATGTAGTCAAGGGTTTTTTTAATAAAATAGTTAAATTACATGATTTCCTAATAATCATAGTATCTAATTGAGATGAAAGACTTATTAGTTATTTTTGAAAGATCTTATGATATTTATTAGGGACTAAGTTAAAATTTTCTTTTTCCTATTACTCACAAATGGATGGATAAATAAAAGTAGTAAATCATAATCTATGAAATCTTCTTCATAGCTTGTTAAGGAAACAACTTAATCTTTGGGATCAACTATTATCATGATCCAAATTTACATACAATAATTTTATTAACTATAGTATTGGTCTAAGTCCTATCAAAATTTGTCATGATAAAAAGCCTAAGTCTCTTATTGATCTTATTCCTTTACTAGTGGACTTTTAGACTTCTATATTTATTTCTTTATTTGCCTCTCATATACTTTTATTACATAAAATAATTTCTAAAAAAATTAATCTAAACAACAAAAGATACAAGAAACTAGCAGATGCTTATAAAAAGATTTAGAAATTTGATAAAGGCGACCATGTTTTAATTAGAGTTAGGTCTAAATGATTCTTTCCTAAAGCTTACAAGAAATTATAGGCACATGGAGCTAGACCTTTTTGGATTGCTTAAAAATTAAAAACTAATTCATATATGTTAGATTTTCTTAAAGAGTATGAAATTAATTAACCTTTTAAAGTTAAGGATTTAGTCTCATACAGGGTATCACACTCAATACCTAGTGAGCCTTTTGAGCTTGATTCTCTCATGTTAAGTGAACGCATTCCTACCACTATGTTAGCCTCAAGCATAAGTTAGGACAATGTGGAGAAAAATTTTAAATTATTAGACAATTTTAATAAAAGATTGTATACTTAGAAAATTTTTAGTTTGTTAGAAAAGCATGCTTTCTACTGAGGACTCTTAACTTACCAATAATGACATACACCATATTCCACTACACCTATTAGAGAACTATTATACCAATCACCTCAATACCATCGAATCAACCTCTTTTTAAACAAGGGAGGATGATGCAGGAGCGTCCTATGTTAGCTTATAAATATACACCCATTGGTATTACACCAGTTTCATTTGAACACAAAGTCATACCTTAGCTAAATATACTTTGATTAGTCATTTTTGGCAACCATAAGGGTTGACTAAAATACTTTATTTTTTTCTCTAATTATCTTTAGTATTTTCTCTTTATTTGTCTAAAAATATTTTATTATAAAATATGTCATCATCGACATTAATTCTTGTGCATGCTTTGCCTGTTATCATTAGTCGTTCGTCATCATCTGGTCCTCTACTACTCCTGATCACTGTCGTCTGGTTACTATATCACCTGATCACTAACCATCTCTAGGCCACTTAATACTCAATTACTAGCATCCTAGTCACATCATCATTGACCTCTGATCATCATGCTGCATGATTACATAATTTTTTATGTCATATTTTTATATATTTTATATTTTGTATTTATTATTGTTGAACCACTTGAAGTTAATATCTTAAAATTATGAAGTTTGCATGCATTTTTATATTTTATATTTAAAGTGATTGACCCTTAAGTTAATATTTTAGAATTTTAAGGATCTCTTTTAGATTCTTAAGTGATTTAATTCTAATATTATCTTTTCTTTTGCTCACTTAGAGTTAATGACTTGGAATTCTAATGATCTCGTTTGAATTTTCAAATGATTTAACTATAAAATTATTTTTCCCATATTGAGTTCTTATCTTTCTTATACTTATGTTTTAAGATATATTTAACTCTCTTTTTCATCATGAATAATTTTTTAGCTCTCTTTTATCTATAAATAGGAGAGACTCTCTTATTATAATGTTGTTATTGATGAATGAAGCTTCTTTTTATTTGTGTGCTTTCACCTTTACAAGCAAAAGAGTGTGCACCTTACTCTAATTAGAGAGATTCCAACTTTCACTCCCTTTGTGAGAGACAAGGATCATAAGTAAGAGACATTCTACTAGAAGAGTTAATAACCAAATAAATTCTCTCTTTCTCTAACATCTTCAAGTCTTCACCCACCTTTTCACACTCTCGATCAAACCACTAAACTTCCACCCTTCTTACCAAGGCTCCAAATCCTAGCATACCATATTGTTACCCCTTTAGCCAAGCTTTCTTACTAACCCAAACCTCCACCTTATCGCTCTTTTTCATCTTGGTGCTCTACAAGACAAATCCAAAGAAAATTACAAGTGATTATCACTAAAATAGTGCTCTCTTTACCTAATTTCTATTTTATTAGTAATAAAAAATTAGAGTTTCTCTTTCTTCTATTAAAGTATTCTATATAGAGTTTTTGTTAAATTTTCTATTTTATATGTATGAAATTAGATGTAACAAAACCGCTAAGTAGGATTTTATGCTTAATGCTTAATTTGTTGTCACCTACTCTATTTAATAATCTATATAACAACTATCAAGATTAATCTTTGAATAATGTTAAAATGTTATGCATATTATCTAATCCTAATTAATGTATAATATCTATTAATATTTTTAATAATATATTGAACATCTTTAGTATTATAAGCTCTAAATTAGATTATAATATAAGTTCAATTTTGTCCAACAACAAAAAACCTTTACCAAACTTTTCTTCATAAGAAAATTCCACACACCTTCCTTCCTTTAATAATAATAATAGCCCTACATGAAAAGAATAAAAGTATAAATCTTGGGTAAGGATTTCAAAGAAATCTCACTTTCTTCATATAAATCTCTCACTAGATGCAACTAAACATTAGAACTTACAACCATCATTGGAGATCATAGAATCCCATAGCAACCCTTAATCTCTTACACACATTTTAACTCAAAAAAGAAATTACAAGCCCTTAGATCAGTACAACCATAGGATCTTCCCTATCGTTCCTTCTTTGAGGGGAGCATAAAATCACTAGAAAAACCCATTCAGTAAGTTCATCTCAAAGTGAATTCTCAAAATTTCTAAAGAGGTTGAGCATTGAGTAGAAGGAGAAACCAAAAATAAGGTTGAGATAAAAAATTAAAAATTAAAAAAAATAATGAAAGATATAAGTATAATTCTAAATAGATTATTTTTTTATTCCTTCTATCTTAAAAATATGAAAGATATAAGTATAATTCACATACTCTCTCCAAAAGTGTTTTTAAAGCTAAGTTCCAAATTACTTTGTAGAGCATGCTTTTCTAGATATACTAAATAATATTATTTCATCTTGCTCTAGATAAACTTTTAAAATATTAATATTAAATTCCTAGATTAAAGATAACACTTGAGCAAAGAAAATATGGTTTGTCATAATAAGCCATTACCTTACAAGTGCAAGAAGAGTATCATACATGTGCAACCAATATATCTAGTTAAGTTATTATTATCTATAATGATTTATTGTCTAATTCTTAGACTAATTAATCATATTATATGATGAGACCATTGTACAAATGTAATCAGTATAGTTATTGCATTCTTCACTTAATTCATTCATTGCTTAATTCCTACATAATATATATATATATATATATATATATATATATATATATATATATATATATATATATATATATATATATATGAACATAAACCTAAATGAAACACATGTCTTGAGTTAAAATCTACAAGATAGATTTGAAATTATTTAAATATTCTCGCTCAAGACCTCACCTAATTCTTATGTCTCAAAAAACATTTAGTAGTTTTAACATGCTAATGCCAATAAAGATGACAATACAAATCTTCTCTTAGTGTTGCTCAAGCTTGTGTTCTCTTGGTACTAATTATGATTTTTACCACGAAGACTATCGTTGAACTCCTTGAGTTAAGTGATCATGCTCTTCATAGTATTGAATCATTTGATCTTGAGATAATTATCTAAAAAGGTTAAGAAAAAATATTAATAAAAATAATATAATAGTTTAATATAATCAAATAAGTGGTGCAAAGATTAATAGTTCAATAATCTCTCTCTTTTGATAATAACAAAACCATTAAATAAATATAAAAATAAAAAGAAAATAAATTATACGATCATACAAATACTCTCCAAACATTCATGCTCTCCTTGAATACATGTAATTTAAACAACTGTAAATCGAGTGTTGAGAAGCATGAGTGTCTTTCATTTTTCACTTTTCTCTCCCATTTTTTCATGCATTAAAAGATATACAAAGATAAGAAAACAAGAAATCAAGAGATGCACATCTATACAATTGTTAAGAATGTCATAATGAAGGATCAAGTGTTCAAAATAAATAAAATACTTTTTAAAAGATAAATAAACATTAATACTTATTAATTTAAAAAGTAAAAATACTTTAAAATAACTTCAATGAGTTCATTTACATATCTCTCCCTAAATTGATGCTTATAAAATTTTTACATAACCATAATAAAATAGAAAAATAAACATGCTAAAGAATTTAAATCTAAACAATATACTTCTAAAGGATTTCTCCCCATTTCTAATTCATACAGGGGAAGCATGCACACAATCATCAATGATTTAAAATGTAGATTTTGGGACCAAAATAGAATTGGATCTAACCAACCTATAATCATGGGATAAAACATTTCCAAATACATTGTTCTTCTTTTCTAAGCAAAAATAAAAAGATTCCTAGGATTCACATTGATTCTTATCTTGTAATTCTTAAAAATGTGACTCTTTCTTATATAATAATTACAAGCAAGAGTTGGAACTTAGGAAAATTGTTTAGCATGCATTGATTTAAAGTTTTTAAAAGGTTCTTTCCTCTACAAGTGATCATGAAGAAAAATTAGAATAAAATGATCATGCAAAGATTTATTCTTGGCTTCCTCACTAACACATTTTACTAATTCATCTTTAGTGTTTTTCAAACTAACTAAATATTTCTCATTCTTCTCATCCAATTTATCTAAATGAATCAAACATTCTTTATGTTTCTTTTTCAAACAATTATTTTTCTTTGCAAGAAATTGAAAAGAATTCACTAATTTAAGAAAATTATTTTCAAATTCCATACTGGAGAGTTTTCATACCTCATCAAGTGCACTCTTAAACTATACATTATGGTTTACCATAAGACACAACACAACATCTCTAATCTTTTCCTTGGTTGAAGTTAGAGATGATGAATCTATATCACTCCATGTGACATTCTTGCTCAAATTCTTCTTCTTGTTCTTCTTTATCTTCTTCTTCTTGTTTCTCTCCTTCTCTAATATAGGACATTAGGGGCAAAGTTGTCTCACTTCCTTGCATTCATGATAATGTGCATCAACATTTACAGTTTCACCTTTGCTATTAGATTCTTTCTTTTTGTCCATTAAACATGGATGTTTAAGCTCATAGTCCAAAGCTATTAACAATCCTTATTTTTATAAAGATCAAGATGTGGTAATGCTTAGAATCAAAATAATGAGATTGTGATCAAATATGTTTGCAATTGGTGAAGGTAATGTCTTAAGATACATTTTTATACAAACCCATAGTAAAATAGTATAACCTTGGGGAAGCATGGGCTAATATGACCAATTAATACATAACACCATTCTAAAATTTTGGGACAATTTTTATTAAGGGAGAAGATTGTAATAGCTTCTATTTTCATAATGATCAATTGGTGACTAGTCCTATAATTAAGTTATTGGAATTAATATTGTGCACATTTTAATATTATAAAGTTTATTTCTTAAAAAATAATATTTATACATAAAAATATTAAAATAATGATAAAATCTTATTGAGAATATTACAATCTCAAACTTAGTCAAAAGTATTATTTGAGTATATCAACAAAAAAAGAACTAAGAGACGAGTCTAATGATGTTATGATTACAATTTTTTAAAATATAAAAAATTAATTATAAATTTTCAAAATTTTACATACATTTGTAATTTTAAAGTGCTACATAAGGTAGATTTATAAATTTGGAATTTTTTTAGGTCAAAACTAATTGGCAAATGGTAAATCTAGAAATAAGGAAAGCATGGCTATGCTATATTAGACCATAATTGTGAGAATGTTGGCATAAAAGACTCATTTTGGTAGAGGATATATTTACAAATCATGGATCTATGAAGTATTTTTTGCATATAAGGAATCATTTTTCTCATATGAATTGAATTTGAATTTTTTGGCAATGATGAAGGAAGCTTTTTAACTTTCAAAATTAGGTTTTCTCTATTTGTGACTAAGGGTAAGTTAAATAATGGTTTGTTTTAACCATTATTGATGTTTGTTTTCCTAATCAACTCCCTTTTTGGATCATCAAGAAGAAATTGCAGACTTTGGCTATTATCCCTTACTCGACTCTAATTATGTCGAAATCCTCATTTATAAATATATGTCAAGTCATTTTCCACTAGGCAAAACTTTGGTTTAAGAGAACACATAGAGAGAGACTCAAGCAAAGAGGAAGCTATAGAGAACAAGGAGGAGGAGGTTGGAGAATCTTATGCTTGATGAAGTTAAGAGAGATGATTGAAAAGAATGTAAGGTTAGAGTTTAACAGTTTTTCTTTTAGTTTTCTATAACATCAACATAGTTACATTTCAGAAGTAAGAAAAGTGTTTGGGGTGGTTTGGATGTTATATGAGTTAAATTGGTTGTGAATTGAGTAAACTTAAAAAGAGATATTATGACTATTGATACATATTATTTGTGTAAAAAGATATATATTGTATAGTATAATCATCTTAAATCATCAGGTGTACAAGGCCATAAGGATAACATGTTAGTTTTGTATAACGTATTTTAAGAAGTTGGTACTAAGTCAATCATTTATCATACTATTATGAGATAATTATAAAGTTGTCAAGTTAATTATAAAAAGTGATATAAGTATCATACTTGTACAATCCTTATATTTATCAAGTTCGTACAAAGGCGATATGGGTATCATAATAGTACACTGATTTTCACTTCTGCATATGTGCATAATAATACTTGCCTACTTAGGATTAGATAAGAGCTTATCATATTAGTAAGACTATAGGGATTTTACTAGATGATCCTTCTAAGAAAGATATTTATTATCAGGTGGTTTGTGCTTTTAGGATCATTTTTGTATAATGATAATAATTACATTGTTTGATGGAAGAGATTACATTATTATATTAAATAGGTCCATTAGAGGGATGATATAGGGGTTCTTTACATGCAAGATTATACAAAATATTTAATTAATCATATCGAAGATAAGTTAGAAAGAGAAAATCTTGCAATCAAATTATACAACAAACTTAATTACAAAGTATGATTTATTGATTATAATTTTACATTTGAAACATATAATATAATTAAGGAGGCTTATACTGGATGTTGAGAAAAATGGTTTATAATAGAGAAAATCAAATGAGACAAAGGGCATATTATTTTTATGGTTTAAATAGGTGTCATATGGTACAATATCAAAAATCATGTCAAACAATTATCTAATAAATGAAAACATTATCATAACTTATAGGCTAGGTAAAGTTGTACCATATGGTTATCATCCTAGCAATTAGATTATACAATCAAACTTAGTAGCATGAAATAGAGGACATTGTATAACACAATTAGTGGATTACATATGTATAATTTGTCTTAGAAAATGTATATGTGACTGTTTGTACTGTAAGATATGAAAATTATATAAATATGATTCAAAGTAGTTTGGAAAGAATTTATTGGCTTAAAAATAACTAAAATATACTATACATAAGGCTTTATGTTAAACATTTTATAGACATGGCATTATAAAAAATCAAGATAAACAAGAGTATAGGCAAAGACATCAACTTTTGAATTTAGATAAATTTCTAACCTCTAATGTAATATAATATTATTTTTTATAGTTTTATATGAATTTTTTATTATATTTTATTAAGGTTTTTCTTATGATTTAGTATGATCTTGATAACATTCTACATCACTTATCACATGGATTTACTAATTATATGGACTTGATTTATAACTTTTCTTATTATATAATAATATAAAAAATAATTAAAATAAAATAAAATATAAATAAAAATGACAATTAGATAGCCTACTTCACATATAAATATTGTTAAACAAATAATTTGGCTATTTGAAAATCTGACATGATTACTTACTAATAAAGAAATTGAAAGATAATACTTAGTATATTAGAGCCATGATTCCCTAGATCTATGCACCCCATTTTAGTGTGGCTAATATTATGATACCATAAATTCTTAAGTCGTCAACATTTAAATGTGACTAGGGTTATGATACTCTACATGCATAATTCATTAGCATTTTTGTGTAGCTACAACTATATTACCTTAAATGCAGAAGTCACTAATATTTTAGAGTGACTAGGGCTATGTTACCATAAATAAAATAAGTCACTAGTATTTCAACATAGTTAAGGCTATAATACTACACAAGTTACTAATGTTTTAGTATAGATGAGACAATGATACCATTTTACTTTATCTAATGATACGATTATTAATTATTGGATTTAGAAGATAATCACTTAAAAAAATTAGGAACTATAATTACATAAAATAGGTGAATTAGAAACAAGAGAAAAATTAACAATTCATATTATATCTAGCTTTCATATGATATCCACATGACTACAATATGGTTCTGAGATACTCATATAACTTATGATATTTTTTATTCATATAGTTTATCATCATGTTTATATTGATATGACTTTTATACTGGATTATATATTAGATTTATATGATGAGATTTATAAATTTTACTAATACTTATATCATTTGTTATGCATCCAGTACATTAAAAGTTAAAGAGTTTGACATCATCGAAGAAATATAGACTCAATTGTGAGCATAGGCATTATTGGTGTGAGTAGATTTGTTTGATATTTTGTTGGTACAATGGCTTAAGTTTTGCATACATTTTGGTTTGGGATTTTTTATATAATTGTGATTTATGATTTTTTTCATTATGTTCATAATTTTTGGGATTTATTGTTTTATTTAATTATAATTATAGAACTTTATCTCATCAAGTCCTTAATGTTTTTATGTCCTCGTCTATTAATTTAATTATGTATTATCTTTAATTTTATATATTATTTAGTACATGATAAAGTTGGGCCCTAACACAATATCCTTAAATTGATGAGAGTTTTAAATATTTTTCATATTCTTATAGATACTTCACTAGTAAAAGCAAATGTTGTGTAATTTATAAATTCATAATTTTTTTAAGTACAACATTTGATGATCCACAATAGATGATTTGACTACTAGTTCTCATGCTTTGAACCTTCAATAATTGACCTTATTTTAGCAATAAAGAAATATTATGATATTGGTAAAGTCACTAAGAAGAAAAAAGAGAAGAAAAAGCATTTATCACAAAAAGATGAAATGCCTTCATTCACCCTTCCTCACTCCTTTTATAGATGAGAGGGCATTTTTTATTACAAAACACATAATATTTAAATTTTTACGTGATACATAACATTTGACAATAAATTATAGCTTCTAACAATTTTGTTCTAGGTGATGCTAAGATCTTTGCAGACAACATAGATTTTGTATGCTCTTGGTGCTGCATGCATGTAGAATCTATGTGTGCTTGCAAGAGTGGTAGGTGGCACCTATTGTGTTGTGTGACACACATTGGCAATGACCATAACGCATTTTGCACATATCAGAGGTCGGTACATTGAGTTAGCACCATGAATGCTACTATCTATATATGAGGTCTTCACATTTTTTGGAAAACTAAGATAAAGGAAAAAGGATTGGCCTTTCATTTTGTAATAGTAAAATCTTTCCATTCTTCCTAATTTAGTAAGAAGTCTTGGTCCCTCTTTTTGAATCTTCTTTTCAAGGATATTATCTTCATTTAGGGTCTTATCATCATTTATGATCAAATCATCCATTGGTAAGTTAAGTTCTTAAGATTCTTTAATGAGTAAAGATAGCTCAAATGCCTATTGGTTATCCACATTCATGACTAAATATATTTTCATATATGTTGGTGCCTTGAGTTAATAGGTATTATCATTAAATTTTTGTATTATCTTAAAAGGATTATACCACGTCAATTTAGTTTTGTCATCTCCTTTCAATCTTTCTTAATAATATGAAGCCAAACAAAGTCTTCTTTTATGAACTTCTTCTTAACTCTATGTTGGTTGTGTTGCTTCTTACACTTCCTCTAGGATTCTAGTAATTATCTTTTAATGTTGGCATATTGTGTCGTATTCTTTCTAGAAGCTTTTATACTTTTTGTTGAACCTCATTTCTAGCTTCTCTTATTTTTGGTATCTTGAATTCCAAGTCTACCAAGCTTTAGGATAGAAATCCTATACAAGTTTCAAAAAGATTCATTAATATTGATCCATTCACAGCGCGATTGTATGCAAATTGTAAATATGTGATACTCTCATCCCATATTTTTGAGTGATGAGTATTATGACCTCTATGTAGATGAATAACTATCTTATTTATCACTTCAGTTTATCCATTTGTTTTTAGATGGAAAACTATACTTTTTATCAAAGTGATATATATCATTTTTCATAGTACTCACCAAAATTTGCTCAAGAAACGATTATCTTGATTTGATATTATGGATGATGGTAATCTAAAATGTACCCATATATTTGAAAGGAAAACATAATTACTTGTTCACATATAATCTCTTATCTGCATGGCATTAGTACGATCATATTAAAAAATTTATCTATCATTATGAATAGATATTTATGTCCCCATTGAGTTATTGGTAGTTCTCTGATAAAACTATTGAGATACTAGTCCAAAGTCTCATTGATATTGGTAGTAGAATGTATAGCATTTGTTTGTAATTTGATGATTTTAAAGACAAAAGAGTATATAACTATGAATAAATTTCTGAATATCTGAATTCATGTGAGGCTAATAAGCATTCTTTTGTAAATTTAGGATGGTCTTCAAGACTCTAAAGTGTCCAAATAGGCCCTATGTATCCATCATTTTTTATCACCACACAAGAGTTCACACAACTACTTTCCACGAAATAGTAATTCATTTTTAATTACGTACTCAGAGTGTAGACCTCTATTAGATTCTTGATAAATTTCTTCAAAATTGGGGTCATCTTTATATTTTTTAGCATACTTCTCAAATTCTCTAGGTTGTATTTGCATAATAGTTATTAAACATAATAAGATTTAAGAAAGTTAAGAAAGCATATTTAATAATTAAGTTAAATTATTATAGGCATAACATCCACTTTAGGTTCCATGCTTATTGTAGCTTTGATTGAGTTTATACATATTTGAGTGTTCGATGATCCAAGTGTACTATAATTTCATTTCTAATAATGTATGGCCTTTAATGTTTTACGACTTGATGTAAAACTGAAAACTCCTTGTTATAGATTCAATATTCTTTTATGCTCATTATAATAATTCAAAATTGTAATTTATAGGCCTATCTTTTTACATTAGAATTGCTCTGATGGCATACTTAGATGCACTACCTGAATCTTAAAAGGATGTTTTAGATTTGGTAAAGCCAAAATTGGTGCTCTAAAAATTACCTCTTTCATTTGTTGAAATGTTTGTTGATATAAGTCTAGCTACTCAAAATTTATGTATGAATAAGTCAATGTATGCAATGTTGCTATTAGTTTAGAGAATCTTTTAATGAATTTTCTCACATACTAACAAGCTCCAAGAAAACTCTTAACATCAGTAACATTTTGAGTTTTATCTCATTTCTTAATTGTCTCAATCTTCTCCTTATAAATGCTTATTTCAATATTATCAACTTGAAAGCCCAAATACTAAAGAGTGTCCTTTGCATACATGCACTTCTTCCTATTTAACTTTGGTTGATAGTACTATAGTGTGTCGTACACATTACTTAGATGTTCTACATGCTTTTAAATTCTATTACTATAAAAGAGAATGTCATTAAGATAGACTATAATAAAATCCTTCAAAGACAAAGAATATCATTCATTTTTCTTCTGAACATTGTTGGAGAATTGCATTACCCAAATAATATTACCAGATACTTGTATAATCTCTTTCAAATCTTAAAAATTGTTTTCCAAGTGTCTTCTTTTGTAGTCCATACTTACTGATATCTTACTTTGAGATCATGTTTTGTAAATATTTATGCATGTTTTAATTAGTCTAAGAGAATATTGATTCTTGGTTGAGGATAAAAATTCTTCATGGTGATCTTGTTGAGAGCTCGATAATATACACGGATACACTATCCTCCATCTTTCTTTAGTACTAAGACCATTGGAGAGCTACATAGTGAGTTATTAAGCTTGAGTACTCCATTCTCTTGTAATTTTGTAGCTTTTCTCTTAGTCTCTTCATTTTTTACTTTATACTTACGATACATACCAATGTTTAGAAGTGTTGAATAAGATAAAAGTTGAATCTCGTGCTCTATAGTACACTTTGAGAGTAACCCTATGGGGTCATTAAATAGTATAAAATAATCTCTTAGCATCATCTAAATTGATCTTGGGAGATTACTATATTCTTTGGTGCCAATATCTAACTTCTTAGGTCTAACTAATGCTGACACAATTTTTTTTCAAAAGGATTACATTATCTAAAAAAATTACAATGCACTAATTGTATTACAATTTTTGGCCAAATGCTTATTAAAATCACCCTACCATGATTGGAAGGTTACAATTAAGTTGTTGAACTCCAGTTAGTAAACATCTTGGTATGATACATCAAAGCAAATTCCTTCATTATGTTATGATTAAATGCCCAGGTGAATAGTGAGTTGGTTCTATACCTATCCAATGTGCAAGATTGTCCTTGTTTATGGTCACTATTGTCGGAATAATAACACAATTTTAACTTGCATTTATAAATCTCTTTATTTGGTCAAAAACAATAATATCTATTATTGTCTTTTCCATATTTACATTATTATAAATTTCTATCCTTTGTGAATTGATACCATTAGGTTCTATGATATTATATAGCATTTTAGTCTTACAAGTATGGCCATCCAAATATGATCTAACAAATATCTAGAGATGCAACTTCATAAATAATTTTATTAACACATTCTCAGGTGATTACAAAATTTACCTTGTATTATCTTTTAACTCTGGCTTTTAAATCTTTATAAATCCATCCAAGAGAATATGATTTTGGATGAGAAGTAATTTCCAAGTATAATTTCTTTACTAAACTTTCAAATATGAAATTCTTCTGGCTACTAGCATTAATAATAGCATTGACTAACTTTGTTACTTGAATACAAGTTGTAAAGAGTTTTTGTCATCCTATTATAATTTTATCTACATTAATCACAATCTCTTTTATCCTAATCATGTGAGATAGACTCTTACCTACATGTTAAAGTGGTTTGAGAATTGTCTATTTTTCAATTGTAACAAGGATCTTGTTTTCTTATTTTTCTTAAACTTCTCTAGGAAACAACTATGGTGTAAGATCCAAAACTTTTCCTATATACCTTATTTTTTTTAATGGATACAATATCTCTAAGTCTCATTGGTAGATGGAGTATTTCTTATATTGGTTGTGATCTTCTTTGCTGGGAGATAGTTTTTTTCCCTCTTTTGTCATTTCTTTGTGCTAACGCCAATCCTCCCAATGTTTGAAACCCCAATCTTTATCTTTTTAATTTGATTTTTTTATGACCATTACAAGTGTGCTAGCTTATACCAAAGATTGCATAGAGAATAAAAGTTTGATTTAAAATAATATAATAATACGAACTTGGGATATATTCAGATAATGTCTTCATTTCATCCATAGGTATCCCTAACACTATGGATTATCATCAAAATTTAGTATTGTATTCTTACATCATTTATCTTTATGAATGAAATAGGTTGTGTTACTTTCTTCATCCTTTTTTCATGTAATCTATGGAATAAAATTCTTCTTAGATTAATTTTTTTAAACTAATACTATTTTATTTTTCATATAGATTAGTTGTTAGGTATGTATTTCATTAGATTAATACTTTGCTCATCATTTTTAATAGAGCATATGCTATCTTATTAGACGAGGAATAATCATATAGAGAGAAATATGTCTCTAATTATTCTAGGTATCTAATTTTGTTTCGTCCATCATACCATTATAAGTAAGTAAATCAACTTTCTCTTCTACCATGAATGAACATTGCCATTTCTCAAACACTGAATGTGTAAGGTTGATTATTAAAATCTCATCCTTGTTTCCAATTATCATTGGGTTAAAAATGTTTTCCTTGCTTAGTGGTTTATCTTCTAGATTCATGATTGAAGGGGGTTAGGATTTTAATACCATTCTTTATTAACACTTGATTTATTGAGTTAATATAGTTACTTATGCTTCAAGGTTTAATGGTGAAATAGTCAATGTAGTTGCATTGATTGAAGCTTCCCTAATCTTATAATTCCCTTTCACTACTTGCTCCTCAGCTTTCTTCTTCTCAGCTCTTTACATCAACAACAAATTGAAGTGCTCTAATACCAAAAATATAAGAGATGTCATGCTCTGAACTTTGCCACTAGACCTTGCTTTAGAGTTATAGAAATAAAATGTAAGAAAAATCAGAAAGTAAACAAGAAGAAAGATTAGAGAGAGTTTTTTTCTCTAAAAAAGATAAAATGCCTTCATTCACCTATTCTCACCCCTTTTTATAAAAGATAACACGTATGTTTATTATTATAAAATAGATGATATTTAAACTTTCACATGATATATGATATTTGACCATAAATTATAGCCTTTGCAAATTTTGTGCTAGATAATGCTTAGATCACTACGTGGAGAACTCTATATGTGCTCTAATTTTGTGCTCGCACAAAGTTGCATACATACAAAATTGCTAAGCATTGACAGATAGTATAGATGGCACTTATCACAGCATGCGGTGCACATTGGCATCTACAAAGGAGTGCTCGACACAAGTGAGGTTAGTAGACTTACCCATCATATATTGTGCATGTGACATCAAGTCACCACCACATGTGCTACTGTTTGGGTGTAGTGCTCATCCTTGGCATTATTGTACACACACATACACACACTTGTGCATGCATCCACATAGGTAGCAATGATTTTTTTATGCTTTTCTTGTGTGTTCCTCAATATTAAATGGACCTATAATAGATATCCTAATCAATGGATAATATTTACAGCATAATAATTCATTTAAACATAACATTTTTTCTAAAAAAATTCATTCAAAGCTTTCTTAACAAGATTGTCACCACTTTTTAAAAGAAAATATAAAATCATTCTTTATTATTTCTATAATTTAATATCAATGGATTTGATAAAAAACAAGTATATAATTTTTCCAAAAATGAGCAAAATTTCTCTTTAAACGAGAGAGGATAATGAGAAAAAGTACTCTGATCCAAAGAATAATGGATCTTATAAATATGATTGGGTGTATCATACTAAATAATGCATAATAACTCTAAATCTTAACAAATATCTACTAGATAAACCATTAGAATAATTATACAATAAGTGTATTGTATATGTATAACCAATATATCCTATCAACTTAACTAAGAATCCCCCATGATAATTTACTATAGGATCCCAAGACTAACTAGTACTGTATAATGAGACCATCATATAAATATAATTAATACAATTATTATATTTTTTACTTAATTCATTCATCTTTTAATTTCTTCTTGATTATGCAATAATGAATAATACAACTTATAAGTATTGCAATATTTTAAGGTTTATTTATATAAATAGACCTAAATTAGATACATCTCTTAAGAAAAAATCAATATGAATGAAAATAGATTTGAAATCATTTAAATTTTTAACTCAAATCTCATCGATCATAATACCTCAAGAAAATTAGTATTTGATTTAATATGATAACACCGATAAAGATGACTCAATGCAAATCTTTGCCAAGTATTGCTCAATCTCGTGTTTCTCTTATGATTATAGTTTATACCACAAGTATCACAGTGAAGCTCTTTGAGTCAAGCGATCAAGTTCTTTACTTGATTGACTTATTTAATCTTGAGATCTATGACTTAAAAATATTTTAAAAAATATTAATAAAAATAATACAATAATTTTATTATCATAAAAAAAATAATAGAAGAATCAGTTCAATATTTTCATCATTTTCTATATATGAAATTAAATTTAAAAAACTTGATGTGTTTAAAAAAATATGAAATTATATTTAAAATTTTGAGATATATGTAATACAAATCACCTCACATAATTATGGTTGGATAATATTTGATTTGTAATGTTTTAATTTAAAATTGTTGATTAAAAATCAAAATCTTACATTAACTTGAAGTGCTATAATTATATTTTTATTTTTTATTTTTTTACCAAAAATTGAGAAAAATAATTTTATTTTATATATCACTTTTATTTTCATGTCTCAAATATAAATAATGAAACTTCATTTATTATTCATTAATGCAATTGCAATTTTGTCTAATGACCAATGGAGCATATGTTAGGTTCTAACTCAAATGAGATTGCACGCTTAAAAATTACAAAAATATTATTAGGTGTTTAATGAGATATTGATTGATATGTGAATTTTAGTAGAATTTTAATCTATCAATTGCATTGATTACTTCTAGCATTTAAATAGGAAAAGATGCCAGCTGGCAATCTTTAAGAGTTGTATCTTATACCTATGCATATTATGCTTCATGATAAATAATGCATTTTTTTTTGGGCAATATTAACTTGCAAAAATAATAATCAGTGAATAATGAAAACATAAAAAAATATTTAATATGTGTAATAAATATGTGAATAATTAAGTGTGCCTAAAAGTTTATGCATGTTTAATTATCAAAATTGCATATCATTAACTACAAAACTAGTAAATTTGTACAATATTAATTTAAGACAAATAAAAATTAAATAACATTGATATACTTTATATGTATTCTAAATGAGACATACGATATCTAAGAATTATAAATTGCACATATCATTAAAACAATATTGAAATAATTTAAATAATATTTATAAATTTATACTTTTATAAGTTAATGAATGGCATGAAATGGATACGTACAAAATCTAATTTATAAATAAGTGATGCCTACATCTAAATTGCAGCTTTCAAACCTAAGTTTTCCAACTTATAATAAATTTGCCCCATGAAAAACACGGACTAAGGCTAAAACGTCGCCACCAACCCCTCGTCTACACCACGCAACAACCCCAACTTTGAATCTATCCACGTGTCATCTGTTGAACCGTCCAATGCTTTCGTTTAATTGAACGCTCACGATTCGTGCTCAACTAACTCCCAACCATCCTTGGTTATTTAAACGCCTTAATTTGCAAGCACATCCCAGGTACTAGCTTATTTACAAAAATCATCGGTTCCTTCTTTTTCCTCTCTCTCTCTCGCTCACTGTAGATCTCTGCGCCTCCTCTCTGTCAGTAATGGAGCACGTGAAGGAGAACGGGCAGGCGAATGGGATCGATGGGTTGTGCCTCCCGTTGCCAAAGAGAGATCCTTTGAACTGGCGAGCGGCAGCGGTGGAGATGCAAGGGAGCCATCTCCAGGAGGTGAAGAGGATGGTGGAGGAGTTTCGCAGGCCGGTGGTGAAGTTGGAAGGAGCCACTCTAAAGATCTCACAAGTGGCCGCCGTGGCTGCCGGCGCCGTCGCCGGAGTCGAGCTCGTGGAGTCGGCACGCCCCCGCGTGAAGGCAAGCAGCGATTGGGTGCTCGACAGCATGAACAATGGGACGGACAGCTACGGAGTCACCACCGGCTTCGGTTCGACCTCTCATCGCCGCACGAAGGAGGGTGGCGCTCTGCAGAAAGAGCTCATCAGGTAATAATATCCCATCTTAAACCCAATCTGACATAGTATAACACAGCTTGTATATGGGGGGTAGCTTGGGGATTTTAACTTTTTAATTGTTTTTTAATTTATGTTAAGTATTATATATATTATCATGAATATTCATTTGAGGTTCGGTAGTCATAAAGTTAGAAGAATAGTTTTTTGAAATATATTATTGAACAATTATTTAAAAAACAATAGAAACAGAAAATTAAAATAAATAATATATATATATATATATATATAGTTGTGTTTTTATTTTAAAAATAAATGAAAAAGGGGACCTTTTCAAGCGGTGCTCTATTTTATTCCTACCTGTTCGTCACATTTATTCATAGTTTCGTACCACCCATATCTAATTTCCCGAGCCCATCATTAATACAATTAAGGGGGAGAAGGTTGCAAACGGGAAAAAAAGTTTACAGTTTTAAATTTTTTTTTAAATATACTTACATATATATAAAAAATTCATTGAAATAGAAATATTAAAGCTCTTTCTAAATAGTTTGTTTTAAAAAATAAAGACCAAAAATAAATTTGTAAAAAGAGCTTTTAAATAAAAAAGTATTTGATAAAGCTTTTCAATAAATGAAAGGTTCTATTAATAACTTTTAATGTCTGTTATTTATCAAACAAAATATTTTTATAATATTTTTTAAAAAAAATTAAATTTATTTTTTTAACAATTAAGTAAATATTTAACAGTCGGTTGCTACGTCCTACCTGCCACGAGTTTTTGTCTTTACCTAACACCGGTCCATTTTTTCCTAGAAATTTTCCCCTACAGAAATCTTCAAGGATTTATCCTCTAAAAATGCCATTTTTTTTTATCCAATGTGTAGATTCCTGAATGCTGGCATCTTCGGCTCCGGCCGAGAGAACACTCTGCCTTCACCGGCAACGAGGGCGGCGATGCTCGTTCGCATCAATACCCTTCTACAAGGCTACTCCGGAATCCGCTTCGAGATCCTTGAGGCCATCACCAGCCTCCTCAACCACAAAATCACGCCTTGCCTCCCTCTCCGCGGCACCATCACCGCCTCCGGCGACCTCGTCCCACTCTCCTACATCGCAGGAATCCTTACTGGCCGGGCCAATGTCAAGGCGGTCACCGTCGATGGTTCCATTGTCGACGCCGCCGAGGCCCTCCGCATCGCGGGCGTCTCCGGCGGTTTCTTCGAGCTGCAACCGAAGGAGGGTCTTGCCCTCGTGAATGGCACCGCCGTGGGCTCAGGCCTCGCCTCGATCGTCCTGTTCGAAGCCAACATCCTCGCCGTCATGGCGGAGGTACTCTCCGCTCTCTTCTGCGAGGTGATGCAGGGCAAACCAGAGTACACCGATCACCTCACCCACAAGCTAAAGCACCACCCTGGCCAGATTGAGGCCGCCGCCATCATGGAGCACATCCTCGAAGGCAGCTCCTACATGAAGATGGCAAAGAAGATCCACGAAATGGATCCCCTGCAGAAGCCGAAGCAAGACCGCTATGCTCTCCGCACTTCTCCCCAATGGCTCGGTCCTCAAATCGAAGTGATCCGTGCCGCAACCAAATCCATCGAGAGAGAAATCAACTCCGTGAACGATAACCCCCTCATCGACGTCTCTAGAAACAAAGCACTTCATGGAGGCAACTTCCAGGGGACACCCATTGGCGTCTCTATGGACAACACTAGGCTCGCCATTGCCGCCATTGGAAAACTTATGTTCGCCCAATTCTCCGAGCTGGTCAATGATTTCTACAATAACGGCCTGCCATCGAACCTCACCGGCGGGCGAAATCCGAGCTTGGATTACGGGTTTAAAGGAGCAGAGATAGCCATGGCTTCCTACTGCTCTGAGCTACAGTACCTAGCCAATCCGGTGACCAACCATGTACAGAGCGCAGAGCAGCATAACCAAGACGTGAATTCTCTGGGTCTTATCTCTTCGAGGAAGACGGCAGAGGCAGTGGAGATCCTTAAGCTTATGACCACTACGTTCTTGGTTGGGCTGTGCCAAGCTGTCGACTTGAGAAATTTGGAGGAGAATTTAAAGTACGCCGTGAAGAGTGCGGTAGGCCAAGTGGCGAAGAGGGTTCTCACCATGGGGGTAAATGGCGAGCTCCACCCTTCCAGGTTCTGCGAGAAGGATCTGATCAAGGCTATAGATAGGGAGTACGTGTTCTCTTATGCTGATGATCCTTGCAACGCCACCCATCCTCTGATGGTGAAACTAAGGCAGGTCCTCGTTGAGCACGCAATCAACAATGGCGAGAAGGAGAAGGACCCGAGCACTTCCATCTTTCACAAGATTACAGCTTTCGAGGAGGAGCTCAAAGCTACTCTGCCCAAGGAGGTGGAAGCGGCAAGGGCCGCCTTTGAGAACGGCTCGTCGGCGATTGAGAACAGGATCAAGGACTGCAGGTCGTATCCTCTTTACAGGTTTGTGAAGGAAGTTGGCGTCGGTTTCCTCTCTGGCGAGAAGGCCGTGTCGCCTGGAGAGGAGTTCGAAAAGGTATTCGACGCCATCTGCAAGGGGAAGGCCATCGACCCCCTGCTCGAGTGCTTGAAGGAGTGGAATGGTGCTCCTCTTCCCATCTGCTAGAAGAGGCTGCGACGGGAAACAATCCTGAAAAGTTGATCCTTTGATCATTGTTTCTTCTTCTTTAGAAGATATCCATTGGTGTATCTCCAACTTGTTCTTGATTCTGGTATTTGTTTTCTTGATTTCATTTTCTGTAACGGAATCTGTTCCGCCCATCCGTGGTGATGCAGGTACAAAGGTTGTATAAATAGAAATGCAAAGGCAAGTCGTTTAATTGGATAATTTCTTTGTTTAACCTAAAATGCATCAGATTTGATGGCGGAAGTTCGGCTGAATTGGATAATTTCTTTTTTTAATCTCGAGAACTGACACAAAGAATCCAGTCAACAACAGCTAAAATCTAATCTTTTCCCGGCCATTCTGACATCAAAAATCCATATCCTGTGAACTAATTAAATAGCCCCGTTTAAAAGAAAAAGAAATTGACCTAGTAATTTTATATCATTATTATATTTCTGTATGCTTGAGCCTACATCGTTATCATGGAGCTTTAATTTTACATGAAACCAACGTTGAAGTTTTGTTGGATTGATCATAATTATTATTTACTGATAGCCGAAATTGTTCTATGTAGTATGAGAGTTGTTAAATCAATATTTGTAAGTAAATTATTTTTTTTATAAATGTTTTTTCATGTATTAGTTCCATCTGAATCAAACAATGAAATCTATATTGAGATTAAAAAAAAAAGGAAAACTTAAAGCTTAACATTTAAGGATGCCTTAATTCTACTTATACATCAAAATTTTCTATCTCTTAAACAAAGGCTTTGAGATAAAAAAAAATTATTAAAATTAGTGTTAGAATACATGTTTTCGAACAAATTCAAATAGAAAATGTTCTTGAAAATAAAATTGATATATAAAAATAAAATTATACACTATATAAGGGAAAAGGTATATGGGCAAAGTAAATAACTTTAATAAAGATAGGATAGTATTCCCAATGTAGAACCTCACTTCTATGAACCAATTCTCGTACAAAATTGAACTTTAGTTTGAAAACAATCTATTTGTTAATCGAAAGAGGATTACAAAGTTTTAAAGTTAATCATTGTAGATATGAAAAGATATTCAAAATTATTTAGAAAATAATTATATTATATGATTGGTATTGTTAATTTTGTGGTATGATTAAATAGATTGATTACAAGTTATAGTTGGTTGCACCTTCTGCTTGGTTGAGGGATCAATAGATTTTTTGTTTGGAGTCAACAAATGTTCTATTGAGCTACTTGCTTTCAAACAAATGTGGTATGCAAGTTGATTTGAATTGTGATGTCTTATCTTAGGATATCCAAGTTAATATATGTTTTGGGATATGATGACTTATTCTATTTGGCCCATTCTACTCTAATTAAAGATGTTGGTTTACAATGTGTATTACTCGATATAAAAACTTATAATAATGATTATTTTGAAATAAATTCATTCAAATAATGGCTATATAATGTAGGATAAAAATGAGCAATTGAGCATTAACATAAAGACCATGAATTGTATGAAAAGCACATGTAATTTGAGCTTAAAATGTATAAAACAATATTTATCATAGGCTCATCATATAAATAATGACAAATCATGACCTAATGGAGCTAATCATGGACTAATCAAGAAAAAATAAATTAAAAAATCATTAAATATATTAATTCAACTTTTTTAGTCCAAAATAAAGCATATAAAATAAATAGATAATTAGATGTATCAAATCAAACTAGTGATAGGTAGCTCATGATAAGTGACTCATGATAGGTAACATATATTAGATGATACATTAATGAAAGTATCCAAAATATTCAAAGTCTTTAAGAAGTATAAAGTATACTTTTGTATTAAAAAATTTTATGAATGTAAAAGTCTTCAAGAAATAGATTAAAAATATATTTTTATATTAAATAATTACTTTTAATCTCTTATTTAAAGAACCTCTTATGAATTGATGAATGATGAATTGGTTGTGACTAATAAAAATATATTACTCGATATCTTGAGTGTTTGAGTTGATTTGATGGCTTTCACTTGTGTTCACTTGAGTTATTAGATCTTTGTTTTCTTCTTTATCCTCTCAACTCTATTTTCTCTTTATTTAAGTTCTTTTTTTTATATGTTTCAATCTTTTTCACCTAAGAAATTACTTCATTTCTTGGCTTAATCTTCTCTTTGTCTATATCATTTGGTATTAGAGTTCAGCATCATAATATTTCATTGACTGTGACATTCAAGAAATTATTAGAGGTTAAACTCATCTAGTTCATCTTTTTGGTAATGACACTTATTTCTTAATAATTTTCTTAAGCAAACAATAGCTAGAGGAACAAGAAAGTAGCAAATTGAAGGTTTATCAAATCTAGTACAAAACATATTTCAAGTAACAAATCAATTGAGAGAAGAAATGTAAGAAGAATTATAAATTTTCAAGTATGAAATAAAGAATCAATTCCAAAACTTGCAAAATGGCCTACAAACCCATGTCTAGCGTACCCCAACATCTTTCATCAAAGATCTTCAACAAGTGAAAGAGGTTCAACTTGATAAGAGTTATGATAACATATATGTTTTTAAATTACTCAAGGATATTTACTAGCCTAGCATTTAACATTAAAACTGATCAACAGCATGGTGTAAATTTTAATATAATGATTAACAACTAATATGTAAGTGATTCATGGAAACAATTATTATTATCAATATAATTAAAATCTTTGGAAGGAGTATATGACCTATAATGCATAAACATGTAAATTCAACATTAAAGTTAATAAAAAAAATAACTTTACTTCAACTTTATAGAGTAAAGTTTCTTTTGGCAATGGAGAATGATTAAGGACAAAAATGAGAAATTAATCATGAAAATAAAAATCATATAATTTGGGCTTGAATTATATAAAAATATATTTATCATAGGCCCATCACATAAACCATAACAAAGAGAGCTAATCATGATCTAATGGAGCTAATCATTGGCTAATTATGAAAAAATAAATTAAAAAAAATCATGAAATATGTTAACTCAACTTTTTTTAAGTCCAAAATAAAGTTTTTAAAGTAGTTGGATAGTTAGAGATGTCAAGTCAAAGTGATGATAGATAGTTTATAAAAAGTGACTCATAGTAAGTGACATATGTTTGGTGATATATTAATGAAAGTGTCTAAAATATTTAAAGTCTTTAAGAAGTAGGTATGAAGTATACTTTTATATTAAAAGATTATATAGACATAAAAATCTTTAAGAAATAGATTGAAAACTTACTTTTATATTAAATAATTACTTATGGTCTCTTATTTAAAAGATCTCTCATAAATGGAGATATGATTAATTGATTGCGACTAATAAAAGTGTATTGCTTGATGGCTTAAGTTTTTGAGATTGTTTGGTGAACTTCTCTTGGGTTCATTTTAGTGAGTGATTATTTCTTTATTCTTTATCCTCATCACTTTATTTTCTCTTTGTTAAGTCTTTTTATCATAATTTTTACTCTATTTCATCTAAGTAATTACATCATTCCATGACCTAATCCCATGTCCCTCTATATTATTAAGATATGTGCAAAGTGAATATAAAAAAGAGAGAAAAAAAGATAATTTTATTTTATCATCACATTTTTTAGTCATACAATAGGTTTAGTATAATACATTAAAGAATACTTAAATAAGAGGTTGAAAGAGTAAAAGTGGTTGACAATGAGTTCTTAGATGGGAATTTTACAAAGGTGGTGGTAAATAAATGAGTGCTCTAGAGCGACTTTACAACTAGAGGAGTTTGATGTGAATTAAAGGAATGGGATAAAGTTTAGTTGGAGGCAACTAGAAGACAATGAAAAAGCTTTGTAAAGGAAGGATTTGACACTTGGCAACTTGGCGGAGGGCATTTATTACCCTTAGTAGTTCAATGATAATCATTGAGAATGCCTTAGATGACAAGAAATGAATAAGAAGGAAAGTTCGGGGGATTCAAAATGCATAAAAATAAGGAAGGAAAAGGAGTTGTTATCATAAATTAGAAAATTAGAAAATATTCAAGAATATTGTTTATGTGATCAACTTTTATGATCTAAACACAGTATTTTTTATTGGATTGTTTGTGAAGTTAGAATTTATTTGGTGAATTACATTACCCATAAATGATCTAGTTATGTAGGACTTTTAGTAGAAATGTCATGAAGAGATCAGAGTGCAATGTTCCTAAATTTAAAGAAAAAAAGTTTCTAAAAGAAAAGTTGAATGTTGGATTTGGTTGATATAGCTAATTACCTAATCACCCATAGTCTTATGCTAAAGTTATGTTAGGGCAAGTTTAGGGTTTCAATGTTTATACCCTCTTTATATTAACCATGTTTTGTATGGATCATAAGTGGGACAAGATCTAATATGAGCAAATGAAAGTATATGAAGGAGGCCATGTCACATCTTGATCAAATTATTATGGAATTAAACATAGTTAATCTAATTTGAGGTTTCTTAATTTCATAAATCTTTATTATTTTATTTTTTATTTACTTTTTTTAAAACAAATTATATAATTACCTATCAAACCTTATTTAACACAAATTAATATAATCTAATAAAATATATCCCCAATATGAATTTACTATAAAAATTAGAGCTAATAGTATAAAACTGAGGACACAAGCCAACAAAAATAAGTAAGGGTGATAAAAATACCAAATCCATCTCAAAGCTTTAAGTTTATAGAAATAGCATCACATATTATACAACTAGAATAGTTTGAAAAGCTAAAAACAAAAAATAGAAAAATATTTTAAAAAAATATAAAATCTATCCTCAAGTATATAACATCACACCCTATTTGTCAGTTAACTCTTAATTCTTCCTTAATTAGGAATAATCATAAAATGAATAAAGTTAGCATGTTAAGGGGACACAAAAGACTTATCCAAGTAAGGAATCATAATTAGCTACTTTCGTTATTGTCAAATAATTAAAAATTTTACTCATAAGAGATTCTAATTTTAGAAAACAAATAAATATAATCTACCTTAGAAATTGAATATTTTTTATATATATAGTTGATTTATCAACTATACATCGACTATAATTTATATCAAACAAATATACCATCACTAAAATGCAATATTATTGTAAAATTATATCATCATGAGAAAACTATCAACACCATGAGAAATATCGTATGATCATAGTAAAACATATTATCATAAAAGAGAAACCACATCACAAAGTTTCCAAAAGTTCATATACATTATTTTATAATAGAATCTACAATATTATCATTATTTATAAAACAATTTAATTTTAGTTCTTAATATATATTCCTATCTCTAAATATCCTCACTCAGTTTGTACTTATGTCATATCCTACAATACAAGGGAGTGAGTATAACGACTCAACTTGACAACAAAATAAATAGATACAAAATGAACATGAAATATAATATACTTAATCTAAAACATTATAATAATATATATGATATCAAGAGAATGGAGAATCATGTCTTTACAACTATGTAAGCATATTATAAAAGTTTTTAAAATACAATACAAAACATGTTATAGCCTTTAAACTATAAAGCAAAACAATTTTCAATTCTTATTTTCTTTTTCTTAGTTATAAACAAATCATATAAACACTTATAAGCAAACTTATTTATCAAATTTGATTCAATCTTATTTTTTTATTATTTTTGTTTTACATTTCTTTTCAATTAATAAGGGTTCTTATTTCCTTTAATGGCTCTTATTCTCAAGATTCTAATCTTATATCTCTTAACATCTTATTATATCTACCACTAGATCACAAAATAAATGGTTGCCAATATACCACACAGTAAGCTACACATATATATATCATCATTATAGACCTTAACCACTACCTCACTTACCAAGTAATGAATATCAAATAACACAACAAGTGATAGCTCTTGATCACATAGTAGAAAGCTTAATCATTGAAGTCAAACACTAGGGATGTTAATACCACAAGATCACATGGAAGTGGTCGTTATCAGATCAATAATAAGAGGCAGCTATCATATCACACAAAAAATGACACTATAGGATAAGGCCATAGAGAAAACATATTTTTCAACATTTCTTATTCGATATTAAGATTGAAGTCTAAATTCTTTTATTTATTTTATTTTCTTTAAATTTATCATACCATAAAGGAATTCTTATTTATTAAATTATGTATTCTCAATTTATGAATATATATATATATACTATTTATTTATCCTACATAATATATTTGATATTCACTTTCTGATATCTGTTTCATTATAAGCATGTATTAGTGCATTAAGTCTACTGTATAACATTAATCATAAATGAATATAATATAATTGCATGCGTATGCTTGTTATCAATATCAATTTATGTAATATATATGTTATAAAGAAATGACTGTTCATATCAAAGAATCTTAATATGATAATTATATAAAAAAGTCACTACTTGCATGGTAATATTATTAAGTTTATCTACAAGATTCTAAGGGACTGCTCTGATGTTAGTTCCTCTTTTTCTTCTTATTATGATTCACAACCAACTATTATAGATCTCCTTCCTATAAGTTCATAAAAACATCATAATGATTTAATACCTTATGATTGCTATAATTTATTCATGACATAAATGAAATTTAGAAGTCATTACATGAAAATCAAAAATCACATGTTTTACCTCTTATTACTACAATAATTCACAATGAGAATGCTTGAGCATTTTTTTATCTCTCAATAGCACAACTCCACAAATTTTCCTTTCTATCTTCTTTTTTTTTTTTGTCACAAACAATAATTTCTACAATAAATTTACAAATGATGAGGTTCAACCAAATTAATTTCAAGCAACTCTCTCCTCCACATTATTAAACTTTCTAATTACGTCTGAAAGACTCTCTTCATCGTTGATGACCTTTGAATCTTGGGATGACTTGGCTCAGTTATGGTAAGAATCAATCTATGCTAATTTAGAAATTGATTAAGCATAGACGTGTAAAGGGTTTGGAATACTCAAGAAAAGTAGCAATTTTAATATAAGACCTACCATCATTTTTGGAGACCACTAGATCTCTTAGTCCATTCACTCATCGTGACTCACAGAAAGAAGGTTCCAATGCTTAAGTCATAAAACCCTTCTTGACATTACTTCTTCATGATTCCATTTCTTCCTCAATTGAATTCACAAAACTTTCCTCCTTGTGAAGCAATTCCAACAAAGATAGAGTGTTGGGTTAGGGAGCAAGAGAGGATTAAAGCTATTAATGAGAGAGAAAGGGGTTTTAATCATAATAAGATGTTAAAATGGTTAATTATTTTAAGAATTAATATTTATTCCCTTTATTTTAATAATTCTTAAAAAATTAAATGGTTTTTAAAAATTAAAATAATCATACTATTGGATTTCTCACAATATGCTCTTCTAAAATTAAATTCATAATCAAATTTTAGATATTTTATTAGACATATTTTTTGAGATGTTTATAAAATTATAATGTTATGTCTTATTACAATAAATTCTTTAGTAAGAATCCATTACAAAGTATTACTAGTGTAATAAAATATAGGTCATTATAATGTTCTTACATTGTCAAAAGTTTGTTAAAAATTTTAAAAGAGCTTGGGATGTTGATTTCTCATGGCAGCTTTAACTTTCTAGGTTATTTTTCTTTTAGTTTGTGCTTTTCACAATATCTTGACCATGGGAATTACTTTATTTCTTAAAATGTTATTTTGTTATTCTATTATACAAATAGGATGCTCTGAATATATCATATTCAATTAGATTTACTAATCTGTTGAATCATACTTAATAATATGTAATGGGTATGATATATACTTTCTAAGAAGTGACATGTGGAAAACATCATAAATTCTCATTAATTGTGAAGGGAATGCCAACCTATATGCAATTAGTTCTACTCTTTCAATTATATAAAAAGGTATAACATATTTGGGTCATATATTTCTTGATGCATCAATAACATATTTGGGTCCTATATTTCTTGATGTACCAATGTGGTCACCCCATTTGTAGGGTTGAGTTTAACAAAGGCATGCTCCGATATAAAATTCAATATTTTTGTATTTATTAAAATACTTATTTTTTCTATCTTGAGTAATCTTAATTCTTTCTTTGATCATCTTCACATTTTCATTAGCTTCATCAATAAACTTTGGCCCCATTAGTAGCTTTTCATTACCTTTAAACTAGTACAAAAGTGATTAATATTTTCTTCCATATAGAGCATTATAAGGAGCCATCCTAATTCTTGATTAACAACTATTATTATATGTAAATTAAATTATAGTTAGGTGACTTTCCCAATATTCTCTAAAATCAAGTATGCATAATCGAAATAAGTTCTCCAAAGTCTTGATTATTTTTTTAGATTATTCATATGTTTGAGAGTGAATAATCATACTAAAATTCACTTAGGATCAAAAGGCTTTATGTACATTCCTCTAAAAGAGGTAAATTTTGGATCTCTATCAAAGATAATGACCTTAAGAACCCTATGAAGTTTATGATATATTTTGTACATAATTCTAAGCTAATTTATCTACTGGATATATGGTTTAAATTGCTAGAAAAAAGTTGATTTAGTTAAATGATCAACTACAACCTATGTAGTACCACATCTAGTAGAATATCTATATAGATTCACAACAAAGTTGATCATGATACTTTCCCATTTTCATTCAAGAATTAGTAGGGGTTGCAACAATTCACAAGGTCTTTGTTGTCTACTTTCTACTTGTAGGAAAATAATGAATTTATGGACTCAAGCTACAACATCCCTTTTCAATCCAAGACACCAACATCTTTGCTTAAGTTCTTGATGCATTTTGTTACTTCTAGGGTGAAAAGAATGACTAGAATTGTCAACTTCTTTTAGCAATGTCTATCTCAATTATTTGCCTTCAAGAATACATAATTTCCTTGGGAAATGTAATACAATATCTATATAGTGTGCAAAGCTAGATATCTTATTTTTTTAACATTCTAAATTTGCTTCTTACATTCTTCATCTTGTAATTAGTCAAGAAATAACTCACATTTTCTCCTATAGAGATAATTTCACCATATTTTGAGAATAAGTACGATTATCATAAGCTCCAAGTCATGGATGAGATAATTTCTTTCATGTGATTTCAATTTCTTGGAAGCATATGTGATGACCTTCCCAAATTACATCAACACACATTCCAAGACTTAGTATGAAGCATCACTAAAAATTGATATCCTTCCAAACCTTTAAGTAAGCTAAAGTTGGAGATGAGGTCAATTTTTTCTTTAGAGTTTGAAAACTTTCTTCACAATTTGAATCCCATGAAAACTTCAAAGGTTTTGAGTTAATATTGTCAAATGTGTAACTTGTTATGAGAATCTTCTTAAAACTTTTTCATAATGTCTTGTTAAACCTAGGAAACTCTTAATCTCTAGCACATTTGAAGGGCTTCCCAATAAATAATTGTAGCTATCTTTTAAAAGTTTATTGAACTCCTTTTTGTACTTATTGCATGCCTAAGAAAGAGATTTAAGATAGCAAAAACTCATAATTTGAAAATTTTGGCAAATAGTTGATGATCCTTTATAATCTATAAATAACATGAAGATGTTGAGTGTGCTCTTTAATAGACTTAGAATATACAAGGATATCATCAATAAAAATGACTACAAATTGATCTAAAAAGTTTTTGAATATCCTATTCATTAAGCCCATAAATACAACAGAGGCTTTAGTAAGACCTAAAAAATAAAATCAAGAATTCATAATGCTCATAACAAGTTTTGAAAGCTATTTTGGCTATGTCTTCTTTTACTTTTAATTGATTGTCGCCTGATCTTAAATCAATTTTTAAGACAATTGTCGCTCCCTTCACTACTCAAAGAGAACATTAATTCTTGGCAAAAGGTATTTATTTTTTATGATAATCTTGTTAAGTTCCCTATAGTCAGGACACATTCTGAGATTACCATCCTTTTTCTTAACACAACAAGCGTTCCTAAAGAGGATGTACTAAAACTAATGAATCCTTTATCAAGTAGCCTTTAAACTTGGATTTTAATTTCTTACAATTCTAAAGGAGCCCTTTTGTAGGTAGCTTTTTATATTGGCACGACCTAGGTATAAACTTAATCTCAAATTCTATTTCTCTATTAAGAGAGACTTGACGAATCTGCTAAAAATACATCTATATATTAACAAATAAAAGGTATCTTCTAAGGATTTCCATCTTTAGAGTACAAGGTTAAGATGAAAACTAACAGTGCTTCACAAACCCTTGCTAAAACATTACATGCATATATGTATGTATGTATATATATATATATACAACACACATACACACACATATACACATGTGCACACACACACACACCCTATACTCACTAAGTGCTATAATAAAATTAGAATATATGAATGTAATATGACGCCATACAAATGTTCCTGTCATCATACATTCCATAATAATAAACAAAGATTTTTAAAAATTTTCTTGCATTATAATTCTTTAGTTTTCCTACCTAATGACTTTAAGAAGTCTCTTTTATATTATTTTCTTTTTAGTTACCAACTCTCATCATTTTTTTACACATTTGCATTACCTTGCATGAGTATCAAGTTAATTTCTATGTTCAACTCATAAGAAATAACTTTTAAAAGTTATTCCAACCCATTTCAATAATGTATTACATGATTCCTTAATTTTACTTTCAGATCTCTTTATTATATTATATTATCCAAGCCCAACATTAGACAAACAAATGATCATATGATTGATCTCTATTAAACATACCATGAACTCATTTTACATGTTTGATTAGCCTTTGGTACATGTATGATACATAACAGAAACTTTACCATACAAGGGATCATATAAGTGATATATGTTAAGCTTCTCATCAATTGATAGTGCTAATTTAACACCCCTTTCGTGCTTATACTATTTATAACTATTATTTGGCAACATAAGGGATCTAATAGATCATTTATACTAATATAAATTACATAGCCTATTGTACTAGTCTAATCAATTTGTCATACCATTATGATCCACATTGATTTTCAATTGAACAAGTGATCAAATAAGATGATCTCGCAATTAAAGTAATACAGAAGTTATCACACTTTTTGATTTGAATGTCATATAAGTATGATGCCTACCCAACCATGATTTCACACTTAGGCTAAAATTCTTGCATACTCCTTTACATAGATCACATAAGATAACCAAAACAATCATCTTTGTATAATCAATACAATTAAAAAATCAATAACCTCAACCCAATATAGTTTTCCAACCAAACTTAGATGATCCCATTTCTTTTCATTCCAAACAACAAAATCTACATTATTCACAAAGTTTTAAGAGAGATATTTCCTTAATATGCTTTTTCGTGAGAAGGCAAAAACCATTTCTTTTCCTCTAATTCTTCTTCTACTTTCCAATCGTTTTAATTCCTCTAAAAAATCTACACTCATTGCTTGGATTTCATCTTTCTTTTCCTTCTCTTGCTCTTCTCTCCCTCTTTTTTATGCCTTTTATTGCACATGTTGAACATCAAAATTGACTCTAAAGTAAAGGAGAGGGATCTTACGCTTTTATTAAATTAAAGGATTAAATAATATAATAATTCTCTATTTCTTAATTTTTTCTTCAAAAATTTTTAAAGAAATTCATATGGTCCTCAAAAAATGTAAATCACATACATACACATTCCTCACAATAAGACCTTCACAATGGTACTTAAATATAAATTCTAGTCAACACCATCTTAGCACACTTTTCAAGGCTTCCAATAGTTAAAATATTCTATATTCTAGATCTATTACATGCTTTGACTAAATTTTGGAAATTAATTAAGCAGACTATTACAAAATGTAGATAATGTATATAAAAATACAAGTAAATAAATCTATGAAAAAAGTATCAAATATTACAATAAAAATATCTAATTGATATGTTATATTACATAGAAGAAACATCTTTAAAAATAAACTCTTATAATCTCTATTACCTACTTATATAAAGCCTCATTTTTGAACTTGTTATCTTTTAACTTAATCTCTCTCCATATAATATATATGGAAGCCTTGAGATAATAATAATAATAAAGAATGAGTTAATTATTAGTTTAATCGAGGAAGTCGATGCATTATAGTACTAAAATAATAACATATTTTAGGTGATAAAATACAGAACATAATTATGCTAGATAATAAAAATCAAGATATCATAAATAATAAAATAATAACACATTATTGTTAGATAAAAAACATATTTTTGTGAATCAATTTAAATTTTATTAAACTTTCTTTCATATCAATTATAATAATAAACCCCAAATTTCTTACCGTTACTTTTGGTATCAAGAGATTGGTGTCAATTTTAAAACTTATGCATTGAATAGTGGAGAGAGCATCATAAATCAAGAATGACCAATCTACTCGCATCTTAGTAGAATAATAACACAAGTAAATGCCAAATTTTCCCATTATCATATTATCTCAAAATAAAAAAATAATGCAATAGCCTATTACTAAAATTGTGATCGTCTAGTGAAAAAAAAGAAATATTTTACCAAAACTTATTTTACAATAAATTATTTATTTTATAATTCTCATTATTTTCTTTCATACTCTTACTTTTCTCAAAAGGTGAACCTCATCCCAATCATTAGTTATACTTAAAAAGGAAATAAATAATAAGTTTTGAGCTAACTATTTCTTAATAGATAAAACTATATTGAAAATTCTATGTAATATATGAATAGATTTTATTACAATGTTAGAATATAAAAACATGGCATAAATAATAAGTAGTAAGAGAAAGTACATTAAGAATGTGATAACAAATATAATAGTTAAAGAGCATGAAACCCTTTTAATTACAATTTGTTTCGATCCTACTTTCCTTAGTGAATGAACCTATTGCTTGGAGTTTTGTGCCTACATGTTTGTATAGCTCAAGCAACAATAAAAAGCATGGAACATACAAAAATAGTCTCTATTTTTTTATCATACCAAATTCTTTACGATTCCTTTGATATTTCATTTCCTATTCATGTAAAATTAGCCCACCTAATGCTTTCAATTCCTTTCCAACTTTTTTAATTTTCCAAATTTATTCCCTTATGAAAATCTTTGTGGTAAAGTTTACAAAATGTATCTGTGATGTGCTATCACATAACTACATCCATTGACATATAATCACCCAAATATGATAATGTTAACTAAGGCATGTTTAAATGTGTGTTAGTCATCAATTCTTCTAATGTTTAACATAACATATATTCCACAAGAAATTTAAGTACAACATACATAGTGTAACAAATAAAATAATCTACAACCTAGATTTTGTTCCTCAATTCTTAATGAGATATTTTCCTTAACATGCCTATCTTGAAATGATCACTTAAAAACGTCACATATACTTTCCAAGTTAATATACTAATTTAATTATTCAAAGATATTCTTGTTATATAATTTTCTATTCACCAAGTTTTGATCAAATTTTTTTATCATGAATAGGTAAATTCAATCTTAGAATAGATCACCTAATCTTTTATAATATGAAGGTCTAAATTGTAATAAGTAATCTAACTATTAAATAGTCTAATCAAAATGTGTAATTGTGATATCAAATTGTCATATAAAATAGATCAAATCTATCAAATTTTTTATTCAAGTAGTTCATTTTCAAAGTTGTTCACTAACTCGATCAAATCAATTAACCTAGGGAATTGGATAGTCTAAACTTTATGTAAAGGGTTTTAGAAGATTATTAATAATAGTTGAACAATTTAGAATTCATTCAAATTCATTTTAATTAACTCAAAAGCTCATAAATGAGTAAATACATCAAAATCTATTTTTTCAAACCTTAAATCCTCTACTTATTCCAATAAGTTCCATAAAATAAAACTTAAGTTTGAAGAACATTTTAAATTTCCATTCAAAAATCTTTGCTACAATAATTCCCTTAAATTTTGATCAACACAAATCCTTGTTAGCTTCTTAGCAAAAATAATACTCCTAATTGTCAAGGTTTTGACTTTATTAATTTATTTACCAAAATCGAAATAACATCATATTCTTATGGAGAACTAGGCAAACTAATCACAAAATACATAACTATCTCTTTTAATTTTCACATAGAAATGGGTAAACATTATAATAAACATTAGGACGTTGGACCTTTCTTTTGATTTACTAACGATTCAAGTACTTCCTTACCTAATCACCAATATCTATTTTTATTCTCGTCCACCAAAACATCAACTTAAACTCTTTGAATATTTTGTTTTCTTAAAGTTTAACTAAATACATGAGTTATAACCTTAGTTTAATAACTTTTTCCTTAAGTATTAAGGATCCTGAACACATAATTTATATTTGAATAAATGAATTTTCTCTTTATCAAAGTTGAGTTATAATTCTTAACTTTTGTAAACTTTGTGAATCATCTTCTAAAACTTTGGATCCAATATCCAATTCTTTTTAATGGTTTGTAACCGAACACACTCCAATATTATTTGGGAAAAAAACTATATTTCACATCCAATCAAATTTGATATTTAATTTGCATAATTTTTGGACTAAATTTTGTTTATCAATCTCTATTGATAACAAATCAAATTACTTTTCTACTTAAAGCATAGCAACTATTACCTTCCTTAGATGACATGTTATTTATAAATGTTATTCTTTAATCAATTCCAATCATTAGTGATCCCTAAGATTCAATTCTTACCATGCAAAGATGTAATTGAAACTTTAATGATCTATACTATAGAAAAACACCACCAAATCTTTAAGATAAACTCTATAGCGATTAAGTCCACTAATACTATTGCACTCACCAAATGCTTTAAAAATACAATAATAAATAAGAAAAAATAGTATTTTAAAATTTTGAATACAGCTTGCTCACACTCAAAAGTATACATAACTAATTGTTTTTTGTACTCTTCTTCATTGTAAAAATTAATAAAAAAGACTCATCTATAAAAATTATGATAAATTAATTTAAATACTTTTCAAATGACATGTCTATTAGATCTACAAAAGCTATTAGAATATTTACCAACACAAAGGCAATAATAAAAACTTATAATGTCCTTAACTTATGACAAAAACATTTTAGGAATAACCCCTTTTTTAATATTTAGCTAATAATTACCTTATCTTAAGTCAATCTTAGTGAAAAGGATTCCACTAATAGCTAATCAAACAAACCATCTACTCATGATTTTAGCTATCTGGTCTTGTTGGTTTTGTCTACAATCATGTAAGTTACATGATATTGAGATTTTAGTCTCAAGAGAAAGATTTCAAGAGGAGGTTTCAAGTATCAGTATCTTGAAAGGAAGGTCTTAACAAGTGGTGTCTATAAAGGGGTCTCAAAAGGATGTTCTTGAGTGCAATAAATCAAGTTGTTTCTTGAGATTATCTCAAAAAAAAATGAAGCATCTCAAGTGGTGGTCTCAATTGGTACTATAATAGCTAATGTCTAAGTAATAAGGAAGACCTCATGGATTTGTTTTGGGGATATATGATGGTGAAGGAGATTGGGTGAAATCTTACAATGTGATTTGGGGTGGTAGATAGTGTTGATGAGGAAGATAACAATGATAGATATAAATGTGATTCATAACTTAGTTATCTTCATATACCCTAAAGGAACTTATATCATAACCCAAGGCTATGCATACATGTAAAGAAATTGTAGTTTTAATAAAGAGACAATGCCAAACAAACAATCATCTCCATGTTCATTCAAATACAAGAACTTAAATAGATGATAATACTAAGCCTTAGACTACTAAAAAGCAATAACAATTTTTTCTTAATAAAAAACAGCAAAAATATAAAAAATTTGAAAAATAACTAAAAACTCTTAAAGGTGTTATATATGACCCATCACAACATATAATCTACTAAAAATGTTAAATAAAAAAGAAAATCTTTATATGGATCTACTTTAAGCCCTTCTCTATGATCTGGTCCATATTTTATGATGAAATTGGATGTCCTGTGACCTTGGTTCCACTAAATTTTCCTAATGGACCTTCACATGCTTGATGTGTTACATCAACTCTCCCCTTACCAAGAAGAGCTCTACTCCACAGAGTTGAACTCCAAACTATCTCTTAGGTCATATTCATGGCTACTACTATCCTTATAATAATCCTAATTTGTTGGTTAATTTATTTCATAATGCCATTCTCCATATCATTAGAGTAGTTACATATCATTCATCAATTCCTTTGGTGTGGATTGATAGATAATAAGGAAATTGTTATGTTCACTAGGACAAAGTTACACTACCCAAAGATATCTAGGCCTTAGTGTTCATCAATTATGAGTGTGGCAAGACTTTTTCTTTGCTTGTGAGGATAGTATGTGAATACAAATGCTATAGACTAAGCATGGATTAAAGCTAATGGCTTATCGATGGAAAAAAGATGACTCACAAGTATCAAAGCTTCTTCGCTTGACTTCACACTTAGTGGAAGTGCAAACAATATGAAGAATTGGAAATGGAGGAAAATTTTCATTAATGTGTGATAAGTGGATCGAACCAATTATTCTATACATGTATCCAACTTTTGTCATTGTCAATAAGGAATTACCATCTTATATTGATCACTCTTTTGATGTGATGGGTCAATAGGAGTAGCTTCATAATGATTTGGGCACATAACTAATTAATGGAATCATTCCCAATCTACATGTATTGTTTATAGTGAAGAACTAACTAATGTAAAGCAACTGAAAAATCAAAATTCCATTTGTTGCATAGTAGTATATCAACCTCCTAAAATGTGATCAACAACTTCACATAAGACTCCTATCCTCACTGGTGCTTAGACATTAAAGTACTACTTAATCGAGAGTTAAGGCTTTCTTGTAGAGGCCATGTAAAGAGGTAAGTTCATTAAGAAACTAGTTGTTTAGGCATTGAATTACTACAAAATACATTTGCTTATGGGGATGTAATACAGAAACAATAGTGAATCATATCATTTTTGGGATATAACATGTTTAGACCAATTTAAAACTATATTTTTCATTAATTGCCATTGCAATATAATGTCTAAAGGTAAAGTAGGATTAGATTAACTTAGAGCATATTGATTTGGACAACCACACTATGAAAAATTTGTTAGTTGTGTGGCCAATTACAATATTCTTTATTGTCAAATTAGGTATGAAATAAAATATCTCATAAAGTATACCAAAATATTAGAAAATAAAGTATTCTAAAATATAAAAGTAAATATAAAATTAGATAAAACTCATCTACATGAGTTCAACAATCTCTATTTTGTTTAATTTAGAGTTTATTTTGAATTTTTATGAATATTGAAGTTATTAAGTATAATATATATATATATATATATATATATATATATATATATATATATATATATATATATATATATATATATATATATATATATATATATTAACCATTATAAATTTTACCAAAAACAACCCTTTTTCTCTAAACACCATACTCAGAGGAAATTAAAGGATTAAATTCAAGAGCAGGCCAACAAAAGAAATCTCATGGCCAGAATTTGTAGCTGATTTTGAAATGTGCTACATCCCTTTATCTGCCCGAGAAAGAATGCTGGAAGATCTTTCTGTTCTGGTTCACGGTGCCCTTACAGTATCTGAGTATGAAAGAAAATTCAGCACTCTGGCGAGACATGTGCCTGACATGTTTGGTTCTGAGGAGCAGCACTGTTTTGTATTCAGAAAAGGATTGAAACATGAAATCAAATCTGCTTTAATTTCTTTCAGAACAGCTGACTTCTTTGAACTTGTGGAAAATGCCAGAATGATAGAACAGAACTTGCAGGTGCTGGAAGTGCAGAAAAGTGCAGAAAGAAAAAGAGAAGAACCCCTAGCCATCAGAGAGACCACATCTTTTAAAAAGGGATTCAAAAAGTTCAGAGGTAAGAGATTTGGTACTGAAAAATCAGGATCTGTAGCTAGCAGTAGCAGGACCGATACAGATACTGGAAAGACTCCTCAGTGTCCAGAATGTGGAAAATTTCATAGAGGGTGCTTAGGATGGTATGGGACTTTGTACAAACGTATCTGTTATTTCGTTTTTGTAATTTTTGTACAGGATTTCCCAAGTGACAGGTATGTATATATTGAAGTTGCTGTTGATTATAAAGGTAACAGTTTTATTTTGTTTGCGTCACCCTCGCCTAGTTTTATAGTTGTGTCCTCAATTATATGCTGCTATGCTCTGATTAGCTGATTTTATCAGTAGATTATAGTGATAGTTTAGGCGGGGCGTGATAGGGAATGATGAAGACATTAATTTCCATCATCCTTTTGAGGGAATCAAAGACTTGTGGCCAATTTACATCATCGGGGATCTCACATAAGTCAAAAAAGCTAAAACCCAAAAATCGCTTTTGTTTTACAATTTTAACTTGGAAATTCGTGAAATGTTAAGAAAAACTCATTATATAAGATCTCAATTAGAGTTTTATATTATTATTTGGAAGATTTGGGGGAAACCATCATTGACAAGGAAAATTAGGGTTTTAAGAAAAAGAAAAAAAAAATGAGAAAAGAGAGAGAAGAAAAATGTCATTTTCATGATTTAAGAAGTGAATTATGTAAGTTTCTTTAATAATTTGAAAGTTTTAAATTTGTATAAAAATCTATAAATTATGTCAAGAAAATTACAGTTGTAAGATAAAATTGACATATGGGAGAAGTGTACAACTACAAATCAATCCTAAACAAATAGAAAAATTATGATATAGATACTCTAACATAAATACTATATGTGTACACCTAATGTATTATTGATTCTTGAAATTTAGACATTGTATATGAATTATGCACAGAACATGTGATATGGATGAATTGATGTAGTACAATTATATGTAAATTTATACTTTTAACTAGATATAAGTACTCTATCATAAATATTATGTGTTTGTTTGATGTAGTACTGATTGTAAAAATTAAAAATTTTCATGTGAAGTAAGCACTATAACATAAATATTATATATGTATGCTTAATGTATTATTTATTATTTAAACTTCTTTGTATCGATATAATGCTTTTATATGTGATTGCATAAGAATTTGTATTTATAACTAGATGTATATTTTTTAATATTAATAAATTACAAATATAAAATTATTTAACATAATTAATTATGTAAGAATGACATTAATGTGTTGATGTAAAAACATATATCTAATTAAATATTATGAAAAATTAGGACTATACATGTGAAAGTAAATTAAGGAAATTATTGTCATGAAGTGGATAGTGGCTAGTGTGCCACATGGCTGACATTGTTATCATAAAATGATTAGTGGCTAGTGGACCACACTATTATAATATGTTACAAATATATAATTTTTTAAAACAAATATGAAAAGATTAAGCATGACTGTGTATGAAAATATGATATAATAAAACAATAAAAGGGATTTTTATTATAGTTATGTAACTAAAATAAGGATATTAACTGACTATCGTGAGAGGGGAAGTAGTAGACTGGCCATCATAAGATTTACTTAGTTGAGTAAAAACAGACACTGATAAACAATACTACATTAAGAAAAAAAGATTTAAAATATAATAAAAGGCTACATATGCTTGTTATTTCTTATAAAGTTCCTTTTAATGTTACTAAATCATTACATGAAATTGTTTGGTATAACTGTGTAAGTATGATATTGATGTATTGATACAAAAATATACATTTAGTTATATATTATGAAAAATGAATATTTTATTTATAAAAATAAATGAAAGAAATAATAGTTAAATATTCATAAAATGATCTTAAAGAATAGTGAATTTTTTAAATTAAAATATATTATTCTTTGAGTTTAATGGACAGTATGCTATAAGACTGTGATATTATCATCTTGAGGTGACTAATGTCCAGTGTGTCACATAGTTCATATTTATCATCGTTAAGTGGCTAGTGGTTAATGTGCCACAAAATTGAGACTTTAATGTCAAAAGATGATTAGTGGCCAGTGTTTCACCTAATTGATATTATTTTTGCAAGGCACCAGTACCCAGTGTGGCACAAGATTGAGACTTATTACTATTAGGTGGCTAGTGGTCATGGGCTGTTGAGATTTATCACAAAGATATAGAAATTAAAAATAAGAAAAGACTAAGCATTTGTATGAAAATATTATATAATAAATTAATAAATAAAGTTTTTATATAACTAAGTAAACTAAAATGAGGATATTGATTGACCATCCTATCAAAAGAAAGATACTATAACACTGATCATTATAAGATTTACTTAATTAAGTAGAAATAAGTATCAATAATAAATGCCACATTAAGAAAAAGATTAAAAATATTAAAAGATGATATACATGCTTATTATTTCTTTTAGAGTTCGTAGATTACTTTCATTTATAACATATCATACTTCTTTTTACATTATGTCATGAATGAGTCCCTACATGCTTACATGTTATAATTGATATTTATGATTAGTTCTTACATGTAGTTGTCTCAAATTATTTCTTATTTTTCATATTCATTTCTTGTTAGAGATATCCTATTAAGTTAGTGATGGTTGGCTTAGCTTTTCTCTTGCATTAACCTTTTAGGTATACTAAAATTGAATAAATAAGGATTATCTATAAGAACAACCTGTAAGAAAAATTAAAACTACAAAGGCTTGTACTACAAGAGTTGAGTTGAATAAAATGTTAATTATGTGATAAATTATATATTATATATGTATGTAGAAATTGGATGTAATATTATAAGACACTATGAAATAGTTTTAATTGTTTACAAATATTGGATATAGTTATTTGTAGTTACTAATTATTAATAAAAAAATTGTGGTTGTCATGTTGTTAATATAAATGTTATGTTGATGCATTTATAAATTAGAAAAAAAAAACAAAATCTAGAGAGCTTTTGTCCACTTGAATTTTGAAATTTGGGAAAACATTAATGGAATATATGATATAAAATTAATGATGTAATATTTGAGGTATCAGATAATGATTTAATAAAAAATAATTTAAGGTAGAATGTACATAAAAAATTAAGATTATCACATTTGTGACATTAGAGTATTAATTGATTCTAGAAAACAAATAGAGTTTTGTGACAAGAAGAATAGGATGTCACATTGTTAGTATCAAAATAGTTGAAGTCTAGATAGTATTATTTAAATGGCATGATGTTTGACTAGTTGGTTCAATTTTACATTTTGAAGTAGATTAAAATTCAAGAAACTAATTATAAATGAATCATGATCATAAATATTCTACAACTCTTACTGAATCAAGATTCAGCCAAATGTCATAACACATATACAATAACCACTCTATCAAGGTCTCACCTAATCCATCCTTAATAATGAACACATATTAAAGTAAACTTGTGAGGACATTAATTGTTTTAAGAAGGGACCTAACAAAGAGACAAGAATAAAACCAACCCAATACCAATACTTGAGATTGAAGATGGAAAGGAGTGATCATTGACTAATGTCCCAAGATATGAATAACTAGATAAGAAGTAGCTCTTAATAAACTTTTAAGTAGAAGGATACAAAGACAAATAACTTTTACATCAACAACAAGAAGATAGATCCTAAGATTTATAAGTCATTAGCCTTGAATTGGGGAGACTCCTTTTAGAGGTAAATTGGGCTTGGATGCCATGAGAACTTCATGTTTAATTATATTAGAGTTGCAGTAGCTTTGAGATGGGTGACTAAGGGAAAAGGGTCCCCTTGAATAAGATTAAAACTAAATTGGTTCATGACAATACCTCACCAATAGAGCTAAAATATTATGATATAGCATCAACTTCTTGAGTCCAATATGATTTGAGAATGAACTAAATGAAAATTTTTTAGCATGTAACATCAAACAGGTTACCAATGAAGAATGGAAAGACTAAAGAGAACATTTGTAGAATTGGGTGAATATTTTTCATCAACTATAAAAAGAAAGATCTTGAATGATATAAGTCATAAGCCTTGAAATGGTGAGTAGTATTTTGGATCCCATGAGAACTTTATAGTTAATCAACCTGGAGTTAGAAAAGTTTTAGTAAGGTTGACCAAAAAAGAAAGAACTCCTAAATAAGGATAAAGCTAAATTAGCTTAGGAAAATATCTCTTTAATCAAGGTTATGATACTATAATATAGTATCAAAGTCATACCTCCTCTACTCCAATATGATTTAAGGATAAACCAAGTCAAAACTAGTAGGCCTATAACACTTAAGACCAAAGAGGGTAAAGAGTGATCATTAACTAATATTCCAAGGAATTACTAAATAAGGAGAAACTCTTTATAAGCTTTTAAGTGGAAAGGTGTAGAGATAACTAAGTCTTACATTGACTATAGAAAGATAAATCCTTAGCTTTATAAGTAAAGTCATAAGCCTTGAATTGGTGAGGTATATTTTGAAGGCAAGATGGCTTGGACCCCATGAGAACTTGAGGTTAAGCCTACTAGAGTTGGAGTAATTTTAGAATAAGTGATAGAGCAATAAAACTTGATTGTCATAGGACAATAACTCATGAGAAATGTTGACATGTTATAGATATACTTTGAAGTTCTAACATAGGAAGGACTTGATAATGTTTTGTATGAACACGAAAGAATACTATATTAAGAGTTGCCCAAGAATCATAAAAGAAATAAAAAAAGTTGAAGGACTAAATAAAAAATCATTGACATCTCTGATTACTAATCCAAATAAATGTTTGATACTATTTACATGAGTAAATTTTAAATCTTATATATGTTGATTTTCTAGTGCATTAATATATGCATGTTATTCTCTTTGAAAGTTTTTTAATTATTCTTAAATGATTGAAATAGATATGGATATTTTTATAATTGAGGATGGGAATACCAAAAACATAAGTTACAAATGCCTAAACTATAGAATAGATGGATAATTCTAATTAAAGGAGGTAAAAGGAGATCTTGAATAGGTAATATGAAAAACTTGTGGGGATAAAAAAGTAGCGGTTGAATATGAGTACTAATAATGGCTATATGTAATTAAAAACATTAAGGAACATATATAAATTAGAGTAAAGTAAGAAGATAATTGAGATGAAGGGGGAAATAAATCACCTTAAAGTCAAATAAAATGTTATAAAACCCTCAATAATAATACTAATAATTGTTTTATAAATACTAAAATGTTAATAATGAAATGGTAGAATTTAGTTAACTTTTATAGTCATGAATTCTAAGAAAGGGTGATGATTTGATAGGACTAAAGATAGATATCAAGAAGTAACATAATAATTAGAAGAATTTAAATAAATTTGAAATCAAGATGATGAAGTTTTGGGTTATGAGAAAAAGAGAATATTGGAAGTGGGTTATGTATCACTAAAGTGATTGTGCAAGAGAATTTAATATGTTATATGAAGTATTAGCACGAAATTTGGCTAAAGAAATAAGAAGAGATTTAAGTGGCATAATAAATCAAAAGAGAAGTCAAAGAGAAGAAAAATGTAAAAGAAATATTTTGATTAACCTAAATTTTAAAGATGAAATTATTATAATGAATGAGGATTGTAATATCCTACAAATGGCAACAATTATTTTAAATAAATTTTGAAGATTTTAAATTATTAACCACTTAAATTAATATAAAACTATGATCTCAGGTTGATTAAAAATCTCTCAACAATATAAGATTTGTAACCTCCCAAATATGATAAAAATAAAACGTTATGTTTACACAAAGAAATTACACATATCATATATTAAATGGCAACAATTATTTTAAATAAATTTTGAAGATTTTAAATTATTAACCACTTAAATTAATATAAAACTATGATCTCAGGTTGATTAAAGATCTCACAACAATATAAGATTTGTAACCTCCCAAATATGATAAAAGTAAAAGATATGTTTACAAAAAGAAATTATACATATCATATATTAATAAATAATTTATTGTACGAAAGCCTTGGGTTATATACCTTGCTTAGTGGATCATCTACACACTACATAGTATCCCTACTTAAACTTGATGTAGTATACATTATTACTAATATATTATACATTGAGCTTGGGTTATTTAAACTTTCCTTGAAATATATCAAGTCAAATAAACTAAATATATGGTACACAAGTTATACCATACTAAATATACATCACTGACTTGAGTAATGTTAATTGATTAATGAGGAATGTAATATAATGTGGTAGATAACATACCTATATGTTACATGTATTTTACCATGATTTTCGAAAACATATTTTCTTGGAGTTTATTATTTAGATAAGTATTAAATAGTGAGAATATATTTACAAAAACTAGTCAAATTAGAGAAAGAACTTGATTAACAAGGGAATTCAATTGAATATGCAAGATGACTTGTGAAAAACTCATGAACCGCATATAAAATAACATAAGTTTTAATATTCTAACTCACTCAATTAAAATAAATATTCTCAAAATAGCCTCATACTATCAAGAGCAAAATTCATATATTGATTCAATCACTTATGAGATGCACAAACCTTAACAATCTCTTATAATGAAATATAATGCCAAAGCATCTTATTTAACTATCATTTTCTAACACTCTTGAACCAACAAACTTATGCAACTTATTAATAAACTTGAATATATTTTTATTACCATTAAACTCTCACTTAGAGCCATAAGGTTAATGTTACACCCCATTTTTTCCTAGGCTGATTTTTGGCATACAATTTTTTTTTTTTTTTTTTTTTTTTTTTTTATATATAGACAGCTCAGATCGTCCCATACCAACCTGAGTAGCCTACGAAAACATAGGATATAACACATCATTACACACCTACTTCCCTTAACAATGTGGATCCCATCTCCCGGGTACACCGTCAAATCAGGTTCATGACTCCTGAATTAACAGATGGACTCGCGCAATGTTACTCCTACTAGACCCAATACTCCTAACCCCTACGGGTAGGAGAACCGGTCTATTAGAAGTCTGAACCCCCACGGTTAAGTTCCATAGTCATGTAATGACCTCACCATCAAACGGAAGATATATAACATCCACAGATAAATGTAGCACTCCACTCACCATACTCCAAGACAATAAGATAAGACAGTAAATGGAACTACATTACAAGAATAAGATACAAGTCCACAAGTGTAATATTGTTCATCCAGATACATAATTCCGAATTACCCTCAAATTATATGTAACATATGAGAATAACAGTCTCACTGAAACATCCAACAGCAACAATCAACTAACCAGAATATCTCAGACAATCACCAATCAGAAATCCTTCACAAGCCTGCTGACCACGATCCCACCTAATCCGGTAGCGTCAAGTCTGCCGAGCCACTGAAAATATATAATACAGGAATGAGCTACGCCCAGTAGGAAAGTCAGCTAGTAAAACTCACATGCAAGAGAAGGATAATAGCAAAAATACAGGAATACAGCATAACAATGTACGGTGGATAGGCACTCTCAGTTCCAGACTCCGACCAACCACAGCCACCCCAGTCACACCAGAGTAGCTCTCCTCTGGGCTACCAGGCAACGTGCCAGTGGGAACGCCCATCTCGAAACACGCATGGCGCCTAAGCACCCGACACCGCAGTGTCTCTCGTCAATCAATCTCCTGGAGACTATAGACAAATCCAGTCACAAAATCTCTAGCCAACGTGAGACACCCCTGCCACCCTAAGGCGCGCAGGCCTACACACTTGGCTAGCCACTGCGAGACACCCCTGCCACCCTCAGGCGCGCAGGCCTACACACATGGACCAGGAGAGATTGACTCAGCCACCGTCCCAAGGAGTCCTCTACCAACAACTTCCATAGAAGCTCACGCCCCTACAGTCATTGTCAATCTCTAACTCCAAGATCCGGCAACATGTATCCAGGTACAACAAGGCGCATACCAGTCACATGTATACTGTGGAAGCTAAGTCTGAACCGCATAGTTACCTACCACAACTACCCTAAAATATCATATAGGGTCTATAGTAGTCCGGTCCAGTATGCCAATCCATAAAATATGCCAACACTGAGTAACTGACTCAATCCATGCCAATGCCATCCAAGTAACATAAACTGTATCGAAATTCTGACTATTCTGGTAACACTTACCCAAGTGTCACACTTCCTTCCAACTGATCCAGCTGTACTGAATTTATAGATAATTTCCAACAGTAACTTTCAACTTGTCTATGTGATTTCCCTAAATCACATTTTTCTCGTTTCAGGAAATTTTAAATTTCAACTTCAATTTCTGCCCTTTATCCATTTTCCGAAATTCGAAATAAATTTCCAAATAAAATTTAAATTCCACATATATCCTTTTTCCGAAAATTCGGATTAATAAATTCCACATATATCCTTTTTCCGAAAATTCGGATTAATAAATTCCACATATATCCTGTTTTTCCAAAAATTCGGATTAATTTCTGAATTAATTTAAAAATTCCAAAAAATCAAATTCTGCCCTTTCTTAATTTTCCGAAATTCGGAATAAATTTCCGAATTAAAATTTAAATTCACATATATCCATTTTCCGAAAATTCGGATTAATTTCCGAATTAAGTTTTTCCTCCGCCGTTCGTCCGCGCCCGCGTTCCGCTGAACCGGGTTTCGCTGCCGGTTCGGAAAACCCGCGCTGAACCGCGAACCGGTTTTCGCTGCCGGTTCGGGCCTTCGTGCCGTTCGTCCGCGCCGAATCCCGCTGAACCGGCTTTCGCTGCCGGTTCGGAACTCTCGCGCTGAACCGCGACACCGCCGAACCAATTTTCTTAATAATCCGTTAATTGGATTGATTTTAATTACTAATAAAATAGCGTAAATACCATTAATTACTTAATTAAATTTGTAATTATCTAAACCCTTCTCCTTCCACGGTCCGACGCCCGCGAAACCCTAGCCGACGCAATCGCCGACCAAATCAAATTCTTCCGCCGATTTCCGGCGACCGCGAACAAGGAGAAACAAAATTTTATGTTCATACTATCCTAATGTTTCAATAATGTCACTAATTTCTAAGGATTCAATTAAAATTTTCCACCAAAGGAGTTTCATCCGATCCCCAATTTGACAATTTGCGAAATTAAACAATTCCAGCATACGATACTACCTTAACATGAATAAAGCACATAATCAATTTCAACACATGCTTGGTAAACTTCCCGAATTCGACAGCATAATAAATTTTTTTTTATTTCGAAAACCCTAAACATGCTAAATTCAATAATTGCATTGATCAATTCCAAAAAAAACCACAATTCGCATGCTCAGGTAGTAATTTGCAAAATAATCCATGTGTTTAATTTGCTAATTAACTGATTTAAATCTGAATTTCCTACCTCAACGACGCCGGCGACGGTGAACTTCGTCCGTAGCTCGCCGCAGCTCCTCGCCGAACGAATCCGGTACGAATTGACTCTCCTCGTTCCCGTGAATCTCCAGGCACAAAAAGCCCCTTGCCAGGCCGCCGGAATCACGCGCCGTACGCCGGAAAAACTCTCTCTATCGGTCGGCCGAACAAACCCTAATCGTTTCGCGAGGGTTTTATATTTCTGGCCGACACGGTGAAACCCATTACGCGCCGTTGACACGCTTTCGACACGGTAAGCACCCGATACGCGCTGTCGACACGCTATCGACACGGTAAGCACCCGATCAGCCGGTTCAATCCCAACCGTCGATCACGACCGTCCGATTAGCTTATCAGAACGCACGCGCAAACTCACTCGGCGAACCGTCTCCGCCTCCGCTGAACCGTTCCGGTCCGGTTCACGCGCGGTAAACCAATTTCCGGTTTAATTTAAATGGATTTTCGAATTTCTAAAAATCCTATAAATCTAATTAAACAGGGAAAATTAATTAAAAATTCTTCGGTGCTCCGAAAAATTCCCAAAAGATTTCAGAAATTCCAATAGCCTACAATTGAGTTCCTGGCTCATCCTACTGTCGATTCGAAATCATCCAAGCCACAATTAATTTATTAAAGATCAAATACATAAAATTTTACCGGGTATAACAATCTCCCCACCTTATCAGGAATTTCGCCCTCGAAATTCAGCAAGAAGTTCCGGCCATTTTCCAGCAACATCCTGCTCTAGCTCCCAGGTTGCCTCCCTTTCGTCATGTCTATTCCACAGAACCTTGACCATAGGAAACGACCTGTTCCTCAGCTGTCTGCTGCTCTCCTCGAGGATGCGAACTGGTAGTTCCACATAAGAAGAATCTGGTGCCACTTGTAAACCAGGAAGATCATCACTGATGCAATGAGAAGGATCTGGCACATATTTCTTGAGATTCGAAACATGGAACACATTGTGAATCTCAGTCAGATGCTCAGGAAGTGCCAACCTGTAAGCCACTTCACCGATCCTCTCCAGGATAGGATAGGGTCCAATGTAACGAGGTCGAAGCTTAGAAGGCTTTCCAAACCTGAATAGACCCCGCATAGGACTGACCTTCAGGAATACCCTATCTCCCACAGAAAACTCAACAGCCTTGTGCTTAGGATCATAATATTTCTTCTGGCGATCTTGCACAGTACGTAATCTGTCCTGCAATAACTTGACTTCCGCTGTGGTCTCCTCTACAATCTGGGGTCCCCACACTCTCCTGGAATCACCCTCCTCCCAACAAAGAGGAGATCTGCACCTACGCCCATACAACGCCTCGTAAGGTGCCATACCAATCGACGCCTGGAAGCTGTTATTGTACACAAACTCTACCAAGGGTAATCGTCTAGTCCAATCTGTTGAGTAAGTTTGTACGCTCAAGCGTAGCAAATCCTCCAAGGTCCGAATAGTCCGCTCAGACTGTCCATCCGTCTGAGGATGATAAGCAGTACTGAACTTTAACTGTGTACCCATGGCAGTGTGTAAGCTCTTCCAAAACTGTGATGTGAATTTGGCGTCTCTGTCAGAAATAATAGAACGGGGAATCCCATGCAATCTGACAATCTGCTGAATATATATCTCTGCCAACTGTGCCGCTGAATCCGTCTTCTTAATGGATAAGAAATGGGCTGACTTGGTCAATCGATCTACGATGACCCAAATAGCATCAAAACCTTGTCTGGTACGAGGAAGACCAGTCACAAAGTCCATAGTGATGTCATCCCATTTCCACTCCGGAATCGGCAATCTCTGTAACAATCCTCCAGGTCTCTGGTGTTCGGCCTTAACTTGCTGACATGTAAGGCATTTCCTAACAAAGGCAGCAACATCTGTCTTCAAACCTCTCCACCAGAAAACACTCCTCAAATTCCTGTACATCTTGACTTCTCCAGGGTGCATAGCCAAGGTTCCATAGTGAGCCTCCCGAAGGATCCTCTCCCTGAACTCCTGATGTGATGGTACACACCAGCGACCCCTGAAGGTCAAAATGTCGTCTCTGAGAGCAAAGTCTCCTCCCAATCCCTGCGATGCCAACTCAATCTTCTCCTTCAGCTCTTCATCACAAAGCTGAAGGTCACGCATCTCAGATAACCAGTCAGCCCGAATAGTCAATGAGCTGAGTCTGTGAACCAGTCTCTGAATAGACAACTGTTCCTGACATCTTTCAACATTCCAATCCAAGTCTGGTATAGAGTTACAGACTAACATATTATGCACAACTGCGTGTCTGCTCAAGGCATCAGCCACTGGATTAGCCTTCCCCTCGCAGTAGTTTATTGTCAGCTCGTAATCCTTTATCAGTTCCAACCACCTCCTCTGCCTCAAGTTCAGTTCCTTCTGAGTGAACAGATACTTAAGACTCTTGTGGTCAGAGAAGCAATCTACAGGAACTCCGTACAAATAATGTCTCCATATCTTCAAGGCAAAAATGACAGCAGCTAACTCCAAATCATGAGTGGGATAATTCTTCTCATGATCCTTCAGTTGCCTCGAAGCATATGCTATAACTCTGTTATCCTGCATTAGTACGGCTCCCAAGCCTATATGTGAAGCATCAGTGTACATCTGATACGGCTTCTCCTGTGTGGGTAACATCAATACTGGAACGGTGCTAAGCCTCTGCTTCAGCTCTAGGAAACTGTTCTCACAACTCTCTGTCCACTCAAAAGATTTTCCCTTCCGGGTCAACTGGGTTAGTGGAGCAGCCAGTCTAGAAAAGTGAGGAACAAATTTCCTATAGTATCCAGCCAAACCAAGGAAACTCCGGATCTCAGTGACAGAAGATGGCCGTTTCCAATCAATAATAGCTCGTATCTTGCTAGGATCAACAGCCACGCCCTCCGCACTGACAATGTGTCCTAAGAATGCTACTGAGTCCAGCCAAAAAGAACACTTGGAGAATTTTGCATACAGCTCATTCTCCCGCAACACTGTAAGCACAGTCCTCAACTGATCTGCATGAGTATCCCTATCTCTGGAATAAATCAATATATCATCTATAAAGATGATCACAAACCGATCCAGAAAGGCACGAAACACTCGATGCATCAGGTTCATAAATACTGCTGGAGCATTAGTCAATCCAAAAGGTAACACTGTGAACTCGTAATGTCCGTATCTAGTACGGAATGCTGTCTTGGGTACATCAGAATCTCTAATCCGGATCTGGTGATAACCCGAGCGTAAGTCAATCTTGGAGAACACAGTTGCTCCCTGAAGTTGATCCAGCAAATCATCGATGCGTGGTAAAGGGTATCGGTTACGAATAGTAACCTTATTCAATTCCCGATAATCCACACACAGCCTCATACTACCATCTTTCTTCTTGACAAATAAGACAGGGGCACCCCAAGGTGAACAACTGGGGCGTATGAGTCCCTTGTCTAATAAGTCCTGTAACTGAGTCTTCAACTCTGCTAGCTCGGCTGGAGCCATCCTGTAAGGAGCTCTAGCAATAGGAGCTACTCCTGCCTCCAAATCAATTGAAAACTCCACTTCCCTAGCTGGTGGAAATCCAGGCAACTCCTCTGGAAAAACCATAGGAAAATCTCTCACCACTGGAATATCTGACATAGGGGTAGTGGTGGCTTGGCTATCGGTCACATAGGCCAACCAACCAGTACAACCCTTACTTACTAACCTTCCAGCCTGAAGAACTGAGATCAGGGGAATCTGCCTGTTCAGACCAAAGTATATCACATCCCCCGAACCAGGCACTCTGATCCTGACCTTCTTCTCCCAACAATCCAGAACCACTGCATGGTGGCACAACCAATCCATCCCCAAAATGATGTCGAACTCTGCTAGTGGCACACATATCAACTCTGTCACGAATTCGTGTCCACTAATCAGAATAGATCCGTCAATCTTCTGAACAGTGGGAATCTCCTTCCCATCAGGAAGTCTAACCAGTAAGGGTTCCTTCAAGTAACCCTTGGATCCTGATATCTGATTCCAGATCCTCTCAGCAACAAAAGAATGAGATGCACCAGTATCAAACAAAGTCATGCACTGCACGTTGCCAAAATGAAGCATACCTGTGATCACTTCTGGTGACTCTGAAGCCTGCTGCCGAGTCAGTGCAAATACCCTGGGCTGTCCCCCAGATGAACCAACCGGTCCCGTGATCCTCTGTTTCTTCAACTCTGGGCAGTCGCACTTCTTGTGTCCGGGCTGTCGACAATGGTAGCAGATAATCCCCCCAGTCCGGGTACCTGTCTGCTGCACTGGTCTCTCAGAAATAGGTCGTGGCCGGACCACGACCTCCTGAGTACCACTGTGATCTCTGTGTCTCTTGCCCTTTTTGTTTTGTTGGATATTTCTGAATTCCTTCCTCTTGTTATGAGTCTCTCTCTGGGCCTCCATCCGGATATCAATAAGCTCAACGGATCTCGCAGCCTCCACCAAGTCACGAAACCTGGCAAACCGACTCACAACTAGCTGGCGCTGCAGCATAGGACGAAGTCCCTCCAGGAACATCTCACATCTGCGTTCCTCAGAAGGCACCAGCTCTACGGCGTACCTCGCCAGATAAGTGAACCTCGATAAGTAATCGTTCACTGACATCTGGCCCTGCCTGAGGTGTATAAGTTCCCTCCTGAACTGAGCCATGGCCGAGGCCGGAATGTAGCACTCCCTGAATGCCTCAACAAAGTCATCCCATGCTATCTCACTGTTCTGGGCCTCCCCAAACATAGCGCGCCGCTGGCCTCTCCACCAGGTAGCAGCCTCTCCCTCCAACACTAGAGCAGCAAGCACTACCCTCCTGCCGAATGGACATCCCAAGGCATCAAATAGCTCAAGCATATGAGCCATCCAGTCATCTGCCACCGCTGGGTCAGCCGACCCACTGAAGCTCCGCGGACGCAACCGCATGAAGGCATCGATCCAACGATCCACGGCTGGCTCAACTGGCAATGCTGGGATCGTCTCCGGGGTAGGAGTAGTAGATACCGGTCTGCCTCTAGCTGCTCCACGAGCGGAAAGTCTCCTGGTACCAGCCATACTGTCAAAAACAATTAATCTGGCATTAGAGTCGTCATTTGGCAATTGGCATATGGACTACTATAGTATACAAAAGAATCAACAGTTCTCCCCACCTTGGGTTGAACCCCTATACACGTCTAGCCCCGTTATCCTCACCTAGGGCTCTGATACCACTCTTGTTACACCCCATTTTTTCCTAGGCTGATTTTTGGCATACAATTTTTTTTTTTTTTTTTTTTTTTTTTTTTATATATAGACAGCTCAGATCGTCCCATACCAACCTGAGTAGCCTACGAAAACATAGGATATAACACATCATTACACACCTACTTCCCTTAACAATGTGGATCCCATCTCCCGGGTACACCGTCAAATCAGGTTCATGACTCCTGAATTAACAGATGGACTCGCGCAATGTTACTCCTACTAGACCCAATACTCCTAACCCCTACGGGTAGGAGAACCGGTCTATTAGAAGTCTGAACCCCCACGGTTAAGTTCCATAGTCATGTAATGACCTCACCATCAAACGGAAGATATATAACATCCACAGATAAATGTAGCACTCCACTCACCATACTCCAAGACAATAAGATAAGACAGTAAATGGAACTACATTACAAGAATAAGATACAAGTCCACAAGTGTAATATTGTTCATCCAGATACATAATTCCGAATTACCCTCAAATTATATGTAACATATGAGAATAACAGTCTCACTGAAACATCCAACAGCAACAATCAACTAACCAGAATATCTCAGACAATCACCAATCAGAAATCCTTCACAAGCCTGCTGACCACGATCCCACCTAATCCGGTAGCGTCAAGTCTGCCGAGCCACTGAAAATATATAATACAGGAATGAGCTACGCCCAGTAGGAAAGTCAGCTAGTAAAACTCACATGCAAGAGAAGGATAATAGCAAAAATACAGGAATACAGCATAACAATGTACGGTGGATAGGCACTCTCAGTTCCAGACTCCGACCAACCACAGCCACCCCAGTCACACCAGAGTAGCTCTCCTCTGGGCTACCAGGCAACGTGCCAGTGGGAACGCCCATCTCGAAACACGCATGGCGCCTAAGCACCCGACACCGCAGTGTCTCTCGTCAATCAATCTCCTGGAGACTATAGACAAATCCAGTCACAAAATCTCTAGCCAACGTGAGACACCCCTGCCACCCTAAGGCGCGCAGGCCTACACACTTGGCTAGCCACTGCGAGACACCCCTGCCACCCTCAGGCGCGCAGGCCTACACACATGGACCAGGAGAGATTGACTCAGCCACCGTCCCAAGGAGTCCTCTACCAACAACTTCCATAGAAGCTCACGCCCCTACAGTCATTGTCAATCTCTAACTCCAAGATCCGGCAACATGTATCCAGGTACAACAAGGCGCATACCAGTCACATGTATACTGTGGAAGCTAAGTCTGAACCGCATAGTTACCTACCACAACTACCCTAAAATATCATATAGGGTCTATAGTAGTCCGGTCCAGTATGCCAATCCATAAAATATGCCAACACTGAGTAACTGACTCAATCCATGCCAATGCCATCCAAGTAACATAAACTGTATCGAAATTCTGACTATTCTGGTAACACTTACCCAAGTGTCACACTTCCTTCCAACTGATCCAGCTGTACTGAATTTATAGATAATTTCCAACAGTAACTTTCAACTTGTCTATGTGATTTCCCTAAATCACATTTTTCTCGTTTCAGGAAATTTTAAATTTCAACTTCAATTTCTGCCCTTTATCCATTTTCCGAAATTCGAAATAAATTTCCAAATAAAATTTAAATTCCACATATATCCTTTTTCCGAAAATTCGGATTAATAAATTCCACATATATCCTTTTTCCGAAAATTCGGATTAATAAATTCCACATATATCCTGTTTTTCCAAAAATTCGGATTAATTTCTGAATTAATTTAAAAATTCCAAAAAATCAAATTCTGCCCTTTCTTAATTTTCCGAAATTCGGAATAAATTTCCGAATTAAAATTTAAATTCACATATATCCATTTTCCGAAAATTCGGATTAATTTCCGAATTAAGTTTTTCCTCCGCCGTTCGTCCGCGCCCGCGTTCCGCTGAACCGGGTTTCGCTGCCGGTTCGGAAAACCCGCGCTGAACCGCGAACCGGTTTTCGCTGCCGGTTCGGGCCTTCGTGCCGTTCGTCCGCGCCGAATCCCGCTGAACCGGCTTTCGCTGCCGGTTCGGAACTCTCGCGCTGAACCGCGACACCGCCGAACCAATTTTCTTAATAATCCGTTAATTGGATTGATTTTAATTACTAATAAAATAGCGTAAATACCATTAATTACTTAATTAAATTTGTAATTATCTAAACCCTTCTCCTTCCACGGTCCGACGCCCGCGAAACCCTAGCCGACGCAATCGCCGACCAAATCAAATTCTTCCGCCGATTTCCGGCGACCGCGAACAAGGAGAAACAAAATTTTATGTTCATACTATCCTAATGTTTCAATAATGTCACTAATTTCTAAGGATTCAATTAAAATTTTCCACCAAAGGAGTTTCATCCGATCCCCAATTTGACAATTTGCGAAATTAAACAATTCCAGCATACGATACTACCTTAACATGAATAAAGCACATAATCAATTTCAACACATGCTTGGTAAACTTCCCGAATTCGACAGCATAATAAATTTTTTTTTATTTCGAAAACCCTAAACATGCTAAATTCAATAATTGCATTGATCAATTCCAAAAAAAACCACAATTCGCATGCTCAGGTAGTAATTTGCAAAATAATCCATGTGTTTAATTTGCTAATTAACTGATTTAAATCTGAATTTCCTACCTCAACGACGCCGGCGACGGTGAACTTCGTCCGTAGCTCGCCGCAGCTCCTCGCCGAACGAATCCGGTACGAATTGACTCTCCTCGTTCCCGTGAATCTCCAGGCACAAAAAGCCCCTTGCCAGGCCGCCGGAATCACGCGCCGTACGCCGGAAAAACTCTCTCTATCGGTCGGCCGAACAAACCCTAATCGTTTCGCGAGGGTTTTATATTTCTGGCCGACACGGTGAAACCCATTACGCGCCGTTGACACGCTTTCGACACGGTAAGCACCCGATACGCGCTGTCGACACGCTATCGACACGGTAAGCACCCGATCAGCCGGTTCAATCCCAACCGTCGATCACGACCGTCCGATTAGCTTATCAGAACGCACGCGCAAACTCACTCGGCGAACCGTCTCCGCCTCCGCTGAACCGTTCCGGTCCGGTTCACGCGCGGTAAACCAATTTCCGGTTTAATTTAAATGGATTTTCGAATTTCTAAAAATCCTATAAATCTAATTAAACAGGGAAAATTAATTAAAAATTCTTCGGTGCTCCGAAAAATTCCCAAAAGATTTCAGAAATTCCAATAGCCTACAATTGAGTTCCTGGCTCATCCTACTGTCGATTCGAAATCATCCAAGCCACAATTAATTTATTAAAGATCAAATACATAAAATTTTACCGGGTATAACAGTTAATATGATTAGTCTTTGAAAATAATTGGTACCAAAAATGAAATCCAACATATCATCAAAATGGAGAATAAGAAATCTACTTGGTTCTTATAACACCCTCATTATGGCCACCTAATTTTTTTAAACCATTTGTATATGTTATTAATTAAGAAACTTTATTTTTTTTAAAACCCCTTTTTGACATAGAATTTCTTTCTTTTGAAAACCATAAACCAAATAAATGTTTTTAAGGAAACAAAAATATTGCTTGTTTTGATAATCCAAATCAATATTCAATTTGATCTTACAATGGAATACAAAAGTAAACCATCTTTTGACATTTAAAAGAAACTCACTATTTATTTGGAATAAAAAATAATACAAACTTTAACATCATTGATTTGTAGTGAAATCAAAATAAATAATTTTTCAAGCTAAATTTGTTGTCAAAATAGAACTTATACAACCCTAATGTTCAAATCATAATACATGACTTCTATAGTAATATTAAAAGTATTATTATATTAAATAAGCATCTCCAGTCATTACTTCTCTTGTGTCCCATGAAATGCATTCAGATTACCTATAATTGTCATGACAAAAATAATCTAATCTAGTGTGTCATATTGATCTCATAATGTCAATGATTTTTCTCATTGGGTCACCTAAATTGAACTTAGTGAGAAACAAATATTATAAGAGGAAGAGGGTTTTATTTGTGGTATTTAAATAAAATCAAGATACCAAGATTTAACAAATACTTTCCTTTCTTTTTAGTTAAGCAAAAAATCACTATAATAATGTAAAACCAATAGGTTTTGAAGTGAAAACAATAGATAAAAAAAAGTGCACAAAAAATTTTAAATGGTTCAGCCTAACAAATGCATACATCCACCCTTAATCAATTAATTTGAGCTTTTACTACTTACTCTCTTTTGATGTAGTAGGTAAGGCTAAACCAAATACCATATTGGTGCTCAAAGAAGACATCAAAATAATAAAATGGTTTTAGCTAAAATAAATAAATATAGCTCATATAAATCAGCACATACAAAACCTATATATTTAATCCTTTAAGAACAAATGTTACATCAAACTAAATGAGAGTATGATATTACTATTATGAATTGAATGAGAAGAAATGCAATAGAGTAAGACCTTTGTTGCACAAACTAAATTGTTGCTCTAACTGATGTTAAGAGAGTTTGTAATTTAGCTCTTTCTTTAAGTTTTGTATTTTGCAATTTGTAATTTTAGCATCTTCTCTTTAAAATCAATTTATATTAATGCTAATGTCAACCTCAAGGTTAATTATGGACCTTCCAATCGCTAATTATTCTTTACAAAAATGATTAAAATAATTGTTATGATTTCAAGATTCTATTTGTATTAATACACTCAGTATATCATAATAGGATGATGAAAATAAAACCAGGATCATCCTAATGATAGAACTAGTGATATTTGTCCCAAAACAACTTATGATGCAAGTCCAAGAAAGACCATTATATGACCAATTTTTATTATAATGCTTAAGTTCTTTTATATATCATACCAAACAATTGCACAAACCTTACTAGTATAATATAGTTAATATCTATAATTTAACTAGATGGTATATGTTTGATAGTGAATTACAATGATATGACATTTATTTTTATCAAGAGCCAAGCTCTTATGAAAAAAAATGCTTTACAAAGTGATCATAGAAAACAAAAAAATTGTATGATAATATAATAACTAACTTACTAAGACTTCAACTAATGAATGCATTCATATAATAGAACCATTATAGTTGTATGATGGTATCATGACCATTTTCATTCTAAGTCATTTGTACTTAACAATGAAGAATAATAAATTATACAAGTTGTATGGATTATTATCATATGTTAATGAAGAGCATCAATTATATCAGTTAATGTGCTACTATGATAAGATTATCAGATCATTATTATAGCTTTATATTAGACTTATCCTAAGTCTTGTGTGAAAGTGAGTCGTATAGATGTGTTGCCTAAATCATCTTCATACAATGAAGTAGAACTTGAACATTTAGATTAATTAAATGATTATTAAACTCATACAATGTAGATATTATATTCATTCAACATAATGAGTGCAAATTTATCCTAAGTCATTTAGGTTATCTGACCTTTGAAGAGAATCATATAGATAAGTACTTCACTTCATACTGTACGAAATAGCAAAAAAGAGCATTCCTGAGCAAGATCTAAGTGATCATATAAGAACCACAATGCATACAACTACGTAAAGTAATGTGATAAAGTTGTACCAATATGATATAATAATCATACACGTTTAATGATAACCTAACATATATATGATAGACCCTGAGTAGAAATAAGTTACATAACCATATAAAAATATATTTGTACTTATATAATACTGATGGAAACTTGACTCTCAAGAAATGGATGACACATATATAAGTCAATACCTTGTATGATTTAATTTGTACTTCTAATCCTTTATCTAGTCAATGGTCATATATATATGATAAAACCATTATACCTATACGATGTCATGATAACATCAAACTTTAATTATATTTTTAAGCTAAAATATAAACTATACAAGTACAATATGAGGCATTGTGTTGTATAATCATTAAGTTGTAAATCACAAAGCATGTTTTAAGCTTAACTTCATTATCTGATGAAATAAACTAAGTTTAAAATATCACATAATGTTGTTACCATGATCTAATGTAAGTTTAGAGAGATTTATGATCTAAAAGATATGTTTTAAGAGTACAGGCATGAAATGAGTTTATTATACCTAAGTACCACTTTTGCAAAGGATCAAGGTTTTACTTTCTAACCTTGGTAATATATAGGAATGGACAACTTCATGTGGATTAGCCTTGTCACAAAGAGTTTGTCTTCATAGCTCCATGATTTGCAAATTAAGCCATCATTTCGCATAGGTCTCCAATCTTCTTCCAATTTTAAATACAAGATCCTTGCTTCACTTAGTATTTGCAACATTCATGATCTAAAACTATATGTATATAAAAACCTCAAATAGCTATTAGTAACTAATAACTTGATTTTATGATCAATATTGTTAAGGGTATGTTGCACGTACAATTGTTGTGTATGTTGTATGTACAATTGTCATGTTAAAAGTAAACAAAATATGTAATTATTAGGTACATAAGCATTGTAGTGTTGAATTATAGATAAACAACTTAGCTATTTATATGTATATTATGTTGTTGATGTGTTGCATATATGTAAGGTCACATGTTATACTTTAGAAAAGGAATGATGTATGAGCATAACAATCTACTGACTAAGCATAGGTAACATCAGTATTTCACTATTTGCATGAGAATAGATCATGTCATGATTTGTAGACAAGTAGAAATAAGTATATATTTGATACAAATAATATGTAATTACATTACTAAAATACAAAAGGTACATATTAACTTGTAAGCCACATGAATCAAAATAGGTCCATAAAAGTCATTATAGTGGCCATTAGATCATGTGGCTAGAATGGCTAATTATGATAAGATAAATAAATAAGTGGCTAAAATAGTAATGAATTAAATTGTTGACTATGCATGAAAAGAATGCAAAAGTTAAGAATTTATGTTTTCATTATAACTAAGTAAACTAAAAAATAAAAATTGGCTAACTACCTAAACAAATAGGGAGTGACATGAACATGGTCATCATGATGTTTACTTGGTTAAGAAAAAATAGCTCTTATAAGTAATACTACATTAATAAAAGAAATAATAACTTTGAAATTACATACGAATGCTTATTTCGTTTGTGATTTTGGCATATACATACATTATGTTATTGTTTAAATTGTTATGATGAAGGCCTTAATTATATAATTCCTTTTTTTCTAATCTAAATGATAAAGAACTTGTATGCAAAATGACCGAAATATTATACTATTTCTCTTATAATGATTATGTTAGATTTAGCTACTAAGTATGTGATGTATTCTTAGCCTATTTGTTGGCACCAATATTTTAGGTGCACTAAGCTCATAATATAGGAAAGAAGGAAAAATGAGTAGATATTAGTTGTAGATATTGGTAATGTAATAACTTAAAATTATACTTGTGATTTTGTATGTTTTATATATTATAATAGTATAAATATTTAATAGATAACTATGTGAATGTACCATATATTTATTTAGGATGTATAGATGCTAAATTGTATAATTTAATACATTTGCATATTGAAAATAAACAAATAATAAGATAAAATTGCTCATTTGAAGTCTAAAATTTATATTAAAAAATGAGATTAAATGGTTTTATGATCTAGAATATAGGTCTTAAGTTTGTGATAGGCAAAATAATATTTCAATTTAGTGCATGCATTGATAAGAAAAATCCCTTAAAAAGGTACTACTAACATTGTAATATCTCAAAGAATAAATTGGAGCCTTAAGAAAAGAGAGAAAATTATAAATATTGTTAGAGGAAAAAAAATAAGTTAAATGTGGATTTTATGGTTCTCAGAATTTTTGTGATATATTAAGTTTTCTCAAAAATCGATATTTCAACAAAAAAAACTTACGACTCTGAAAATGAGGGAGACAAACTTAGAAAATTGAAGTATAAATTATTTGAACCTAATGACACAAAACAATGAAAATTAAAGGCACCATACTAAAATAAAATATTAGATGTTTGTGGGAATTTAAAATAGTTTAATTACATTACTAGAATCAATCAAAAAATTAAAATAAATGCTGAACTGTTTTGAAAAATTATGAAATTTGGTAATGACATAAGAACTATAAAGTAGTTTAGGATAAAATTATTTGAATATAAATATGAATTACATTAGTCATGAAATAAGAAGATAAACATTAATACAAAAAATTAATTATAAGAAGAAAAATATTTAAAATAATGACTAAAGTCAAAAAATATGAAAAGTTAATAATAACTAGATATCATGGAGTAAGAATTTTTAAAAATGACTAAATAATTTTTGGAAACTAAATTAATTAATTGTAAAATTTAAAATTAAAAACTAACTAACCCTAAAATACCATAATATCTAACTAATTGTGATAGTTAAAAAATCTTAAGGACTAGTGACTAATTAAATTAATTAATTTAATCAATTTATAATATATTACATTCCTAAACCTTAATATTAATAACCCTAATTTAACTCTTATGGCATCATTTTAGAAGCTTGTGTAATATGCAAGGAAGAGAAGGATAAGTGTGAGGAATAGGAAATGCTGAAGCTCAACTAATAATGCTAAGCATTTTGATTGTTTGTGGAGGTGAGGGTAAGATATGCAAAAGTATTTAAGTGAGAAGCTGGTTCTTACATGTGGTTTAGGTGCATCTCATGCGATTGCTACTCATGGGAGAGAAGAAGGAAAGAGAGGTTTGAGGAAACAAGGTCTTGTTGTCCATAAAGAGGAGAGAAGTAGAGAAAGAAAAGCATTGTTGTTGGGAGAGTGAGAAAGGAGAGAATGTTGTTGTCAAAAAAGAAGACAAATTGCTACTTGAGAGAGAAGATAGGGTTGTTTAAGAAAGAAGGAAAGAGAAAGTTGTTGCTTCCAAGAAAAGAAGAGAGAGGAGGAGAGAAGGTTTGAATTGTCATTAGGAGAAAGAAACAAAAGAGGAGAAGAGAAAACAAAGTTGCCAACAAGAAAGATAATAAATGAGAAAAGAGCATCATCGTTAAGAGAAAAGAGAGAAAAGAGAGAGAAGACCAAAGAAAAAAGAGGCATCAAAGAGAGGAGATGAGGAGAGAAAAGGACTAATAGAAAATGAAAAAAAATGAAAGCATTCTAGTAAAATAGAGTAGCGTTAAATGATAGCAAGGAAAGGCACTCTCAAAAGAGAAAAAGGTGAGAGGATAAAGAATGTGATTACTTTAAAGAATTTTGTGGACAAGAGAAAATAGGGGAAAAAGAAAATAATTATCTAAATGTGTCAAACTTAATTGCATAGAATTAAGGACAAAAAAAAGAAAAATAATAAAGGTTATTCTAAGAAATAAGACATAACTACTAATCATTCAAGATAGTTTAATCACTATGTTGTCAAAAAAAAAGCTAATGGTGTACCCTAGTAATATAAAAAAATAACTAGGTGTATCACATTTTGGGGAAAACCCTAGAAGTGTAGCCCTAAAAGATTTAAAATGAGAGAAATTACAAGTGAGAACAAAGAAAAATAAAACATAAAATGAAAGGATTAAAAAAAACCTAGAGGTTCAAAATGAGGAAATGTAAAATAGGGTCAATGTGGTGGCATAGGAAAAGATAAAAAAAGGTTTAATTATAAAGGGTGAGAAGCATTGCATAGGCATGCATAATATTTATTATTCTAAGCTTTTAATTTATATGAAATGTTTGTTGTTTGGATACCAGCATAAACCATGAACCTAATATTTTAATACCTTGCATTTATGTCATATTGTATTTCCCCACTGAGCATGTGACGGTGGCTTAGACTTTCTTTGATATTAATAATTAAAATGATAATAATGTATTATAGGGAAATATAGGAAAGGAGTGAATGAAAGAACAATATTTTAGTATTTCAACTATTTTTATTTTAGCATCCTATATTAAAAAATGGTCTTAAAAATGTGATAAGCTATTGCATTAGCTAAAATGTATTTTTTATCTAGTTGTACTACTTATGTTTATTTTTCTACATATTAATGTGAAGCACTACATTTGGTTTTCAAAGAGGAATGAAAATTGGATTGGTTTTTATGTTTCATTGTGATATTCTAAAGTTAAATATGTGTTTTCATAAAGAAAAGAAAGGTTTCAAAATAAATAAAGAAAAAATAGAATATATCAACTTTAAAAATTAAATAAAATATTTTTCAAACCAATAAGAAAAAAATAAGTAGTCATGATTATGAATGGGGACCCAAAATGCCACAACATTCTCCTCATTTAGATATCAGTCAAGCATTGCTCTTCTCTTGACAAAAGTCACATTTTTTTGTTTCTTGCCATCTTAACTTTGTTATATTCCACTGGCTAACTAAGCCAATCAACAACAATATCTCTTATAGTTGTGTTTTTATTGATCAATTGAATGATCCAATTCCCTTACCTTAATCAAACCCAATTAACTATCACTTCCTTGAGCACACCATTTTCTATCACTTACATGTACAAGATTCTTCTTCATGCACCCTATAACTTATATGCAATTATATGCCATCATACTTGTTATACCCGGTAAAATTTTATGTATTTGATCTTTAATAAATTAATTGTGGCTTGGATGATTTCGAATCGACAGTAGGATGAGCCAGGAACTCAATTGTAGGCTATTGGAATTTCTGAAATCTTTTGGGAATTTTTCGGAGCACCGAGGAATTTTTGATTAATTTTCCCTGTTTAATTAGATTTATTGGATTTTTAGAAATTCGAAAATCCATTTAAATTAAACCGGAAATTGGTTTACCGCGCGTGAACCGGACCGGAACGGTTCAGCGGAGGCGGAGACGGTTCGCCGAGTGAGTTTGCGCGTGCGTTCTGATAAGCTGATCGGACGGTCGTGATCGACGGTTGGGATTGAACCGGCTGATCGGGTGCTTACCGTGTCGATAGCGTGTCGACAGCGCGTATCGGGTGCTTACCGTGTCGAAAGCGTGTCAACGGCGCGTAATGGGTTTCACCGTGTCGGCCAGAAATATAAAACCCTCGCGAAACGATTAGGGTTTGTTCGGCCGACCGATAGAGAGAGTTTTTCCGGCGTACGGCGCGTGATTCCGGCGGCCTGGCAAGGGGCTTTTTGTGCCTGGAGATTCACGGGAACGAGGAGAGTCAATTCGTACCGGATTCGTTCGGCGAGGAGCTGCGGCGAGCTACGGACGAAGTTCACCGTCGCCGGCGTCGTTGAGGTAGGAAATTCAGATTTAAATCAGTTAATTAGCAAATTAAACACATGGATTATTTTGCAAATTACTACCTGAGCATGCGAATTGTGGTTTTTTTTGGAATTGATTAATGCAATTATTGAATTTAGCATGTTTAGGGTTTTCGAAAAAAAAAAAAAAAAAAAAATTTATTATGCTGTCGAATTCGGGAAGTTTACCAAGCATGTGTTGAAATTGATTATGTGCTTTATTCATGTTAAGGTAGTATCGTATGCTGGAATTGTTTAATTTCGCAAATTGTCAAATTGGGGATCGGATGAAAGTCCTTCGGCGGAAAATTTTGATTAAACCTTAGAAATTAGTGGCAATTATTGAAACATTAGGATAGTACGAACGTAGAATTTTGTTTCTCTTTGTTCGCGGTCGCCGGAAATCGGCGGAAGAATTTGATTTGGTCGGCGATTGCGTCGGCTAGGGTTTCGCGGGCGTCGGACCGAGGAAGGAGAAGGGTTTAGATAATTACAAATTTAATTAAGTAATTAATGGTATTTACGCTATTTTATTAGTAATTAAAATCAATCCAACTAACGGATTATTAAGAAAATTGGTTCGGCGGTGTCGCGGTTCAGCGCGAGAGTTCCGAACCGGCAGCGAAAACCGGTTCAGCGGGATTCGGCGCGGACGAACGGCACGAAGGCCCGAACCGGCAGCGAAAACCGGTTCGCGGTTCAGCGCGGGTTTTCCGAACCGGCAGCGAAACCCGGTTCAGCGGAACGCGGGCGCGGACGAATGGCGAAGGAAAAACTTAATTCGGAAATAAATCCGAATTTTCGGAAAATGGATATATGTGAATTTAAATTTTAATTCGGAAATTTATTCCGAATTTCGGAAAATTAAGAAAGGGCAGAATTTGATTTTTTGGAATTTTTAAATTAATTCAGAAATTAATCCGAATTTTTGGAAAAAAACAGGATATATGTGGAATTTATTAATCCGAATTTTCGGAAAAAGGATATATGTGGAATTTAAATTTTATTTGGAAATTTATTTCGAATTTCGGAAAATGGATAAAGGGCAGAAATTGAAGTTGAAATTTAAAATTTCCTGAAACGAGAAAAATGTGATTTAGGGAAATCACATAGACAAGTTGAAAGTTACTGTTGGAAATTATCTATAAATTCAGTACAGCTGGATCAGTTGGAAGGAAGTGTGACACTTGGGTAAGTGTTACCAGAATAGTCAGAATTTCTATACAGTTTATGTTACTTGGATGGCATTGACATGGATTGAGTCAGTTTACTCAGTGTTGGCATATTTTATGGATTGGCATACTGGACCGGACTACTATAGACCCTATATGATGTTTTAGGGTAGTTGTGGTAGGTAACTGTGCGGTTCAGACTTAGCTTCCACAGTATACATGTGACTGGTATGCGCCTTGTTGTACCTGGATACATGTTGCCGGATCTTGGAGTTAGAGATTGGCAATGACTGTAGGGGCGTGAGCTTCTATGGAAGTTGTTGGTAGAGGACTCTTTGGGACGGTGGCTGAGTCGATCTCTCCTGGTCCATGTGTGTAGGCCTGCGCGCCTGAGGGTGGCAGGGGTGTCTCGCAGTGGCTAGCCAAGTGTGTAGGCCTGCGCGCCTTAGGGTGGCAGGGGTGTCTCACGTTGGCTAGAGATTTTGTGACTGGATTTGTCTATAGTCTCCAGGAGATTGATTGACGAGAGACACTGCGGTGTCGGGTGCTTAGGCGCCATGCGTGTTTCGAGATGGGCGTTCCCACTGGCACGTTGCCTGGTAGCCCAGAGGAGAGCTACTCTGGTGTGACTGGGGTGGCTGTGGTTGGTCGGAGTCTGGGACTGAGAGTGCCTATCCACCGTACATTGTTATGCTGTATTCCTGTATTTTTGCTATTATCCTTCTCTTGCATGTGAGTTTTACTAGCTGACTTTCCTACTGGGCGTAGCTCATTCCTGTATTATATATTTTCAGTGGCTCGGCAGACTTGACGCTACCGGATTAGGTGGGATCGTGGTCAGCAGGCTTGTGAAGGATTTCTGATTGGTGATTGTCTGAGATATTCTGGTTAGTTGATTGTTGCTGTTGGATGTTCAGTGAGACTGTTATTCTCATATGTTACATATAATTTGAGGATAATTCGGAATTATGTATCTGGATGAACAATATTACACTTGTGGACTTGTATCTTATTCTTGTAATGTAGTTCCATTTACTGTCTTATCTTATTGTCTTGGAGTATGGTGAGTGGAGTGCTACATTTATCTGTGGATGTTATATATCTTCCGTTTGATAGTGAGGTCATTACATGACTATGGAACTTAACCGTGGGGGTTCAGACTTCTATTAGATCGGTTCTCCTACCGGTGTGGGTAAGGAGTATTTGGTCTAGTAGGAGTAACATTGCGCGAGTCCATCTGTTAACTCAGGAGTCATGAACCTGACTTGACGGTGTACCCGGGAGATGGGATCCACATTGTTAAGGAAGGTAGGTGTGTAATGATGTGTTATATCCTATGTTTTTCGTAGGCTACTCAGGTTGGTATGGGACGATCTGAGCTGTCTATATGTAAAAAAAAAAAAAAAAAAAAAAAAAAAAAATGTATGCCAAAAATCAGCCTAGGAAAAAATGGGGTGTAACAATACTTCTCACATCTACTATTGTGCCTCCTTGAAGCCAATCGTACATCATGTAGCCACTGTGGACCCTTGCAAACATCATACCCAATTACAATACTTACTATTTACTAAAATTAATCCACATGACTTCCATCACTTGCACCTCACCATTATTGATTCCACATGCAACACCTACTCAATAGGCACACCTAATCGCTAGGCCCCTTTGTATTTGTAAATACTTAATGTCATAGTACTTTTGATCCCAACATCGATCATACAAGTGCACTATCTTAGCTCAACCCTTACCTAGACCATGTGAATACCATAGAATCCATATCTCAATTTCATGTCCCATTAACAAATGTCTCATTGATGGTACTTTCCTCATTCCATATAGCTTCTCAACAATTCACTAGTCATCATTGTCTAATTCCATTGTGACTCCCTTAGTTAAGGACTATACCTCAGCACCATTCTGTAGTATTAGATCATCTCTACTCTCTTTGTAGTAATGGAAGACTCATTATGTTCTTATGGAAGAGTTTTTTTAGATGGAAAGGAGTAAGTGTGGATTATGTTAGAGAAATCTAGTATTTTATTTGATTATTTCTGTAGATTATGATTGGGTCTTGTATGTTTCTCTTATTTTTGTTATTTCAAGAGCTCTTAATGATGTCGATAAGGATGCATTACAATGATGATATTAAGTTGATTTGTTGGACTCATATTTGAATTTACTTAATTTGGTGATAGTTTTGTTTTATTTGAGTTATAATTAGTCATATATAATACCCTTATTATATTTTTATTTTTCCAATTTTTGTATTTTTTAACTTAAGAAAGGTATTTTCTTTATTTTGCTTTTGGTATAGGGTTTTATATTAAAATTTATTTTAAATCTTTCCTTGGAATTAAAAGTGAAGTAGAATAATTGTTACTTAACATTATTTTTTATTAAAACTAGGTTTCTTATTGTACATGTTTGTGTGCACATCCCTAGATTATAATCTAGATTATTTTAGGCTAAAATCAAAAGATATTAGAAGTATGACTTAAATTTATCTTTATCATCACCATAGTTATTATTTACTACTTCTGATCTCACCACAAGACATTTATCCTATCTTTTCACAATTAATCTAAAATTAGATTCAAAGAATCATGGTGTCTAAATCATAATAATGATCCAACATCACCAACCATAAGTTTCCTATTATCATCCACAATCTCAATCAACACCCACTTCCCTTAATTTCCCCTTTTCCAACTACTACTAATGCACCCTCTTTGATCCACCACTAAGAGCATTGAGGAGGCACCAACAATCCTTATGGCCCATGTCTCTTAAACTCAATTATTTATTTTCTCTATTTTGTTTCCTTGTTCTATTGGTAGAATAGGTCTAGTGTTTAGTCATATAGTATAAATTCTATGAAAAGTTAAAAGAGTATCTTGTCTATTATAATATATAAGTAATTTACAAAAATTTATTTATGTCTTGGGTTATTTTTTTGTAAGTAGATTGTTATAAGATATATTTTCATTAAAAATTATCATAGTAGTGGCAAATTACTAGACGTTAAGATATATTTTCATTAAAAATAAAAAAAAATGCTTAGAATTTAAATTAAAACTGATATTTCAAAAGAAAAAGCAAATACATAAAAATAGATGAAAGTGAAATCTAACTATTTTTTATAGTTAAGAATTATATAAACAATTTTATAATATATATAAAGTCTTCATAATATTTTTTTAATATGTTCAAAAATATCTTTCTTATTATGACATCCAAACAGCACGGCACCCATGTGTCCATGCATGAAATGAGAGTTTCCAATTGTTACCGTTGTCTTTTATGCTTACCGTTTCCAAGCTCTCCTCGACGTAGTTGACAGGAATCCTGTCGTATTTTAACGAGCTTTGCGTTGGTTGTTGCATTGGATGCTCGTACATTTTGTATTTGCTGTTGTAGCATCTCTAATCTGGCATCTTCTTTCTAAATTATTTATTTGAAATTATTATACTATTTTCATGTGAGAAAAAAAAAATTATTTATTTGATTCACACAATGTGGTCCTACTAAAAAACTCCAAAAGTGGTTGAGATCAAATTAAGTCTGTTGACTGCGTTAATCCATGGATAAGCGATATGTAGCCATCATTTCCTTTGTTTGAGAACTTTGATTTTTGATAGGTTAGCTTATTTCGATAACCAAAAGATGGTATTTTTTAATGAAAAGGGATTTCATTTTCACACAAATGATTTCCTTTTGTTAAGCTCAAACTTAAGTTCTTTTGTATGTAGGTTTCATTCCATGTCAAGCTGTCAATTACATGTTTATGAAAATTATTTAGAATTTTTTTCTCTTAAAACTAAAAAAATAAATCTACTTTGAAAAGCTCCTACCAAACATACCTAATATTGTGGATTCTAACACTTAAAAAGATAGTTCATTATTTTTGTTATTTTTTGTTGTTATAATCTTTTTTTTTTTTTTTTTTTTCTTATGCTCATAGTAAGTCTTCACTTTAAGTTTACAATTTACATAAACCAAAAGATTGAAATCTTATTTTTTAAAATTTATCAGTTACTACTAGGGCTATTAATGATCTAATGTAAAATAAATCTAATTAGAACAAATAGAATTTAAAACCTTGAATGATAATAGTGTGATTAGATTGTAATATTTGCTATGTTTATCTTGGTTATTGATTTTTCTAGATTACAAATATATGTATATATTATCTTATGAATTAATTTATATATACATAGAAAAATATGTATAGTATTTATTATATTTATATACATAGAAGTGTTGTCATTTTAACTTATTTTAAGTTAATTTAATCAAATTCATTCTTGTCTCATCATTGGTTCATAGTATTTAGTTCTGAATACAATAAAATTTGGCTCATAAAACTTGGATCCACCATAATTGATCCAATTTTTTATCTTCAAGTTAATTTTGTAGCTCTCAATACAAGCATGTCTTCAAATATGAAAAAACTATTGAATATCCAATTTTTTCACTTACATTTTTTGTCCTTCATGCATACATTAAAAAGTAATAAAAAATCAACTATAAAATTTGCAATTACAATAAATCAAATAGTTTTTTCTTGTGCATAAATTTTAATCAATAATCTTTTACCAATATTGGTGATCGCTAATATTAGATTACTTTGTAAGTGACATACAATAATAGATAATAGTTGTATCAAAGTATAGTTGCTAGTTCTATTGATCAAGTTTGAGAACATAACTACAATGGCAATTTGTTTGTTAGGTCAAACTAAAAAATCTAGAAGGCTAAGATGAAGAACATCTTATTATGTAAGTACCTCTATGCTCCACATAATAGAGAGGATTATAAGCCAAAAATGATGCCTACAACTAAGTGGAAGAATTTCAATCAAAAATACATCAGGTATAGAAAACAATGGTCAGTGACACTGTATTCAATCTTGTGTTTTATAAATGCTTGTCATTTCCTTTGGAAATATTTGGAGGATGTTACTTAAACAAAGATGGCATGTAGTTAGTCTCTTGTGACATCTATCCTAGGTTTTCTCTAAATATCACAATAATTCAATACTTATATGAACAACTTACATATTAAAACTTTATTTTTATTAATTTTATATATTTCTAATTATGCAATTAAAAAATATTTGACTCTTTTCCAAAAAAAACATTAACTAAAAATAGAAATAAAATGAATAATAGTATATAAAAGTTATAAGTTATCACATACCACATATGGTTGGTTGAACAGTTAGTCCCTATACTATTAGTTTTATAATAATAAAACTATTATTATTTTATTAATATTTTTATTGAAGTATTTTAGATTATACATCTTAAAATTAAATAAATGAATCAATTAAAGAGTTTATTTATTAACTCAAGAAGTTTATTAGTGATGTTTTGGTGTTAACCATAACTAATATCAAGAGAAATACAAAGCTTGAGCAAACAAAAGAAAATTATTTTGTCATTTTTATTTTTATATTTAAATATAAGATATATAATAATTTACTTAAAGTATTAGAATTCTATGAGATTTTGAGTATAAATTTAGATGTTTTTAAAGCAATTCTTCACATATTTAGATTTCATGGAGCATGTATTTCATCTTAGTTTCTTTACATATAAAGGTACTTATAATTAACATAAGATGATAGATGAGATCACTTATCAAAGCTCCATCAAATAAGAATAGTAAATTAAGTGATCTAAGTATAAATTGATAATATTATACTAATCATAAGGTAAGATATTATTATTGTACTTGTACAATTAGTTCATTTTAAGGATTAGATAAAGAGTCAAGCTTAGCGATCTAACTATAAGTTGATATTTTGCATGTTTATATAGTATGCTCTTCTGATTATACAAATAGAATCCTTGTTTTCCTTAATGCGTATCAAATATGAGTTTTATTATGTTTTACAATATGCATATCATAAAAGTATAACTATTTCACTCATCATTAAACATGCATTTGAACTAGGTGATCTTGATCTGAAAGAAATATTTTTTTAATCATATAATACAATTTTTTATTTCATTCATGTATGATCTCACTTAAAAGAGAGAGAGAGATCAAAATTTGAATTTGGTAATTATGAGAGCTAAAAAGCTTCATATAATACGATTTTCTTAATTATACTTATACAATGCTATGATAAAATAGAGGATATTAATTGCTAAGAATTTCTATAACTATAATCTTCTTTGTCATATAATATGATTCTTATAAAATCCAAGAGGTGTCTATTGAATCTGAGGATAAAGAAAGGCTATGTGCTTCATACATGTATGATGGTATAATCGTACAAGTACAATAATATGTGATGCCAGATGGGTGACAAAGTATGCCATAATAAGTAACATTAAGGAGGATTAACCTATACATGTTTGGAGAAAATATAATATAAATGATACATATGAGAAATTTAAAAATAACTTGTTAAAGATACATATCCAATATAATCTTAACTAAGAGGAGATCGAGAACAACATAGAATTTGCTCCATAGGCTAGGCCTACAACCTCTTCAACAGTACACAAAAAATACCAAAAAATGGTTTAATGATACTTAATTCAAATAAAGTGATTAATAAGATAAAGGTCACACGAGTACAGAGTGTAAGCAATAAATAATCTTACCAAATCCTCATAAAAAATCCAAAGTAGTGACATAATTGTATACAAAAAAAGTAATCCAAAAATACTAAAAAATTGAATTGTGGGAAATAGAAAAGGTGATAAAAAAAAACTTGGATATGTGTATGGTAGTTATTGAGGATAAAAAAATTGAGTCAAACAATTAATGGTAACTTGATAAAGGAGAATCATTATGTTGGTAGTGGTTAAAAGATATTGTGCTTGACTAGTAGCCATTTAATTATAATTATAATTATATGACACAATTAGTATGTATCCATTTTCTCTAAGAAGAGCATAATCTTTTTCAGTAGTTTAGTAAAATTAACTAGTTAACCATTTAAATATATTAAGTATAAGTTATTATGAAATAAAATAAGTAATAAGTGTAAGTTAAGAATATTAAGTATCAATAAAATCATAATAAATAAAAATAAAAGCATAATAAGTACAAGTAAAATTATAAAAAGTATAAGTAAAGGTATAATAAGTATAAGCAAAAGTAATTAAAAGTATAATAAGTACATGTAAAAGTATAAAAAGGTAAATCAAAATAAAAGTAAAATAAAAAAGTAAAAAAAATTGATTCCTTCTTCATGAAAAAACACCTAAATCCGTACTTCAGATCTTAGTACATTTTGTCATTCCTTGATGTGTTGCCTATCTAATTCTATGAGCATCTTTCATGAAGATTCTTTCCATTCCTCAATAACATGAATGAATATTCTATTTTTGTAGAATAAGGCTCCCTTTGCAAATTGATTTAAGTCCATTTTTTCTTTAAAAGTTTTAACATTTTCTTCATTAGGTATCTTTATTATTATCTTAAACATATTTCAAAGTCTATAACTAATCTAATATAATAGCTAATAAGAAGAATTTTCTTCTAGTAGATAATGATACTACATTTAAGTTGAGATGATTTATCTCCATAACAATCTAAACTTTCTTCAAGATAGATACCATGCTATTAAGATTAAGACTTACCTTCAAGCCAAATTCATCAGCTACAATACCAACTTTTCTTGGAGGAAAAAATGATTTTTATTGCATAATGTTTCAGTGTTTTAGCCATCTTCATTATCTCAAATTTGACTCTTTTTGTTTAAAGATGCATTTTAGCATTTGTTGATCAACAAAAATTTGAAATCTTCTATCATATAAGTAATGTCTCCATACAATTTGAGCAAGTTTAAATGAGGTTTTAATTATCTTAAAGCATACATTATTATTATATTATTTTTCATTAATACACATTCAAGTCCTTATGAAGACACATATTATACACCTAAAATTTCACGTCACTTTCTAGTAATGCAAGGATAAGTGTTGTGATCAACTTCTTTAAAGGTTGAAAACTCCTTTCATAATATGAGGACCACAAAAACGGTATTATCTCTTGAGTTAATTTCATCAGTGGCATTACAATTTGAGAAAAGCCCTTGGCAAAGTTTTTTGTAATACCTAACTAAACTAAGAAAGCTTATTAAGTCACATTTGTTGTCTTAGGTTATTCTATAATTGCTACTACTTTATAGGAATCAATAGAGATTCCTTCTACAATTAAATTCCCTAAGAATAATACATTATCTAGCAAAAACTTATGTTTTAAATCTTGACATTTAATTAATATTCTTATAGTAATTATAGTGCTATATATAAATGCTTCTTGTTCTCTACTTCATACCTATAATATATCAATATATCATCAATAATAAAAATAATAAACTAATATAACCATTACTTGAAAACCTTATTTTTAAGTCCATGAAAATTGTTAGAGCATTCATTAACTCAAATGACAATACAATAAATTCAAAATAACTATATATCTTCTAAAAATAGTTTTTCGGATGTCTTATTTTCTAATCTTCAAATATTGATAACTAAATCTTAAGTCAATTTTTAAAATAATATATCTACCTACAATTGGTTAAATAGTTCATCTATTATGGGTATTAGATATCAATTCTTAATTATGGTCTTAATCAAGTCATTAGATATTTTTAAACTTCCATCTTTCCTTTTTACAGACAATATAAGTGAACCTTATGGGGACACACTAAGTCTAATGAAACTCTTTTTAATTAATAATTATAATTATACCTTTATTTTTTGTAAGGTTAGGGGTGTCATCTTTTATGGTGCTTTAAAGATTGATTCTACACTAGTACTAAATCAATTACAAATTCTGTCTCACTATTAAGTGAAATCTTAGTAGTCTTTAGGGAAAATATCTCAATTTATACATTCAAAAAGTGCTTTTTATAATTATAATTCTTTTTTTACAACTTCTTCTACTAAAGCAAAGTAGTTTTTGTATCTTTTCCTTACTAATCTTTTAATATGAGAGTAGATATTATGAGCAATTTTTTAACCTTGTTGAAATATGCTACATCGACTACATAATCGATATAGATCTTTAGTTTCTCCTCATAATAGTCAATAATGAATTGATGAGATGCTAGCTAAACCATCATTATTATAGCATCAATATTTGATGGATTTATAGTAATTAATTGGGGCACAAAAGATCTCTCATTGATTTTCACAATTTGTTTAATGTATTTGCCTATCTTTACTTTCTTTCCTATACATAATTTAACTAAAGAGTATTTTCTAATGTATATTATTCAATTAATAATTTTGTGATGAATTTGGTAGATATGAAAGAGTGTAATGCAATGTAATCAAACAATACTATTGATGATATGTTCTATAACAAAGAAGCACCTATGATATATAAAGAGATTCAGGAGACTCCATTTGTGTGATAACATATATGCATGGTTGTACACTCTAATATGGAATGATGGAAGCCTATCTTAGACTTAATTATGACATGGTGATTGTTACTTGATCCTATAGACATGGAACCTTAAGAACTTACATTATATTATCTATAAACTAACTTTTTATTTCATTTTTAGTATTCTTTAGACATTTTTTGGTTAAGTGGCTTAGCTCATGACATTAAAATCATTTGATCTAACTTGGATTGTACCTAATAAAGAGATTTATTATAGTCCTAGACCCAAAGAAGGAAATGTTTAAATATAAAAAGAAACAAAAAAAGTCAATAGATGCTATTGCTCGCACTCGCACCTTACATCAAGCACAACACGGGCATCCATCTATGCATAGTGCTAACCTAGGTCACATGTGCTATACATGACCAGTAAATGTATCAACCCCGACATGCATGAGTGAGCTATAAGGATTGGAGGTCATATGCACCATGTACACGATAAGTTCCACATAACGAGTCACACCTACACACATAGAATTTGCATGCTCGCAATGTTGATGATGCACAAAAGCCATACACAAGCATTCAAGCATGGGTATGGAACTGAATGACTCAAAATGTGTCAGTTTTAAATTTTTAGTCAAAGAGTGAATAATATGATTTTTTTTAAAAAAGCAATGAATTTAAGCATTATTCAAAAGTGTAAGAATAATGAATAAAGAAATCAAAACTTCTTAGAGTGTTCAATCTTCTTATGACAACTATTCTCTTCCTTATTACTTAGTTTTAATTAAAAAATAGGGGATAAACTTTGATGAAAGAATAGCTTGGATGTAGTGAAGATGACATCCATTTGCAAGGATTAAGGATTGGCATTATCATGAAACTTGATGTGAGGTCTGCATTTCTTTTTCTTTGACTTAGAGGAGGACATTATATGGTTTAGATAGAAGAATTTCAAAGTAAAAGGTAAAGAAAACATGAACTACAAGTTGAAAAAGAATTTATATGGAATAAAGCAAGCACCATGTAGTGGCACAAGAAGTTTGATTCGTTTATTATAAGCCTAGGTATGGTAGGATTTATATAGATCATTGTGTGCATGCAAAAACATTCTCAAAAGGTAGTTTATCAATCTTGTGTTATATTTGAATTATAAGCCAAGATATTTAGATGATCAACATGTTGAAGAATGATTTGTCTAAGGCCTTTGACATGAAAGACTTGACTCTTACTCAATAGATTTTGAGCATGAAGTTAGCATGTGACACCAAAAAACTGCAAAGTTGTCAACATCATAAGAAAAGTATATTAAATGAATACTTGAAAATTTTAACATGAAATTTGATCTTTAAGAGTACCTTAGAGGAGCCACACAAAGCTAACAAGAAGCTTTGTCCCATTTAAATATAGAAAAGAAATGGAAAAAAAACATCTTATTCCTTAATAGTTGGAAGTTTGATATCTTCTATGGTACTTATTAGGTGATATTTAGAACATGTTGTTGATATAGTGAGAAAATGTTAATCTAATTCTAACAATACTTATTGAGATTCATTGAAGTTAATACTTAAGCACTTGAGAGAGAGAGAGAGTACCAAGAAGTGTCCATGTTTTGGAGGATCAAGATCAATCCTAAAAGGTCATACCAATTCTAACACTGGCAGTGACCTTGATACTAGAAAGCTTACATATGGTTATTTGTTTATTTCTGTAGTAGATATTTCATGGTTATTTATACTTCAAAAAGGCATTGCTCTTTCTATTGCAAATGCATAATATATTAAAGTTACTATGACAAGGAAATTGACTTAAAAAAATATCATGTACCATAATCATACCAAGCTCATTGATGCGTGTTATCATTAGATACATTAGGCTACTCAGTTAAAGTTGAAATTTTGAAGATTCACCCCAACAAAATATGTCAGATATTATGATGAAGATTATTCCAAATAAAAGCTCAAGTTATGCAAACAACTAACATGAATGGCTTTGGTTTCTTACTAAATGAATGTATTGTTAAGTTCCCCATTCGAGAGCTAAAGGGAGAGGTTATTAAATATCCAACTCTTTTAAATAACCTTTATTAATTCTTCACATGTCCTACTAAAGATAATTAACAAAGTCAATATTTAAATCTACCCTTACAATGAGCCAATAAGTTTGGCCGTATATAAAAATTTTAGCCCATCATCTTTTACTATTATTGGTGCTTATTGGTGATAGATTACTCATGATGCCACGCATGATGATGGATGACTATAGCTACCATATAATGAATGGCAGTAGATGGAGGCAAAAGGCATGATAAACTCTTATAAAGAGGTGATTTGATTCTCCCTTAATCCACTAGTCACAAGTTAACAAACATTGAGTTGAAGATAGTTCAAACTAGTGCAAGGGGAAAACAAAGAAAGAGAATAAGAATAAGGAAAGAAAATTTTGATCTTTTCTCCACTTTTCACCTTTACTTGATGAGAGTATTTTTAATTTTCTTAAGAAATTCTTTAATGTTCCTCTGTTGAGATTTCTAAAGCTTTATTTTTGCTTGAGAGTAAAAGTTATCCTGCGATCCACATGGTTTTACATAAGAAAACGTTTTTCCATTAAGTTCAATGTTATTTTCAATTGTCAATTTCATCCCTCGAATCTTCAGATTTAGACATTATTATTGTGCTATTTACCTGCAAAATACCTTAATCAAACGAAAACAATTTTCAGAGGATCATAAAAATCCTACTCAATTAAAAGCTCATACAAGTTGGCTTTTTGCAGGTCTTCCTTCATTCGAGCAGTTTGATCTTATCAAAGAGATGCTTTAAATGCTTGGGCTGAAGACAACGACAGATGCTCTGCCTCTTAGTCAGTCCAAGGGGAAAAAAGAATAAACCAGATTTGAAGCACACTTCTTTCTTATATTTCTTCCCTGCTTCTCTTCTTAATCAGAGTTTGATGGTCTCTGCTAAAACCCTTGAAAGAGAAGGACATATGGAAGTTTATAGAAGAAGGGTTTTGATCTGTCTCTGTTTTTCATCTACTCCATGGATGGTGTTAGGTGACCAACTTTATTAGAAAGCTGAACATTAGAAATTATTCATGGATTTGGTCATATATGTCCTCTCACATGATGATTGGATGAAGTTTTCAAGTTTTAGAAAAAAATAAAAACAAGTCAAAAGGTTGGCTAAATCTTTTTGAACAAATGTTTTTAAAACAAATTATGAAGCATATTTTATTTTTTTTTATCTTTTTAATTTGATTGTAAGTTTTTTTTTTTTTTTTTTTTTTGGGTACAAACAAAGCCCTGCCTTCCACACCGTGATAACTTTTCAATAAAAGCATCACTACATTTTAAAAAAAAAAATCTAAATTATCATTTAATTTCATAATAATAATATTTTTATTTTAATTCGTTTTTAAAAATTTAAAAAATAATTTTATCTCTATATTTTTATTTTATTTTAAATATTATAATCAAATCATAACAAATCAAATATTGCTGTGTTCTTGCTCCAATTTTTAACCTCACAGTACTGGTGGTTTTTCTATCTTAATTAATGAAACAAATGGATCTTCCAAATTTTTTAGTTGCAATTAAACATGAAGTATTTGAAGAAACTTATTTTGAACTTTATTTTTTCTTAAAATATTTTTATTAAAATTTTTATTTTGTTTAACGTAAAAAAAAATTTCAAGATCTCTTTTTCAAACTCGTAATCAATATCAAACATTAATAGATAACTTCGAGATAAAAACCAAAAAAAACCTTTTCAATGGTAATTTTCACACAACCTAACACACCAAAAGCTAGACATTTACTTTCAAGGGCATGGGTTGGTTGGTAGCTGTCCCTAAGATCAAGCAAAAGCCATTTTTTTTTTATTGGTTTGGTCAAGTGTTCTTTGTTTCCAAGTGGGAAGTTTGCTGTTGTCTTTCCGAACTTCGTCCAGCTCCCTTTCCTTCCCATGGTAAACGATTAGGTCAAACATGCAAAACCCAATTCCCTGTTGTTCTGCAAAAGCATCGAGGAGAAAAATTATTTTACTTAACTATTCAATCCTCTCATTGTCTCCCACCTCCAAACAACTGCTATATTTTGGTTCAATAGAAATATTTAGAAATAGATGAACTACGCCAAATTTCCAGCTTCTGCCAACATATTTATCCAAAAGCTCATAACATCTTCACCCGAAGAGCTCCAAGAATCAAACTTTTTGCTGATTGAAGCCTCCTGTTCCACCAAGTTGGAATCTTTGTTCCCCGTCAGTCCTCCTGACCAAAGAGCATCATCAATCTTGGGAAGCCATTCCAGAGAATTCGTGGTGCCCAAAACGCAATTTTTTCTGGCATCGGCCGTGGATGAAGCATCACTGTGTGAACAAACAGGTGGTGGTTTATGGCCTTGTACTTCTGTCTTGCTGGGCTCCTTCTTGCACTTGGCGTAGCCTCGGCTCCTTCGCTTGGATTCCTTATAGGTTTGATTTGGATTCAATCTTTTCTTCAAGTGAGTGTGCCACATGTTCTTGATCTCGTTGTCAGTTCTTCCTGGCAACTTAGCCGCGATTGCAGACCATCTGATGAAAAAAACTGTCCTTTTGAGGATTTGAAAACTAGCAAGCTTAATCTGGATGATGACCCTTGAGAAGGACGTATAGAAAAAGGCATGAAATTTATTGACTTTTTCCCCAACAGACATTCTAAGAACTTCTCAATGCATTAGTAGAGATTCCAGCTGCAACCAAATACTGTCCTCTCAAATATCAACTATTATATTCAAACCCAATACCCTTTCAGCACTTCCTCGAAAAAAAAATGCCCTTTTTAAGAATTTCTCTTTTAAAAAAACACTTTTTTATATGAAAACTCAATGAATTTACTCAAATATTTATAAAAACTCCTTTTTTAAAGCCTTAAAACCAAATTGCACTTCACATATTAAATGGCTCCTTTCATATTCAAGTTGGGCATGAAAGCTGAAATTAAGCTTGCCTATTTCCAAGCAGTGCATGCAAATGAATGATGATCTCCTCTTCCTCCTTGCTGAATTCTCCTCTCTTAACGTCCGGCCTCAGGTAGTTTGTCCACCGAAGCCTGCAGCTTTTTCCGCACCTTAAGAGACCTGAAGCAGAAGAGCAAAGCAATTAAGTACTCATGGGTTTCCCTCTGGAACAAGATCTAAAATCTCAGCAAGGAGAAACATGGCAATGACCTGCTTGCTTGGGCAGTGCTCGCCAGTTTCCATGGCCATATCTTCGTATGTAAGAGACGAGGATCAGGTCTTCTTCTGGCGTCCACGGCCCCTTCTTCAAGCCCATCTTCTCGCAGCAAGGAGCTCTTCCCATGTCTCGATTTCTGTGTGTGTGTGTTTGTGTGTGTGGTAATTCTATGCGGGCTTTCCACAGGGATGAACTCGGCTTTGCTGCTTGAAGCAGAGAATGGGAAAAGAAAGTATAGCCGAATACCTTTATGTAGAGTGCAAATTAACCAACATCAATCCAAATTACACCATTTTGTCTTAATGGAGTTAAAAAAATCGAATAAGTTACATTTGATGATTTAATCTGTTGTTTGGCGTCGGAATTCGTAGTATAGATCTTTACAAACCCGTCTATTCTCTCCTTTTTCTCATGTCATTTGTAATAGGTTTGGCTCATTCCATTGCAAAATACATGTTATGTAGAATAAAAATAAAAAATAACATTTTAAAAATATTCATTCAATTATATAAATTTCTTTTTGAGGAGGTAAGACTTGAGCATCGTTGAGACCACCAAGGTATGGCTCAAGTTTAGCAAGACAAAAATTGTCACTCCTAATAGTTTGGTGACAACATAATTGTTATTATATGATTCAACATTCAACTTAGTTAGATCTATTTAAACAATGTCTGACATATTATAGGTAACATTTTTATATAAAAACATATATAAATTTATTCGATTATCCAATTTCTCAATGTCATGATGAGATGGGTTAGTATTGTGTACAATAGTTGTGACAAAAACAATGATATAATGCATTTGTATATATTTGCGAAACCCAAGGAAAGAAATACATTTTCAAAAACTTTTAATATCAAAATTAATTATCCATAAATGAATTCGAATTACTCAATTTTTAAAATATAAAAAACATTTTTGCTAAGGTTATGAAACAAAAAAGCAAAATCTTACATAATAAACCTTAAAAATTAGACAAGTTTAGGCTTAAACTAAAACAAACTGATGTAATTTATTTGAAATGAAAAACCAAAAACATAAAATTTATGAAGGATTAAATAACTATAAATTTTCATTAAATTTGGTATACATTTTCTGAAACATACACAAAAAAATTGTGTTGCTAAAAAAAAGAAAGATTTTATACTTAAAATCTTGCTTAGTCTCCATTTAAGAAAAAAACCACTAAAAGAAGATAAAGTTCAACAATTTTTTTAAATAAGATTTTTAACAAAAAAAAAGATCTTTAACTTGGAAGGCTTAAGCTCAATGTACCTCAAAAAAAAAAAAAAAGACTAAGTACATTAGACTTAAAGAAACTTAAGTTCACCTTAAAATTTTCATCAATTCTTTCTCTTAATTACAATACTATATTAATTAAATTAAACTCAATAGATATAAAATAACATATTAATCATTTAAAATGATAACAAATTCTTAATTAAAATATCAAAAACATATTAAATCTAAATACAAAATAATAAAAAACTATAATAACATACATCAATCATATTGATTGAATAATTGTAATACTTACTATAAATAAAATATATTTAAATAACATTCACCTAAACATCATCATAAAAAAAAATAAATATTATCCAAAATATATAATAAAATTACCTTTTAAGGATTTTAAAACTTTTAAATAGAACCTAAATGGATTTTTAGCATGCTATAGACGTTTCGAAAAAAAATATCCATAAAGCAACAATGCTTACATTGACTTGCTTCACACCTAATTAATTTAATTTCAATAGAGCAGCAAATAGTTGACCACACCACACCAACCAAAACATATGTTCAGCACAAAACCAATTCGAAAAATGAATTATATAAGAACAAAAACAAACAAGGCTGTACCGTTTCAATTTAAAACGCACCAAATCACATCACGATTTCTTAAAAATATCATTTAGTAACATCAAGAACAGAAGCCCATGAAATTGCCAAACGAAACCCAAGAGAATTTTCACAAATAATGAGCTTCTCACGCACAAAAAATGACAATTAGCGTGACATCAACTGATGTGGAGGTTGTAAACAACAAGTAAAACTCTTTAAAATAAAAACACAATGGCATCAACTCTTCCAGGAGAATATAAACTAGAGATAATTCCCTACAAATGAATATACTTAAGGAGAAACCGTCGAAGTTTTAATACACTTTATCCATACCCAATTATTTCCTTAAAATATAAAGACACCATCATACAAATAGCTCATGCAGAAGTCAAAATCAATCAATAGCTTCCTTTGGAACGATGTACACCAAAATTTTTGTCAGAACAAGTCATTTGGCAAACTGGGAACAAGGGGGTTTCTGTTCGCTAAGACATGGTTCAGTTTAAGTTGGAACATAGGACTCCAACATCAACTGTGTATGTGTAGGCGACACAATCTCCACAATGAGGTATGTGAACTTCCAATTCTTGTCGGAGCTGTCTTTAAACATTTCAGCAAACACCTTTCCAGCACCGTGTGGCCCTCGGATGAAGAAGTTAACCTGTGTGCAGCAACAGAAATATGTATGATGCATCAGACAGGAATCGCTCGGATTGGTGAGCAAATGTGTCAAAAGTATTTTACCTAAGTAAAATACCATACAGGATTATTGTCTAAACTAAAGAACATGTTGAGGGTGACTATTAGAGGAATTCAAAATATATTGAGGTCTCATTTTCGTTGGATGAAATTTAAATCAATGTCATGTTGCAGTTGTTCTAATTCTTATTGTTTGATGGAAACCAATTTCTATTATATAACTAAATAAGACTAGTTTATAAAATAAAATTCGGTTTAATAAAACTCGCCTTACGATGGAGAAGAAGAGGTGTCCGAGGAATGGGACAAAAATCATGGCAAAAGAATAATTGGTTTTCACATGATTTGGGTTAAACAAATCCTTTTCAGAGTTCTTTCAAAACAATTGAATTTTTTGTGCATCACCTCAACATGTTCAATGCCGTCTTCATCTTTCCAAACCCGATTTGCTATCCTTTGACGAGCAGCACGATTTCGGCTTTCCTGTCCATAGCCGGTCACTGGGGAGCCAATCCTCACTCTGACCTGAAGTATAACACCACGGGACATTATTGCAGTTAAGAACACGATAACGAACTAACAGAGCAAAATGATTCACTTTATGCAGCGAAGTGAAAACAAGTATACAAAACTAACTTGGCTATCATTTTGAACCCTTTCAAGAGCCTTCCCGAATATCTTGTACCTGCAGAAGTGAAAGATAGAAGCAGATTAAGTAAATGGTTCAAACAACAGGTTACAAGAAAAGAAAAGGAATACCAATTTCTAAATAAAGCAACAATAAACTATCACAGCTTTGCATGCTCAACAACTGAACGAACAAAACACTACACATAAATTATTTGGCAGGTTTATTTTGCTATATAGCATATATCATTACAGTGATAAAAGCTGAGTTTAAAGCCATTCCGCACTTGTTAGGCGTTTGGAAACCAGTTCAGATAATAGCTACACTCAGCTCTTCTGCGAGGGTGTGAATTTGTGTTGGAGGGCTATGTATAAATGTACTTTCTTTCCCATTTCAGTTTTTAGACGTGAAAACCTTGCAAAGAAAATCAAGACAAAGTTCCTGATCTCTAAGACTATTATTATAAGTAACGAGTAAATCTCCTAAAGCTTTTTAATAGTTTTGTTAGGAGAGCAAACCAAGAAAATCCAAATTAGGCCAAATACACAAAGACATCCATCAACTCAAAAATCAAAACTATTAGGATAAACTTCAAATATATTGGAAAAAGGATGGAAGAAGAAAGCGCATGCTTCCACTCAATTGATATGAGTTGGACCTCATAAATGTATATTTGGTACTTAACTATTTAGGATCTATACACAAGAGCTCTAGCAAACCAATTATTTAACCTATGTCCATGGCAATTTTTGTCTAAACTGCCCTTGTCATTGTCATCGCATTAATAACTACCAGTCAAAACGGTGCATAGCAATTCCTCTTCTTTGACTAATTTTAATTTTATTCATTTCATTTTCAATGAAAATATGTATTACGGCATTGAATAATGCATAGCAATACTCCGCTTTCCTTGTCTCTTTCATTATGTGATTAGGCTAATCCTATGACCAAACGACCATGATAACAACGAAAAACCAAGTCTTCACCAAGCTGGTTCAGCTAGAAAACCAAATAAGACAAGTGCCAAAAAGAACTTACTCCTTGGGCTCAAAAATTAGCTCCTTTAAAACAGCATAAGCAGCTAAGCTTGCAACTCCAAGGCCCGCAAGTATTATAACACTGTAAGAAGCACCCTCCACAAAAGTCACTGGTTTCTCTGGAATATTGTATGTTGGAGCATCATCAAAAGGATCTTCGATCATAGAAATATCTTTCCTTGATTCCTGGGACACGAAAACAATGACAAATTGTCTGAGACATTACAAATAGTAGATTAATAGCTCTAGATGACTGTGCTCGTAAATAAACAGAAGGAAACATTGATTTTAAATTCAACCCAATCATCTATTTACTTTATCACTAAGCATCAAAGAATCATGGTGCCCTCTTCAGTGCTTTATTTAGAGTTCAGCACAATCTCTCAGATTTGAAAAATTCATCAAAGCAACTGAAAACACATAGCAGAAATATACAAGAAAAGCAAAAGGAAAAGCCAAACTTGATTTTAACGAGGAAAAGAGATTTTGGGTTTACTAAACAATAAGGCTTTCAACTATAGATATAAATAATTTACTTCAATTGGATTCTCTTCTCAAATGATATATTCTTAAAGTCGCTGATTTTTGGCATTGAACTCAGCGAAAGACAAAAAAACCATGCAGAATGCTTACCACTCAATTTGTACTATAGCTAAGAAAATCTACAAAAAAAATGGAAAATTGGGCTTGATGATTATGTCAGAACCTTTAGAAATTTACATTTATCTGGTATTTGTAGTTCTCAAATGAAATACTTGAGCCAAAACAATTTTTTCAGGTCTAATTAGTAAGCCTCGTATCCTTAATACAAGAAGACAATAACAAATTTTACTATCACAAATGGTTTACCCTTAGTTGCATGGAATTAGCACTATTTTGCAGGCTATCCACTAACACCAAGACAAAGTTATATGAAAGGTCAAATGTAATGACAATAATATAAATGAGAAATAGGAGGCAGTATATAAGATACAACATACAAGTAAGCCTGGAGGAGATTAAAACCTTTTAAAATCTTGCTTTAAAGATCTACACCCCATTTTCAAAGCCTTATGGACATACAAAAATAATCGAAGAAAAAGTTCATGCCAATAGACAAGTAAATAAGAATAAAGGTACAAAAGACATTATTTTTAGGTTATTTGGCTTTATCCCCAAACCCACATCCACCCCCAAACAATCCACTTAAGCACTGCTAAAAAAACACGCCTTCACCACCACTTACAAGCCAAAGTTTTTCACAGATTAACCATAACCCAACCAAACAATGTGTTTTCAACTCAACCACAACAAAAGCAACTGAGACAACACAAGCGATTACAAAAAATCTACCAAAATATCAATCAGTAATACTTGAAAGCTTGTAGTGCACAAGAATGTGCAATGATTTTCTTGAATTCTTCTTAATCCTCTTCACAATGAGTATTGCATATGACTTCTCTATAGCTTCTGCTCTCACTTCACTAGATTGCAAATGCTGTAAGTCACTTCCTTAATCTATTGTAATCTAAGTTCCCTTGATATTCATGTTTCTCTCTTTTCTTTATATTTGATCTTTATCTTTTTTACTTTTTTTTTTATATCGACAAATCTTTACAACCTCCAATAGAATGCTCAACGGTACTCCCAATGACTAATTTATATTTTATAACAAGATTAGACTAGCCGTTGCACATTTTTTATTCCGTTCGTATGGTTCGAAACATGCATCAAACAATCCTATATTTCTTTTCAGAATAAGGAGTATGGTGGGAAGTAATGTTACCGCACCGTTTAATATTGCGATCTATTCATACGGTCTAAAAGAGTAAATGTTTTTTGTATCAAGGTCTTAATTTTCTTAAAAACTAATAAAAACTAGTGGTTGTTATATGATCGTACCATCAACTAAAATATTAACATACTATACGAATCTACTGGTTTTCCTTAAACATTTTATAAGCAAGTATCATTAAACGATCATACTATCTGTTAAAATATTGAACTACCATACAAAAGTTTCAAGGCATCATAATTATACTAAATGATGGTCCTATGCATTTTCAACAGATCATACTGTCTAATTAACCATACCATAATATTTAATATTATTTTATAATTTTATTAAACCCTATGATTAATAATTCCCTTGATGAAACATACTATCTAATAAATATAACGGTATTATTCAAAATTCTTGGGATATCTGTTAAAACCAGATCACACAACTGTCTCTTGATATTCTTAACCATTTGATCACCAAGCATAGCTTTTGAGGACACTTTGTACAATTCGATCCTTAAATAGTATTGTCCAAATACCACAAAGCCTCAGTAAAGCACAAAATGAATAGTTTGTTTCTCCTGTTCGTCCTTTTATTACAAACCTAACCATTTCGTCTAAAACAGATTTCATATTATATAATTAGTATTATCTTTTAAATCTACTAAGATTTATACTTCAATTTGCTCTCACATTCTTCACTATTTTTACTACCTTAAATGCTCTATAGAAATATGAACCTAAGGCATTTTGAGCTAGACCACTTAATCATAATACGAATGTCTAAGGCGATGTGTAAGCTCGCAAAGATGGTAAAGTAAGATACATGATCTAGACTGAATTGCCAATTTACTCTAAGTGCCTTTGCTTCCTTCTTTCTTCAACAAGTTGTTGAATGCATAAGATTGTTCAAGCTCCAATTATGAATATAAAATTGCTCCATCTACCTGCATATTATTCACCATGCAACTCACTACATAGATAAATTAGATCACAAAAGCAACACCTAAATGATTTGTTATCATCAAAACTTTTCTAATGCCTTAGGGCTCATACGGTTCAACACCTATAACTGATCCAAATTGGAAGCAAGCATGAATCCCAACTAATAAGTTCTTGGTTTTGAGTTTATTGTTTAATTTCAAAACTTTTGATTTTTATTATTAATTGAACTCATTTGTTAGCCTAATTTGTACTTGATTTTCTATATTTTATGTCACTTTTAGACCTTAATTTTAGCTCCTATACTTATAAATTTAATTTTCAATACAATCCATTTTGTTAAAAATTTGATTCTCGCATCAATTCTCAAGTACCTACCTATTATTTGGCAAAAAGACAATTATTAGAATAAACCTAGTCATTAAGCTGGAGGTAGACGCAAATCCAAGTAGAGATCGAGCCACTAAAAATCTCTTGTGCATTTACCATATTATAATTCTCATACAAAGATTTTAAAACTAAACAAGAATTTTATAATAAAATTTGCATAAGCAATTAAGAATCTCAAAACATTCTATTGTTTCATATTGTTACTTCAAAAATTACATATTTTATAATTTATCCCTTCTATGGATATCTAACTCTCATATTCCAACAAGTAATCAAAAAATAATTGTTTCTAATGACTAACCATCCTAAAAAAGACTTTCATAATGTTTCACATAATTGTTGATATTTGTGCTATTGACAATCAAAAGAATATGATATCCACAAAAGAAAAGATTGAATTATGTGAATTGTAATGAAAGCCTTTTATGAATTTTAATTATTATTATAAACTTATTTTAAAAAATCTTGTTTACTTTTAAAAAAGTTTAAGTGAGAGAATAATAAGAAAATTGTATATAAGATTTGTAAGTAGTTTAGTTCAAACTCGAATCAACATCCACCCTGATCAAAAGACTAGAAAAAATACTGAAAATGCCTTTCACAGACGTGGTAAACAAAACCCTACACTAGACCAGAGGACTCTATAAATAATTTCCTAAAAGAGCTTTCAACATAAAGTTAGAAGAGCCTACAAAACATAAGGTTAAATGATAATACAACATCAGCCCAAAGAATCTTACAGCACCAAGCCAAAAAAATTTTACAAATCACTGCCAAAAAACTCTATAAAAATGGCTAAAAGACCAATACAAAGCTCAAAAGAGGAAACCCCAACAATAGGACAAAAGATATAATATAAATTTCAAAATACAAGACTCATATAACCAATACAATTTAATCAAGAGAAACACTATGACATGCTAAAACAATAAAGAATATACTCCAACTTAGATCAATGCAATATGATTTGATGACTAAAAATGAAGAATAAAATAAATATCAATACAGCCATGACATTCTCTCAATCCTCTCTAAGTGATAATCTTTAAGTGAAACTTTTCTTCAAAAGTATACAATTGATTACTAGCCTTTACACTTATGCTTGAACCACTATTTATATGCATTAGAACACATTTCAAAGGCTACAAACAATTCTTAATGACAATAAAATTTCCAAAAAAATGTCAAACTAATTTTTACTCATAATTTATGAACAAATCGCAATGTATAATATTTATAAATGAGCTGATCGTACAACCCTTCGAACTTGTCCTACTAGGTAAGTTTACTACTAACATAGAATTGTACTTGTACAATGAGACCATTGTATATGTACAAAGCACTTAGCCCTTGTCTATCCTTAACTTATATCTTTCAGGCTTTACAAGAATTGTACTGAACAATAACGAGAATCGTAATTGTAAAAAACCCTTAACAACTTATACCCTCTCTATTATCATAGTATCGTATAAGTATGATTCAGAAAAAAAATATTGTACGAAAATTTTACAATCCCACAACTACCTAAATCAAACTTTCATCTTTATATTAAATAAGATCATAAAAGTACGATATAGAAAATTGTATTGTACGATCAGAAAAAAAAATTCTCCTCAGACTAAGATCACCCTGTCCAAATGATCGGTCGATGATATGTGTGAACTAGTCTTATACAATATGAAACATCATATTGTATGAAGCACATCAACTTAGTCTCAGTTTACACCTTTTCAAAAAAACAAAGATCATACTCATACGATCAATAGATCGTACTATAGGAATGTTAAAAATATCAACTCATAACTAGATTACTAGATCTAACTCTCTATCTGATCTATCAAATGAACTGATCATATAAATATGATAAAAATATCATATTATACAATTAATATAGGTATGTCAAATCATATTTAATTCTTTCTAATTTCTATTTGATAAACAATCTAACCAATATTGACTTTATTCTAAGACATATTTATACATAAAAAAACTTAGAATATAAACCTTATGAAATCCTAAATAAGCGAAAAAAATAATTTTAGAAGTATTTAACACACTCGAAACCTTATCAAATCTTAATGTCTTAAATAAATTATTATAAGTCTTACATTTATGCTAAGATTAAGATAATTCAAAAATAATATTCATTTTGTTTATGTAAGCTTTGTATTTTTGTTTATGCCTATTATGATTAACATCAAAACACCACAAATAAACTCTTTTAATCAATGACCAAGCTCTACAAATAATTCACTTACTCAATCTTGAAATGCATGATCTGAAAATATAAAACCTTAATAAAATAATAAAATGATTTTATTATTATCAAACTAGCAGTACAAATACCAAGAGTTCAACAAATATAACTTTGGGAGATGATACCTCTTCTCATTATCTTTTTTATTTCAAGGAAAATTTTATTCATTTTGTAAAAATAAAATATGAATTATTATTGAGTTGATATTGAATTACGAGATATTGTAAGAAATCCATTTGTATTCCCACCTAAAAGGATAGGTAACAAGCTAATTAAGAAGTCAACAAAAGAAATGCCATTAAATGAACAAAGAATTCAACTAAATTCTCATAAATTTAATATTATTCATTATTACCTATAAACCACTAAATTTGAATGAATTATAAAATGAAACATTGCTCTTGAAGTTTGGTACAAGTTGCAAAGTTTTTATGAGTAGGGTAAAGGATTGCACTTCAAATCTACAAAACAATTTGAAAAGATGATATTAATGAGCCATAAGAACTAAGGCAAAAACATCAATAAAGACACTACTACGAATGCAAAAAGTTTGAACACTTTCACCTCAAATGCCCAAAATTAGCAAAGAGAAACAAGAAGAAGCTCAAGAAGAAAAATAAGGTCAAGATGGCCGCATGAAGTGACACAAATCCATCATTCTCCTCAAGCATTAAGAAAAATAAAAAAGAGGAAATGATGTGTCCCATGACATGTCATGATTCATCTAGAAGTGAAGATAATGAGATAAACAAACTCTTATATTGTGAATTAGAAAATAGTTTGATTGGCAAATTAATGCTTTTAAAATATATTCAGAAAAATATAAGAGCTTGAAAAAAGAGTATAGTGAAAGTTGCATCCATTAATTAAAAACTAATTCTATTATTTTAAAAATAAAAGATCAAAATATTTTTTACAAATTGAAAAAGTTTCACTCTAATTGTATTGCTTCAAATCACAAGCATAAGAATGTTGCTTATCATACTAAAAAATCCATGCATATCAATAATACTCTATATGCTTCATCTCTCATAATCATTATATGAAAAAAGGTCATATCTATAAAGATTACAAAATTAGATTAAATGTTAACTCTAGGTATCCCATATTTATTTAGATTGAAAAAAAGAATAATAATATACCTAAAAATGTTAATACACTAGATTGTATGTTGGTTACACCCAAATTTGTTTGGGTTCCTAAGCTAAAGTTTTAAATCCTTAAGCTTATATGCAGATTTCTCTTGTTTGAATTAAAAATAAGAATAAATATAAGATTTTAATTTGATTTTAAAATATAAGATCTATAACAATATTTTAGAGACACTAAGACAAAAGAAAAATATTTGAGTGTATGAGCTAAAAGTCTTCCTAAACTTATTTCCCATACAATTTATCACCTTAAGTTTCCTTAAGACATGCATTCACATGTGATTTTATATTTATAAATTTGTTTTATTAAATATTAAAAATATAGATTTCTATCTATAAAACATATCTAAAATACTTAGAATACAAAATCTCAAAAATGTATAAAATTGTTTATAATGTACAATACGTTATTCATTAATATACAATATATTTAATTTAATATAATAAGTACATATGTTGATAGTACAATGCACTAAGAAAAAAATATTTTCAAATTTTTTTGTACAATATATTATATTATATAAGCAATATGTACAGTTTAAACTGCTCTATACGATGAGGGAACTAATGAAACACTATGTTTAACTTGAAACCAAGACTTTCATACTGGATATTAATATTTAAAGTACATTATATTTAATTTATCTTAGAGTAGAAATTGTAGAATAAATCAAACCTAAGATTTACATATAATGCATTTTTATTTAACATGTGCTACGATTAATATAAATTGAGACTTAATGCACGGTATGATCATTAGAACGTACGATACGTTTAGTTTATTTTCTGTAAGTAACAACTAATTTGACTGAACTCCAAAATATTATAATATATCTATTAAAGAGCTGTTAAGAGTATTTTGATCCATTAGAGGTCTTCCTAAAAATCAATAAAAAGCCTCCAAACATAGAGATAAAACTATAATCCATTGCAAATTTTTTAAAAGCAGTAATAATTGAATATCTTCATATTCATTAAGATTTGGCTAAGTGAAGAGCAAAGCTATAACAATAGTGGAGACACTTTATCTCCTCAACCTCCATCAAACAATTTTTTTAAGCTAAGTTAAAAATCATTCTTACATTATTTGAATCATTCTTAAAACTATTTCTTTTAGTCCTCTTATAAAGTCTTTTGGTTTAATGATTATAGGATCATTTGGCTTCATATTGTGAGCTTTTTTAGCCAAGTGTGTAGAGTCTTTTACCCCAATTGTGAGGTATTTTCTTGTAATTTGATCAAAAAAAGTTATTAAAATAAACCTAGTTATTTAACTGAGGGTGAACATAAATATCTTACTTTGGATTGAACCATCTAAAAACTTCTTGTTCATTTTCTTTTGTTGTAATCCTCACAAAGATTTTAAAGTTAAGAGTTTTAAAATAAGATTTATAAGAGCAATTAAAAATCTCAAAAAACTTTCATGTTTTAAGAATTAGGAATTAGAGATAAAATTTTGATATTATAAATTTTACAATTCATCATCTCCCTTCTTGTGTTAACATCTACATCTTATATTCCAATAATATGAACACAAATGCTCAATGCAAAATGATCAAATATAAACTATTATTAGCCTACCATTTTTGGTTCACTGCAACCATCAACTAATGTTAACATAAACCACAAGAAATATTTTATTCTTCTATTAATAACTCCTGCCCTAGCCCATCCCTTAAGTGTATGCAAAGGATAGAAGCCCTCATCTTCAATACTTTGTAGTTTCCATTGCACCACATCTTCTACATCCTTATCACTACTTTGCAATCTCTTCCCATCAGTCATGAAAATGGGCTTGCTAAATACCAAGACAAACAATAAGATGCTGAGTTCTAATTCTTCATATTTACTTCAAGGAGTATAATATTTAATTAGCCACATAAAGTTCTTAACATTAGTCGATTAAAATACAACATCGATTAACTAAAGTCATTGAACCATGCAAAGATACAATATGCTCATAGCAGCAGATTCATATAATTTTTAAATGCAGCAAATGATAATAAATGAAAGGAGACCATTTTGCTATTATCCCTCATATTTTTGCCTTACAAGTACCCAAACTAATGGAGACCATCAAATATTATCGTTTTGGATGCCACCCAAGCATGTGCAAAATTTTGGCAACTATCATAATATGCCTAAGTGTACCTAGTTAACCTTTTCTTCCTTCACGTACAGGAATCCTGAGCTTGCTTGCAAGCTAAACAAGATAAAAAGAGGTGTTTGTGTCAATTAGCTACAACCATAATCAAGAAGCTGTTAAGTATTCCTTCAATTTGTAGCATCTTCGCTTTTAAAAGAAGCTAAAAGAGATGATGAAGGCAGAAGGGTCAACAAAATATGACTCTGTAAAATAGTTGTCTGTGGGGTTGTGACCACCACCAATGAAATCGTTGAGAACAATGATTGAAAACTAAGAGCTGGGGGTGAGGGAAGAAAGGTTGCGAATGAGGGAACATGTTGCAAAGTAGATAACACTATTTGTCGTACAGTGTTAACATTTATAGCTCAAAGACATAATTGCAACAAAAGATAACTGTGAGGGACTAATTCACATATTTTGAAGATATAAGAGACCTGTTCACACATATGCTCAAAACTATAAAAGCTTATCCACAATTAACCATAAAAGTTATGGATATGACAACTGTGATCAATATAACAAACTACAAGTACGAATGCAAGACTATTCTTCTTGTTTATTAGATTTGTATCATAAAGTTGTATGGGACTACACAAGAAAAAGAAAACTAAAGTGAAAATTGCAAAAAAATAAAATAAAATAATTACCAATTACAATAATTATTTCTGAAGTTCAAAATTCAAACCTCTTTTGCCTGCTGAGATGACTGGGTGGAAAAATTTGATGCAAACGGTCGAATAAAAGAAGGAAGCATGCACAGCTTGGTATATGGTATATTTAGTTGCTTTGAAGATGTTGAGTTTTCATAACGTCCAAGGCATCCTGCAATAAGATTGAATTACCTTCAACTGCACAGATCAGTTTATTTAAATAAATATTATAAATCTACAGCAATAACGATTCATTAGGATGTGACATCATACAGTCATTTCCACAAGAGAAAAAAAAAATAGGTTTCTTGAAACATTTGTTTCACATGTCGTCCAGTTAGACGATTAAAACAGAATTAGCACAGAACACAGCATGATATCTATAGTGTATCACAATTTACAACATCAATGTCATGACTTATTTAAACAACCTAAACAAACCATAACAGCAATTGGTTGGAGGAAGAACGGAAATATGGGACTTGTATCAAGGAACTTCGTGTCAGCAAGTACATGAAGATTAATGATACAAACGAGGTAAACAAATCAAAAAATTAGATTCTTGAAACATTTGTTTCAACTATAATTTAATTAGATGGCAAAGAGAATGATATCTACAAAACATTATAGTTTACAACAATGCCTACGTATTATGAGCTGCTCAAACAACGTACAACTCACAGTAATTACGTGGAGGTAAATAGAAATATGGTGCTTGCATAAAGGTACTCCATATAAGCATAGGGTTTTCTCCTTACAATGTAACCCGAATGATGCAAAATTGCCCAAGTAGTTACTACAATCAGTTTAGCAAAGAAAAAAGAGGTCCTTAGAAGAATTAACTTGGCTATCTTTATTGTTAAGCAAAAATGATGCAAAGAAAATTTTTGGTGCATAAGGAATATCCAATCAACTCAACTCGAAAACCCCTCCCCCAAACCCCAACATACCCACCGAAACACAAAGATAAAAATTCTCTTAATTCGTTGTGCCAGGGATAATAGCAAAGGGATTAACATTAATAAAATGCAGTCGTTCCACTATTCCATCCAATGTTACCATCACATATATAATTTTTGCAACACTAATAAAAGATGAACACCATTGAACTTGATATTGCTGTTAATATTGATAATACAGAAAGCTGCGGGACTCATACCCACTTAAACCTTAATCTATATGCCCACAGCATCAATAAATTCATGCAAACATAAACAACAATCTTGACCTTACACTGTGATCTATCCATTAACAACAAGGATTCCTACATCCAACACCATGGACTCTACAGAGTGCAAAGGCAAGACAAGCCTAAGAGAATAAAATTACAACAGAGGGGGCTCTTTGATTCATAGGACAAAAATATGTCATGATTACAAAATCTTTGATATTTTCATGTTAACAAAAACATCTGTTAACACATTTTACAAAAAGCCACAAACTCACTGAGTTTACTTGCATAGGTCAACACTTTTAGCTTGAATGCTCTACAGAATATTAGCACAATCTAAAAAAATTCCAAATACTATCAATTCAATTGCTTTGTTTCTACTTTCTTTTCCAGACCTTCAACAATCACCCAACCTTGTATTTTATTGCCACACAACTAGCTTTCTTTTTATATACAATGGACACCAAAAACATACCTTTCCTATACAACAAAGGTTAGTTTGCATCTGAGAGGCATGGAGGTGCAGTAATAAAAAGGTTTTCAACTCCTAAAAAACTGAAATTCACACTATACATTTGGCAAGTTTGGAATGTTTTCCTTCAACATTGCATATGGAAAAAAGGCACTCAATATTTTGGTTTGCCATGGATATGATCCATATATCTTGTATTAACCCCGGATTGCAACATCACCCTCAGCAACCTTTGGGATGCATATTTATCTAAAGGAAGAATGAAAATGGGATATATTGTTTTCTTACAAAGAGTCACTGGTGAGAAAAGAACACCACATGTCTCTAAATCCTACCTGATTGCAACAAGCTCTTGGAAATCTCCTCTACGAATCGATCCATCTTTCAATCAGTCATTTCCTTCAGCTCCCATGGGAAAGGAAAACCAGATTGCATCCACAGTGATTTGGATGTTGTCTTGGACCTCTCTCAATTTGCTTGACTATTGTAGATGGCTATTTTTTCAACATTGGTCAATCACAACCACACCTTACGCTTGGTAGTCAAAACCTCTATCTTGGATAAAACAAATTAATCTAGAGTTTTCTTCGAGGAAATTCTCTCTGGATTGAAATGGCAAAATCTAACCCTAACCTTAATAGAAGTAGGAAACGGACCAACCAAGTGCTTGCACATCTCCCAGGGTTTCTCACCACTCAAAAACTTTTCTCAAGGAAAATTTTACCAAAAATAATTTTGTTCTTTCAAATAATCTAGATAGTCTTACATAGCTCCTTTAGGTTCCTTTTTATAACCCAAACAAAGGAGGTTACATACAAAGATTTACAGAGATACAAAAGAAACATCAAGAAACTCTTGATTATCATAATACAATATTTCAAGACTAAATGGTGAGAAGTAGAAGAACAATCATGAACACCACCCAATCTCAAACCATCCTTAAAACAAGATGGATTAAAATTAAATATATCCCAAATAAACCCCTTTCCACAAAGGACCTAAAACCAAACATACAAAAACCAATTACAATCTTGAATTCAAGTTGAATCCTCTTTATTTGCACAAATCATATAGTCTGTCCAATTGAAGGACTAATTTGCCAATAATAAGAAAATGTTCTTATAACCATCGTCCCATCCAAGTAATGGACAATCTGACAGCTACAATCAAAGAATATGATCCTTGTCACCAGAAGGATTGATCTTCTGAATTTATGCATTATTTGCTAAGTGTTCAATTAAGCTTAAATCTACAATTTCATCAAGATCTCCCTTTTCTCCACCAAAGATCTTCCACCATGACGTAATTTCTGGATCAAATGCCCATTTCAGAAGAATCTTGATCTTAAAAATTAACTCTCCTAATGATAGGACACATTGCAAATGTCAATCTATAGCTTCACCGATCAAACTGATCTCCTAATCACAACATTACCTCTTAGACAACCATTCAAGACACCTTGAATCCCAACCCACCATCAAATAAGTCGTGTTGCATGCCTTCCCAAACCGTGTTGGTATACTATTGTGGAATTGCACCATTTGCTTTTGCATGTGATCATTGTTAATTTATTATAGATAAGATCAATGCTCTATTACCAACCAATCTTTTACAACCTTATATGTCAACACCAACCAAGATAATCTCGAGTCAAGATGGAATGGTTGCTTTATTATCACAAGCTACTAGTGGGATAAAAATGCTACCTCCAAATCCTAACTGTTCATAACATACCCATGGAGGCCTCCTCTGCAAGTTAATTCGTCATTCATCAAATAACATCTTTAAATTCTTATGGGAAGAAAACTCCAATATTTGCTCTTCTCCAACTACACTCTAGGAACTCACTCAAATAGCTTGGTTGATATAGAAAACTTCAACACTGATCGACCATGACCACACAAGTGCTTCATTGTCAATCCTCTAATTGTATCCTCTGCAAGTTAATTTGTCTTTCAACTAGTAACATCTTTCAATTCCTATAGGAAGAAGACTCCGTATTTGCTCTTCTCTGAATACACCCTTCGAACTCACTCAAATGGCTTAGCTGATGTAGATAACAGCTCCTTCAACATCAATCGACGATGCCACCACCATGTGCTCAATCATCAATCCTCCAACTTGGAGAAGACAAATAGACCTCAACTTTTCATTGACGAAACCCTTTCAAAATGGGAGTGGCTGAACCTAGCATTAATCCTCTAAACCCTAATAAAGAAAAATAGAACCCAAAAACTTTTTTAAATGTAGATAAACCCAACTAAAATAAATCCTTAACACACCCCTTTTCACAAAGGAAATTAAAAATTAAACTTACACACGTAAACTATAAAATGAAATCCAAACTAAACCAACTTGATTCTCCCGATCAAATAATTTGTTAAACAAATCAGACGAGCTAATTAACCTTAGATCCAATTGTCATCGCTAATCTAAACATTGAATAAACTGATGGCTATAATCACAAGGTTCAATCACAATAATGGAATGGTCCAATCTAATCATCCAAATTCTAGTGTCATTTCCTTAGGTGTTATAGATATTAATCTCATAGCCTTATATAAGAGTTTGATAATACAAAAATTCTATTACTAAGCTTACTAATGTATCGTTTGAGTTGTTATCTCAAGATAATTATAAATTGATGATCATTCAAGATATGATAGAATTGTGTATTACCATAGGAATTCATCAAGAATGTGTTTCACCAATGTTTCAATCCACAGAAAAGTTGCTCTTGATGACATAACGACCATCATAAGTATTCTTTATATTTTGATACGTTTAAAATGTTAAAAAGTATGTAATATTTATTTGACACTTAGGATCTCATTTATGTTCATATCAACTTCATGTTTGATCACAACCTATTTTTTATATCTATTTATATTTCCACAACATGTTTGTGATATCATTTTATGTCTTGCAAATAAGTCAATTAAAACTTAATCCTATAAGTGAATATAAGGAAAAACCTAAATCTTCAAATAAGTTAAAATCACATTAATTGTATAGTACAATATATATATCATACAAAACAATCAACAATAAACCATGTGTGAAAGAAAGAGGACAATCTAATTGTGCGTGTTGGTAGGAGATCTATTACATCGCACAGCACAATCTGTTGTATATCAACACAATCCTAAGTGGAAAATAAAAAAATTAAGTCATGTGTTAAATATAATCATATATTACGATGGTTATTTTCATATAGTACAATCTCAGTATTGGGCTTCAAAGAAGAGAACTCGAAAATTTCGAACAATACGATATTAATCTATTGTATAGTACGATCATTTCTTGCATATGAATTTTGCCATTGTCATATCTAACAAAAAGAATTCTATATAGTATGATACTTATTTAACATGCAATACAATCAATTTTTAGAATGTGTAATATTAGAGTCAAAGGAAGTCATAAGAGTCTAATTTACTATTTCAGTAATTTGAAGTTATCAAATAGTCCAATCCAATCTATCGTATAGTACGAATGAGAGTAAAAACTTCTTGTGACTAATTTAACCTTTTTGGGAAAGAAATTATAGCCAGTGTTTAGCTATTAGTAATGCCATATTAAAAAGGTATTTATCTATAAATAAAGGATTAAACATGAAGAGAAGCTAATGTAAAAATAATAAAAAAAGAATCAATTTCATCAACTTTGTTATACTAAGGGAGTTTGACTCATTTCAGATTTTTTTTCTCTTATTAAAGTTGTGCTCTCAAACTTTTCATCATTCCTTCAACTTCCAATTGATAATTTCATAACATGTCATTATATAATATGCCATTAGTTATTTGCACTGATTATAGAACTTTATTATACAAGATATATTATCAAAAAACTATATTTTATATGTTATTATTTCTTGTATTAGTGGCTATTGTAAGCCATGTTTTATATAGCTCTTTTGTTCTACTTTTGATCCTTGTGGATCTTATACTTAAGAGTACTTCACCTACCCATATTTAGACAAAAATGAAGTTTATTTTAGTAAGCATGGTTTCTCGTAGCCAAGAGTGAATGTACGGAACTACCAAAAAACCATTTGTGTTATTTTATCATTGCAATCCCACACAATGTTTTTCAAAAATAACCAAAGAGTTTTTTCTAAGAAAATATTAAGTTTAGCTAACATCGACAAAAAGATTAATAAACGGAGACAAAGTTTACTTGTTCATTTTTTATAAAGTACAGTTCATCTTTCTCTTGTAGGAAGACTGCACTTACAACTAGAATTAGAGCCAATTATGTCCACAAGAAGAAATTATCTAAATAAGATCCATAAATGACTCACAATATCATTGAAGCCTCAACCACTTTGGGTAAAGATACTTCCTCTCATTGTCCTCTGTTTGCTAGAGGTTTTATTTATAATAGAAAAGTAAAATGAGAGATTACTAGCTTTCAATTGATTTAGATTCATGAGATGTAATCTAACATCATTTTAGCTTTCCAACTAAAGTTGTTGATAAAGTTGTACAAAAAAACTTGAGTTGAATATTAAGCAAAGGCATACAGTTTAGTTAAATAATTGTGTTGTAAACATTATGCATTATAGCTTAAATATCATTAAATAGAATAAGATCATAAATTTAGAAACTACACATAAGATATAGAACAAACTTGAGATAACCTATGAGAGAACCTCACTTGGGAAAGAAAATAAGATCAACATGCTTACCCATAATTATGAACTCTTTACAATTCAAGTGGAACAATTATATCCACATTTACATGATTTACCAACATTATTAATAATCTTCTAATCTTGACAAAGTGTTTTCTAATGATAGGTAAGTATGAAAAATTTTTATAGTGCTTCTCAAGAAGTATGATTTAGTAGTCACTAACATTAAGGCTATGAAAAATCTCTCCACATTCTCCTTGGATAATCTTATGAGAGAACTAAAGACAAATAAGATGGAAATGACAAGGAGAAAAGAAGAAGAAAATGTTATAAAAAAGTGCAAAACCAAAAAAAGAAGCCATAATATTGAAAATTAAGAAAACTTCAAAAACTAACATCTCAAAAAGAAAATGAGATAACCATAATTACTAAAAGACTAACACAATTATTAAAGCATCATGGTGTAGGAAATTCAAGTACAAAACAATGAAGATCTATGAGCAAGAAAAAAGCAAAAAAGGTAATTGTCTTTCATGAGTGTAAACAACCAAGACACGTCCATCATGAATGTCTAAAGGTGCTAGAAAGGTTGGAACGATATAGGAACAACAACAAGAAAAAGGCTATAAAGGTGGCTTGGGGTTATTCAGAGGAATCATCTTCTAGTGAACAAGAGAAGAATGAATAGGTGATTTGTCTTATGACTCACAGAGATGATGTTGAAAATTCCTCCTCCAACAAAGGGCATGTATTTCAACCTTGGAAGAATTAGAAAAACTATCATTAGTTGTACATCAAAAATATGAAAGTTTGTTAAGTATAAGAAATTAAAAAAATAGCATGCTAATTACTTTAGTTAATGTAAACATCTAAATGAAACTAGTAAAAGATATCTAGTTGAATTAAAAAAATATAGAGATGAACTTGCTACTTTTATTTCTCAACATACTTTAGTTAATAAAATTTAATGACTACAAGAAGTTGTATTCACATTATTCTATTTATCATTATCATATAGAATCAAAAAGTACATTTACTTATGTTCATGCTTTGTCTCATAAAAGTAAATTCTATTATAAATTCTATTAAAACTATTGCATGAGACACGAGCAAGCAACTCAAATTTTGTAGAATTAGAATAAATGTGCATTCTAGATTTCCTAAGTAAATGTGGATAGAAAAGAACACATTGTCTCTTTAATAGGACTAAGTGTATGTGATACTTAGACAAGTGTTCAAAACACATGACTAGCACTTAAAATTTACTCATCCAACAAAAGACAAGTGATGATGGAGAAGAAACAATATGACAACTCTAAAAAGAAGGTCCTCAGCATTGAAACCATTAATACTTTCTCAACATTTATTGCATAAGCCTTACTAATTGAAGGTTAAAAATATAATTTAAGTATTAGTCAATTGTATGATTCAAGATTTGAAGTTATATTTGATACTAAATTTTGTATAATTAGTAAAAATAGACCTCTAATCATTACCTCTAAGAGAAATCACACATATATGCTAGATTTAAGAAATGTAGCAGATAATGAATTAAATGCCTTATCACTTAAGCTAATGATATCAATCTTTGGCATAAAAAACTTTGCCATGCTTGTAGTTCTACATTGAAAAAATTAGTTAAGTATAACCTTAAAAACTGAGAAAAATATTTCAAATAAAAAACCTTTAGAGATACTTCAACTTGATCTATTTGAATGAAGTCAACCACTTAGTTTAAAAAAGAAGAAATATGGATTTGTGATAGTAAATGAATATTCTAGATATACTTGTGCTATATTTTTTAATAAAAAAGTAAAGATTTTGAGAGTTTTGTTACCTTGATTACTAGAATACAAAAAAATGAACATAGAGAAACAATAGTTTCAATAAAGAGTGATCATGAAAAAGAACTTAAAAATAAATCTTTCATTGAATATTAGAACAAATATGAGATCTCACATACATTATCATCACCTAAAACTCTATAACAAAATGAAATAAGGAAAAGAAAGAATAATATATTAACACATATAGCTATATGCATGTTAAATGAGTATGAGGTGTCTGAACATTTTGGTGCCAAAATGATTAATAAGACATGTTACGTCATAAATCATATTTTTGCTAACCAATATTAAAATTAACACCATATGAATTGTTATACATTAAGAAGCCAAAGATAGCTCATATGTTTTTAGCTCTAAATGCTATTCTTAATAATGGTAAAAGTTAAACAAGTCTGGCCCAAAGATTGATGAAAGAATATGTTTAGAATACTCACTCAATGGTAAAGCTTATAGAGTATTCAATAAGAACACTCAATTGATAAAAAAAAATAATTTATATAACATTTGATGAATCACTTCCAATTAAGCATAATGTTGAAATTGTAAAAAAAAGATCTTCAAGAATTTAAGAAGTTGGATATTGAAGACAATAATACACCTAAGATAAAGAGGTTGTTAAGGACTCCAGATAATCAAGTTCTTAGATGATAAAAACTTAAGAACCATCCTAAAAATCAAATTTTAAGAGAAATTGAAAAAGGAGTTAAAACTAAAACTAATCTTAACTATTCAACCTTTGCATCATGTTATGAACATAAATCAAATGAGGAAGTTTTACATGATAAATTTTAGTTGATAGCAATGAATGATGGTAGCAATGAATGAGACGCTTAACCAATTTGAACGAAATAAAGTATGAGAATTAACCCCAATGCCCCTTAATCTCAATCATTGGAAAAAATGGATATTCAATAATTAGTTAGATGAGAATGGCATAATAATTAAAAATAAAACTATGTTAGTTGCTAAATACATGGTCAAATAAAACGTATAGATATGGAAGAGATATTAAAACCAATTGATTGATTAGAAACTATTAGGAATTCATTATCTTATGCATGTCATAAACAATTTAAGTTATATTAAATAGATGTCACAAAGGGCTTTTCTAAATGGTACATCAATGAAAAAGTATATTAACACAACCTTCAGGTCTTCAATTACATGATAAGATAAATAATGTATATAGAATAAAGAAAATATTTTATAGTTTGAAACAACTTCTTAGAACATAATATAAGAGACTATGTAGCTTTCTAGTTTCAAATGATTTTATTAGAGGAGAAATAGATATTACTCTCTTTGTTAAAAATACAAATAACCATCAATTAATATGTCAAATATATGTGAATGACATAGTTTGCAACTCAACCAATAATAAACTTTGTGAGGAATTTGCAAATCTCATATGAAGGAGTTTGAAAAAAATTTAATAGAACAATTAACCTTCTTTCTAAGCTTATAAGTCAAGCAATTAGAGAATAGTATTTTCATATCCCAAACTAGATATGCTTTAGAATTACTAAACAAATTTAAGTTAAAAAGTTTAAAAACAAAAATAACCACCCATGACTTCAACATCATCTCTAGATTAGAATAAAAATGAACATAAACGTGAAGTTGTATAAAAGAATAATAAAACATTTGTTGCATCTATAGCAAATAGTCTGGACATAATGTAGAATTTGTATATGTGTGCATATACTAGGTTCCAATCTAATCTCAAAAAATCCCACTTACAAGCAGTAAAACATCTATTTAGATATCTTATTACGACACTTAAGTTTTTTGGCAACCCAAAAGTTAGATAGGATTTGACAATAATACATTTTCGAATGCTAATTTTGTTGGGAGTAAAACTAATAGAAATAGTACATCAAATACTTATCAATTCTATAGTCATTCAATCATATCTTGAGCCAATAGAAAACAAAATTGTATGGCTTTATCAACTACCAAATCTAAATGTATAACTACAAATAATTGTATAGCAAATATATTATAAATAAGACAACAATTAAAAGACAAAACTACAATCTATTGTGACAATGCTAGCATTATTTATCTTATTAAGAATCAAATTCAATACTCTCAAACTAAGCACATATATTAAATAAAACTCCAATATATTATGACAATGCTAATATTATTCACCTTACTAAGAATCCAATTCAATACTCCTAAACTATGCACATCGATATAAGACATCACTTTATTTGAGAATAACTAAACTTTAAGAATATTTCTTTAAATTTTCTCTTTAAGTACATAATTAATAGATATTTTCACTTAACCTTTATCATCTAATACATTTGAGAGGATTAGAAGATTATGGGAGTTATTAACCCCTTTGAATGACTTGCATTTTGAATGATAACAAAAAGAAAAAAAATATTAATATATTTCATGATTTGTTGTATTAGAAGAGAAGATTATATTAAGGGAGCAAGACCATATAAACCATGAATTAAGAAAAAGCTAAAATTTAAGGAGAGATTACTAACTTGTATGTATTTTCATGACTATTTCACTTTTTGTATTTTTAATATATATTTGTGATAATGATTTATATGAGAGTTTGATGATACCAAAATCATATTATCAAGTTTACTAATATATTGTTGAATTGTGTCAAGATAAATACAAATTGATAATGATTCAAGATATAATGGCATTGTATATCACCATAAGGTTTCATCAAGAATGTGATTTATATAATGTTTTAACCCATAGACAAACTTACTCTTGGTGTTATGACAACCATCATGAGTATTCTTTACATTTTGATATATTTAGAACGCTAAAACCTATGTAATATTTACTAGTGATATTTAAGATCTCATTTATATTCAAATCAACTTCATATTCTACTGCGACCTATCTTTCATATCCATTTGCATTCCCACAACTAGTTTGCAATGTCATTCTAAGTCTTACAAATAAATCAATTAAAACTTTCACATAAGTGAATATAAGGTAAAACCAAAATTTTCAAGTAAATTAAAGTCACATTAATAGTACAATATTATATACTTATTGTATAATATGATCAATAATAAATCATGTGCACAAAAGAAAATAAGATAATTTGATTGAATATGTTAGTACGAGAGTCATTGCTTCGTATACTATGATTTTTATTGTATATTACAAAATGTTACATAATTCCAAGTGAAAAATAAAAAACAATTATCTAAGTCATTGGTTAAATATAGTTGTACACTACGATACTTATTTTCATACAATACAATATCAATATCAAGCTTGAAAAAAAAGAACCTGAGAATTTTGTATAATACGATATTAATCCATCATACAATATGTTTCATATCTTGCATATGATTTCACCATTGTCACACCTAAAACAAAGAATTTTGTATAATATATAATATTTGTCTATTGTACAATGCGACCAACTTTTGGATTGTATAATGCTAGAGTCAATCATACAAGTTTAATTTATTGTCGAGTAGTTCATTTAAAGTCATCGTATATTACGATATAACATATCGTATAGATTGAACAGAAGCCAAAACTTGTAATGGCTAATTTAACATTTTCAAGAAATGAATCCTAATCATTGTTTAGCCATTAATAATATTATATTCGACATTTTAAGAGTCCTTTACCTATAAATAGAGGATTAAATAATGAGAAGAGAAGCTAATGCAAAAATAATCAAGAAAAAAAAATCAATTTTCATCATCTTTGTTGTGTCGATGAAACTTCACAATAAAAATTTTTTCATCTCTTCCTAAAATTGTTGCGCTCCCAAACTTTCCATCCTTCACCTCTCAATTGGTAATATCATCACATATCATTATTTAGCATGCAACTAGTTATTTGCACTAGTTATGGCCTTTGCTTTACAAGATATATTGTGAAAAAGCTATATTTATCTTGCCTTTATTACATGTATTTGTTGCTGTTTTATGATAATTGTAAGCCATATTTTATATAGTTCTTTTGAGTTGCTTTTGACCCTTATGGATCTTGTAAGGGTATTTCACGTATCCGTCTTAAGACAAGGTTGTTTGTTGTAGTAAGTCTAGTCACTCGTGGCCAAGGGTGGATATAAGGTATGTTTGCCAAACTATTTAAAGATCATTTATGTTCCTTTATTATTGTATTGTCACACAATCTCATTCAAAAGTAACAAAGAAGCTTTCTAAAAAAATATTTAGTTTAGTTAACATTAATAACAAGATTACAAAATTGTAACAAAATTTACTTATTTTTTATAAGGTACAATTTAACCCTCCTCTTTTAAGAAGACTGTACTTTAAATCACATGCTTTATTCTCCTTGGCTACAACTGAATCCCATTGTTATCAAGCTTTCATTTCCATCTTCAACTAAATCTTCTCTTTGGTCTTACTTCTTCTAGACTTGATCTATGAATCATATAAATGTAACAAAAACATATTATATTACTCATGCACTTTCTTTATCCCTTATATTGTACAAGTAAACTCTTTAATCTTATATAACACAAAAGAACACATGATAAAAATACCATTATCGGTTCAAATAAAAAGTAGCAAACAAAAATATCAAATAAATGAACCAAGTATCGTAAGGAAGCATTAAGCTTTTGGTGCTTGAAACATATTTGGTAAATCTTATAAAACCATGTTATAAAATGTCTACATGTACAATTATATTTTAAATTAACTTATCAATTATACTTCTAACATCGATATAATGTACACATTGTACTTGTTAAGTACAAAAATAAATCCATTGCAATTTCAAACAACAAACTATCTTCCTTATATTCATATTAATCAAAATACTATTTGATTAAGTGAGCTAATGCAACATTAACTTAAGATAATCTATTGGAATTCTTCCAATGCATTAGCATAGAGACATATATTAGAGCTAATAAAAGAATAACAACACAATAAACAGACAAAAGATAAGTTATCCTATCATGCCATCACCAAGTATCTGGAGGTTTAAGGTGCCCACTGGCTAAATCAACCTTAATTCATTTCTACCAAGATGGATCAATCATCATAGGATCAACCCTAAAACAGTTCACAAGATCCAAATTATGCAGAAACAATATGAAGGCAAGCATGATCCGTGTATGGTCAAAACACAACAAATGCCAAAAGAAATACAACCTTAATAACCTCTCCCCATACATATTAGATGACATTAGCATCACGAATGGGCAAAAAAAAGTCACCAAATTGAAAAAAACAAAGTGAAGAAGACCACTAAGTATGGTTAACTTCAATTTAATTTTGTTTAGATTGATTGCTAATGATACTTGAGAAGATTTGCTTAGTTTGGTTAAGATTGAGCTACTTGAAAACTGCAAAAAAATTAAACAAGATCAAATTAAACCATGCATTAAATACTTGAGCCATTTTATCAAAATGGTTAACAAATTTAAAATGCTTTTATAAACTTCCTTAATTAAAATGCTTGGATTGAGACTAGCGATCCAAGAATGCTCAATCTATTTTGGATAAATAACAATCATGCCTCACACAACCATCAAAGTAGGAACTACATGCAAGATGGCAACTATCCCATATATTACTCCAAAGGCCAAGTTATACCTTCAACCATATAAAAAAGAACTAATTAATAAATTGTCTTCATTTCCAACAATCCACTTACCTAAATTCAAGCAATGATCTAGCGAAGTGCAGTAAAGATGGAAACAAAATGTTCGGTAGCCCATTTGATTTAAATAAGTCCTGACAAAGACAAAATTAGTTGATATGAACCATCTAATCCACAAATCAAAACCACAGATCAGAATCATGACGGCTTTGATCACAACATAGAATGAAAGAGAAGCTCAGTTTTGTGGAGATGAGCAACATATGCCAGTGGATATTAGATCAGAACCCAAAAGGTGGAGATATTAAGGTGCCAAAAAGTAGACCACTGGACAAATCAAGACACCTTCAAATTACAAACAGATAGCCTGCTTGCACTGCTCATTTGGACTAATGGGCTTCTAAAAGTACATACTTCATAAATAATTTACTCCTTCCAACTTAAGAAATTATTTAACTAAAAGATTAAGATAACTTTTTTCAAAAAGAAAACATAAAGATGCTAATGCTTGAAATTTATATCTCACAGAGTCGATCAGCTAATAGATAACATATTGCAACTGAAATAAAGATCATTTCAGGTTGCTCTTCTTCCAATCTCAATTCCTTGATCATCAAAGGAATCATATGCAATCCAACACCTAAGACTCACTAACACCACTACATATCTCAAGGTGCCTATGTTGAATACTTATGAAGATACGACGCTTAGGTTAGAAAAAAATGTTGGGCACACATTTCATGGTTTAAAACACATGCTTTTATAATTGGAATTTCAACTTACATTAGAAGCCAATAACCTAAGAACACGCACTAGAAGTTGCACCAAATAAATATGAACCAAAACTGATTTTTTAATGCCTAAAATCCAAGAATTTTTTGTCACCCCAATGGTGGGTAATATATGTTTCTATAAAATTACCTACACAATTCTCTAATCTTAGTATTTTAATGCAACAGCCCATGGCCAACATGAATTGCAAGATCAAGCTTTCAAACAAGGAAATCATTCATGTGTTTTGCTAAAATCTTAGACAAATATAAATATGTTACAAGCCGGGCAAGCTTGAAAGGATAACTACCTAATACTCAAGCTTAATAAGGATTCTACCATTGAATTTGGATCCTCATCAAGAGGAACTGAAGAATCCAAATGGGTGTTCTACTCTTGGGAAGAATTCAAGCACATCAAGAGACAAAATTTGAGGATAAGAAGGCAAGGTATTCCTTTTGAAATCATAGCTTCTTCTCCCCAAGCTTTCACTTTTAATAAGCCTTAACCAACCTTCATATGAGAAGAAAGCAAAAAATAATCCTTGGAAGTTTATACGACCCAATCCGTAAAGAATCATGGTTTTCTAGAACCTTTCTCATAGCCAATAATCACTAGAGATTAAGAGTTTCTTTGAAATAAGTACCCCAAGTAGATAAACCTCATTCTAGGTAGCATTTCTTCTAGAGTCCCAATAGTATGAAAATGTCTTGGTTCTATCATTCAAGCATGTTCCCAATGCAACAATCTCTTGGTTCCATCACCCAAGCAAGTTCCTAATGCAGTAAAAGTCATGCTGAAATGCACATAAACAATAGGCAAACCGCAAATGAATAAGAAAAGAACTATAATTTACTTTCAACTTTCGTTCAAATCAAACAAATCACGGTGAGTTCAAAAAACACTGTTAGACAAAGAAGATTGGATAGAACAAATCAAAATAAATGTAATAAGATCAACTTTTGATAGCTATTAGATATCATGGAACATTTATTACTCTATTGAATTACTAATGCTTCTTGCATTGTAAATCTACTTACCTTTATTTCCAATATTTAATTAAATCATGAATATGAACTGTCAAATAAGCATGCAACTAAGAGACATACACATAACTTATTCCCTTGCACCCTTTTCTACAGTTTGATAGCTTCATAATTATAAGCAACAATGATATGATTGTTAAGAGTTCTCTAAAAATAAAATTATTTTGTCCATATTGATTGGCGATTATGATAAAACATCGATAAAAACAAACATAACATGTTTCACATGAGATCACAAATGGTCACACTGAAGTGCATAATACAAGTAGAGCATGGGAATCATAAAGAAAACTCACCTTCAGCCACCATAAAATCCTACAGCCAAAGGAAACAAGAGTCAGAAATTTCTATAAAAGAGTCATTATTGGTGCACAACACTTGCTTTATGATCCAACCTTTAAAGTCCTACATGTGCTAGAACCGTAAAAGCCACCCTTGCAGGGATTCACAGCGATCTGCAATCATCAAATTGCCGAATAGGCAAGAAGACTAATTAAGAAAAATTAAAACTAAGAGAAATTAATGAAGCATTTAACAATCATAAAAATGAATCGGAATGCCGATAAATTGTAGAACATGTGACATTAACCTTGTCTTCCAAGATTCAAAGCCAGGCTTAACCCCCAACTTTCCTTTTAAAAAAAAAAAACAATGCACTGGGAAGCAAGTACCGTTTTTAGAGGGTCGAACCTCGCAGTGCTCTGTGTGGGGAAGCCAGAAGAACTAAATCCCCAACATAATGCATTTGCAGCCGAAAAATATGCTCTATACAAAGACATATAATCCGATTCCCACGTCTTAATTCTGAGTCGTCGCATCGCTGCAGAATACCGCTAGGGAACTCGAACTAAGGCTATCCTTATGAAAAACTAGTGGAAACGGAACGAGAAGTGGTCCTGAAGTCAAAGAGCAGCTCAATTTGGAGAAGATCTCCTAGAGAAATCGTCGACGAGGCGGGATGAGGTGCTTCAAATCAAAGAAAGAGGGTTTTGTTGATGGTTTTGCCCTCTTCGAGAGATTGAAGAGGCGGACGACGGGGAACAAAGCTCCCCGGCCCATCCCCGCCTCATCTAGTATGTTGCTGGTTTGGGCTGTTAAATTCTTTAATAGGCCCTTTATCAATCGTGTCTTTTGTTAGGCCTAAATTAATGTCAAGCCCAAGTTCAAACTGGTGATTATTTTGATTCATTTTGTTTATAAAAAATTATTTAAATTTTATTACCGCTTTAATTGCCATTACATCAAGTGATTAAACAAATATTTATCTTTAATAGATCACGCTTTTTTTATTCGTTCACGGAGGCCCAGTTTATTAATTAAAAAAAACATTTATGATCAACATCAAAAAGTGCTTAAAAAAAAGTGAGAAAGGTATTATTTAAAAATATCATCACATTAACATTTAAAATATTATATAATAATATCATTGAATTTTTCTTATTTTAGATAATTTTTTTAGAAATACTTTTGCTATTTGTTTAAAAACCCAAAATACAAAAATACTTGATAATGAAATTAATTACAAGGTTTGTCAATATTATTTAGTGAGGGCTAAAATATTTGTCACTTGCTGGCTAACACATTACTTGGTTTAATGTCTTTGTGCCTCTAACTCAAGGTTATGAATTAAAATTTTTAATTGCATTTAATTTAGTTTTAGATATTTTTAAATTAATTTATTTTATAGAAAAAAAAGAATTAGAAATATAAAATTAAAATCTAACTTTTTTTTAAGACTAGAAATATTTATTGAAATTTGCATTTACTACTGTTCATCTTGATAAGAGTTAAATTAATAAAATAGTAAAATTCTTGAGAATTGAACGTGACCTCTATCTTATAAAGATGAAAAATTTTATCATATCAATTATACATTTTTTTACTCAAATCTTATTAAAAATTAAGTTTAAAAAATAAATTTAAAAATAGATTGAAGAAGTAAAATATAAAAAATTAAGTAATTGGGAATTAAACTAATCTCTTTCATCACTTATTCTTAAGCATTCTATTAAATTATGGTTAATTCTCATTTTCTTTATAAAATTAATAATAAATTAAAACTATTAGCAAGTTTTGAAGTTAATCACATTTCTGTATGGTTCTGATGCTCAAACACTTCGCTGTTAGTGACATTAACATCATGTGAAGATATGGATGCGATGTATAACTAAAAAAAATTAAATAAGAAATTAAAACATAGCCAGGCCATTGGTTTTGGCCTTGTTTTCCAAAACGGGTCAACCGGACTTGGCTTCAGCTAAAACCAATTAAATTAAATTTTGGGCCAGTTCCGGATTGGTTTAACGAAAACCACGGTAAACTCTTGTTTTTAGACCGACACTTGAAAGCTTACTCTAGCTATACTACAAATTGATTAATTAAACTTATTTATTTAAGATCTTTGCTAATAAAGAATAATCTCTTAAACAAAAACCAAATATGTTTGATTAGCATTCTATTTTATTTGCTTTCATTTTTTCTTATAATCATTCTATTTTTAAAAATTTAAGATTTAGCCAAATAGAAATAATATAAAATTTTTATACAAATAAGTTTACTTCAACAGGAAATCGGAGTAAAGTTGAAGATTATTTTGATTGAAAAATACTCATACTGTTCTCTTCTCTACCTTGAGGCCCTTTCTCTCTCTTAAGATCAGTTAATCTCAAGGACATACACATCCATAAATATGTCAATAAAATAATTGATTATAATAGCACAGAACAAATAATGAAACATCATACTAAGAATTAATAAATATGTAGGTTACCAAGAATGTTTTGAATTCATCAAACCATGCAAAGTAAACTTTTTGCAAATAATGATGGTGACCAAAGTTGGAAGATAAAGGGAAAATCATTGTAGTTAGCCAATCGTAATGAGCCTAGCAACAGTGAGATTAATCCAGACCAAGAAACAAACCAATTCGGTATCACCATTAACAAGAATCTCTTCATTGTTGACATCTTTGGAGTGAATGAACAAACTCTAAAAGTCTAATGTAATGTGATGAGAATCATTATAATTTATGATCCAATTGCCACTATGTGAAGGTGGAGCATGAATAGTTAGATGCACATGATTAACAAAGCAAGACTTACAAGCCTTTGATATATATGTATATTTGTTACAAAATTAGCATTGCACTAGTTGAAACCCATGAACACAAAATATAGTATTTTATTTTGATAATAATAAGTCTCATAAATATTTATTGAAATGATCTAATATATTTACTTAGCATGTTTTATAGTTAATATATAAGACAAATAAGCTTGGAATCATGGTCCATCTCGAATTCACTCACAAACTCAAAATCTCTACATCAGTCAAGGGCCTTACGAACATTAAGTTTGGTAAGGAATAAGAATTTAATAAAATTAGATGCGATTTCATTTTAGAAATGCTCAAATGGTTGGGCTTTCTTAACCTTTGGTATAGTTGGGCTCAGGCATATATCTTTAGCTCACATTATGGTATTTTGTGGAATAGAAAAAGGCTCCCATAGATCACAACTACTCATGGTCATAAACATGGCTACCATACTTTCCCTTACCTCTTTGTCATTGTCATAAAGTTGTTATATGTGTTTATCCACAGGGACTAGGGAGTAAGAAGATATATGGGTGTTTAGGTTTACTTTTTTATACCACTTGTTTCTCACTTATTATATGTTGATGATATGATACTTTACACCTTAGTCACATGTAGTGTGGTGACTACCATTAGAAAAATTATAAATAAGTATGCTATTATCTCTAACATTTTTGTTAACTATGCGAAATTTTGCATTATATACAACAAAGCGATGTCTAAAAGAAGGAAAATGATTGTAATAAAACTAAAAATTAAGCAATGCCCATTGATGATGTGCTTTGAGATTCTATTATTAACCCATGATCCTAAGTATAATGACTTCAAACACATCCTAAATAAAGGTTATAGACTGAGTTTCAATATGGGATGTTCGATCCTTATCACTTGCTAGGAGGGGTGTTATGATCAACATGATTTTGGAACCATCCTCATATTCACCCCGAGCCATACTATGCTCATAGTTGAGGTAATTATTGAACTAGAACATATTATCTACACTTCCTTTTAGGGTGGTTTTGTTGTGGGCAAGAACTTACATTACATAAGTTAGCATAAGTTATTATTCCTAAAGTAAAACATCAAGTTCATACAACTACAATGGAACACTAATCATATGTACACTAAATAAAATCCAAACTAATGAAATATAGCAAAGTTATTACAATAACTTATACAATATGATAGAAAAATAAACAAGTACTAAACAACAATAAGCATAAGCTATGACCCTAAATGCTCTCTTGAAGTCTAATTGTCTGTCTTATCTTAACATGAAATATTAGGATATGATATAGACTAAGTCAACCATTATTAGGTTAGTGGCAAAAAATATTATACACCTATCAAACAATGTTTTGATTATGCTCTATGTTAGGTCAATCTCAAAAACTAAACAAATAAATAATATGTGAAACACATAAGAAATAAAATGTTATTTTATAGTTTTAAAACACTTAGTCTTTTGTTTAAGAAATTTGATAAATTTCTATGAACCCTCTTCTTTTATCTTTTCTCAATTCACTTTTCTTTTCGTTCGTTTAGGGTAATAGTTCTCATATTATGTAAAGTACTATTTTCTTTTATCTTTTCGTAGTTCACTTTTCTTTTAGTTAGTTCAGGGCAATACTTCTTATATTATGTAAAGCAAAGTAGGCTTTTATTTTGAATGAAAATAATTATAAATAATTGCTCATTTGTTTATCTTTAGAACATATCATTTTAAAATCATAATCACCACTTGGACAAACCAACATTTGTTCTGTTTTACAATCACCTTAGTCTTTTATCAAATTTTGTTTTTATACTTCCTTTCTTTAAAAATTTTGTAACTTCTTTTAAATCTTTATTTTATCTTTTTTTAAATTCACTTTTCTTTTAGTATGTTGAGGATAAGGCTTTTTATATTGTATAAAATAGATTCAAGCTATTTAAAATAAGAATAATTTTAAATAATGTCTCATTTAGCTTTTCTCTTAAATAGTAATCACCATTTTGGACAACCAATATTTCTATACTTTTGTAATCACCGGACCCTTTTATTAACTTTTGTTTTCTTTTTTATTTTTTCTTTTAATTCACATTAAGAAAAACTATTATTTCTAAATTAGTGTTTCCCCTTTATTCCTTTAATGACCTTTATCATAATATTGTAGTTATATAATATTATAGCATATTGTACATAACACTATTATCAATCAATAATTATATCATTTTAAGTAAATCATAGAAACCTCAACAAAAACAAACATGGATTGGAACATCCATAAAATTCATTAACTTCATTTCAACTATCATATTGTGGCGTTAAGCAACACAAAATAATGCATCAAACATATATATTAATCACAAACTTACCTATGCTAATTTTTTGTTGTATTGGTCTATCTTATGATTGGATCTCAAAATTTGTGCCTTTCCATAAACTCCTATATTTTATCTTTCTATAAGTATTGTTTGACTACTTCAACACTTTTCTATAATATCTTCATTTTTCTAAATTATATTCTCAATTCCCATGCTTGATTAATCAAATTCCATCCAATACTTTGGTAGCACTGCAACTCTCTTTCTATCTCTCTCTAAGCTCTTAGCTACGTCAATCCTTTTTCCCAATTTTCATAAATTTTTGCACTGGTCACTTTATACACTATCATGAACAAAATACTCTTCATGGCTCTCCATCTTGTTTCAAACAATTTGATCTCTTTGGATGGATCTTCCTCACTTTTTAGCCACTTGAAATCTAGTGATTATCCTTCGTTTCAGGTCACTATCAAGTTAGATTTCTAATGAATGCATACATTAAAGTTTTAGGAATCTTAAAAATGATTGAAAATAATATTAAATAAAAACATAAAATACCCAATATTTGTTGCATTTTTTTATCAATTCCACCTCTAAAATTTTTCTTGCCAATTTTGCATAAATCTTTTTATCAGCTCAACTTATAAACAACTGTTACCCTTATTTATGATTTCTAATATTTTTAATAAATTTTTTAACTTAAAATACCATAATCATTATTTTATTATTTTTCTTAAATTCTTTTCAATTTTTGGTTTTGCGATTATTGCATCTTCTTTTTATATTATAAAACTTTGTTGAGCTTATCCTTATATACTATATATTTTGATCAATTCTTGTTATTTTTAGCACATTTAATATTTTTTACCAATTTTTTAACCTTTTTAGGCTTGTATATAATCCTCTTTTATCTGTTTTGCTAGTTTAAAAATTTTGTTCTTTACCAAATTGGTGTCAATAGATTCTAAATAATTGGTATAGTGTACTTTTTAGTTAATATCCCTCCATTGAAATCTTCTACCTCATTTTAGCAACGTAATAGTCTCTAAAGAAAAATAAAATAATCTTCAAATTTTCAAAAACAATTTTCTAAAATTATAGATAATTCAAAATAATGATAAATCTAAATTTTTATTATATTAATAATGCTACAAATCCTTCTTCTTTATAAGATTTGTAAACAACATTGAGTTGATAAATTTTTTTATTAATTTAATTGTTTGATAATTTGAAATTCTAAAAATATTATTTAAATAAATTCCCTTATTTTTTATATGTTGTAATCCTTTATTCTTATAAGATTTTTTTCTTAAAATTTAGATCATCAATATGTTTTTTCATTCCTATTTTTCAAATGCTTCGTACTGTAGTTTACTAGTCTACTTAACTTTAACCATTGTTTATTTCTTTAACCACACATTTTACTATTTGTTTATATCAATCTTGCAACTTCTTTTTACATACTCACTTAACATATAATCCTCTTTTGGCATTCTTTGTTTTACATAGTCTTAATATTTCAACTTGATTTCAAATCTATTTAGAGTTTGTGTACTTATCAAATTACTAGTTTTAGAATAATCAACTATTCTTCTTAGTCATTAAATCTTCTTATTAAATGCACAATTATATCATTTAAAAAAATCAACCAACCTCTATTATCACTTTATGTTCATCTTCACATCAATAAAATAATTATTGATACTACCATTTTAATCATAAATTCTTATAGCATTTCTTTTAACCTTAAGGTGATTCACTTGTCAATATATACTCAATAATTATCCTTCTTTATCTTTTCATTTCAATTGATTATCTTCTAGAATCCATTTGTATATTTCATACAAGGTAACAATTATCACTGTCTATCATGCTCATCTATCCTTTCATTTATGAAATTTTCCATCTATTTAATTTTGTTATTACTTTTGTTGGTATTAATTAAGAAATTCTTATAACATTTGCATTAGCATTGCCTAACCAATTTTTTTTCTATATAATTACATTTAGGTTAATCTTTGGGATCCTTTCATATTAATATTCCCGATTATTCTCTCACTTTACTTTAATCTCTATATGACCATTTATGATCAGAAGATTAATTATAAGTCTATTCAATTATCAAATGATTCATAATTAAGAACAAAAATCAAATGATGAGACAAATAAAAAAAATCAAGTGGGATTGCATGGCAACATGTAGAGGCACTAACGTCAAGAAGGCATGACATGCACATGACAATATAAGACCATTGCATAAGCATATGTGCTTCAACACTTACCATCACATGCGATTCACGTGTGTGATAAAATACTTATCGTGCTGCACAGAATGTACATGCATGACTGGGTGCTATCACATGTGTAAACAGTGAGTGATAAGGACATGGTCATTCACACACATGTAGCATCTTTTGTGCACTTAGATGGGCCATTATAGTGTATATTTTGTAATGACGAATTTTCTTAGTCAAATCAAATATATAAAAAATAAAATAATATATATATTTCATGATAATATATTGTTCCTAAATCTCTATAAAAAGATAGAATAATGATGAATAAAAGTATTCCCATCATTTGATAATTTCTCTCTCTCTCTCTCATTCTTTAGTTTCTTTGTCATTCTCACGTTTCAAATTTTACTATCGATTCTAAAATAGGGTTTGCAATATAAGGTTCTGTTATACCCGGTAAAATATTATAGGTTTAACCTTCAATAATTCGAATTGTGGCTTGGATGATTTCAGATCGACAGTAGGATGAGCCAGGAGCTCAATTGGAGGCTATTAGAATTTCTGAAATTTTCTGGGGATTTTTCGGAGCACCGAGGAAATTTTTAAGTAATTTTTCCTGTTTAATTGGATTTTTGGAAATTCGAAAATCTATTTAAATTGGTCCATTAGACCGGAATTTGGTTTTTACCGCGCGTGAACCGGACCGGAGCGGTTCAGCGAAGGCGGGGGCGGTTCGCCGAGTGCGTTTGCGCGTGCGTTTGGATAAGCCGCGGATAAGCGGATCGAACGGACGAGATCAGCGGTGGAGATTAACCGGTTGATCGGGGTTAAGCGGCGTTATTAGAAGGTCAACCGGCACTTAATGGGTTCTTAACGGGTTAATACCGGTTTAAAGCAGGGTATTTAACCCGAACTGTTCGACTGTTAGGGTTAGGGTTTCAAACGGCCGGAGACGAAGCTTTCGCGGCGAACGGCGATATTTTCCGGCAGCCTTTCAAGGGGCTTTTTGTACCTGGAGGTTCGCGGGACCGAGGAGAATCGATTGGTACCGGTTTCGTTCGGCGAGGAGCAGCGGTTGGTCGCGTGCGAGCTTCACCGTCGCCGGAGAAGAAAGGTATGAAATTCAGTTTAAATTTCGTTAATTAGCGAATTAAAAATATGGATTACTTTGCAATTAACCACCAGAGCATGTGAATTGTGTTTTTTTTTTAAAGTGATTAATGCAAATTATTGATTTTAGCATTTTAGGGTTTTCGGAAAAAATTATACCCGTCAAATTGGAAATTTTACCGAGTAATTGATGATTCTATTATGGACTTTAATCATGTTAAGATTGTATCAAATGCTGAAAATTGTTTAATTTCATAGATTGTTCGTTTAATTTCATAAATTGTTAAATGAGGATCGGATGAAAACTTCGGCGGGAAATTTGATTGAATCTTAGAAATTAGTGGCATTATTGACAAATTAGGATAGTATAAACATCGGATTTTGCTTCGCCTTGATCTCGGTCGCCGGAAATCGACGGGGAAAACGGAATTTCCCGGAGGAATCGTCGGCTAGGGTTTCGCAGGCGCCGGGCGGAGGAAGGAGATGGATTAGATTAATTTCAGCTTAGTTAATTAAATAATTGTAATTAATTAATAATTAATAATAATTAAATACTAAACGTCGGCTGGAAAATTTGATTTAAAGGTTCGGCCGGTGGGTTCGCGGTTCAGCGCGAGTTTTCCGAACCGGCAGCGAAACCCGGTTCAGCGGAACGCGGGCGCGGACGAACGGCGGAGGAAAAACTTAATTCGGAAATTAATCCGAATTTTCGGAAAATATGTGGAATTTAAATTTTCGGAAATTTATTTCAAATTTTCGGAAAAAAAGATATATGTGGAATTTAAATTTTAAATTCGGAAATTTATTCCGAATTTCGGAAAATGGATAAAGGGCAGAAATTGAAGTTGAAATTTAAAATTTCCTGAAACGAGAAAAAGGTGATTTAGGGAAATCACATAGACAAGTTGAAAGTTACTGTTGGAAATTATCCATAAATTCAGTGCAGCTGGATCAGTTGGAAGGAAGTGTGACACTTGGGTAAGTGTTACCAGAATAGTCAGAATTTCGATATAGTTTATGTTACTTGGATGGCATTGACATGGATTGAGTCAGTTTACTCAGTGTTGGCATATTTCATGGATTGGCATACTGGACCGGACTACTATAGACCCTATATGATGTTTTAGGGTAGTTGTGGTAGGTAACTGTGCGGTTCAGACTTAACTTTCACAGTATACATGTGGACTGGTATGCGCCTTGTTGTATCTGGACACATGTTGTCGAATCTTGGAGTTAAAGCTTGGCAATGACTGTAGGGGCGTGGCTTCTATGGAAATTGTTGGGAGAGGACTTCTTAGGACGGTGGCTGAGTCGACCTCTTCTGGTCCACGAGTGTAGGCCTGCGCGCCTGAGAGTGGCAGCGGCAGGGGTGACTCGCCGTGGCTGGCCAGGGTGTCTCACGTTGGCTAGAGATCTATGTGACGGGTTATGTCTATAGTCTCCAGAAGATTGATTGACGAGAGACGCTGAGGTGTTGGGTGCTAGGCGTTGTGATGCGTGCGCAGAGATGGGCGTGTCCCGCTGGCATGCTTTGCCTAGGCGCCATGCGTGCGCAGAGATGGGCGTGTCCCGCTGGCATGCTGCCTGGGAGCACAGAGGAGAGCTACTCTGTTGTGACTGGGGGTGACTGTGGATTGGTCGGAGTCTGGAACTGAGAGTGTCTTTCCACCCTACATTGTTATGCTGTATTCCTATACTTTTGCTATTATCCTTCTCTTGCATGTGAGTTTTTACTAGCTGTCTTTTCTACTGGGCATAGCTCATTCCTTTTTATCTATATTTTTCCAGTGGCTCAGCAGACTTGACGCCACCCAGTTTTAGGTGGGATCGTGATCAGTAGGCTAGTGGAGGAGATCTGATCTGTGATTTTTTGAGACATTCTGGTTAGTTGATTGTTGCTGTTGGATGTATTCAGTGAGACTGTTATTTTTGTCTTGTATTATGTGAGGGTGATTCTGACTTATGTATCTAGTTGGATGATATTGTATTTGTTGAACTTGGATCTTATTCTTGTGATGTAGTTTCCATTCACTGTTTTACTTTATTGTCTTGGTGATATAGTGTGTGGAGTGCCATAATTTATCTGAGGATGTTATGTATTTTATTTTGATGGTGAGGTCATTACATGACTATGGAACTTAACCGTGGGGGTTCAGACTTCTATTAGACCGGTTCTCCTACTGGTATGGGTTAGGAGTATTGGGTCTAGTAGGAGTAACATTGCGCGAGTTCATCAGTTAATTCAGGAGTCATGAATCCTGATTTGACGGTGTACCCGGGAGATGGGATCCACATTGTTAAGGAAAGTAGGTGTGTAATGATGTGTTATATCCTATGTTTTTCGTAGGCTACTCAGGTTGGAATGGGACGATCTGAGCTGTCTATATGTAAAAAAAAAAAAAAAATGTATGCCAAAAATCAACCTAGAAAAAAATGGGGTGTAACAGGTTCAAATTGAGACAACTCATAGATGGATCATATATTTTTGGTATAAAAAAACTTTAATTCAATGCCAATGGTAAGAGCTACGAAGAAAATATTTGAATAGAAAAGCATGAAAGACAATTAAGAGTTTGAGGTCTTAATCAGTGTTATTATGTCTATTATGACATCATCAAATATGAAGGCTCAAGTAGCTTTATTAATCCAATAAATGTAAGTGTTAATAGAGTTGATTTTAAAATTTTAATACCCTCTTATAATAAATTCAAAAGATAATCTATCAAAATAAAATACTCTTGACTAGATTAAGTAATAATCTAATGATAGTTAGATATAAAGATGAGGATGATATCATTAATCTTATCCTTCAATGTAAGAGAATTAATAGTGTCCTTTCAAGATAGATGTTGAACTTGATTTGCTTAATTATGATTATGTAGCAGATATAGATATAATAGATACTTATTGAGAGTAATTAGAGTTTCTCTATTTGACTATTCATTAGCTGATAAGGTGATGTATGTTTAATTAAAAATGATGAGTCATGTGTTAACTTAGTAGAATGCTCATTTAAGAACTACTATAATTGTAGAAGCAATATGAAGTTAGATTAAAAAATTAATTAGAAAGTATTTTTATCACATAGGCTATATGAAGAAAAGGTGGAGGAAGTAGGCTAACTTATGAAATCGATAATGACAAATGATATATTAATATATCATAGAATTTTGAGAACAAGCTATAAGATTGAGAATGCTCATTGGCGAGATACATATATTATTAAAATGCAATACAGGTTTTACTATCTTATTGCTATTAAATTGAATTTTTTATATTCAATTTTTTTAAACAAACCAACACCTTTATTATAGTTATTGAAAAAAATAGTCAATGCAAAGGGACAAAAATAGAATGACCAAATATCAAACTTCAGTACAATCCCAAATGTTGATAATAATTAGAAGGGTATCAAAATTTATTTTGGCCACAAATAACGATAATTCTATTAGTATAACTACTGTGATGACTACAAAAACTGGGTATATATAACAAAAATGTTAAAAAATTATATTTAAAATTATCTCTAAAAAAGTTTAGGAATTACAAAATATTGATATATGAGATTGAAAAGGTTCTTAAAAACCTCACTTTAAATAGATGAAAGAATATTTCCTATAATTAGTCTAAAGGAGATATCTCGTGAAGCAAAATAATAAGAACTATTCACCATTTGTATTCAAGTAAAGAAAGAGCTTATTAGTACTATTATTGATACTTAAAAAGAGAGAATAGTCTAATACAAAAAATTCTTATGAAGAGGTTTAACTTTTAGACTACCATATCCAAGGCCTTATTCCCTTGGGTGGATTTATAAAAACTTAAAAATAATAGTGGAAAAATAATAAAAGATGAAATTTTTTTATCACTAAACACTATATTAATGAGGTTATTTGTAAAGTAGTACCTCTAGATATTTATAAAATTATATTAGAGAATTCATATTTATGGGATCGAGATGTCGCCTATTATCAACGAGCATTATAGTTTCAGTTTATAAATGATGAACAACACTTTCTTCTGACATAAGATAAGGAAAATTTGATAAAAAGCATTGTTTATTCTAACAAAAAAGGCTAGTGAACATCTTCCAAAGTTAAGTATTATTAATAATTAAGTTTAATATAACTCATTGATGGGATTGATGGAAGTAACAATCTCCCAATATTACTCAAGAAGAAAATAAAAATCAATCTTATAAAGAATATGCTTAACTTTTAAAAATAAGAATCAATAGGAACTCGAATTAAGAAAAGAATGCACAAATAATCAATTGATCAATTATTGATTCACTCAATCATTAAACAATCTATAATTAAGAAAAAAATCAACGGAGGAGAAAAAATGAAAAAAATCATCGAGTAACACAAAAAGGCATGAACTGCATATGTAATTATTCTCTGAGGCTTGTTGCACTACATCAGAGCATGCACGTGAGAAGGCATAATGCATAGGGCATATGTGCATGCTACACGTGCACTGTAATAAGGGACTATTGTGCATGTAGGGATATACCCTCTATGCATGTGCAACACTCGCTTAAGCACTGTAGCACCTACTATTGCTCACAATTTGCTCATGTAGAACGTGCATGCATAGTTAAGTGTTATCCACACACAAATAATATTAGAGGTGCAGTCATCCATGGGCCCTTACAACATAGATTTTTGTGATGATGAATTTTCTTTGCCAAATCTCATGCAACTAATGGAGAATAAAATAATATAAATTTTTTAATAAAATATTAAATCTAAACTTCTATAAAAAAAGAAAAAAGGAAAATTTGGAAAAAAAACCCTTTTTCATTCTTTCTTCTTATTTCCTTTATCATTCTCACACTTCAAATTCCATTGTCGCAACTCTAAAATAGAATTTACTGTCTAGGGCTTGGAGTGAGATGCATTAAAAATGGATCAATTTAAGTATTTGATACACAATTGCAATTATCACTACTCATTATCCTTTATTATTCTTTTATCCATTGAAAATCTTTTGCCACTTATGCTTAATCTCATTTCATCCCTTTAATTATAATTAGTCTACTATAATTTAGGCATTTATAACTTGTCTTTTTGATATCTCTTACCTTCTCATCTCATGATATCCTTGATCATTAATATATATATATATATATATATATATATATATATATATATATATATATATATATATATATTATATTTAATAATGATTAGAAAAATTTCAAAGAAATATCATGTATCTAATATTCTCTTAATCAATAAAAAAAAATAATTCATCAGTTACTTAAATCATTAGCTAAAAATTTCATTGCTCTTTCTTTGGATCTTTGCATCTCTTTAATTCTTTTATGATTCTTGGGCAATTCTTAGCATAATCCCCTTTGCTTCTTAAAAAATATTGTTAGGTCATTTATATATGAGAGCTTTCAAGTATATATGCACAATCTCCTTGATTCCACAAATGGATGATTTCCTATCACATAGAGACATTCTTTAACATAATTTCTAAGTTTATTTGAAGGAATTGTTTCTTTTGTTTTCATCTTACTTCTCTATTTACCTTAAAATTTGATTTCTTTTTGTAAATTATATCATCTTTTTATATGTAAGGAACTACTTAATATTTTTAATAGATTCCCTCAATCTTTTTCAAAACATACAATTTTTTTATTTCTTTAATAAAACTAGCTACGGACCATAAATAGTTTGGGCAATAACAATTAGAACTCAATGCTTGTTGTCCATCTTTTATGGCACATTGACATATTTTTTTGTTTCCTTTCTTTTATTGATGATGAAACATACCACTTCATAAAAAGTTTGGCACAATTCTTCTTATGATATTTTTATATTAAATATCTTCTTTAAACTAAGTTTTTGCTATTTTTGCTATCACTAGCCTATTTCACCTTTTAAAATAGGGTTTGTTGTTGGGAAAGCATGGCAAAAAAAAAGAAGCGGTAAATTGTTGATGCAAATGCTTAACAAAAAATTTTTCAAGTAAAATACTGTATAGATAAAAATCTTTTGCAAATATTTGAGCAATTGCTATTTAAATATTTCAATGTTATTAAATCCTTCAATGGTTACGTGCAAATTAGCAAGAAATACAATAGTGATGTAACCAAATAAATAAGCAAAGGAACACAAAATGTTTCAAGTGGCCAAGTAATCTACTTGAGCATCGATAATTAAACCATTCATTTGCCACATCTGGGTGAAGAAAACCAATACAAAATATGACTTTTCTTAGAACAATCATAACCCAAATTCACTACAAACTATATAGCTTACATCTTGACCAAACCACTCCATGTTATAAGGCTCAAAGCAATGCCAAGAAACAAAAAAATTATGGAAATTGATACAAAGCTCAAGTTCACATATTAATGAACAAAATATTCAATTATAAGTATACTTACCTGAGATTAAATAATATAATTATTAATGTAATTCCTTTTCTTCTAGCACTTGAGCAATTCTTATTGATGTTGTCATGAAATCATTTTCTTATATGCTTCCTTTGAAGGATTTTATAAGTAAAATCTCAACTCACTTAACAACTCACAAATATAATCTAATAATGGCACCTAAGAATTCTTTCTTAATGCTCCTTAAAGGAACATAAATCTCTCATTAATCATTCATCAATCTTTTAAAAGTTTTGGAAGGGTTTATGTAGTATTTAAATTGCAAATGAATCCCTCCAAGATCTCCAAATTTCAAACAACATGAGTAAACTAGGTTTTAGACATTTTTCACTTTCTTTCATATTGTGCAATCAAGGATTGTATTGTACAATACACTCAATTTGAACAATGAGTATTAAATGTTAATATAATAACATACTATACTAAATTTTTTGATTTCTTTTTTATATACTTTGCATTAGAGTTCTTAATTGATCATATTATATAATAAAAATTACCATACTATATAAAGGTCTTGGGATTGTGTAATGTAAGTCCTAGTTGAGCATTCCCTTCATTTTATATTTGATATTTTGTATTATAATAAATTCATAATTAAAAAATACTTCATGTAAATTATATATTTCCCATGACTTAATCATACCATACCATAAAAAATATTGTACTATAAAAAAAATTTAAGATTTTCAATTCTTTGCTTATCTCACAATTCGCTCAACATATTGCACACTCTAATCTTGAGCACTTTGCTCATTTGAGTTGGTTATATCATACAATAATATGATCATATTATACGATATTCCATAACACTAGTTAGAATACTGACCAAACTAACTTTTCTCTTATTCATACATTTAATATATACTAATCACATTATACAATATGGCGACAAAATGTCCGAGTAGTGTAATTTCAGGCAAGCTTTACTTTCTTTTGTAACTTTAATTTTCATAATTTTTTTAATAATTGTTCCCTATTAAAGCACTCGTTTGTATGTACAAAATCATTAGTATATAATTAGAAATACTCTTTGTGCATGCTCTTATAATTAAAATATTCAAAAAAAAATTTCTATATGAGATGCTCATATGTGTTGACATGCAAGCTATTAAATTGTTAATAATCTTGTTATAAATCCTTATATATGTCCTCATAAGTGATGTAAACCCTTGAAATACTTATTGGACATCTGTATCTTTATGTGGATGATTTTCTTCTTTACCTTCACATAGTTTGACTTGTAGCTTTTAAGGCTTTATCTATCCACAATATAAATAATCTCTTCATCTATCTATCTTTTAAGTTAGCTTGCAAAGACTAAATAAATATATAAAATCATTATATAAGAACTAAAAAGGTTTATTATGATCAAAATAAGTTACATTTAAGACTTATAAGTTTCAAATTTATCACTGAGCATTTCTTGTGCTTTAAAAAATATATATTATCATAGAGCATCATAACTCTTCCAAGACAATCTTTTACTTAAAATAGATTAAATCTTAGAAATCACTCAACTAGATGATTCATTTGATACCATTCCACTTGCTTCTTATTTTTAACTTATGATAGTTCTTGTTGAGTCTACACACTTGTTGTCATCTTTTATTACTCCTTGATTCCTCTATTATATAAAAGATTTATCTCATGCTATCCCATTATTTGATCTTGTTATCTTGTTTTCCTACAAAGTAAGGTTTCTAAACTTTATTTCTATAATTTAATAACAATATAGTCAATATATTTATTTGTATAGTTCTTATAGACCACATATTTCAAAATCAAATCATTTTTCATAGTACCATTCTAACATACCATCGTGATACTAAAAAAACATCCACTTTGCATTTTTAATTTATCAAACTGTTGATTATCTTTCCTTTGTTTTGGTCTCTAATGTCTTTCTCCAAAATTATTTAAACATTTAATTTTATATTTTTTATTTTTAATTTTTCAAAGCATCTGAATTTTCACAAATCATTTCTTTTAATATTTCCCTGGCATTAATTTTTTAATCAAAAGATTTTTCTTAATTTTCATCTGGTTTCCTTTGCATTATATTCTTGTTGTAAGAATGTTTAAAATCTTGGTCAACTTGAATCCTAAACAAGTATTTACCTTCTTTGCAAATCTTAATAGGAGTTTCACTCTTCGGTCAATAAGTAAATAAGGGTTTAGGGGTGTGCAAGCAAAGCCCTTATTTTGAGGTAGTATATTATGTTTCTTATTATCTTCTCAAACATCTTTCTCCAACATCATTGAATTGACTCATCCTATACTTCCTTTTTTATTCACTCTTTTTCTCTTTTTTTAGTAACATATTACATGTTCATATTATAATTTAGTTTGTTCCACTTTAGTCCTCCTAACACATTATCCATCAAATATAACAGGCATTTATTGTTAATGTATAATACGTTCAATCTAATAAGTCTTCTCTGAATAAAAAATTGTTGAATCATCCTCACTTCTCAACTATCATCCATTCTTCTAATGTATTGTACATTCCTATACTCCCCTTATATAGCTAATGGATTGTTTGACACATTAAAGTAGTAGATTTTTTACTTAAGATAATGTAATATACATAATTTGTAAATATAGTGTATATTATTTTTAAATATAATATACATTTTTCTTGGTTTACTTTTTCAAAGGTTCATATTATTCAATATAATCTTAACATATTATTAGCTTTCTTAGTATTCTTCTTCTTAGTTATATGCTATCAATTTTAAATTTAATGTAAATCATTTATTAATGTATCATAAATTTTTCTTAACTTTTTTATTTCTTCTCAATTTTAATCATATTATACAAGTAATCTAACATATTATAGATGTTAATAAATATATCATATAAAATTTAAAACCATATCATCCTCTATTCTCTATTCTAATTCAAAGGTCATTTTTTATATGTGAAGTATTATATGTTGGGTTTAACATATGATACATTAGGCATGTTTTGATAGATGTAATTTTGAAATTTTTTTCTTTAACCTAGGGTTCGTTTAATGTGCATTATATGTAAAATAAGCAATATAAGACAATAATTAATGGTGCAAAACATGTATTTTTTCTAAATGTCTACCCATGCTTATCACCCTAAGTTTTGTATATATTTCAAATATTATCCTAGACCTTTACAACATAGTTTTATATCTTATGCTATATTCTTTCTAAATTTCAAATTTAAAACTATCCACTTTTTTATGATTCTTTGTCCTAGGATTTTAATCTCTTTGATACCATTGTAATGGAGACCCTCACCTATCATTTCGAGTTTAGAACAATGCCATTTCTTTTTCTTTTCCTTTTGGTTTTAAAAATAAGAAATTTTTTAAAGAGATCATGACTTGTTCATATTATGAAAACTATAATGGCAGCAATTATAAAACTTTTAAATTATTAAAATCATGGTGAAAATAAATTAAAAAATTTTATATTCTTTTAAAATATTAAGTTCATATAACTACAATGAGATACTAATCATGTTCATACTAAATCAAATCATAACTAATGAAATATAATAGAGCCATCACAACAGGTTATACAAATATGATTAAAAGAAAAAAACTACTAAGTAATAATAACCATAAGCTATCACTTTTCATGCTTTTATGAAGTCTCATGTTGTGTCTCATCTTAACCAGAAATGTGAGATCATAAAATAAGCAGAGCCAATAATTTTTAGCTTAATAGTAAAAATATTATACATATATATAAAACAAATAATATTTGGGCTATGTCTTATGTTAAGTGAGTCTCATACAATAAACATGTAAATGACAAGTGATATGCATGAGAAAAAAAGTCAATTTATAGTTCTAAAACACCTAATTTTTTGTTTAAGAAATCATATAGATTTCTTTTCACTTTTTTTTTTTTTCTCAATTTACTTTTCTTTTAGTTAGTTTATATTAAGGCTTCTCATATCATGTAAAATAGACTATGCCTATTCTAAATTTGAATATATCTAAATAATGGCTCTTTTAACTTATCTTTAAAACTTATCATTCTAGAATGATAATCACCAATTTAGATTAACAATATTTATATACTATTACAATATCTTACCTTTTTATCAACCATTGTTTAAACTTTCTTTAAAAATAGAGTGACTTTGTTAAACTCTTTGTTTTATCTTTTCCTTGATTTACTTTTCTTTTAGCTTAGAGTAAGGCGTTTCATATTGTATAAAAATAATTAGGCATATTTTAAATGAAAATGGTTCTAATTGATGATTTCTTTGATTCATTTCTATAACATGTCATTTTAAAATGATAATTATCACTAAAGATAATTAGTACTTATGCTCTTTTATAATCACCTTACTTATGATAACCCAATTGTAAAATATGTTTTTAATTATGAGATTAATATTGAATTTGGGTTTGTAGTTCCAAAATTAAGACAGATGTATTTGGTTTATCTAAAAAGCATGTCATAATATTTATATATATAATTGAGGTTTGGGCAAGCCATTGAGAAAGTTTTGATAAGAGAAATTCATACTTATATTATTTATAATTTTTAAAAATCATTAGGATTTTTTTATGAATTCTCTAATGTAAAAGGTAAAAGAGAAAAAAATTATTTAAACCTTTTGTTAATGTAAAAGAATAAACATGTCTTATGATTTTATTTTTTGGATGTGTTTTTATGTGAGAAAGATCAAGAAAGAGAGGAAGGGTATTAAGAGCTATAGGAGGGGAGATTTAGCAAATGAAAGCTTTGCCTCCCTTATGCTTGGAAAAAAAAGAATGTGAGAAATAGTTGAAAATCTTATTTTATGTAGAAAGGATTGTTTAAGCTATGCTTTTTCTTGAGATTTTTCTTTATAATTAGCTTTTTGCGTTGTATTCGAAGCTGTTCATGTCTTATATTGTGTTTTGGTTGTGATTTGGGTCAAGATTTGTGAGTTGAAGTTTTTCAATTATATCTCACATATTATATGGTTATATCAAACGTACTTTATAATTGGCTTAAATGGACTATATAATAAGTGCAACTTACAGTACGATGAATCAAGGATTATAGACCAACATTTTCTAGATAAGTTTGGACAATATGATATTTTTGAAACATATCACACAATCAAAATTTGTTTGAAAGCAATGTTGTACTTAGGATTTTTGAGAATAACATATAGTACAATTAATGTAATTATAATATATAATTAACTTTTAGTTGGAGAGGGGCTAATAGTCTGATCAGATCGTCACACATTGCTTATGGATAGCATATCATATGAAAAATCTATCATACCATACAATTAGCTATAAGAATAGGGTTTACAGTAAGAGATATACTCGTCTAGTTTACTAATGACATAGTTGTGTTATACGGTATGATAGTGGGGACGTATGTAAAATATGAATGAATAAATAGTGATTTGAACATAATGTTCAAGAGAATTCAAAGTTGTTTTATATCTATGTTTATGAATACTTATTATAATGATAAATATGCAAATTTGTGGAATGTGAAAAAAAAATGAAAAGTGTAATGTAAAGCATATGAATTTTAAAAAATTTGAGTATGAAAATTAAGCCTATATTGATAAAATGAACTGAATATTATGTAAAAAATAAGAAAAAATATAAAAAATACCATAAAAAATATTATAAAACTATTAGATTGATAAACTGAATAATTGAGATGAAGGTAGGTTGGTTGGTAATTATTTTGAAATATTTTTATATAATGTTATATGATATATGCATAATATATGATATAAATTAATTTACATATATTTAGATTTATAAGATAATATATTTTTTTGAGATATATATTAATATAGACACACATACACATGTTTTGTGTATCAGAAATATAATAAGAAAGAAAAATATGTGAAATAAAAATAGAAAAAATGAAAACAAAATGGGTTGAACGTGGATATTGACCTACATGATCACAAGAAAGATAAAATGAGAATATGATGAGATTTTCTTTATGACCTTAATTTACAATCACTCAATATGGTTACTTCACCATCTGTTGTCTTAGGCATCTATATTGAGGGCCACAATTAATTGAGTCCCTACCATTGTGAGTACAAATTATTAAGTGATATAGGTTGTGATTTTGTGATAGATGCTAATATCAGTATTTGATATTCTATACATCTATATTGAAGGATATGATAGGTAGTGACCCTGTCATCATGAGTATAAGATATTAGATAATATGGGTGATGGTTTTGTGATAGATGATGAGATCATACCCTTTATTGTAGATATTTGATTAAGGGCCATAATATAAGAGACCATTTTATCTTAAGTATATGTATTAGGCAATGTTGATGATAGTTCTATGATATATGATAATATGATATGATATCCTATTGAGAGAATAAAATGATGATATAAGAAAATCAAGGCCCAAGAGTAATAAATGAGAAAAAATAAAATATGATAAAAGAAAAGAAAGAAAAGAAATAGTGCAAATACTAAATATGATATATGTATCTAGGGATTATTGTGCACATTTATAAGTATGAGGTATATGAGCGTACATGTGGTGATTCATTTCATCATCACATGTTTATAGATTATCATGCATTAATTTATTTATTGCTCAATCGTCTTTTAATAATTATATTATTATATTTTTATATTATTTTCTTGTTTGAAGCTAATAATTTATTTACTATATATATTATGTTTATTATCCTAAAGACACATTTTCATAGAGTTCTCAAAAATAGCTTAAGATCTTGACTTAAAATTATATCTTATTTGAGAGCTCTATCAAATATTGTATCATGGTAAGGACATTAATCAAGTTTTTCAACACTTAGGAGCTAGATAAACATGTATTAACACTTCTAAATAATTAAGGTATATTTTTTATGTGTAAATACAAGACGATGCCTAAAATTATACTCCAAAATTATAATTCATGATGAAAGTACAAAAAGGGCAAAAAATAGCTAATCAGGACTCATTCCATTGGCTCCACCACTTGTTACCATCACTGTCATTGGCCGCTGGCCCAACTGGTCGACTTAAACCACGTTCAACTAAAACAATTCAATAAATGGGTCTTCCAAGTTTGATATAGATTGTGGGTTAATGTGACCATTAAGCGATATGTTGCTTCACATTAACCCATAAACTAGCTCCATGACATGTCGACACTATTCCAACTTATAACTCTATCGACATCATGAACCTGATAACCCTCACCATAATACATCGAGTTGTGACACTACCAACATTGTGTTGACCCTAAACCCACTCTGTGACACGAGGTGTCATATTTGACCTACGAATTATCGATAGTAAGATAATTTGACAGCCTCGATCTTACCTATGATGACCTGCATGAACTTGAATAATATAAAACTAAAATATGTAACTTTTTAGAAATAAATTTTCCCAACACCTTTGATTGCATACTTTTGGATCAAAATGATAGATGTTTAGAAAGTTGTTTAGCTCCAGCTTTAGTTATAGAATTGGTAACATCTTTTCAATGAATAGATTTAAGAAACAATAAATTCAACTTTTTTAAAAACTATTTGACAATAGTTTTTTATCACAATGATTATAATTTTCTTTTTATTTTTTATTTTCTTTTTGTGTTAGGCTCTTTAAAAATAAGAAAGGCCTACTATTTAGAATGGTAATATTTGGATAAGTAAACTTTTCACTTTTGCTTTGCATCTTGTTGATTGAGGTGAGAACTTTGACTTGATCATTCATATGGGTTCTAATATTAGAAGGGGTGTGAAGCCAAATAGCTGATACATCATGTTAGTTTACTCATGACTCTACAATATCATCATGCCACCACTACTACTTAATAGTTTCTTTAGTTTTCCAATTTCTTACATCATCATTTCTCTTAACAATGTCATTCTTTTTTGCTTCATAACTTGAGCTTTCTTGGGTTATTGTTTTCACCTATCATTACTTTTTGTTGCTCTTCTGATTTGATTTTTGTAAGTATTTAGATTGCCTTAACGAGCAAATTAATTTGTTATTTTGATTTTGTTACAAAGCTTAATAAAATCTCTCAATACTTTCATTCTACGCTCATGTGACATTTATTTTGTTTTTTTTTATCACAATATCAATTTAGCAGGTTCTTTTTTGAACACCCCATCTTTACATCATTGAAGAGATTATAAGACTAACATACAAAGTAACCTTTATGTGACTCTTGGTCCTCTTTTAGCTAAAATTATCTTAGAAAAAAGATGCAAGTTAAATTTAAACTTCAATCAATGTCTAATTTAGAACTTACAATATTATAAATGTTTAATAAATTATTAAAAAAATTTAAAAAATACTATATACTAATTAGTGTTATGTGACATATGTGATATTTTATAATTATTTGAAGATTTACATCCAAAATTATAGTATGAATTATTAAATAAAATAAACTACAACACATTAAGTATTAAACTTAAAGTCTTACAAAAAAGTTTGTAATATCTAGTTTCACATATATAGAATAAAAAATTTAAGATAAACTTTATGTAAAGTATTTTAATAGAAGAAAAAAAATAATTCTAATTTTAGATTACTATCGGAAAATAAAAATTACTAAAAGAATACAAATTTTTTATAGTAGTTTTTTATAGTTTGATAAGCATTGGCATGTGGAACACGAAAGATAAAAAAAGGGCAAAGAGACGATGATTTTGGGTTAGTAGAAAAGCTTAGCTTAAAAGGATAATAAGATATTAGGTTATGATTTAAAGTTTTATTGAGAATAGTGTTGATTTGGTGACTAGATTAAGAGAGTGAATGGGTAGGTTTAGACTTTACATGTGTTGGTAGAACTGAGAACTTGTTTGGTTACTGACTTACTCTGAAGAAGGTCTCTCACTTTTGATCTTTATCTCTCACAAGAGTTTGGTTTTTGACTCTCTCAATGTAAGGTCTCTCACATTTAATCATTATCTTACAAGAGAAGATGAGATTTTTTTCAACTAAAGTTGAGTGCACACACTTTACTCACAAATGTAGAAACACATAAATAAAAGAAATTTTTATTATATAATTATCATCTTTATGTTAGGGATTTTAGAAATAATTAAAATTGATATTACATCAAAACTGTTGAAGCATAATATTTGTCATATATTTATATCAATTTGACATCCAAAACTTGGTTGACCAATTTTGTATGAATCTACTTAATAATCTTTATTTGTTGCATAATTTCACATTATTTTATAACATTTGATATTTTTTTAATATTTTTTAAACATATTATAATCATTATTTAATCATTTTTTAAAATATTCTTTGACTTTTGATTTTATAATTATCACATATTTTTTGTATTGATAAAATTTTGTCAAGCTTATATTTTTTTAAAGTCTATTTAATAGTTTCATCAATTTTCTTATATAAAAATCCTTATAAATACCTATTTTTTTTTCATTTAGAACACTTTGATTTTCATTAATTTGATATAATTAGATTTTAAATAATTTTTATATTTATTTCTCAACTCACCCCCTCTCTTTTAAATATTGTACATACTTTAATCATGTATGAGTTTCTAAAGAAAAATAAAAAAATTCTAAAACTTCCAAAAAATTGCCAAAATATAGATTAATATAATTTCTTTCTCTTTTTGTGATTTTTGGTAAATTTTGAAATTATGATTTTTCATTGATTTAAATGTTTGATAATTCAAAATTCTCAAAATATTATTTGTTTAATTACTCCTAATTTTTGAATGTTACATTTTGTCATCGAAGAATGCTTTTACATCTTTAAGTCAAGGTTGTCACATATAGATTAATGTTGATAATGTTCCAAAAAAGAATTAAAATGCAATATAGCTAATCTAATTTAAAGGGAATATAAATTAATCAGGTGTCAAAGAAACTATCTATTAGATTATATTTAAATAAAAATCTCCTTTTCTTTTATTAAAAAATAAATGGATAAATAAGATTTAATGGATAAAATTTAAAAAATCATTTACATTAACACTCATATTAAATATTACTTATATGTGTACTATTTTGATATTTTTTTTTTCAAAATATCTATTCCCCTCATATATATATGTGTGTGTGTGTATTTATTTATTTATTTATTTATATCATGCAAAAATCTTTTCTTCTTTCATGCATTTATTAGTTTGTTTTTCTTAACTTAATCAATAAAGATTTAAAAAATCATATGTAATATTCTTCACATCAAATACATTTTATCAGAAAACAAAATAGATTATTAAAATTATTTTATTAAAAATGTAATAAAGTTTATTGTTTAAGAGAATTTTGTTAAAAAAGATTTGTGTTTTTCACATTTTTGTCAAGTTTGAATGGATATCTTTGGTGATTTAATAAATAAACTTTTTAAGTCATATGCAACAACTCTTATATTAAATACTATTTGTTGTAAAAATAAAATAAATCATTATGATTAATTAGTTAAAAAGATGAATCATTAATATTAAAATAATGAGTAAATTATTATAATTAGTTTTGTCATTTTTCTCTACAAATATGACTTTAAGATAATAATAAGATCAATAAGATATCCTCTTATCTCTCAATTTTTTTCTCTTCTATGCATAAATGGGTTAATCTTTTACAATGTATTTAATGAAAATTTTATAAATCTTACAGAATTATATTTAGATTAAGTACAATAAATCGTAAATTGTACTAAATTATTAAAATTTGTTGAATAAAAGATGAAAAATATAAGACAAAAAATAATTAAAAGTTTGGTACCAATTTTTATAATTTTTTTTATTACAAACATAATATGAGATTGAAAATAATAATAAAATTTAGAGTAGATTGGTGTTTTGATTCAAGATTTTAAATCATAACGAGAACATCCTCCGGTCCTTGGTTCCGTTTTAACTTTAATCGTATCATCACAGAGCAGATAAAACGAGAGTTGCCAGACCGAAATAGTTACTTTTCTTTCCTCCGAAGTTAAACTCTAGGGTTGTCCCTCGTATGTTCACCTGAGTAATCCGAGTTACCTGTCTTCGTACCCTTCGGGCTTACCGGCGGTGGCTGCTGCGGCCAGGGATTAGGGATGGCCTCGCCGGAAGCTCCCTTGTGCTACGCGGGGGTGGCGAAGCAGTCTGCCGCTTTTCGACTAATGAAGCAAATGGTAATTTCTTTGCCTGAATCCATTGGTTTTTTTGTTGTTGTTATCCATATATCCTCTCATTACAACTTAAAGCGCTGAACCATATGTTTGTCTGCTTCGGTCGGATTTGAATCTTGATTTGGACTGGCTCGCGGTCGTCACGAGCTTTTCCCTACTTGGCATGTTTTTAACAAACGGGATAGTAAATTACTGGAAAGAAATGCTCTTTTGGTGGATATTGCTAATGAATGTTGTTTTGCAAACCTTTTCTCTTCATTGATCGAGGCTTTCCACTAGTTGAATAGTTGCCGTATACATCAGCATCATTCAGCAATTGTAATGGTCTTCTTAATGGATTTTATCAGGGATGGGAAGAAGGAGAAGGCCTCGGCAAAGATAAGCAAGGTATCAAGAAACATGTTGTTGTCAAGAACAAGCAGGATACAAAAGGTTGTTTTCATCATATATTTTAGTTCTGAATACTAAACATGATATCATTGAAAAAATATTTAAATATGACCATACACTGATAATGTGGTTAATTGGGGAGGAACTATCGCTAATATAATATTTCATTACTTTGTTACAGGTGTAGGTTTAGAAAAGCCTACTAATAATTGGGTTTTTGATACCTCTCAGTTTGACAACATTCTTAGAAGACTAAAAGTGGTACTGCTTGTCATTTACTTAACTGGATCATTTGTGTTATATCTTAGTTTGAAAGTTTGAACAACCTCTTTTTCATTTTATTTGTGTTATATCTTAGTTTGAAAGTTTGAACAACCTCTTCTTCATTTTCTTGCAAATCTCTATGATTGGTTTCACTTTTGAATTGCAGCAGGGGATTCAGAATGATGGCGAAGGTAGTCCTGTTTTTGATTTGTATATTTCTTCCCTTGAGATCTTGTCTTTTCTTGTTAAGTTAAATGGTCTTTGTTCTTCCCTAAAGTGTTCGAGACAAAGAGCACAGCCCAAAATTGTGAAAAAGAGAAATCACAGCTGGATGAATCTGTGAAAGCTACTCGACCACAGGGAAGGTTGTTGTAGCATATTTACTGATTTCTTCATATCACTTAGGTTCCTTAATGTAATATAGAAGTTTCCTTTACCGTTGTTTTGATCAGGTATAAGAAGAGAGAAAGTGGAAAGGCTGTCAAGGCATACTCTGAAAATGATCTCCAAGGAATTCTTGTAAATTCCACTATCTCAGTTTATTAATAACTGCAGTATTTGAAGTTAGTGTATATTTTCTTTGATCTTGAATATTACCATCTGATTTTGTTTAATCCTTTCATTTTCAATCTGTCCAATACTTGGCAAGGTAACTTATGCTGTAATTGGGATACTTTTTTAAATTTTTTTTTATGTCTATTGCATTATTTTTACTTATTTTGACTTTGTAATGGTGAGTCCTTCATGACAGGATGATTATTTGATTGCTGCAACATGAATTTATGCTATTGTCCAGTTTGCTTTGTGCTTTTTTGTGTTATTTTCAGAAGATATTGTCTTCTTTTATTTATATTTAATTATACAATTCCGTTATAGCATGCTCATTTAGCTGTTATATTTGTCACAGGGAAATAAGCAAGAAGATAGTTTGCAGGTTACAGCTGGTGAACCTGTATTGTTAAGAGTTTTTGATTCAAATGCAAGTAGGGATGGTAAGCGATAGAAGCTGTCATATTTATGCTCTGGTTTGCCTTATTCTATTAAGAAATTTCCACAATAATTAATTGATTTTTTTTTCTTTTCTTGTGAAGTTAATTCTAAAATTTTGAATTTACACTGAAAAATCATGATCATGATGCTGAGGATGCTAGTTAAGTGTGCCTACAACAGGGTTTTGGGCAGATTTTGCTACACCTTGTTGCCATCTCTCCTAATGCAAAGTGACCTTTTGCCCTCCTTAAACTTGCATTTGACAGAACCCAAACTTTCATCTAACTTACCTAAACTTTCATATGGCATCTATACTTTTATTGTTTTTCCTATGATAACGATGTTTAACAAACCTGTAAAAGTGACGAATTTGGTACTTATAATCAATGAAATTTAAACGTGCTTGGAAAATGTTGTTGAGGAAATAGGATATGAGCTTACTTATCTTGGAGAGTTTGGAGGGTGAGATTGCTGTGGTAAGAGAGAAGAGGGGGCTTGATTCCCATAGGTAAAAGATATCTCTTAGGAAATGAGTAACAATAACGATAGGTTTCTTTTAAGTGATTGGCCTCTCTTAAAATTAGACTCTTGGAGGAGTTTTAATAGTTGACCAAGTGAAGGACTTGCCTTGGTCTGTGGATGTGAAAGCTATTCTTGTAAAGGTAGCTTAACCTCTTGCATATTTGAGGGGAATTACCATCATTGTGACTTAATTGCTTTAGCATTTCTTGCTTGAATAGGAGTTGTTGATGTTAAGGGTAACTCTAGCGGTCGCATTGTCATTGGTCCATCGAATTTGAGTGAAGTGCATATGTGTTTGAGGCAAAGTCCTTAAGTGGTTGACTTGGGATTATTGGAACTTGAGATTTTTAATCTCAGTGGTTTGAATGTAAGCACTTTGACTTTAATTGGCTGAGTAAGTCCTGAACGCCTAAGTCTTGAGGTCTCAATCTCGATGCTGAGGTCTTGAGGGCATGGCTTTGAATGCTTTGTTATTGAGTGCTCGGCTTAGAGTACTTGTGTGTTGATGGCTTAGCCTTGAGTAGCAATAGTCTTGAGATTCGTGGTTTTGGTGCTTGCCATGTCGTTGCTTCTTGAATTGACTACTAGGATTGACTTGATGAGTTTTTGTGTATTTGTTTGGTCTTCATACTCTTTAAATCATAATTTATGTTGTACTAAATAGTTGGTATAAATTTTTTTCAAAAAAACAAAACCTTTGGTGATAAAATGTAATTAAAATTTGTGTATTTAGTTCTAAGCGATGGGGTTAAGCGAAGTAGATTTAAGTTTTTATTTATTTTATTTTTATTTAATTTGTTATTAATAATATTATTATTTTTATTAATTAATTAATAAAGGAAGATTTTCAAAGATATGATCAAGATAAAATGCTTCTTAAGATAGTCAATATAAGATTAAAAATATTGAAAATCTAAATGTTTTTTTTAAATGATATATTGAAGTAAAATCTAATTTATGATTTGTAAGAATGATTTCAATCAAGCTTAATATCTTAATCAAAATAAAATTGAAATACGTAAAATTAAATTTAAAATGTATTTCTAGGTGGTTTTTCATTTCAACCAAAATGATATTCATGAGATCTGACATTTGTTTATCTTTTTCTTTAAAATTTTTTTTATAGACACGATTATTGGCTATCTAAAATCTGAAAATTTATTAAAATAAATTCATTAGAAATACTCAAAATTTGTCATTATCAAACAAAGCATCATGACTAGGTGTCAATAACACAACAGTGATGTGTGATGATTTACAAAAATATTTAGTGAGTAGAAGAATAAATAGGGTTTATCAACAATGGTAATAATGGAGATGGAGAATATGCAACATAGGTTGAGTAGGAGGGAGATGAGAATAAGTTGTCAAAGAGTAATATAGATAGAGATGAAGTATATTTTTGATATTTTTAAATTAAGGGTAAATTGTTATTGTGTCGTGGGAGAGGGGACTAAAGTGTCACTATTCAAAAGTTAGGACAAAAGTGTGGATATGGCCAAAAATATGGGGATCAAATTGTTGTTGGTCTTTTTGTTATTTTGTCAGTTGAAAGTTATTGTAATGTTTTATATAATTTGTATTATTTATTTTCTATTTATTTACTTATATATCTTCTCAAAGATCGGAAGACTAGAATCTAAATATTTAAAGTTTGATGATCAAGTGTTGTTTCTAGAAAAGTATGAACCAGTATTACCGTTTTTGTTTTGCTGTATGTAAATTTGATACAATGTTTTATGTGCATTGATCTTTTTAGTTAAACTATTATTTATTTTTTGCTTGTTTGACATTTATTCTCAAACTATTTGATGGCTTGGCCCTTTTTGTTATCATTATTTCCATTAAGCTTGAATTATTGTGCTTTCTTGGGTAGGTATTGAAAGCAAATATCAATTCAAGCAGTGGTGGGGGCATAAACATGGGTTTGTTTCAGGAGGTCTATTGGGTGCAGAATCAAGTAATGAACCATTGGAGCAAAGATATTCTCAATGTCTTATGCCTGGCAAGAAAAATGGTTTTGGTGAAGAAGATCAAGAAAATTTGTACAAACTTGTCCAGGTAGATATTTTTTTACTTTTTAGATTTTTTTATTTGAAAATTATTGTCTTAATTTTTTTAATTAAGCTCACATTTTTTCATATGACTAGTATCCCATATCTATAATCATATCTCATCTATCTTTATATTTCATCTTATTATATTATCTCTAGATCTTTACTTATAGGTATATCATAGCTAATCAACTATATCAATAACGTTATGTGTTTAGTACATCAGTTATGCACAAAGTATTAATAGTATTTGAGAATAACACGATCATGTAATATTCATACATAAGACATGTACAAAGTATTAGTAGTAGTAGAAGATGTATCTAATGTCATCTTATGGCATTGATATGGAATCAGTGCTTATTATGTTTAGCATCATATGTCAGAATTCATCATATATAATTGAATCATAGAATAATATCTAGAATTTTTTTATTTTTTTAATATTATAATATTTAATCTTGTTATAACTTATATGATATCATAACAAATTATTTCATTTTTTTCTTTTTATTATCTTTTTTCTATTTTATTATGTTTTGACTATTTTATAAGATAAGAATGCAGTAGAACACACATAAAACATTGATGTCATAATACAATGTTTAGATAACATCATCTACTCATATAACGATTTATTTAAATTCACCTACCTGGGTTCTTGGGAATTGTTCTGATTGTTCAGTCTTTTTGCATTTCATTTTTTACATAAGAAGATTCATTCACATTTCATCAAGATCTATCATTTGAATATTATTTCTATTATTTTGTTTACAAAGCTAATCCAACCCATTCCAACCAATTATTGGAATTCTTAACAATGTATATATATTAGTGGCAAAAGAATTTTTTTTTAAAAATTGACTTTACTAATTCTCTTCATACTTGCAATAACTTAAACCGGATTTAAATTTGTTTCTTACAACTTCTAATGCAATTTTTGCTTTTGTTTTTTGGATTCAAGCAGCAGTAGCACTCCTTCAATTTCCCACCACAGTTTTGTTAAACTCTCCCTGGCCTTACCTTACAACTGCAGCAGCTTTTACTTGCTTAGACTCTCGGCAGCCTCTTCCCATAGCTGGACATTCCTGCAACTTGTTTCCAAACTTTCCAGTTGAAGTTTCCCTTTATGATTTCTACTCAGAGTAGCAGCAAACAGATTCCCTTCTTTCATTGCAGCTGCTTCACGGTGCTACTCTTCTTTTACTAGCTGAAAACTCTGTTTTTCATTCTAAGCTGCAGCAACAATAGCAGAAAACCTTCCCCAATTGGAACTGTTTGCAGCCCACCTTCTCTGGAAGCCCTGCTGTGTTCAGCACAACAATCGAAACTGTTTGCTGATTTTTTCTTTTTTTGATCAGCTCCTCTCTTCCTTGTTGTCACTGCCTCTGCTCTTCGAGCACCAGCTGTGCTCACTCTTCCGATCCTTACTCACTCTCCTGGTTAGGATTTTTTTCCTTAAGGACCTACTTTTGTGAGTCTTCCTGTGAAGCAACCAGTCTTTGCGATCCTTCTCAGCTTTGCATGGTTGGTGAGAGAAATAAATAAAAAAAAAACAATGTTGCTGCTATTAATTATCCATTGTTACATGTATGATACAAAATACATATAATTACATGTTTGAATATTTATTTCTGAATTTACACTTACTATACAAAATAAAAAAAATCATGACATTACACTAATAAGCTAGAAGATTGATGGCTATTTGTTTGCCCATTTTCTGTTTGTTTGATCATGGCATGGCTTTAGCATTTTGAGAAGATTTTTGTTGGTTATTTTTGCTTTATTGCTAGTTTGTAAGTAGCTTACTTGAACGTGCTTCATTTTGGTTATGTTAGATTGATAGAAGTCATGTAGGTTTTTGTCTTAGAACATTAGTACATTGTTGGTTGATATTTTGAACGGAATGCTAAACTTGCAAAATATTTGTGACCATAAGAATTGATGAACCTTTGTAGTTGTTTACTTGACCATGGCCTTTGCTTCAAATCACTTGGTGAAATAATCCACTAGCACGAGATGTTTTCAATTAATTGAAGTCTTATATTTCTTTGGTTTGGAATATTTCTATGTTGGGTCATGGTTTTCAAGAGGATCTGGAATTGCAAAATATTTGTGACGATAGGGATTTGTGAACGTCTACAATTGTTTGCTTCCACATGGCCTTTGCTTTAGGCCACTTGGTGAAATAGTCCATTAGTATGAAATCTTATTGATTGTGAGAAAAGGATTGAGGATGTCAATCCCCCACGCTACAAATGCCATAGAGAGCTCCTAGATTTTAAGGAACTTGCTGGCTATCGAGGTTAATTCTCATAGATTTGATGTTGTAGAGAGAACTTGGCAAAGTTGACATTCCTTTAGCAAAGAGGGCCAATAATGTCATTGTTAGAGGAATAGTGGTCAAAGTATAATCTTGTTCTTTAGCATGGATCTTAGTAAGGCTGTTTATTGCTTTCCTAGGATGTAAGCATTTCAATGAGGGTTGGAGGTAATAACTTTGATGCGAGTGTTCATTGATAGGGCAATTTTGGGTTGAGTAAACACTTAGCATGCATCTGCTTTGATTGAATGAAAGATGTCATTCTTTAGAAAAACAATTGATGAGTCTAATAACCTGTGGATTTCTTTGAATTGGATTTTTGGCTTCTTGTGGATTAATAGTGCTATTTTAGCTTTTCAATGCATAGCTAGATAATTTGCGACATGTTATTATTCCCTTTGAATTTGCTTGACGTTGATCTTTTTGAATTAGCAACAAATTTTGTGCTAAATATTGATATGTAGGATGGGATCTCTTGTGTTATAGAAACCTTTTTCTAGGATTAAAATTAACCATGAATTGCAATGAATGATTATGTGTTTTGCTTATAAACCCTTACAAAGGTATAGTTTAGCCATTAGCCCCTTTAATTTTTGCTTTTTTGTGGTGAGAAAGGGGATTCTTTTGTCTTATTGGCTGTTACCCCTTTGGAACTGGTCAAAATGAGGCCAACCTCATTGCTTTTCTTGTTAGTGGTTCTGTCAATTCAAAGAGACTAGGTCGGGCATGGGATTTTAGGTTGGATGGGTTCCTATAATCTTTATTGTTGACAATAAAGCTAACCAATACTCGGTATATGAGGAAGTCCTTGGTATGAAATGGATTGCAAATGCCCTTAGCTTTACAAATACTTCTATAGTAAGATCAGCAGTTCAATAGAATTGAGGATTTGTCAAAGTGTTTTGTTAGTGATCACCTTGATTATATGATCTTGGAAGCAGGAATAAAAACTTTTCAAGGCAATTACGAGTTTAGGGCTATGTGTGCCAATGGTGGGTGCCGTGTTTCAATGTCTCTTAGCTTATGATTGGAATAATATTCTAGGTATTGAATATCATTATCTTCTCCAAACAATATGTCAAATGGCTAATTCTATTATAATTTGGAGTTACAAGCCCTTATGATGTGGGCTTTTGAGAAATATGGGGTTGATAAGCACCTTTTGAGCTCCATAAAAGCTTTCTCATATTCTTTGATAAGTTAATTCATGATTTGTTTCTACAAACCTCTTAAGACCTTTTGTTTACATGGGAAAGGAAATGGTTGATCATGATGACCCTTGTTGTAAGCTTTTGGACCTTTTGGTTTTGTGAGTGGTCATATCAACGACCACTTGCACCTTCTCTGGTTTGCTATAATTGCTTGCTCTAATATTAAGAATCTTAGGAACTTTCTAGATGCTACTCCAAACTGCTCTTTAATGGGTCGAGATACATTTATTTGTCTTAGAATGTCATGTCCTCTAAAGGTCGTGTTGGTGATTGATTAGTGTTGTACTTTTCATAAGGAGATTTTCAATTTAAGTTTTCATGTTTTTTTTTCAATTTGGTCTTGAAAATATTTTCAATTATCCTTTGGTAGGCTACATTTGCATTTTTCAATCTAAAAGGCTTTACGCGATAACAAAATGTACAAAGTCTGTGATGAAGGTGGTCTTCTCAGCATTAGGTTAATGCATCAAGATCTGGTAGTCAGAGCAGTCATCGAGGAAGTTGAGTTATATGTACCCAATAAAAAAGTATAATATATCGTTGGTTCTTAGAAGTGGATGAGAATCTTTCGAGCACATTGTGTTCAAGTGGGTGAAGTTATACACATTTTTCACTTTTTGTTTGCCTTTTTAACTAACATGACATAGGCCAACCACTCTTGCTCTTGGGCAGGTTTGATGAAATTAGTGTTGAAGTGCTTCGTAACTTTTTTCTTCATGACTTTCCTTTTCTTTGCCTTGATGATGAATTGGGACCGGCTCTTTAACATTCATGTGATGCTTTGTCGTCTTTTGGCTCAGTCTAGTAATCTCTAATGGGTTCCATGAGAACACTTTCAAATACTTAACTAATAAGTTGAGACTGATTGCTTTCACTTTCATTCAACCGGGAAAATTGGTTTATAGGTTTCTAAGGCTAAGGTTCTAATGGTTGAGACATTGGGGCATTCCCAAATTTAACTTTACCTTTCTTCATTAGCTTTAGTTTAGTTCTTTTTTGTTCTTGCCTTGCTTGAGTGTATTCAGGTATCATGTTTGGGGTTGTACAACCCACAGATGATCATGACACTAGTTGATATCAGGAACTTGAGCTCAGGTTGTGCGGTTAATGAGATGCTTACAAAGCAATTCAGAGTTGTTCCCTCGAGTATGTTGTTTTATGCCAAGCTTCCTTGAAGGATGTTGCATTGTAGAGCTTTAAGGTCCTAGTTTAAGACTAATGTTGTAGATAGAGTAAATTGCCCAAAAAATCGTATGAGACCCTTGTTGAATGATGCTACAAGGCCTTGCTGTAGGTCAATATGTTAGGTGTGGAGGAAAAGGACATTTGTAGAACTGTTGATATTGGCGAGGATGCATTTGACCTCCATGTTGGGAATGCATGCTGCGATGCGGTCATGCCATCATAAGAATTCTCCAGAGATAGTAGACTTATAGTTCCAAAGGCAAATAGAATGTGTGCTTTGGGGTTGGTGATACCTGATACATGAGAAATTTCTAGAATTAGCATGGCATAGATTGACGGGATGATTTGGGTTGGCCCATAGTGTTGACATAGATCACATATTGGGAGGGCTTTTTGTTTCCCATTGGTTGAGATGGGTCAGCTAGTTTTGACTTGAACAAGGTTGTAAGAGTGGGTCTTGATTTCCGCTTGGCTATTAGCATCTTGCATTTAATCAGCTAATCAATTTTGGATGTCAGAGCTATGCAATTTTTTGTGCCGTGTTTGGATCTATTGTGGTACTTCTATAGTTGGGTCTAGTCTTAGTAATCAACTCCATGAGAACATGGTACTTGGTTGAGACCTTCCTTTCTGATTGCTATTAAAATCTCTTCTTGAGTGTGATGTGGTGATCGAAACTTGAGAAGGGCTTGTGGAGATCATCATTTTGATTAGGCCCCTTGGGAGGAAGAGGGGGAGTATATTCCTTGTCTAGGATTTTCAGATTGAGTCAATTGAATGATTTGATTAGTTTGATTTGCAATTAATTTTTGAAAAAGATAAGAACTTGTATAATTCATTTCAAAAGAAGTACATAATTTATTTCAATTAAGACAGAAATTTTATCGATGAAATTTTCATAATTTTTAATTCTTCTCTCTTATAAAAAATTTCTTCCTTAAAATTTGCTTGGTGTGAAAAAGTGAGTTGATTTTGTTGGCATATGGATAATAGCCAATATCACAACCTTGCTTGTGATGACTTGAGCAATCCCTTAACAAAATCCATTGAAATGTATTCTTATTACGATATTAGGATTGACAAAGGTTGAAGTAGACCATAGAATTACCCGTTTTAACTTTTCACTTGCTGATCACTTAGCAGTTACTTCTCTCTTCATTCTTGGCCATTGCATCATTAGCTTCAAATCGTTGTACCTTATTTTGAATTGATAGAATATTTGGAATATTAAGCTGCTCTCCCAAACAATGTCCTATATTCTTAGAATTAGAAATACATTGTTTCCCTTTAAATCTCAAAGCAACCTTTTCTATAGTCCTTTATAACTCAACATCATTGATTTTATTTCCTTCACCTGTGTCATCCATTCAAGGCTAATAATTAGCTGAGACAGCCACAACATCCCTTTCTTCTTTGAGGTGTTTCTATGCAATTCAAATGACAAATGCTACCCCTCACAGCATGTTGAAAACACCATTAAACTGGCCATCTTGTACAAGGCATTTGCCATGACAATACCTCTACCTGGGTAATTTATATTTTTCAGTTCATAGTTTTTAATTAATTCCAGCCAATGTCACCATACTTATGGGCTTGACAATTGGCAGAAATTTCATAGCTCATCTTTTATAGAATTTCTAAGGCAAAAACTATTGTTACTAACTTCAAATTATGGATTAGGTAGTTCTTATTATGCTGCCTAAATTGAAGAGGATTATGCATTAGAATTTCTATGCTGCATAAGTACACATCCTTATACTATTGACATACTTTTTTTTTCCATTTGGCTAGTGAGAATTAGTACATTGAGGTTAAGTAACATTTTAAACTTGGCAAACTTTCTTCAGAATCTAAGTTTCAGTAAAGTTTTCAAATTTGTGGGTGTGATGAGTGAAGTGTTATGTGGAGAAATCCTTTAACAAATGTCGAATAGTTTCTTGCTAAATCCAGGAGACTATCAATTTTAAATGCACTGTTAGTTTTGGCTAATCTATAGTTGTTTAGATTGTAGATTGGATCAGCTGAGATTCCATTTGACTAACATATATGGTTGGATAACCATAACTCACATTTGGAGAACTTTTCGTGCAATTTATTTTCTTGCAACTTTTGCAACAACAAATATAGACATCTAGTATACTTTTTTCCTACCTCACCCAATAAATTAACTTATCATCGATAAACATGATAACATGTTGATCCAAATATAGATGAAACTCCTAATTCATAAGATCCACAAATGCCACAAGGGCATTAGTTATAATGTTTAAGCCTAATTCGTAAAGCAGTTTTCAAAACATCTTTTTTCATCTTGAGTTGTTCATATCTGTACCGAATATGAATTCTGAAAATGTTGATGCTCATTGCAATTGATCAAATAAGTCATCTATATTATACTTTTATTGATATAGCACAAGGCTTATAAGATACATGCCATAATTTAACATGTTAGTCCTGATTATTTGTTGACAACCCATTACTTAAAATATCACATAAAAACCTAACTTGCTTTGATTCCTGGTCTTGCTCGATTCATCAACTTGTTAAGCCTAGAGATAGTATTGGCTTTTTAATGAATCCATGATGACAATAGATTTTCATTTGATAAGCCATGTCTATATGCATATAGATTTGTAAATTTACATTTATAGGAATTTTAATCTGCTTTTTTTTTTATAATAAAACAAGTACTTGTGTTGAGTCGTTGGTCAAATTCTTTGTTATTAGATTTCCATTGATGTTATTTCTCATAAAGTAGTAAAGTTTAAGTAGTCTTATTTATTTACATGACATGACATGATGGATATTATTGTACAAAAAATGCTAAATTTTGTTTGGATATCTATCTCCATTTCCCCCATATGCATGTTTCGCACCTATAATGAATAAAAATGCAGCAACATGAGTCCATTAACTTAGTAGCCAAATCTCTTTTAACATGATACTTTTGAACAATATTAATTCAATTTTATTTTGTATTTAGTAGAAGTAGCATCATAAAGCTTTTAGCATATAATAATTATGAAGAATTTGAGTGGTAAATTTTTTCTTGTATACCATTCATTACATTGCATTGACAAGTTTACATTTTTAGTACTTTTTTCATTTCATTTGCAAGCTTGGTTTTTGTCTTTGACTGTGGAGACATTATCCATAGTAGAAGCAAACCAATGCAACCTAATGCATGATTTGGGTGTGGATATAGTTTGGGGATGGCTAAAGTTTTGGATTATATTCATGCATGATTTTATGGTGAAGTGTAGGACCCTACAAATGGCCTCATGCTTTGCTTTTTTGGGATGAGGAAATGTTATGTAAGTTGTCAAGTAGTACCTAGGGTTATGCCTGATTCATGAAGCTCTTATGAAATGAAAAGAACTTTTAGGAAATTACTCAAAAGAAATCTTCAACTATAGGTATCACCTAATTTGACCAAGAAAGACTTAATCATGTTAGGGAGATGCTAGGTATTAGTCGAAACCTGTTCATGGCTATACTAGGCTTGCTCCATGATGTAAGCTCAATGATTAAGGTACAAAGTTGAGCCTTGGACCAATGCTCTCACTAAGGTACTAGAAGACTTGGTTGGCCTAGGTGTAGAAGAACAACCAAAGATTTCCTTTAGTTGGAAGTGTGCTTGATGTCCAAAACCGAGCATGGCTTTGATAGTAGTATTTTGGTGGGCGATGAAATTTCTTCCATTACAAACTAGTATTGGAGGACCCCATTTGGCATCTCCTTAGAAGTGTACATGGCACCCACATATGTAGAAGCGTTGGAGTCGCTCTCCGACATCAACTATTTTTTTGTGCTCTCTTAGAGATTTTTGACATCTTGACTAGTCGGTGATTTTTCTTAGGGATGCATAAGTGTATGGGGCTCTAGAACACAACCAGGTGGCTTTAGAAAAACATATTGAATGGATGCAATTGCTTTCTAATGAAGAGTTGGTTTGTTCATTTGTTTCAGCCTATAATATTTCTCAGAATAATTCTTTCATCATCAAAACTTAGTATTCAAAGTGATGGACATTTTTACAAGTTTTGAATCTTTACTTCTCTTTTTGCACTCAATGGGTTGCTAGTATTAAAACCTTCCCAAAAAAAATCTTGATGCCTTGATTTACAGACAGTGCCAGTCGGCTTTCTTAGAGTATCCATCATCTTATAGTTGTTTTTTAGGGATGATACCTTGTGTTAAGCCATTGTGAGGTCAAACAAGTGGATCATTAAGGGGAGCTGTCTTGTTTGATGGTAAAAAATTAACACTTCCACCTAACACTTTGTGAACTATTGTAGGTTAATATTGGTAGTTTGTAAGGTAGAGTAGGCAACGGAGGCAGAGATACCAGACTCCTGCAGTGGGGACAAGTAGTTGGGCGAGCATGAGGGCAATGGAAGCCCTTCCCTTTGGCTTAGGAAGCCATGCATACAAGGTCAAGGTCTCGTAAGTCACCTCTTGTCGTTGTCTTGCAACCTTAAGCCTTTTAAGGGGACATCTCCTTTTGTACGTTCATGTTGTTGGTTACGAATGGAGTAACATTTACTCTTTTGTATACTCCATGATGTGGTTAGATAATGTGGTTTCCATCATGAGCAATAACTGTAGCGCTAGAAGTACATGTGGGATCCAAAAACGAGCGTGGCTTTGGTTGTGGTATTTTGGTGGGAGATGGAATTTCTGCCATCACGAACCAAGATCGGAGTACCTTATTTCGCACCTTTAGATGAAATGTAGGCATTCGTATGGAACATCATCGACTAGTCGAGAGAATTGAAAATCAATAAGAGTTAGCAAAAAAGATTTGACATCTAAGAGTGACTTTGATGCATGTGCAGGCATGCTTATGGGAATATAGTGTTGCTTGTGTTTGTTGAATAGGATGCAACTGAGCGATATAGTGCTGCACAAATGTCATCCAAATAGTAAATGGGAGAGAATTGGGGTTTGGTAATGCCAAACCACTCCCTCTCTTCCTTTTCTCATACTTGAAGGTAAAAAATATTATGACCCTATAGAAAGAGCTCTGATATATCTATAAGCACAAGAAGTTGGGTTGGAGTATGCTTGAAGAAGGTTGGATTATACATTGCCCTAGAAATGAAACAAAAAAATTATAAATAGAGGGTGGTGGTTTCTTGACTTCTTGCATGCATCATCTTTTTCTTCAATAATTCATCCGTTCATAGGGAAATATGATTGGACAATTTGGGTGAAGTCAAATAGTTGGTTAGGTTATTAATGCACAAGTTGGAGCAACATTGATGAAATGAGGTAAGTGGGAAAAGTGAGGCTTTATAAACAGTATAAGGCATTGGATGGTGTGCCAAAGCAGCTCAACTAGCATCACCTGGGAATATAGCTGGTTTGACTTGGTTGGGATAGTGATTGCCCCAATGTAGACCAGGGGAGATGAGGAGGCTAGACTTTGGTAGATTTGACTGAACAAAGATTCTTGCATAGGCACTTCATCGGGTGCACTAGCTTGTAAGGGTTTCCGTTTGAGGCTTATGGTTAGGTGAGCCAAGAAGTGACAAAAGAGGGAGTGTTATTGTGGAGTAGACGAGGTGGAAGTTGTCCACTGGTAGATGAGGGAGCTTGCTTGAAGTCCAAGCTAGCAATGGGCAAACAGGGTCAAGCCATGTGATGCAGTAAGGTTGGACTGGAGGGCAAGAGAAATGGGTTAACATTACAGAAATATGATTGAGCATGTTTATTGCATACTTGAGAGGAAAGAAGATGCTGATTGTTTGGAGAATCTAACTCTGCCAATTGTTTGTAGCATTCAACTCTGTGGCTTGCACTTATCTGCCTTTGTATTGATGACGAGGGAGTTTCAAAAACATGTACCATCGAACTAGACTTGCATTATTCTTCGTGTGTTGCTGACTTTGCTACTTGAGTTACACCTTACCATAGCCAGGTAGAACAGCTGTCTATCTTGAGCTTGCCTTGCATGCTATTGATGAAGAGGTGATAAAGCCCTTTAGCGAGAAGTGAGAAGCATGTGTGGTGGTTTTTCACACAGAGGATGCGCACTTGATTGATGTTTTTGGCATGGTGAATTTAGTCATTGATGTGAAGCAAATTCTGGTTAGTGGGATGACAATATTAGCTAGCTTGTAGGAAAAGGAGATTCAGTGGTGGCATGAACATGAAGTGAAATGAAGGCATTTGGGAATATGTAATCCATTTTCTTCGTCATTGTATTTTTGAACAATTTGTAAATTCTAAAGCTGTCACCTCTTCAAAACTTTATTATCTTGTTAAACGCTTGTTTTTATCCTATAAATTAATGGGCAAGGACAAATGCATGGTACATCTAGTATTGACAAAATAATCCTTCCTTTGCCACATACAGGCTTTTTAGTGCAAAACCGTGTATTTAATTTATCAATAAGCTTTTGCTGTACTAAACCGTAATCTTGTTTCTTTGGTTTACCCTTTTGCTACTAATGTATATAGATTTATACAGAAAGTTTTTGAATCTGTTTCCAAAAAGTGAGTGTAGCTCTTGAAGTTTTAATTGCATTTTGTTTTAATGGAAATTAATTTTGTTGTTACCTTTGGATTTGTTTAGGACAAAGCTACGTCTGGAAAGCAAGGACTTGGTATTAGGGAAAAACCCAAAAAGGTTGCTGGGTTCCATTGGAATGGGAGAAAAACGTCATTCAATGATAGTGTCATTGAATGTTCTGCTGATTCTAATGGTTCAATGATTCATAAGCCAACCGGTTCACAGGCAGTGATCAAAGCTGAAGCTAAAAATAAACTTAAAAAATTTTCCAAGGAGCTGCTTCGACAGGTTAGCAGCATGAACAATTTTGCAACTTTTAGTTTGTGTTCATTGTCTTGCTAAAGCTTAAAATACCAGGCTCCTTTCCAGTCATTGAGGTTGAAGAAGCTCAAAGTACTTTTGGAGGAACATTCTGAGTGTATTTTTTCAGATTGTTCCTCAAAACTGGAAGCTCTCTCATACTTGAAACGAAAGGTAATTTTTCTTTAATGGCCTGAAATATAATAGTGCCTGAAAAATCCTCGGGTGTTAGAAGTCTTTACTCTTTATGAGTTACTGCAACATTTTTCTACTATAACACCATCACAATTCCTTATTTGTTTTCTGTTTTAAACGAATGTTTGAAGGATATGTGAGACTATGAGATACGTGATGTTGATCATCATTATTGTCAATCCGTATAAGGTAGGATTATATGTACGTGGTCTTAAAATAAAATAATGCTTGTACCTGATGGAGTAGCAGATGTCCTAATCCTAATTTTTAATCTGAAAGATTGTAGGAAACCTAAATATAAATCTATCCAAATCAAGAGAATAAGAATTTTAGACCAACACCATAGATGGGATAGCATGATATCATCGTTTAGATCATAAAAGCAATTGGACAAGAAGCTGGAAGAACTTGAATTTTCAGTTTTAAACATAATATAGGTCATAAAAAATGTAGCAGATGACATGAATGCATTAGTAATATTGGTTTGGTGGTTTCACAACTTTCATAGGCAACAACACCAGAAGACAACAGAATCTTCCCAAGAAGGTTGAAGCGTGTAGCCATAGAGGGTACCATTTCATTTAGGAAAAGCTGGACTTTATAAGGAGCTTCCTTAAATTGCGAGGTAAGATTACATAAAAAATGTCCTAATAATGTCCCTGGCAGAGTTTGCCATCATTGGTTGTGTTAGCAGACATAGTTTCAAGATTCTGTTGATAGATAGAAAAAGGATTTAAAAACTTTAGATGCATTAGCAGATACATGGATTATACTTTAAGATCTAAAGAAAGTTTTCTCGTAATCAAAGTGAACTTCAACTACAAAATGGTATGATAGCTTCTTCACGAGAGCACCATGTTGGAATGTACATTTATTGCTATCTTAAAAGCCACGTTTGAGAGCCCTAAAATTTTTTACAGAATAAATCACAACCATTCATTTACTCTTTCAGTTTTAATCTTCTATCCTTTTAGTTCATTAATCATCTTATTTTCCCATTCAATTAGAACTTGATTATCCATTCTTTTCAACACGGAGAGAAATCTAAATTAAACTATTGCAAGTTGTATTTAGTATGTGAGTTATTGCATATGGTTTTTGAAATCTTTATTAATTGAATCATGGAAGATCAACTCATGTCTGAAAGAGGAAGAAGTTTTTTGAGAAAACTTTATCTAGCATTAAAGTTAAATTTAATGTTAAAGTCATTTTATAAGACTTTTGAGGTCTTTATTTATGAAAATACTAGAGATTGGCTCGTTCATGTGTGGAAAAAGAAGAGATTTTGGAGAAAAATCCATACAGCTAATAGAAGTTATATTTAATGTGAAAGTTATTATATATGACTTGTGAAGTCCGTTTAATAGATCTTGGGAGTCTTTGTCATTCAAATTCTTGTTTCGAAACCTATAAGGTTGGCTATTTTGCTTTTCATTTGACAACTAAATTGTTCTTTGTTCTAATTCTTTCAATTTATTGTTTCTCTCCCTCTCTTCTTCTTAAAATATGTTCATATTTTGTGCTTATTTTTCTTGTGTTTGATATATTATTTAATTTGATCATTAATATAATAGTTTAAAGTATTATTATTATTACTTTATTGCTATTATTAATGTTCTAATTTTACGTTTACAAGTACACAAATGGTTGTCATATGATCTTAATGATACAATCACCATGTACCTTGTCTTCTTGTAACCAGATCAGATTACTTCATTTTTAACAGCTAAAGCATAGTGGCTATTGACGAAAACTATTCAATAGATACATTTACACCTGACACAAGCCACTCTAGATGATGTTTACCAGTTTTGAGCTTAAACTTGGTTGTTGGTCTGTTTTGGACGGGTTTGAATCTGAATCCGTTTGAAATCGGTCTCAAAGCCAACTTCTGGGCAAAAACATAAGTTTTTATTTTTGTAAAATTTTAATGTTATTAATACAAAAGCTTTGATAGAGCAGTTTTTTGCATTTTGTTAATTGTTTTTATGAATTTTCTTAGTTTATTTTAAATAGATATAATTTAAAAATATCTAAAAGTTCATTAAATATTTTAAAAATCGATCTAAAGTGAATTCAAAACCAATCAAAATTAGTCTTCAGATTAGGGGACTAAAAAAAGAAACTTATAACTTTGATTTAGATGCTTAGAATTTGATATAACACACCTCTTTTGCATATATCTTGAAATTGTGAACTTAATATGTGATATGATGATCGGATTATATGGGAGATATTATCCCATTGGATTGTTATATTTTGATCAACATAGACTTTGTCCTTCACATAAGAGTTTTTCTTATTTATTCTCTTATCTCAATATTATTCCAATCCAATTATTCTTTACCATGGAGTTTTTATAGGATCTAATACACATTTACCTCCAAAAGATACCTTTATATTTTAAGACCATGGTATCTCACATACAAGCTGGAATTTTCCCCTCATTGGTAGATATAGAGCAGTTCATTTTTGCACCTCTAGAAGCTACATGGGAGTCAACTCTTTATTTGATGATGCATTTTCTTAGGATATTACCAAGCAATCATTTTCCACACTCCTCAGGTGTTGCAAACTATCTCATTAGGATATATTTTTTTTGGAATTGATCATGGCACCTTCTACAATTGTTCATCTAAACCGATGCATGTGATGTTTGTCTAGTATAAATCTTATCGAACCACTTCCATGGATGCTATGTTGAATCCCATTTTTCTGCAAAGAGTGATTTACTTGAAAAGAATCAGCTTTTTGCTTAGATTGAAGCGGTGTCGACCCATAGTGAGCACTTCCCATATAAGATCAAAACAAAATTGGGTTGGGGTTGGATTGAATCACATTGACATTGTTTTGAAGCATTGAAATACCTACACATCTGTTTATACTGTATTTATTTATTAATATACATATATATGCATACATATTGATATATTAATTCATGCATTAATTATTATATGTATTAGTAAGATGAATGAAAAAATCATCTTCTAGGAACATGATTAAAAAGTAAAAAGGGATCACAACTCGATTGTTTTTGTTTTGGCATGGGTAACTTGCAAATCGATATATAAAACTAGAGGCTTAACTATGATCAAGATTAGGTTCAAATGGCCTCCAAACCAATTTTAAGTTATGATTGAATAATCTACAAATTGTGTTCACAGCTGTGTAATCTTTTCACATTAATGGTACACCCCCTTTGTGAACATAAGGTATGAGTTGACTACGGACATAGTTAATTTATTATTGTTCATCAATATAATATTTACAGAAGAATCGATCACATCCACAGCAAATAGAACTCCTCCTTACCATGTTTGTATGTGAAAGTTGTATTGATGTATTCTGGTTTGGCATTCTTCAAAACATCAAGGCCAAACCATGTTTCGCCAGCTTTCAAGAAGTTTTGAGCACAAAAGTATTTGGTGTTTGATAATTCCTTAGAAGTTATCATCTTTACCTAATTTTGGCATTGGTCATTTTGATTGCAGTTAGAAAGAAGCGAGTCGTTCCGCATCGAAGGCAAGAGAGTGACGCTGGTGTTATGAGAAAAATGGGAAATTTGTTTATTTTATGTGCCATTGTGGTTTCTTGCTAAGGTAGATCATCACTACAAGAGGAACTTACCTGCGGCTTATTTAACTTTTGACTTAGAAGTACGTTTTATTTATTTGTCGTAGATGGTAAATTTGTTTAATATATCTATTTATTTATTTATCTACATAGCATATTGAATTACCTATTGTAGTAATGTTTGGTTATTGGAATGCTTGCTCTCGTTAAGCAGCCACTGACATTGGTTATTGTAGTTAATTTTTTTTTTTTTAACCTTTTTCTCAATTTTTTTTGGCATTTTAAGGCTATGATGCATTAAATATTTGAATTATCTATCATTATTTATAGAAGTAGAAAAAAGGTGGAAATATTTGTTGGCTAATATTAAAACTTTAGAGGGAATGTCAATTAAGCTTCAGTTTGATAGCATCCATGGCATATTTTCTGCAATTTCTTAGTTTTTCTTGCTTAGACTTACAGCTCTGATACGATAGTGTAGGTTCTACTTCCAAAGGACAATACCATAAACACTCAAGTGCGAAGCAAAACTTCTAGAAACGTCGGCCAATGCAATCAAAACATAGAATGGTTATCTGCAAAGGAGTCAGGGGGATATGTTTATTTGTTTCTCGTAGTGACAATTGCCTTCTACTTGGTCTATAGATTGAAAGTATAGTTGCTACTTCCTGCTGCGTACTGAGTCATGTGTTCAGATTTTATTCCATGCCCAGCGACTTGGTCGGAAAATTTGCTTTAGAAGTGCCATTTTTGGGACATTCCAGTGCTCAACATGCCTGTAATAACATTGAAAATGATCAAAAGAGAAGAACTTGAACGTTTTTGCACTTGTCCTTAGGGTTCGAGTTGCAGCACACCTGCAGACCTTCCCTGAATGGATATCGAAGTAGTACTCCGTGTACCCAGTAGCTGGATGGAAAACAAAGAACCTCATTTGCCTAAAAGAAGAAACAAAAATCGATTGCCATGGGTTGTAGAAGTTCTAGTATAGCTGTTTTATGTACCAGAGAGAATAGGCTTCCAAGGAAATATCATGACACAGCTAAACCGCCAATGTCCAATTCCCTTGTCCTGTAAATATAAGAAGAAGAACATTATCACACTAAATCTTTAAGTTCTCAATTGTATAGAAGAAAAATGACCTTGCAATCCTCCCATTTCATTAGTTTCATATTGGATCTCTCAAGTAATGAACCGAAATTTGAACAGTTTCTTCGGAATCGACTTAGACCTCTAAATGAACCAGCAGGATCGGCAAATTCACAGTCCTCCTCGTATGCACCAGGTGTAAGGTTTCCTGGGATGATAAACGATCAAATAGTAGTCTGGTAAATTGTTTACTGAGAACCCAAGTTGGTTTCTTGTTTGGATAAATAAGTAAAGATGCTGTACAAAGATTTAAACAAATTACTTATAAATTATTTTGAAATAAAGTTGTTAAATTACCTACATAATTGTATTTTTTTTTATCGCAATATAAAACTACAAAATGAAAAATGCGATGTTCCAGAAGGAGAAAAAGGTCATATGCATATTTCCTTGAGGCAATGAGATGAATCACTTAGATAATGAAAAATGGTAAACATTTGGTGCCACTAGGTGAGACATATATGAATCTTGGTTCCAGGTTTTCAATTGACATTTAATTTTCCAAATTTGTCGCAGTAGAAGCTAAAGGTTTGCTTTCTGCGTTTCCATTAGTTCAAATGGCCCTCCTTTGCCAAGCAGAAAACCACCTCCTTGTTCCCAACCCCCAACATACGCCCCAGACCCAACCCCACTTTGTGCACGCATGCTTGCTCGTGAAGCTTTTTTTGTGAGAAATTACCTCCTAGTTTTAATGTTCCTATTAAAAAAAGTGAGTTTCCCTTGACGAGTATTTATTATAAGGACTCAGCCAAGATCGTCGAATTGGGTTTGCCACATTTTTATGTTCATTTTATTTTTCTTTATTGCTCAATTCATGATATAATATTGCATTTTAATGTGGATGATATGATTATAATGGATGTTGATAGCCAGAGTTAACACTCTAAAAACTCATCTTCAACAACAATTTGAATAGTGTTAGTCAGATGTAATAATTTTTAAGTCTAATAATCTTCTTTTTTCTTTAACCTATCTTATAAACTTAAAATCTTGTCTTCTTTTTTGAATATACATAGTCATCTCAGTGATAGTGATGAAATACTTCTTTCTAATCGTACAGAGTATTGCCAAATTGTTAGAGGACTAGTACATATGACAATCACTCACTTTGGCATCATCATATTAGTCCTAAAAATCATTGAATTAGTCAATTCATTAGTATCACATGAACCATATACACAGTAGTTTATTATTCCACAATTCTTTGCAATGATTAAGGAACAATATAATATGATATTCATTATGACTTGTAGTCCCCCCAATACATGATGCCTATTCTAATGTTGATTGGATTGGTGGTTTTACACTTAAAATTAAAAATCTCAATTCCACTTACTCCATGGAGGATGTCATTTGACTATTGCTATTACTCATCTTCAATAATAATCTGAATGAAGTGTTAGTCATCTATATTATTTTTTAAGTCTAATAATCTGTGATACTAATGATTATTTGCTTTTTAAAGTTAGTTATATATTTGTCTTTTGGACTTTGGTCAATCTCATAAATCTAAAATCTTGTTCACCTTTTTGGATCCACATAATCATGACAAAACACATCTCTTTAATCATACAAAATATTGCCAACTTGTTGGAGGACTAGTATATATAACAATCACTCATCTTGGCATCATTTATGTTATTCATTGTGTTAGTCCTAAAAGTCATTGTATTAGCCAATTCTTTAATGCCACATGCACCACTCAAGTTTTTATCATTCCACAATTTATTGCAAAGATTAAGGAACAATATATTGTGGTGTTCATTATGCTTTGTAGTCCCCCAATACATGATACCTATTCTAATGCTGTTTCGATTGGTGATCCTACACATTTCTGAAGTTAAAAATCTTGATCCCACTTACTCTATGGAGGAAATCATTTGTTTGTGATCATTGCTTATTTATATAGTGTTACGTATTATGGTTCATCAATTTATATTATAACAATAATGCCATGACTCAAAACAAAGTCTACCATCACAATAATAATCATTTTATGACTGATTGCCAATTTGTATGACAAGACATTGCTTGACGGACTCATCTTTTGCAATCATTCTCAAGATAATCTATTGATATATTCATTGAGTCTTATATTTCAAGTATAGCTTGAACTTACAATCAGCCTCAAGTTTTATCCATGGAAAATAAACATAATTGACACACCCAAAGTCATTTTCATGTATCTAGTTATGTGTAATGCATATAAGTTATTAATTCAATGCATTAATGGAGTTTGCATGAGTCAAATTCATGAATCATAAGTTAATTTAGAGCTAGTGTTAGGTAAATGACCCTTCAAGAATTGTGTTACAAGCACATGATTATGGTTTATATTGAGAAGATACCCTTTGTGCATAATCTCCTTCAAAACTTGTTTTTTCTCCAAGTTCATAGTGTGGTTGGTTTATTGATAGGTGAAAGAATTTGAAGGAGTTTCAAATAATTTTAAAAAATACTTGATAATTATTAATCAATAAAGGAGAAACAAGAATTATCTAGATGAAATATGAGTGATAGAAAACTTTTAAGCTTGATCGATGTTGAATTTGATTATATAATGGTAACATTGAAGAGTTAAAGGATTTGAAGACCATGACCATAAATGAGATTATGAATTCTTTACAAGTTTGTGAACAATAGTTATTGAAGAAGAAAAAACCATTAGAAAAAGCTCTCCAAATGAAACATTCTTCAAATGAATGAAAAGAGGATCAAACAAATGAAAGAGAAATAAAAACAAAATTAAATACTGGTTGTTGGCTATGGTTGTGGTTGAGAAAGAGGAGCTTATAATTTGAAGGTTTAAGAAGAGGATAAATAACATGAAAAAAATTAAAAAATGTATGCTAAATCAAAGATATAATCTTGTCATAGCCAAAAAGTAGTAGAGCAAGTCTAGGGGCTTAGTTCTATGTTGTAGAGTTCATAAAGGGAAAGAATAGTGTTTCATATTTTGTGAAATTTGAATAATAGGAAAGAGGGACTTGGGTATTTGTTGGATTTTCTATGAGGGTTTTAAGTCATTGTTTTCTTATTTTGTTTACTATGCTTTGAATTTCTTGCTATTATTGGTGCATGCTTAAGTTTACATTATGTTTTCAATTGTTTTTAGAGAGGATTGAATTTTGGTTGTTTTTGAGACGACGTAACTTGTTTTTCTTTTTTAAGAAATTTAGAATGTAAGCAATTTTTTTGAGAGGATATGATTTGTAAGAGCATGTTTATCCCTAATTTACTTTTTTGTATTCCACCATGTCACTCTAAAAATCTTATCTTAGGCGATGGACTGAAGCATTTTGCCTTTGTGACTTAACTCACAAAATGGATTAGAGGGCCTCTTGTTATTCATAGGAAAATTTTAGGATTATTATGTTCTATTTCCATTCAAAATTAGTAAAAACTATATCTAATGAATATTAGAAACTAATTTTTTTCCTTTAAGTAGAAGGTTTATTTTGAACAATTTAAGGATCTAATGAAGTAAAGGCACAAAGAAAACTATTAAAGTTGAAGAAGGTATGGTTCCAAGTAAGTACCCCATGGAATAATCTCATAAATGCTTATTTTAAAGCAAGTGTTTTTGTGTAATAAACTTATTAGCATGTATTATATTTGAAGAAAAAAGATGAAACTATTTTGCTAGTTTGTATGTTTGTTTGCATTGATCATATCTTATCTAATAGTTAATAGCTCAAAAATGTTTATTGATTCAAGTTTAGCATTACCAAGGAGGCTTTGATGATAGGCATGAGAGTTGTGAACTATTTTCTTAATTTTCAAGTAAAGCAGACAAAAGAAGGTATATTCACATCACAAGAAGATTATTCAAAACAAGTTCTTCAAAAATGGTATATATACTACTCTCTTTAAAAAGTTTTATTTGAAGGTTAAGGTAACACTAAGTCATAAATATTTATGAGATACACCTAACTAGAAATTATATAGAAGATAGTACAAATTTCAAGACTATTAAAGAATTCTTCATTATATCAAAAACAGACTATTTTATTCTCCAAATAATTCTAATATTTAGGTTATTCGAACAACAATTTGGAAAAAACATCGAATGATAGAACAAACACGACTGATTTTATTTTCTACAAATGATAAAACATTCATGTGGCTATCAAAAAAGTAATGTACAATCTCTCTTTCTATTTGCAAGACCAAAGATATGGATACATCAAAATCAAATAATAAAATGCATATTCCTTGAAACAAAATCTAAATAAAAATGAAATGTTGGTCCAAGAAATTACTTAGTAATATGCGTTCATGAAAATAAAGATACAAAACTTAACTTTATAGCAAATTTGGCACTATTTTGACAATGTTGAAAAACAAATTTTTAATTGAAATTCCAAAAGTCCTATATATTTATGAAGTTATGTACAATACATGTTAAGTGTTAGATCAATACATTAACGGAGTGTCTAATGAATCAAATTCATAAACCATTATTTAGTCTTTGAGTTAGGCAACTGACCTCTGAGAAAAATATTATAAGTTAATATTAATGTTGTATTATATCTACAATACGACATTAGCATGAAGTCATTTTGGAAATATAGGTGTAGTTACACAAGTCTATAATCTCCTCCAAATTTTCTCTTTTATTTGTTGTTCAAAATGTTTGTTGGTCTATCTTATCATCTCCAATTCTATCCAAGTTAACAAGTTAATATATTATGATAACAACAAATTTATATTAGTTTCTATCGTTTCGAGATATTGTGATCAATTAGGTTCCTTTTTATGTTCTTTCTTCACTATCTTATGAGCATTTGATTAAGATACAATATATGCTTAACAGTTGCCAAAGTCTTTATCAACTAAGCTGAAACCCACTAAATTGCACCGTCCTTCCCCTTCAACATATAGTAACGAATGGCCAGAAAATAGAAAAGCAACCTTTTCGAACCTGTGATAAAGTAGGAACGCCGGAAGTCATCCTTGATGGCTTCCACCACCATCGAGCGATCTACGGGGCCCAAAATGCCGTCATCTATTCCGGGGAAGTCTTCCTTTACAGTAGACTGCCGAGCGGGACGGAAGAAGGATGAGACAATTCCTAGGATCTCGGAGCCGTACCAGGCCACGCGAAGAACGGCGTTCTCCGATTTGGCACTCATCTCTTCCGCGGAGGAACTAGTTTTCCGGCACTGGCAGTGGAATACGCCATTCTCCCTCCGTCGGCGGGAAGTGACTAGGTAGACCGGTTCACGGTAGGAATTCGTGCAGGAGAAGATGGATGAGGCCATTGTTGAATGAGGTGAAGCTGTGTAGGCGAGGGTGATGGGAATTGTGTGGTTATTAGAGAGCGAGCAGGGAAAATTATTGCATAATATGAGGCAAGCTTTATTTCATCTATCGTTGTGATTTTTCAAAGAACAACCAATTAAATATATATATATATATATATATATATATATATATATATATATATATAATTTAATATTATTTATATATCATTTTAATTTTGAAATATAAAAAATTTTAAGCTATGCATGTAAAAATGTTTCAATATCTTTGGTGTAATAAAAAAAAAGAAATGATTTGACTCCATAAAATTTGTTATGATTATCTAAAACATTCTTTCATATTATAAACTTTCAAAAGATGAATTTGAAGTAATTATTTTTTGTGAAATATATGTTGATTTTAAAGAAGGTCTTCGACACATATATGTGGTAAACATATCTTACATGAATTTGATAAAATATAAAGATATGATTAAAAAAACAAAACAAAAAAAAATACAGTAAATGACAACACAAAATTCTCGAGAGATAAAATTCCCAACTATAATTAGGTGAAAAAAATTTCACTCTTAGGATTATAATAAAAATGTCTTATTATTATACTAATCTCAACTAAGAAAAAAATAAATAAATACACAATCATGGAATTCATACAATGCATTAATATTTTTTTTATCAATCAGGTTAATATTGAACCATATGATCTTTATTTCAGACTACACAATCATCTTGATTTAAGCAATCATTGCAGATTGATTGTGGTATAATTAGCTAGTAGAGTTCTAATCAATTGTTAAAAGAGCTAAAATGGTCATAAATTCAAATTATTTGAATCCAAGAGGATTATAAATAAAAAAATTAACATCCTAAGCTTTTTTATGGATTTTAAGCAATATTGCACAACCAACTTGAGTGTCTTTGGAATATATTAGAGAGAAATTTTCTATTATAAAGAAAGTAATAAGGGAAGCAAAATTGAATACATTTATTATTCTTCTCCTAGATTAATTTGCTACATTCATTGAGCATCTCATTAAGTTTTTAAGTTCATGCCATAGTGATTTAGATTTGAGATTGATTTATTTGGCTTTTGGGAAGCCTTTGTCATTTTGAGTGTTTTTCTTTATCTTGTATCTCTCTTAGCATAGCTCCAAGTTGTTGACATGTGGAGTGAGAGGCCTTGGCCTTGAACTTTGTGTGGGGGTTACTTTGATTGTAGTTGAACAATGAAAAAACTTATATTGTAATTTTGTTTCTCCATTTGTTGTGGCAAAGGTATATGAGTTTGTTAGTGGTGTTCAAGTAGGATGCTGAGAGGTGGATGTAAGTTTAGTTTAATCGAATAACTTAACAATTTTTTATTTTGAATCTATCTTATTACATTATTTTTAGTAGAGAAAATTTATTATCAAATCAGGAATCACCATATAGTTTTTAAAACTAAGTAATTTTGAGTTTGAACATTATAAGAAGTGTGCAAAAGAAATCTCTTGTCTTATCTTTTTATTAAATCTTTTGCAACATCAATTCAAACCCTCTTCTTGGTGTGCCTCAGAGCTAACAAATAGTATCAAAGTTAGTACCTTGAATTGTTTTAACAACCAAAGGGTAATCATGATGGCACACTCATTTGGTTTTGATTCATTGATTTCAGAAGGCTAGTCAATCAATAAACTTCCACTCTTTGACAAAATTTCTTTTTCTTTTTTGAAAATGTTTAGATTCTTGAATTCTATAGATTTTTTGTATCTGAAATATGATTCAAACATGACACACACCACCAATAAATTGGTGGATGGAAATATGGTTGATAAACCTTTTGTTGAATAGATGACAAAAGAGATTTTCAATGATTGAGCTGAATGCAAAGTCTATCACATGCATCTATGGCACTCTAATATCAAAGGATTATATGAAGGTTTGCATGTTAAACACTTATAAGAAAATTTGGGACAAACGTATTATCACATATGAAGGAACAAACGAAGTAAAGGAGTCTTGAATAAATCTACTAATACATGATTATGAATTATTTAATATTAAGAATGATGAATCTATTTTTGATGTGATGAATAGGTTCACCAATATTGTGAATGATCTACACTCACTTGGCAAATCATTTTCTAAATATGAGCTAGTGAGCAAGGTTCTTAGGTGCATGTTAAAGGAGTGGGATGCCAAGGTGACAATTATCATGGAGGCTAAGGACATGAGCAAGTACTTGGATATGCTTACAAGATCACTGATAGCTCTTGAAATGAAACTAAAGCATAGAGAGGAGATGGATGATAGAGAATCATGGATGAAAAATTAGAATGGCCTCAATGCATCACATTCCTCCTCATCCTTTGTTAATGAAGATTGGAAGGAGATGGCATACCTCACAAGAAGGATGGAGAGATTACAATATTGAAAAAAGGGTAAAAAATCATTTAATAAGTTTTCTTCTAACAATTCTTTAAGAATACTTAAAGAAGAATGGAAAAGGTGAAGGAAAAGGAAAAAAACTCATATGCTTCAGATGCAAAAATCTTGAATATGTTCACAATGATTGTCCTCTTATGAAGGCTAAGAAAGAGAAGAAAGAAATGGTTGCCACATGAAGTGATTTTGAGATTATAGACTCATTACCTCTACTAGTTAATATGATCAAGTAGTAAACCTTTGTCTTATGGCTCAAGATCATGGCAATAATCTTGATGAGGTTAGTTGTGAAGAGATTTCTTATGATGAGCTTGAAGAAACTATTTATGATCTATATGATGCTTAAAAACAACTCAGACAAAAGTATAAGATACTAAAATAAGATTCTAAACAAAAGTATGCCAATTTGTTCTATAAACATGAGAAACTAACGAATTCAATGATTATATAGGTTTATGTGAACAACTTGAGACCTCAAATGTAAGCAAGAAAAGGCTATAACAAATACCATATTTGTTTCTAAGGATAATGCAAAATTGAGATAGTAGATTATTTGTTTAGAACAAACCTTTTAATTCCGTCTTTTAATGGAATATCTATTTCTAGAAATAAGAGATTTTTTTTCTCATAATAATGACTTTGTTTTCAATAATTTTGCACCTAGTGTTCAATGTCATTATTGTAATCATATTGGACATTATGCATCAATTTTTCCCATAAGAAAGTAAGCTACTAAAAATAAGTATAATATTGTTTGGAGAGATAAAAAACCTATAGAAAATAAATATTGAAATAATTTTAGCAGACCCAAGTTAGTTTTGATGCCTAAGTGTAAACCTTAATTGTTTAATGTTGTATGCGCACCTCTAAAAGTTGATCATAGGAGGCAACTGGTACCTAGATAGTGGGTGCATAAGACATGATAAGAGTTGAGACAGTTTTTTTTTATCATTTCTCTAAAAGATGAAGGATCTGTCACACTTAGTGATAATACTAAGAAGAGAATCATAGGTGCAGGAAGAATAGGTATTTATTATCTTATTTCATTAATAAGTTCTTACTTGTTAAAGGTCTAAAACATAATTTGCTTGGTATAAGCCAATTATGTGATAGGGGCTTTAACATAGTATTTCATTTATCCTATTGATTGGTTAAGAAGAATGAAGACATTATCCTTATAGGCTATAGAAATTATAATATAAATGTAGTAGATTTGGATAACATTGAATGTCAAGATTTTTGTCTTAAGATGTTGTGGCATAAAAGATTGGTTCATATCAATATATCTACCATTCAAAAAGCCTACAAACTAGTTTTGGTTAGATGATTACCCAACATAAAGGTTAAAGATGGAACCTATGTCAATCCTATTAAAAAGGATAACACATTTGAAACTTTTTAAAGTCTTGAATGAGATTAGAACCATAAGACCACAAGGATTGATTCACATGGATTTATTTGGTACCATGTAGGTTACTAGTCTTGGAGTGAAAGAATATTTTTTGATAGATGAATATACTTGGTTCACATGGGTCTTATTCTTCACAAAATAAAGAAGAACTTAAGAATTTTAAAATGTTAGTTAGGAGGGTTCAGGTAGAAAAGGGAATAGTCATTAATTGTATCCTTAGTAATCATGAAAGAAATATGAGAAGTTTGAGATTTTTTGTGAGTTGGGAATTAACCAATTCATCTTCTTATACCCCACAATAGAATGATGTAATAGAAAGAATGAATAGAACACTAATAGAAATTATTAGGTCCATGCTTCGTGAATACAACTTGTTAATAAGAAAATAGGGATACAACAATACCTAAAGACTTAAATATAATATAAAAATCATCTTAGAGATCTAATCATAGGTGATCCATCTTGTGAAGAACAAACTTGTGCCTCTCTTAGAAAAGAAATTATCAATGCTACATTTATTTTTGAAATTGAACCTAGAAATACAAGTGAAGTCTTTGAGAATGAATTTTGGTATATAGCCATGTAAGAAGAGTTGAACTAGTTTAAGAAATGAAGTTTGGGAACTAGTAAAGAGGCAAAGTGACTACATTATAGTTGGAACAAAGTGGGTATTCAAAAATAAACTAAATGAAAATATATTATCATTAGAAATAATGCAAGGCTAGTGGCCAAGGGATACAACCAAGTAGAAGGCTTAGACTTTGAGGAAACATTTGCAATGATAGCATGGTTGGAGACAATATGGTTGTTATTAATTTTTGTTTGTTAGAAGGGATTTAAACTATATCAAGTAGATGTTAAGAGCACTTTTCTACATAGAGTTATTGGGGATGAAGTGTATGTAGAACAGCTAGAGGGCTTTGAAGATCATCTTCATCCAAACCATGTATATTAGTTGAAGAAAATGCTATATGGATTGACGTAATCACTAAGGGCATGGTCTGAGAGACTTGGTAGCTATATAGTAAAAAATGGTTTTAGGAAAGAGAATGTAAATAAGACTATGTTCATCAAGAATGGAAGTAAAGAACTTCTTTTGATCCAAACTTATGTAGATGATATCATATTTGGATCAACTAACTTTGACTTATGTAAAGGATTTATCAAGCTCATGGGTATGAAAATTGATATGAGCTTATGGGTGAGTTGAATTATTTTCTCCAATTACAAGTTAAGTAGGATGATAATGCATCATTATATCTTAAAAACGTACATAAATGTGATATTAAAAAGGTTTGATCTTGAGAATCTTAAGCCCATTTCTACTATTATGAGCCCTACCATAATATTAGACAAAGATGAGAAAGGGAAATTGATAAATTCCATTTAGAGGGATTATAAGACCTTTACTTGACTAAAGTAGATCTAACATTGTCTTTAGCATAGTACCTTGTGCTTGATTTCAATCATGCCCTAAAAAATTCCATTGAAAAGCTATAAAAGAATCTTTAGGTACTTGCTTGACACTAAGGACTTTGGATTATGGTATCCAAAAAATGAGCTATGTCAAGATCTCGTAGGATATAGTGATAGATTATGCATGGTGTAGAATAGATAAGAAAAGCACATTAGGCATTTGCAACTTTTTTGGACATTCCTTAATCTCATGGTTCAACAATGATATTTTGTTGAACCCTAGCAATGATATTTTGTTTGATAATAATAAATCTTAAGTATTTTTAATAAATTATTTAAATAAATTTTGAAATTTTAGATAATCATGCTCATGTTTATAGGAGATTTTAAAAAAAGAATAAATATGAAATCTGATGAAGATAATCTTAGATAGAGTGATAAACTACTAAGTGATATATTTTAAATTTAATCTTAGATATTTTAATTTTATTTTAATTAGAATATTAAGCTTGATTGAAATTATTCCAAGTCATAAAAATTAAATTTCATTTCAACTAACCATCTCAAAAAATATTTAGGTTTCTAAAGGTTTGATTTATCTTATCTTGAGTATCTTAAGAATCATTTTATACTTGATTTTATTTTTGAAATTTTTTCAATAATAATTAACTAAAAATATTTAATTCTACTTGATTTAAACTATCCTTAAATTTATATATTAAATGTTGAGATAAGCCATAATCTATAACCTATTGCTACAGTAATCAGTTCGAGGGTTCACCACCATGCCCGAATGAAAGAGCCAGTTAAGGACATCACTCCTGCATTCGTTAATTTAATATATTATTAGAAGCATGGGTGGCCAAATCCTAAATAAATCAGGGGATAGTCAATCCCAATTATAAAGGCTAACTCATGAGTAGAATAAAGTAATATAAAAAGAAAATTAAAGAACAAATATATCATATGGGACTAAAATTTAGCAATAGCTTAGCATGATGATCGTTTGAATTATGGGAGTGATGTGAGCCATTTGATCATATAATTTCATGATCGAATGATCATAATCTTATTTGCCTTTTCAAAAATGACTAAATAATCTCCATTTGATTTTGCAATTTTGTTATCGCATTATCCATGTTTAATTTGCACATATGACCTAAATCTAAGGATCAATTCATGTTGCATATCTAATTATATAGATCAAGCATAACTTCTAAGTAGTGCTAGTTTAATCTCATCTATTCGATTACATAGTTTTTGTAATTGAATAGTCCTAAATGCTTTTGATCGTGAAGCTCCTACGTAATGGCTATTTTGGCCATTATTTGTGAGCTATTAAACCTTTTATATAAATAATACTAAGTTTTCTAATTAAAAACATCTACTAACCAATAACAGCTAATTGCTTAGTTCGACAGTTGCTTTTAGCTATTGAAAAATGTCTATAAATACAATATGTTTTAAGCATAGTTGATTGATAAAATTTTTATAAAATCTAAAAAAAGCATTTCAAGCCATGACATTTAATCCTTTAACAACAAATGCTTATCGATACTTTTTTACATAGTCTTTTAGTTGTCAGACTTCAAATTCTACTTTTTTTTATTAAATCAGCTAAGTTTTCAATTTTTTTATTTCTAATTGATTAAATTAAAACACTTATATCTTGTTAAGCATTTTATTAAGTATAAAATTTTTATTTGTATTAATTTTAATTTTGAGTTGTTGATTACTTTTCTTTTATTATTAATTTTATTTCTTTATATGACCATAATAGCCTATCTTTTTTGTTTTATTATTTGTGAGGATTTTGGTCTACCCATCTTTTAGTTAATAGACTATATTGATTATGTTTTGTTTTTTTTATTTTTATTGGAGGTTGACATAGGTTTGATTTTATGTGAAACTACTTAAAAATTGTTAGTGAACTACTTAATTTATATGGATTTTTTTATTCTACAATTTTTATAAAAATTTATTATTAAAAAAATTAACATGTTTTAAACTAAAATTAAAATTTTTACAAAATATCTTTTAGAAATTTGCTAGAACTTATTAAAAATTATAGTAAAATATTTTTTAAATATTCTTTAAAAAATGAAATCTTTATACTTAGAAATTCACATCCTCTTGTTGACCCACACTTCAATATTAACTATTCTTCTCATGTAATAATTTGTTACATTTATTAAGCATCTCGTTAAATTCTTTTCCTTTAGTCATAATTACTCAATTTTGAGATTGGTTTATTTAACTTTTGGGGATCCTTTTTCTTTTTGAGTGTTTTTCTTCACCTTATATCTTCTCTTGGCCTAACTCTAGGCTCTGAACATGTGGAGTGGGTGGCCTTGACCTTGGACTTTGTGTGTGGATTTCTTTGGTTGTGGTTGAGTCATGAAAAATATCATATTATAATTTGGATTCTCCAATTACTATAGCAATGTGTAATTTTGTTATTGGTGTTAAAGTAGGTAGCTTGGGGGTAGATGTAGGCTTGGTTGAGTCAAACTATTTACAAATTTTATTATTGTGAATCTCTCTTACTTATCATATTATTTTTAGCTTAGAAAGTTTACTTGCAAATCAAGATTTCTCACACAAATTTTAAAACTATGCAATTTTGAGTTTAAACATTGGAAGAAGTTCGAAAAAGAAATGTTTAAAGTCTTGTTTTCTTATTGAATCTTTTACAACCACTTCTTGGTGTGTCTTAAAGCTAATAATAAATAAATACTTTTTATACATATGATAGAATAAGTAATAAAGTACAAGATAAAAATAACTAATATGACATAACATATATGTGCTTGTATACAATCATTCATAATCTAATTAGATAAAAAGTGAAGCAAACTCTTGAAATATTAATAAATTATTAGGGGCATAAAATAATGTATAACTTTTTGTACCTCTCATTAATCCTTGTATATTGACTGCATGGTGTATGAAAAATAAGTAAATAAACTAGTGTGAGTTAATATCTCTATCATAGATATGCTGTGCAACATCACCTCAGGGTGTTTAGGGCACTATTTGCTATGTGACCTTGTACTGAGTTGTACGGGCATGATGGAAATTTGTAAGCTAGTTCTTCTACAAGTGGCTTGAGTTTTGACTAGCCTCCACTATTTGTTGTATTAGGTTCTTCGTGGTTGATAGTGTCTTGACTGATATATCATCTAGTTCTAATGTCCTTAATAAGTTTTTTGTTCATTAGTAAGATCAATCACCTTGGGTGCACACTTGGTTAACTATGGAGGCTATGTAAGGCTTAGCATCAAACCTACAAACAAATTATTTGGATTTAAAATTTATGGAGCATAGCTCTTCTTGATGAGATGAGTTGATGCTTTTGTGGCACCCCTTTGTCACCACCAAAATTTAGTAACCAATTTTTTTGAATCTTTTTATCTTTAATAAGAAAATCAATAATTGAAAAATCTCCTTTTAGCAGTAGTCTTGTTTTAAAAAACCATAAACCTTTTTCTTTAATGTGAAAAACCATTTTTTTATGAAATTTATTTGGTATAAAAGTTGATTCTTTTGAAAATCATAACTCAAGTAAAGTTTTAGTAGATTGAAATTGTGTCTTTTGTTTTAATAAACCAAACCAATATTTGTATATAATCTCATAGCATAATAAAATAAAAGCCATGATTTTCCATTCTTAAAATAACAAATCAAATGATAACATGCTTGCATAATGGAATAAAATAAAACCATAATACAAGCTTTTTAAGGCCACATATAAAAGCAATAAAGTTCTAAATTCTCTTCCTTACTCAATGCTCTCTCAAAGTACCATATTAGCATCCAATTCACTTATGCAATTTCATTGAAAAGATCCTCATTAAAATAATAGTAGATAGAATACAAGGAATTCCTAATAATATAATTTCTCTAGAGCAAACAAGCTTATAAAAGATAGAGACATTATCAAGAACATATTATTAGCACATGAATTAATGTGTTCTCTTAACAAAAGAATAAAAGGTGGTGATTGTATTATTATGCTGAATCTTAGCAATGCTTTTGATAACATCTCATAAGATTTTCTTTGTAGGATACTCTCCAAGTTTAGGTTATTAAGGTGCTCACCAATTACTTGTGTTGTATGTTGATCTCAATAATTATTAATGGAAAGTTAAGTGGTTTCTTTTAACCAACAATATTTAAGAGATCAATTATAGGCTCAGTAAATCTAAAATTGTAAAAAAAAATGAAGGAAGAAGATAAAATGACGAAAATCATTGTTGCGGTATGAAATAACAAGTGTTGTGTACTAGACCATGCGTTGTGGCTTACTGCAGGCTTATTGAAGCACATGTTTTATGAAAATAATTATTACAAGTTTAAAATTAGTAATTTCACATACTTTAAGGATTTTTATAATTTTTTGTCCCTCTTTATTAAGCTTAATCATCTTGTGATCATTTGTATTTATTAATTTTTGTGGAAAATTATAGTTAATTTTTAGAATAATTATTTTGAAAAGTAATTAAATAATTTTTCATACCTTTTGAGAAGTTATAAATTCCTCCGTTCTTAAATAATTTAATCATTAAAATTCAAACAAGTAGGGATGCTTCATTTGCATTTCTTTCTCTACTTCTAAATTAGCTTTTTCTCTAATTAATTATGTTATAGAACCTTCACCAATAGAATTTTTTTTATTCCTTAATTTCTTAATTTCTTTGATCAAAATCTTAATTGATTTCTCATTATAACTTAGATTTAATTGTAATTCCATGATAATTGGATCATATGGTATCATATTAATAGGATCTGCCACATAATACTTTAATGAAAGAAGTGGAATACATTATGTACTACAACCAAAGACAATCGTAAAGCTAATTTATAAGCATCATTATTAATCTTTTCAATGATTTAGAAGGGACAAATATACTTTTGTTTCAATTTCTTCTTTTGCCAAATATGGAGACCTTTTTCATGAGGCTTTGATAAAAACATATGATTGCCTTCTTGAAAGTTTATCTTTGTGTGCTTTGAGTCATAATTTGTTTGTTGATGATCTTACTACTTATAGAGTTTTTTCTCTAATAAGTTAACACCTTTTTTGTAGACTTTAATACTATCTCAAGTCCTACCAATGCCTTCTTTAATTCATTGTACCAAAGTAATGGAGATTATCCCATCCTCCTTTACAGTGCCTCAAATGAAGCCATATCAATATTCAACTAGTAGCGATTGATGTACGCAAGTTGTATTAAAATATATATCATGGTTACCCACAAAGTCAAGTATGCACAACCAGAGTATGACTTCTAAAGTTTTTATTGTTCTTTCATTTTGACCATTAGTTTGGGGATAAAAACTTTGTACTGAATTTCAATTGGATTCCAAAGACACAATATGCCTTTCTTCATAAATAAGATGTGAATTTTGAGTGAAGATAATATACAATAGATTTTCATACCTTATATAGTCCCATTATTTGGGTAAAATAGATTTGGCCTAACTTCTCTATCATGTATGTAATTTTAGTAAGTAAGAAGTTTGCTAACTTGGTCAATTTATCCATAATTACCCAGATTGCATTCTATACTAAGCTAGTCTTTAGAAGTCCAACCATGAAGTCTATAAATATCTCTCTTCTTTTTTAGACAAATATTAGAGAAGATTGTAGTATTCCACTAGGCTTTTCATGTTTCACTTTGTTTTGTTAGTAAAGTAAGCACTTACATAATCTTGAATATCTCATTTCATTCTTCACCATAAAAATGTTTTCTTATATCTTGATACATCTTGGTTATCATAGGATGTACTATATATCTTATTTTTTGTACTTCATTCAATAATATTTATTTTGTTTTTTCTTTTGAAAATACACACACATGCATACACACACACACACATTATTTTTAAAGTAAGAATAATATTCTCTTCATTTAAATTAAAATTCGACTCCTCACCTTTCAAGAGTTTGGTTTTGATCATTAGCACTTCTTCATCCTTATCTTGAAATTTTTAAGGTCTTATAACAAACCTATTGCATCCATCAATTATATAAAACTTCTTTTCTTTGTTGATATAGTATTTAAACCGAGCTAATTCATCTCTATATATATCAAAACTTCTTCTGCATCGGTAATGATACAGTTCAACTTGTTCTTCTGCTTAAGATATCTACCACTTTGTTGATCTTTCTAAGATCATATATGTTGTCCATGTCATAATATTTTATTAGTTTCAAACATTGCCTTTCTCATAAGTTTAGGTCCTTTTGAATAAATATGTACATAATGATGTAAATCGTGTGAGAACAACGCACAAGAGGGGAGGGGTGAATTATGCTTTTCACTAAAATTTAGATTTTGAAAAATCTTTCAATTAAAAACGTTTGTAAATAAATTGTGAAATAAAAACGAAAAGTGCAATAATAAGACAAGCAAACAAAAGACAAAGATTTTTAGGTGGTTCGGCCAAACCCGTGCCTACATCCACCCCCAATCAACCCGATCGGGCTTCCACTAACCACTCCCTTTTGCCGAAGCCGGTAGGGGTAAACCAAGTACAACCGGTGCTCCAACGAGACACCAAAAATCCGAACAAATCCGGCTACAATAATGTATACAATTTTTTCAATAGCAATGCATACAAAAATCCTACACCTTTAATTTCTCAAAGCAAAGTGGCACAACTAAATGTTACCGAATGATGCAACGAAATGTGGAAGAAAGCTGTTGAAATTTGAGAAGAAGGTTGAGCCCGTAGCTCCCACAAGTATGCCAATTGTTGATCTCGGTTTTGACCTTTTTCCTTAGTTTTTGAAGACTTTTGCAAGTGGATTCATCAATCTATAAATTGTAAGATGTCCTATATATATAGTCCACCAAAAAGCAATTCTAAACGGCTAGAAAAACGGTAAAAAAGAAACCGGAAAATAGCCGTTGCCTGAAGCCCGAAAAGGAGAGCAGCAGCCCTCCGATCCCACTTCAAGAATGGACGGCTGGATGGACTTCTTGGCTTGATCATCTCCAGACCGTCTGATCCGGGCGGACTTGATCTGAACCATTGGATCCCACGCGCTGAACGAACGGCGCTGATTAAACAGCCGTTCGAAATTACTCTCGCCCGTTGGATCTGGGCGGGCTTGATCTGCGCCTTTGGATCCAGCGCGCTGAACGAACGGCGCTGATTAAACAGCCGTTCGAGATTACTCTCGCCCGTTGGATCTGGGCGGGCATGATCTGCGCCTTTGGATCCTGCCGAAGTTATAAGGTGAGATTTTTAGTCCCACACTGCAGAATGCAATTTTGCACAGCGCTTTATAATAGATTTGCGCCGTTTAACCTGCGGGCCACTTTGGGGCTGGCTCCCCCCATCCTTGACCGGGATTTCATCACCCGGTTCAGGTTGACTTAGCCATGCACTGTTTCGTTGACCGTTGACCAATGACCTTTGACCGCGCTGAAGTTCGACTTAGCCGAGCTCCTCTCGGCAGGCTTGGCTTAGCCAGGCACTGTTCCGTTGACCGTTGACCAGCGCTAGCCGAGCTGCTCTCGGCGGTCTTTGGGCGGGCTTTGCTCGCCCCTTTCGGGTCAACCAAATTTTTATATTTTTTATTTCTAAAAGGCCTGGACGGGCTATTTTGACGCCGGGTCGACCCGCCCATGCTACAGTGCTTTTTCCCGAGACTTTTGCTGATTTAGGGTATTTTTGACGAATTTTTTAGCCACAAATTTTAATATAAGTGTATAAAAATAATTTTATATTTTTATAGTATTATAAGTTAATTAAGTGGCTATGAAAAGAAATTGGTAAAAAACGATTCCATAATAATATTAAAAAATCAAATACCCATGTCTATACATTTTTATATTTTTATAGTGCAGGCTTGGCTTAGCCAGGCACTGTTCCGTTGACCGTTGACCAGCGCTAGCCGAGCTGCTCTCGGCGGTCTTTGGGCGGGCTTTGCTCGCCCCTTTCGGGTCAACCAAATTTTTATATTTTTTATTTCTAAAAGGCCTGGACGGGCTATTTTGACGCCGGGTCGACCCGCCCATGCTACAGTGCTTTTTCCCGAGACTTTTGCTGATTTAGGGTATTTTTGACGAATTTTTTAGCCACAAATTTTAATATAAGTGTATAAAAATAATTTTATATTTTTATAGTATTATAAGTTAATTAAGTGGCTATGAAAAGAAATTGGTAAAAAACGATTCCATAATAATATTAAAAAATCAAATACCCATGTCTATACATTTTTATATTTTTATAGTGCAGGCTTGGCTTAGCCAGGCACTGTTCCGTTGACCGTTGACCAGCGCTAGCCGAGCTGCTCTCGGCGGTCTTTGGGCGGGCTTTGCTCGCCCCTTTCGGGTCAACCAAATTTTTATATTTTTTATTTCTAAAAGGCCTGGACGGGCTATTTTGACGCCGGGTCGACCCGCCCATGCTACAGTGCTTTTTCCCGAGACTTTTGCTGATTTAGGGTATTTTTGACGAATTTTTTAGCCACAAATTTTAATATAAGTGTATAAAAATAATTTTATATTTTTATAGTATTATAAGTTAATTAAGTGGCTATGAAAAGAAATTGGTAAAAAACGATTCCATAATAATATTAAAAAATCAAATACCCATGTCTATACATTTTGTCAAATATGCTTGGCCCAAAAATGAAAATTCATTATTAAATAATTTTATAATATTTTTAAATGTTAATACTACTAGTGTGCCACATAATCTCAAGGTTTTGACATATCAAATTCAAGAGAAATAAAAAGAAATTTAATTATAAAAAATCTTGCGCATGTCTTAAAAATTCCTTCAGTAATAAATAGCTTGGTTTTGTAATTATCACATCAAAGGGTACAACACATAAAACTTTGGTGATCATAATATTCTTAAGCCTTAATACCATATAGATAGTGTCTCCAAAATGTTAGAGCAAAAATTATGATAGTAATCTCCAGATCATAAATAAGATAATTCTTCTCACATGGACATAATTATTTAGAAACAAAAGCTTTAAACCTACTATTTTGCATTAATATAGTAATTATCCATTCAAAAGATACATTTGAGAGTAATTACAACTCTTCATCTTTCTCAAGTAGGTTCACTACTAGTGTTAATGCCAACTTTTCTTTAAGAGTTTAAAAGTTACACTCAAAATCTTGATCCCAAATAAATAGAACTACCTTTTGATTTTAGCTAGTTAAGAGAATAATAATTAAAGAAAATCCTTTAACAAAATTTCTTAAATAACTAGTCAGTCCTAAGAAACTTCTGATCTCTATAATATTTATAGGTTTAAACATGTCAACTACCATTGTATCCTTTTGTAAATTAGTAGACATTCCTCTTACATTGATTATGTATCCCAAGAATGAGACATTAGATAACCAAAGATTGCACTTGAGGACTTTGAGTATACTTGATTATTCTTCAATTTCTATAGTATCATATTTAGGAGTATAATGTGATCTTTGGTGTTTCATGAATGGACTAAAATGTCATTAATAAACTTAATGATGAAATTATTCATCCTTATTTGAAGACCTGATTCATTAAGTCAATAAATGCTTCAAATGCATTAGTTAACCCAAGATGAAGTAACAAAATCTTGTAATGGCTGTTTAGTTCTAAATCATATCTTTCCTCTTGATTTCAAGTTGATGGTAACTAGATTGTAGATCGATCTTAGAGAACACTTTTGATCCTTCTAGTTGATCAAGTAATTAGTCTATCCAATGTAATGGATACTAGGTTTTTTATAGTAATCTAGTTTAGTTCCCTATAGTCTATGCACAAGCATAAACTCCCATCCTTGTTTTGAGCAAAAAAAAATTGTGCTCCTTAGGGAGAGACACTTGGCTTATTAAAACCCTTATTTAGTATTGCCTATATTTGAATCTTTTTCTCTTAGAGTTTCACTAAGACCATTCTTTATGGTGTCATTGATATAGGTTCTTCTCTAGGTATTAGATTGATAACAAATTCAATCTTTTAATTAGGAGGTAGTTCTAAAACATCATTAGGAAACACTTTAAATAGTTTCATATTATAAAACAACTTAGACTTATAGCTTTTGCATTATCAACAATTTGTACTAAAGCTAGAAAATATTCACATTCTTTTTGAATTAGCTTCTTCACCTTTAATATTAAAATGAGAAGTATCTTTTAGCCCTTACCAAAGTAGATCATTTTAGAACCATCTACCAAAAAAATATTTATCTTCTTCTCCTAATTGTCTATAGTAACTCTATTAGTTACCACCTAATTCATATCTAGAATTATATTGAATTCCCTTAGATAATTATAATCAATTAGGAATCAAAACATTTTCTATTGATCTCTATGTTTTCTCTAATATATTTAATTACTTGTGTTTATTCTCTTGTAAGCAAAGTAACCAATAAAGGTAATTTTAATGTACATAATTCAATTATCATTCTTGCAATCAATGTAGAAGAAATGAAAGTGTTAGATGCTCCATAGTCCAAGAGTACAACCATAGCTTTACTTAACAAATAGAGCACCTGTGATGACATTCAAAGAAGATGGAGCCTTTTTTGTGTGATTGTAGAGATCCTAGATTGAGCCATTAGAGGTTAAGATGTAAATGATAAACCTTTACCCTTATTTGTTGTATTGTTTTTTAAACATTATATGTAAGAACCTCCATGTGCATTACCTCTTCCATTATTATTATCACTATCAATAAACCTTTTCATGATTCAAGGAATAATCCTCAGCAAAATGTCTAGCTCTATCACAAATAAAAGATGTGACAACCCTCTTTTTAAAACATTTTTCTAAGGGTTATTACCATATGTCTCACATCTTGGTTTATCATTTGTTTTAGTTCTTATAGTTTTGTTCTTAATTTAATTGTATTTTTGAAGTTTTGTCTGGTTTGTGGTGAGAATGTTCCTTTCCTTTTGTTTTGATTCCTTTTAGCTTCCATAATTTTTGGGTCTTGCTTAATGTGTTGTGTAACTTTCATTGATCCCTTATAACTTGTGAATTCCATGGAAGCCAATGCACTTCTAATCGAGTCTTGCATATGATTTTGAAACCTATAATACCTTTTCTTATCTATTGTCACAAAATTTAGAGCATATTTTGATAACTTAGAGAAGGTTTGGTTGTAATCTATAATAGTTATTCCTCTTTAGTATGATTTTAACACTATTTCTTGTCTATTGCCACAAACTTTGGAGCATATTTGGATGACCTAGATAAGATCTAGTTGTAATCTATACTAGTTATTCCTCTTTGGTATGACTTTATAAGTCATTCCTCATCTTTTCTTTAGCAAATTCTAGAATGTATAATTCCAAAAAAGTATTACTAAATTTCTCCTATGAAATCTCAAAGTGAAGTCTTCATTACCCTGGCCACCAATGCCCTACAACACCATCTAATGATACATCACTAGGGATAATTTCTTATTGTTTAGATACAAAATACAATCCAATACCATCATAATTTTCTCTCTAGCTAGTCCTCTACTTGGAAAGGATTAATAGTATCTAAGATATGTGGTGGTTGTAGTCTCAAGAATCATTATATTAGCATATCTATCTACTGTATTTTCACATGTCTCCTATTTCCAATAGTGTAATCTCTCTCTCCAAGCCTATAGCCTTGTTATCCTTTCCAATCTCAAATGGTCTCATTTTTCTTTAGATGATATCTCCATCATTATACTATTTTTAGAGCTTGCCACTTCTTCATCATGCATGTTTAGGTTACCATATGCCATTCTATAGGTTATCAAATTTTTAATATACATTCAAGATCTAAAACTTCAAAGTCACTTGCATGTAACACATGTATGTTAAAATAATAAATTACCAAATTAAATTTCTTTCTGTAACAATTTTCCCCACTTTCTTCAAATTAATTTTCTTAACATTTTCTTAACATTATATTCCATTGTATTACTTAAAAAATATTCTCAAAATTCTTAAAAATTCTACTTTAAATTTCTACAATGTATTGTATATTTTTATAAGCATGTCATACATTAAAACTAAATGTACCATATGTGCACTAGACATCATTCATTTTCTCTTAATAGACCTTCCTATAAGCATATTGTATGCATGAGTAGACATACTACACATCAGCCCAAGGATGTTGTACTCATCAAGCTTGATATATCATCCTTTATTATTGATTTTAATTAATTTTAAGGCTTTGATACTTCATGTACTGCTCATGGTCTTTAACATAACATAAGTGAAGACTATTCTTAATGCTATTAGAATTATGTAATTTTCTAAATTTTCTATGAAATTTATAGTCCAAGTGGTAAAATAAAGACAATAAGCATATAACATGAAGTCCATAAAATAAAGTGTTTTCTTATTATGATGTCTACCTCTTCCCACATAACCTAGGTTGTCTTTTTTAATTAAGCTTTCATCTTAGATTTTTTTACACCTAAATATTTTTCATCCTAAATTTGTTAACATTCTTAAGTCATCATCATAGATGTTATAATCAAGTTGGTTAGCTCATATAACCCAAGGTATACCATTTCATTTTATTATTTATTTAAAATTGGAATGTTTAATTGATATTTAAAAGTTAAATGCTTTTAAAATTGAAATATTGATATATTTATAATGAAGTATAAAGATTAGATTGACCTTACATGCTTCATCCTTATCTTTACCTGGAGCTAGTAGTGTAGTTGGCATGGAATTCCTATACATTAAGAAGCAATGTGAAGGCTAAAAAAAGGAAGTTTAAAATTTGAATCAATCTCTTGTGTGCATGAATAATTAAGAAAGGATAAAGATAGATCTAGTCTTAGCCAAATTAACCTAGATATAAGTAGTTAGTTGGCTGACTATATAAAGGTATTATATGTGATTTTGGGTAGAATTGTAAAACCTTAACCATGAGTCATTGTAAAGAGGTCATACCCAAGAGAACCAAGAAGAAGAAGAGCAGGTTGTGAGCAAGGAAAGGAAGAGGAAGGCTTAATCTTGGAGCAAAGAGGAGTTCAACCCTTGGAGTAGTCCACGACATGACCTAAATGTAGGATGAACCTTAACATCATGCAGTAAGAATAGATACATGCTATATAATAATTGGGTATTTTGATAACAATGCATGTGATTGTAATTTAGCTATGATCATTATTCTTTATTTTTGTGCTTCCTTCAAATGAAACTTAGACCTAAGGAGAATTAACGATGGAACTCGAGCCATGATGACTATATTTTTATAGTTAAATGCATGCCTAAAACTAGGTCCAAATTATATCATATTCTTTATATGAATCTAGCTTGTTAATGCTAAGTGAGATGCCATGGTTGAGTCATGCTAGAATAATTACTTATTATGACTTAAGTAAGAATTTGTGAAATATTAGATGTGATGTTGTGGGTGATCCCATCATTAACAATTAAATTCTCTTTAATATGAATATTAGCATGCAAATTGTTATATAATGTTGTGAATTATCCCATGAAAACTTAGACTAAATTTTTATTTAAGAAGAAACCATAAATTATATACATATATTTCATGATAAAGAGAACAGTATTATGATGTCAAGACAAAACTTTGATGTTTTTTTAGACGATATGATCTATTCCATGTTTATGATGCTTAAAAATTATTCTTATGATAAAATGATTTAATTTTAATTCATGGTAAACTCATGATTGCCTAGAATATATTCATGTTATGATAATTTTATGTTGCCAAGTTTAATGCCATGACATGATGAATTGCTATCATTGAAACACTAAGAATGATATAAGAAATATTGTTTTTAGACTAATGCAATTAGAACCCAAGATTAGATTATAAACTTTAAGTTGAAAATTTGCATTTGTTTCCATACATAATGATTATTCTTATGGCCAAAATTTGTGTATTGCCATAGGTTTTCCCATATAGCTTTGGTGCAAGGCTCAATTAAGGTCATATGAGGCTTGTTTAAGACTATAAGATGACTTAGATGGCCTCTAAGGTGCTTGAGAGCTCTTAATTTCTAGATGGGAAGCTTCGTAGGGATCAAATTTGGCATTAGAAAATGGCTAAGTTAAGTAAAAGTCTTAGGCATGATAGTAAACATGGATCAGTTTTGGCTATGAGTGATTAAGTTTGAGGTTATATTCGATTTAACAAGGTAATGATATTAATTTTCATGTGTGATTTAAGATTAGAAGATAATGATTTCAACTATCCAAGGTTAGCAGATGATAAAGCTTAGTTTAATTGATGGATTACGTTACCCTTAGGTTAGGTTAAAAGGATAATTCAAACAATTAAGAAAATCAAAGGTCTGAAAGTTTATGACTATAAGGTTGGAATTCAGGGACTCAAGGTTTGAAATTTACAAACCTTTTTTGATAAACCCTTATTTTATTGCAAAACTAAAACAGAAGTACAAAACAACTCAACCTCACAAAGAAAGTGCTAAGATAATCATTGTCCAAAACCCAAACAGAGGCATGGAAGCAATGAAGCTACAAAACAACACTACTAATAAGCCAAACTACCTAGCCACTTAATGAGGGTGAGTTAAAGAGGAAACAAAAACAAGTTCTATGGTAAAAATCAACTATTCCTAACATGGAGAAGATGATTTTTGATCAAGTGTTTAATTTGAAAGTATGGAAAACTCCATTGGTCCAAGAGAACAAGACCCATGATAAACTAAGGAAGCTATTTACTTTCCAATAACTAACTCTAAGATTAAGAACTAGCTAATTATGCCAAGGTGTTTGTTATTACATTTTCTTCCTTGTAAACATGTTACAATTGGAAGATCTTAATGTGCAGTTTGCCCATTATGCTATTGATGAGGGTAAGTATATGCCAATGAATGAAAGAACACCCAAGAATCATATTGAGAAGAACTTTACAAAAGAATCAAGTTTGACTATATATTGTAAGTACCCTTGTTGAGACATTGTTGCAACCTATCAAAAAGAGCTTGGATTTCTACTTCCATGCTAGTTTTAACCCTATAGAATAATGAAAAGGCCCAAATAACTTATCTTTTATGATCTGGAACTATCTCACTACCTCTCATAGATCTCATTTTTCTTTTTGTCGAGTGATCAACATTTAGCTTAAAATGTTGAAAGGGGGCAAACCAGCAAACTTTAGTGATTTGCTTATGTCTAAGTTTGGTGGAGTGATTTAGTAGCCCTTTGGTCTAGAGTATAAGATCACTTAGACATTTTTGAGTAAAGGCTAAAGCTGTGGATTTGAAACTAGACATTAGCACCTATTCTTTTCATTATTAAACACTTCCCTTCATAAAAAAACCAAGATACAAACTTTCCATAACTCCTAACAAATGAGACTTAGAAGCAATGAGATAATCTCCTCTCTCATAATTGAGGAAGCACCATAGTTTCACCAAAGATTTAGAAGATGTTTTGTGTTTTGACATTATTAATCAAGAATATATAGAAGCTTAGAAAAGTAACTCCAAAATCACAAACTCTCTCTCACATAGCAAAGGCACAATCTAGTGAATTAGAGGTCTAACAGTAAGGATATTTTGAGGGAAGTTGAAAGCCAAACTACTTAAAATCTTCGAAAAAGAAAAATCTTTAAGAAATCTTCATAATAGAATAGAGATCTTAAGAGGTAATCAAGAGTTCCATTTTTTCTTATGAAAGTATAAAATAATCCCCTTCTTTCTAATTAGGTTCTAAGAAAAATTAACAAAGAATTGCTCACTTTAGATTTGCGTCCAAAATTTGCACTAATTTAAACATAAGCTTTCTATGTGTTGTTCCACCTTTTACTTAACCCAAGTCATACTTTTTCATACAACCAAAACTCCCCATTTTTTGTAATGTGATAAGTATTTAGCTTGCATGATCTAGACAATAAAGAATTATCATTCTTCAATTTCCAACAAAGCTTATAGATGAAGGCTTTGTGGACATCTTCTAGTCTTTTTATCCCAAGAACATCTTCTTTGATATGATAATTTTTCATACAACCAAAACTCCCCATTTTTTGTAATGTGATAAGTATTTAGCTTGCATAATCTAGACAATAAAGAATTATCATTCTTCAATTTCCAACAAAGCTTATAGATGAAGGCTTTGTGGACATCTTCTAGTCTTTTTATCCCAAGAACATCTTCTTTGATATGATAATTTTTCATACAACCAAAACTCCCCATTTTTTGTAATGTGATAAGTATTTAGCTTGCATGATCTAGACAATAAAGAATTATCATTCTTCAATTTCCAACAAAGCTTATAGATGAAGGCTTTGTGGACATCTTCTAGTCTTTTTATCCCAAGAACATCTTCTTTGATATGATAAATAACTTTGCTCAGGTTGGTCCATCTATATTTGTATCCCACTTTTGAGTCTTCTTATAGAAATCCATTTATGAAGCATTCTAATTTTAAAAAAAATCTTCAATGGATTCATCACCATGGTGTTGTGTATCGACATCGAAGTAAGAACACGTTTGATTAGCATTAATCTCGTACTAGTTGAAAGGATTTGATGTTTCCAACTTACACTTTTTTTTTGCTACTTTCTTCAAGAGAGGTTAAAATAAAATGGATTTCTTTCTACCTCTACATAGGTTGCAACCCAAGTATGCTATGAGGAAGTTGCCTTTCTTATAATACAACTTATTGATAAGCCATTGTAGTTAAGTTGAAGAACAATATTTGGAGCAAAAAATTGATTTTTTTGAGCATTAATTATAAGCCTTGATTCTTCTTAAAACAAATTAATAACATTATTGAGATATCTAATAAATTTCTTATCTCTCTAGGTGAAGATGATAATGTCATTAATGAAGGATAGGTGTGTAATATTAAAGAAACCTTTAGGTTAATCATAGGAAAAACTTTTACCTTAAATATGTAGTTGATTACCCTTATTGAAGAGCTTCCAAATGAACAAAAGAGGTGAAAGAAGATTTCTTTTCCTAACACCCCCAAAGTTTTGGAAAAGCCTTAAATATGACCATTCATGATGATCGAGAACTAGTTATAGTTTAAGATATTCATAATGAGACAGGAAAATTGTTGATCCAAACCAAATTGTAGTATAACATTTAGCAAAAATTTCTAAAATAAATGATCAAAGGAATTCTTTATGACTAGTTTATGTAATTTTGGCCCTTAGATTTTTTGTTGATTGAATCAATCAACTCTTGATTTAACAAAATGCCATCATCAATGCTTTTGTCATCAATAAAACTTTATTGTTCTAGAGAGATCAATGAATGTAGGACTTCCTACAAACATTGAACTAGCAATCTATAGAATATCTTTTCAAGGCATGAACATAGACAAATTGACCAAAAGTTTGAGAAGTTGTTTGGGTTCTTTGTTTTAAAAATCAGTATTATATTGGCATTAGCAAAACGTTTTTGTAATGATGTACTACCATAAAGTCTCTTGCCACAATGTAAATGTCTTTTTTAATAATCTTCCATCAATGCATAAAAAAAAACAAATGTAACCATTGGGTCCAAGAGCACTATCTTTGTTGAACATTGTATGCTTGAGCTCCTTAAGCATCACCTCTCTAAGTAAGAGAGCATTATTAGCTATAGCAAGAAGAGTGGGGAAGACCATAGGGTTTGAAATTTAAAGGTTCAAGGTTTGAAATTTAAAATCTTAGGACTTGAAATTAAATATATTAGGGTTTTGAATTTAACTTGTTCATCAAATTATATTGTATCATAAGATGATATCATATTGTATAATGCTCTCAATTAATTTAAGTACATTCTTGCTCGTTCTATCATACTATATAATGGATTCTATATCAAGTCAAATAATCATTTTACTCTTTCTTTTCTTAATTTTTAAAACATAAAAAAATTTCTTTTTCTAAAATCATATAATAGAAGCAAGTTTAAGAAAACACAAAACTATCTTATTAAAACCATTTATAAACTTTTAGAAGCAAAATAAGAAAAATCTTTTTCCTTGTAACTAAACACATGTAAACCAAATATTCATTTAAATAACATTACTCAATAAATAAAAAAATAAATAAATTTAACATTAAAATTTATGAAACAATTAAGTCATAAATGTTCTAGAACCACTGAACTAACAAGACAATATTATGATTAAAATTTACCTTAATTTGACTTAAAAGTTTTAGACTAAAAACAAGCTAAGTCAATCAATACTAGCACAGTGGCAAATAGAAGTATGTGTAAAGAAACAAACATTAAGTATCCACATGCCTAAGATAATAACTACTTTTATAATGCGAAAAGGTGAATGAATAATAAATGTAGAGTGAATTATCATATGAAAACTATTAACATATTATCTTTTATCTCATTTATAATTTTTTTTATTGTTTTAAACCTTCAATCTTATTAAGGATTAGCTTTGGTAAAGACGACATAAAAAATGATTCGACATATTCAAGAACCCATTATTTCAACATAAACAATATGAATGAATGACTAATTTGACTTATCTCTAGAATTATCATTCTGTGATGATGGTCGCCACTATTAACAACTATCCATCTTATCATCCTTTGAACTTTACCCTTCCTTTACCAAACTTTTTTTTATCTTTTTTTTTCTTTTCATAATCTTGTCATTCCTTTTCCTTTTAGGACACATTTACAAGTGATAAGTTCAACTTTATCATTTCTTTTAGGTTTTTTGAACATGGTCCCACAAATATGAAAATAAATAAATCTTGCAACTAAAGCATCAAAATAATTTATGCTCAATGATTCTATGAAAAATAACATACCATAAAATAATGCTTTTCATACAATAATTGAGCATGCTCAAATATTTCCTTTAAGATCATCTTTTACGGTTATATACTTCTAACAAGCATCATGCATCAAAATAAGCAAAATTTGACTATGTATGCATCCTCAATATTTTATCATTCTTCACTATTATTTAAGGGATTCTATCTTATAATACATCAACCATTAAAGAATATACACATATTACATGATTACCTATCTCTTATTTTTCTTGTGTAGTTGTATCACCGAAGCTTGGATTATTACATAATTTCTTCTTCAACTCTCAAGTGCTACAAACCCATGACTATATCCCTTCAGCTTTGTCTTGTATTTTTGCTCAAATCCTTCCTAAATTCCTTATTCTATTTTCTCACACTCCATTTCGTATAGTTCAAGCTATTTGCTCAATGTTTTTCTAGAAAAGTCTTCCAATGCTTGGCCTCATCCACTTTATACATGATTAAAGCTTTCTCAATCATTCACCTCCTCGTAATAACTATATTCATTAGATTAGATGCATATTTGACTTCACTTTTACTTCAATGGTTTCTCATTGATTAGATTATCTTTGTGATGATTTATTCAATCATGTCATTTTGTATTTTGAAATTCTTTTTGTTACATAGGACTGTACTATATGATCCTTTTACTTTATATAATATGATATTTGATATTTAAATTAGTCTATCTTTAATCTTGTTGAGATACTTATATGATACATTAATAATACTTGTATAATGACATTCGTTATGTATTATTATAAAATCATAATTGACAATGTTCTTGTATGATGCTTCTATAATTTGATCGTACTTATATAGTACCTTAGTCATACATGTACTATCTTATTTGTTTATTCAACTTCTTCATTCATTTGTTATCACACTATATAATATTCTTTAATGTACTTGTCCAATTCATGCACACAATTAATCAATATTTTCTTTTATTATTTGATCATACTTATATGAAGGTTGATATTGTACTCTACCATCAAATCTTCTCTCTCTCCCTATCATACCCATTTGACTCCTTGTGGTGATGTACTATAAATGCTTGATTGTACTGATACAATGCTCCTTTTTGTAGCACACAAATATTATTAGCATATTCAGTTTAGCTTAACATTCTATTATATTGTATGATCCCCATGATCATATTGTATCATGTTATTACAAAAATAAAAATTTCACAAAATTTTTTATAAGAAGTTTTTAAAAATTTTAATGATATAATTTATTTGGAAATATCTTTATTTTATAATTCGAGATGTTATAAGCTATAGTGGGTAAGTCAAGAAGATCAAGTCCCATCCAAAAAGTGATGCTATCTTATGAAAACTTTATAATTAAGTTTCTCTTATGTTTTATGGCTTTTATTTTGTTGCATTGCCTCTCCACCTCTCTCTCTCTCTCTCTCCGAATACCTTTTTTTTAATCCATTGATCATGTATTTTTTAGGTGCTGCAATACTCTTTGTATTTTGCCTATTATTTAATATGAGTTCTTGGTAAAATCCCTTCAAGGTCAACTTTCTATTGTGTTAACATTTTTGCAGAATATTTCTATGATGGCCAGACCTAACTGCCTCTTGTTATTGATGCCAATCCTTATTGTTGGATTTGAAAGAATTGGAATACCAAAATTCATGGTAAATTAGTTTACCATTCGTAGGTCATTGTAATGTTCTTTTGATCATCCATTAGATCTCATGTTGCCTTTCCTAGCTTGGAGGCCAAAGATTCCCTTAGTCTATCGGCCTTCCTCAAGCCATCCTCTTTGGGGTGAGAACTACCCCTAATCTGCTATTCACAATTATCAAGATTCGTATTGATGCTTTATTGATGACATTTTAAGATTGATTCTTTTTCTATTGTCTTTAAAATTACTACCACCACTTATAAGAACTTGTTTATGTTGAACTTTTGTGGTTTGATTTTTTATCTTATCTATGTTTACTTATTATAGCTTCTCTTTAATCTTTTGGTCTATGACTAGCAGAAATGATTTTGAGCACATGAGATTCTCTTAAAGCTTTAGGCAAAAAAGTGATAGGTCACTCTTTTTTCTCACTTTCCTCTATGGTGATTTTTTTGCTTTTCTCTTAATTTTTACATATAAGCTAGAATTGAAATTTAAAAAATAGTATTCATTTTAAATAAAATAAGTTTTAATTTTAAAATGACCTTTAGTTTTAAATGGAAAAAATTCAAAGCTATGCCCACCTAACAGGTTTGGGTGGGTTACAATTAGTGCTAGGTCTAATGAGTATGGCATGCTATGCTAAGGCTTATCCTGACAAGCTGGACAAGCCAATACACAATGGCATGGCCAACCTCTTGCATCTCAAATTAGCCCATTCTTGTCCAAATGACTTACAATGGTTGTAACTCCTTTAGGGTAATCTATTATACAATTTAATAGTAGATATCCTCATTAATAGTAAATAGATGCATAAACATAATAAGCATCCCCATAAATAATAAAATAATTTAATGAAAGAAAACATGTTAAATAAAACCCTAATAACATGATACTATGTACAAAAATATTAAGCTAAAATTAAGCCCTTGGTCACAAATCATAGTGGTATCTCTTTGACAATGAGTCAAGATGATTTGCATTATCCAGGCTACCAAACGCTTAAAGGTTAATGGTTCGATCACAGGAAATGGTTTAGCTGATGTTGCTATTGTTCTTTGTGATCAATATGTGTTGTAAGTGTTGTGACGTGTAATTGCTCTTCTTTAGTTTGATCTAAACTGAGCAATTGAGTGCTTTTGCTACTTTTTCAATTCTCAACATCTTATTGATCAATCTATTACATTTGCTTTGAATGTGACTCCTCTATTGATTTTGACACTCCTTGCTCTTCCTTGCAGGATCTATTCTATCAACTCTTTGTGGTTTGATCTTTTCCTTATCAATGTTTAATCATTATAGGATCTCAATTAACTTCATATTTGCAAATAATACAATTGATTACCCTTAAGGGAATCTATTATAACTGATGATGTGACAAAATTCATATTCCTCCTACCTATTTTTCTCATTAATGATTATTAATTTTTAATTTTTCTGCAATTTATATATGTATGTTTATAATATTTTGAAAAAAAAGTAACATATTATTTATTTTAAATAAAGTGAATTTTTAATTCTATCATTTATATTTAAATGTAATTATTTTACTATTTCTTTTCTTAATTTTTAAAACATAAAAAATTCTTTACTATTTCTAAAATCATATAACAAAATCAAGTTTAAAAAAAACAAAAAATATTTTATTAAGTCAATTTAAAATTTTTGGAAGAAAAATTAAAAAAAAATCTTTTTTCTTGTGAATAAATATGTTTAAACTCAATAGCCATTTAAAAAACTTTACTTGATCAACAAAAAATGAATCAATTTAACATTAAAACTTATGGAATAACTAAGTCATAAATGTTCTAGAACAACTAAAATAATAATACAATATCATGATTAAAATTTATCTTAATTTAACTCAAAAGTGTTAAACTAAAAACAAATTGAGCTAATCTATGTTAGCTTAATGGAAAATACATGTATACATGTGTAAAGAAACAAACATTAGGTAGCCACATACATGGGATAATAACTAGCTTTATAATTTAAAAAAGTGATTGAATAATAAAAGAAAACCAAATTATCATATGAAAGCTATTAACATATTGTTTTTTATCCTATTTATAATTTTCTTATTACCTTAAACCTTTAATCTTATTAAGTATTAGCTTTGATAAAGATGGCATAAAAAATGATTCAATGTATTCAAGAACTTATTATTCTAACATAAACAACCCAAATAAATGACTTATTCGACTCATCTCCAGAATCATTATTCTATGTGGTGGTCGCCATCATTAACAAAAATCTATCTCATTATCTTTTGAACTTTGCTCTTCCTTCAGCAAGCCTTTTTCTCTTTTCGTTTTATCTTTTCTTTTACATTTTCGCAATCATGTCATTCCTTTTCTTTTGAGGTCACATTTACAAGTGATAAATTTTACTTTCTCATTTCTTTTACTTCTTTTGAACATGATCACACAAATATGAATATAAATAAAGCTTGAAACTAAAGAATCATAATAATTTATGCTCAAACAATCATATGAAAATTAACATATTGTAAAACATTGCTTTTCATACAATTATCAAGCATCCTCAAATATTACCTTTAAGATCTCTTAAGGTTCTATACTTCTAGCAATCATCGTGCATCAAAATAAGCAAAATTTGACTATGCATGCATCCTTAATATTTTTCTCTTCTTCATTATTATTTAAGGGATTCTATCATATAATACTTCAACCATTAAAGAATATGCACATATTACATGATTACCTACCTCTTATTTGTCTTGTGTAGTTGTATCATCAAGGCTTGGATCTTTGCACAATATCTCCTTCAACTCTCAAGTGCCACAAAACCACAACAAGATCTCTTCATTTTGTCTTTGATTTGTTCATAAATCCTTCCAAAATTCCTTCTTGTATTTTCTCTCACTCCATTGCATACGATTCAAGCTATTTGCTATTGTATTATAAGCTATGATAAGTAGGTTTAGAAGATTAAGGCCCAACCAAAATGTGATTCTTTCTGATGAAAATTGTATAATGAAGTTTTTCTTATGTTCAGTGGCTCTTCTTTTGTTAAATTTCCTCTCCACCTTTCTCTCTCTCTCTCTCTCTCTCTCTCTCTCTGTTGGGTTACCTTTTTTTAATCCATTGATCATGTATTTTTTAGGTTCCTCAATACACTTTGCATTTTTTGTACTATTTAATATCAGTTCTTGGTAGAAAAACAATCAAGGTCAACTTTATGTTATGCTAACATTTTTGCAGAATATTTCCAAGAGGGATAGATCTGACCACCTTGCCATTGATGCTAATCCTTATTATTGGATATGAAAGACTCAGAATACCAAACTTCATGGTAGATTAGTTTACCATTCGTAGGTCATTGTTGTGTACTTCTAATCATCCATTATATCTCATGTTGCCTTTCTTAGCTTGGAGGCCTAAGATTCCCTTAGCCTATTGGCCTCCCTCAAGCCATCCTCTTTGGGGTGAGATCTACCCCCAATCAAGTATAAGTCATGGTAAATTTTAACAATTCAATCACACAGGATGGATTGGTCAATGGGATTGTTATTCACAATGATTATTAGGAGAAATTTGTAAGTGCTTTGAAGGTTCAAATGATCTTCTTTGTTAACACCTCTACTGATTAAGAAGTTTCTCTAGTTATGGTTTTAATATTAAGGCTCGTATTGATGCTTTATTGGTGACTTTTTAAGACTGAATCTTTCTCTATTGTGCTTATCATTAACATTACTGCCACCTCTTATAGGGACTTGTTCATGTTGAACTTTTGTGGTTTGATTTTTGTTTTATCTATGTTTACTCATTATAGTTTCTCTCTTATCTTTTGGTTTATGAATAGCACAAATGATTTTGTGCACACGAGATTCTCTTAAAACTTTAGGTGGAAAAGTGGCATGTTTATCTCATCTTTTTCGACACATTCCTTTATGGTGATTTTTTATTTTTCTCTTAATTTATACATAAGAGCTACAATTGACATTTAAAAAATAATATTTATTCCAAATTAAATAAGTTTTAATTTTAAAAAGATCTTTAGCTTTAAATGGAATAATTCAAAGTTATGCCCACCTAACAGGTTTGGGTGGGCTACATTAGTGCTAGGTCTAACAAGTCTGGCATGCTGTGCTAAGGCTCAGCCTAACAAGCTAGACAAGTAAACACCTAGACAATGGCATGGTCAACCTCTTGTATCTCAAATTGGCCCATTCTTGTCCATATGACTCGCACCAATTGTAACTCTTTTCAGATGATCTATTGTACAACTTAATAGTAGATATTCTCATTAATAATAAATAGATACATGCACATAATAAGCATCCTTATAAACAATAAAATAATTTAATGATAGTAATAATATTAAATAAAATCCCAATAACTTGATAATATGTACAAAACTATCAAGCTCAACCTAAGCCATTGGTCACAAATCGTAATGGTATCTCTTCGACAATGAGTTAAGATGATTTGCATTATCCAGCCTACCAAAAGCTTAAGTTTGATAGTTCGATCACCTTGGATGATTTGGTTGACGTTGATATTGTTCTTTGTAATCAATGTTAGTTGCAAGTGTGGTGATTGTTAGTAGCTCTTCTTTACTATGACTTAAGTTGAGCAATTGAGTGCTTTGGCTACTTTTTCAATTTTCAACCTCTTATTGATCGATCTATTAGCATTTGCTTTGAAAATGACTCCTCTATTATTTTTGACACTACTTGGGCTTCCCAAGTGGATTTGTTCTATCTAATCTTCATGATTTGATCTTTGCTCTATCGATTGTTAATCATTATAGGATCTCTAAAAACTTCATATTTGCAAATAATACAATTGATTACCATTATAACTATTTATTATAATTGAAGATGTGATAAGGACATATCTCTCCTACCTGCTTTTCTTTTTGAACGATTATTAATTTTTATCTTTTTAGCAATTTATATATACAGGTGACTAGCATTTTGAAAAAAAAAGGTAACATATTATTTATTTTAAATAAAATGAATTTTTAATTCTAAAATGGCCATTTAAGTTTAAATGTAAGCATTAAAGCAAACAAGCAACTTCGTAGAGGATAAAAGAAACCATTGGTAGACCAGATATATTGTTGCAATCCTGAATTGAGATTTCCAAATGATGAATCACCTTCCGTCTCCGGTGACCAACTGGGAAAAGACCATCCTCGTTGTCATCTCTGAAAACTCCCGCGTCGTCCCCGCTATCCCTTCATCTTCTTCCACTTCGATCTTCAACCTAGAGGACGACGGCGACCTCCTCACTGTCGCAACAGCAATCTCCGAAACGTCCACAGTCCCGCTATCCTCAAACGGCTCCCTCCTCAACTGCGTTTCCTGCAACTGCAGCGCGTACTCTAAATTCCACAGCACGTTTCCAATGCTCGGCCTATCCACGCCGTAATCCGCCAAACACTTGGCCGCCGTTTCGGCAAACTTCCTTAGCGAGTTCTCATTAATCTTTCCAACCAGCTTCGGATCGATTATCTTCTCAAGCTGACCTTGCCTCTGGCAATTCAGAGCAAGCTCAGCGAGGTTGACATAGTCATCGATGGCCGGGCGCGCACAGAGCACCTCGAAGAGTACCACCCCAAAAGAGTAGATGTCCGACTTGTCAGTGAGCTTCTGGATCTTGAAGTACTCTGGATCGAGGTAACCAAAGGTCCCCTTCACGGCGGTACTCACATGGGTCTCTCCTAAGGAGGGGCCAAGGCGGGAGAGCCCAAAATCGGAAACTTTGGCGGCGAAGTTCTCGTCCAGGAGGATGTTTGTGGACTTCACATCACGGTGGATGATGCTCTGCGCATAGGCAGTGTGGAGGTATTGAAGTCCCCTTGCCGCGCCGATACAGACCTCCAGCCTCTGTTTCCAAGATAAGCAGGGGAGATCGAAGCCGTAAAGGTAGTTCTTTAGGCTACCTTTCTCCATATATTCGTAGACCAGAATCATCTCGGATTGCTCCTCGCAGTAGCCTATCAGAGAGACCAGGTGGCGGTGGCGGATTCGGGAGAGGACGACAATCTCGGTTTGGAATTCGGGGTAGCCCTGGCGATTGCCAGGCATGCTGCGTTTAATGGCGACCTTGGTTCCATCACGGAGAACGCCTTTGTAGACCTTTCCAAACCCACCGGAGCCGATAACGAGTTTCTCATCGAAGTTGCTCGTGGCGAAGGCAATGTCGGTGAAGGATATGTGGAGACCGAGTTTTAGACGAGGTGAATCAGGATTCGTAAAATTGCTCGACGCCCTCAAAACAGAGACATCTGTTTTTGGTTCGATGTTGTATTGGGTCCATGACTCTGGTGTCGTTTCCTTCTGCTCTTTTGGTGATTTTGGCTGCTTCCGACGGCGATATGTTCCCAAAACAAGAAACAATAAAAAAAGTAAAAGGCCGCCGAGAACGGAAGGGATGAGAATCAGAACCAAATGGCTCTTTCCATGGTTATTATTGTCTGTTTGGACGAGACCAAAGGGGCCAACGAGGCTAAGGAAGGAGTTGTTAAGCTTCATAATCTCCAAGCCGTTAAGCATCGCGTTGATTGGATTGCTATTGCTCGCCGGACCGATGCTGACATTCAATGGACCGCCCGAGCTCGGCGAATCTACTACAAAATCCAGGTAAAAGGGTACCATCATGTTCCAATTGGTCTGTCTCCCTGGATTGAGATCCTTCTTCGCGCTAAAGCCATTGAGGTAGACTTCGAAGAAAAATGTGGGTAGCGACGGAAACCAGTTGTTGCAGAAATGCATTCGGATAAAGTATTGAAAATTCGGAGAAGCGTTGAAGCTCCATGTGAGGTTGAAGTTGACATTGGCCATGCCGTCTGCTATGGCAGTGGTGTCCAAGGTACGAGCTGTGCTATAAACCATCTCTGGAGCGACTGTTGAGTTGAGACCGTTTTCCGTCGGGTACTTAATTTGCTGGGTGCTTGTGAAATTGTTTAAAGAGAGGGCGAGGTTGAAGACGAATGAGTCGTCAGGCTCCCAGGTTCGCCACAGTGTGTCGTTCACCGGGGTTATGCGAGGCCCACCGACGTTGATACGATAGACGGTTTCCATGGCCTTGGGAACGAAGTTATCCAAGGGAAAGTTCTGGTTTTCTGTTATGTATGTAGGCTGGATGTTTTTGAGGATATTTGCAGGAGAGGAGATGAGCTCGAGCGCGTTGATGAGGGCTATCTGTTGGGAATTGGAATTTGGTGCAGGGGAGAAGGTTAGGTGCAGAGGACTAGTGTCAACCCATAGGAGGAATTCTTTGATGGAGGGGGAAGAGAAGGAGAGGGAAGTGGAGGAAAGTAGGAGGTATCGGTCGAGGGCGGAGACGTTGAAGAGAGCGGCGGAGGTCGAGGGGAAGGCGAGGAAGTGAAGGCGGAGTATATAGAAAGCGTTGGGATCGACTTCGAACCTGTAGGAGGAAGGGGAGTCGAAGATGCGGGCGGTAGAATAGATTGAAGGGAGAGAGGAGGAAGAAGAGTCGGAGGCAATTTTGGAGTTGGAAGGGGAAAGGAGGTAACCTTCGTCAGGGGTGAACGTGCGGGAGGGATTGTCGCTGGATATGGTCGTAGAGATGGAGGATCCACAATTCAGAAAGATGGGACTGAAGGCTGAAGTGAAAGAGAGGAGGAGGGAGAAAGCAAGGGAGAGCAGCTTCTTGTTCGCCATTGCCGCCGCGGAAGGAATTGGGATGGAGTAATCAGTGGACCGGTCGGTCAATGCACGCCAGTATGATGAGAGGATAATGCTGGGCCGAAAGTATCACTCTACATTATTTAGCAGTAATTATATTGTTTTTAATATGGTGCATAATTATTAGTGGTTAGGCAATACAGGCTGCATCGAGAGAGGTCAATAAACCTTTTTGAATCTGTTTTGATATTTCGAGATTCTATATTTTTGCAGTAATTAAAAATAACATTTTTTTGCTATTAATTGTTTTTGGGTATTATTAGTTGCCCCTACCGCAAGTCTTTAGCGGCTGTATCGTTGCCACATTAGAAAAAATTGACATAGTAAAGGATTTCATGGTGCTTCAGAAACTTTAGCGGCTGCTCACACGATGAGCAATGGTGGTGATAGCGATCCAAAATGCACTGAGCACAACTTGGAGACTGCAACACGAGGTTTTTCCATAATGCGGCTACGGCTCGGGCTCAGACGAATCTGATTACCTAGCTGAGGGACGACGATGACAAGGTGGCGGACTCTCCCGACAGCATCAGACGGGTCATCATGGCTTACTTCGAACGAAAATGGCGGTGCGGGGATCAGGGGGCCTTGCCCGCAGATTACCTCGCTTTCTAGCATCGTCGGCGATGAGGTGGCATCCAATCTTGGCTGCAGGGTTACTGAAAACGAAGTTATCCTGGCAATGCGGGGAATCATGAGAAATAGAGCCCCGGGCATCGACGGGATCACGGCGGAGTTCCTGCATGGCTGCTGGGCCATCACGCATAGCGACGTCATCAACGCGGTGCAGGCCTTCTTTGAGGAGCAGAGGCTACCGGAGGGCTGGAAGGACACGCTCATTGTCTTTATCCCAAAGAAACAGGGGGCGTGTAGGCTGGAGCACTACCGGCCAATCAGCATCTGCAACACCATCTACAAGGTGGTGGCACGTATGCTGCTCGGGAGGCTGAAGCCGTTGATGCTGAGCCTCATCTCGCTTGAGCAAGCTGCATTCATCCCCGGGCGGAGTATCTTTGATAACATCAACATCGCACAGGAAATGGCCGCAAAGATGCGCACCTGCACCGCTGCTTCGGGCCTCATGGCTGTGAAGATAGACATGGAGCAGGCCTACGGCAGCATGCGTTGAGACTTCCTGCTCGAGATTATGAAGGTCATAGGATTCCCTCTCATCTAACGCGATTGGATCGCTGCGTGCATCACCTGCCCGAGATTTGGTGTCCTCATCAATGGCTCTCGCTTCCCGTGGGTGGTGGCTGAGCGGGGACTTTGGCAAGGCTGTCTGCTCTCACCCTACCTCTACGTCTTGGCCACTGAGTAGTTTTCGAGCTTTCTCAGGCGATGTGCTGTTGTTTGCTCCCGCCTCCCGCGTGGCTGCGCGTGCTGTTTGTAGTATCATGCTAGCTTTTTGGGGAGGCTGTTGGGCTGCGGGTCAATCTCGCGAAGTCCGGGGTCTACTTCAGCACTAAGTTTAGCAAGAAGAAATCCAAGCTGATCCTGAGGAAGCTCCGCAGGGAGCATGGCCGGACGTTTACGTACCTTGGTGTTGCCATCGCTGCGAGGCGTCTGACTAAGGCTGATCTCAACTTCCTTGTCCAAAGAATGGATGCAACGGTGGTCAATTGGCGCATCCGCCAGCTGTCGCTTGCGGGCAGAGCCGCCTTGGCCTTCTCTGTTCTCAGTGCTATTCCCAACCACGTCCTAAGACATTGTGTAGTGTCGGCGGGGGTCCTTAATGACATGGAGAGGCGTGTTAGAAGATTCCTCTAGTGCGGGACAAGCTGTGTGAACATGATGCATTACGCGCCATGGGAATGCATCACCTTGCCGAAGGCCGCTGGCGGGCTTGGTCTTCGGGACTTCCGCGTCTGGCATCGGGTGCTCCAAATGAGCAACTGCAAATGCATCCTCAGTTGTGAAGCCAATCTCTGGGTTGACATAATGAGGAGGAAATATTCGCTTAGTGATCCGCTGATGAAAGCTCCCCGGAATGCCTCCTCTGTGTGCAAAATGGTGCTGGAGGCGATGCTTGTGGCAATTTCGTTCTTCGTTTAGCGCATCGGCGACGAGCTGACGGTGCGGTTTGCGGGGGACAACTGGCTGGGCGTCCTCCCACTTTGCTGCTGGCCGAGTTTCATCAATATGCACACCTACTGGTCGGCTAGTGCCACTGATTGCATCACGACTGCTGGGATTAGGATGTGGAAGCTATCCGCATCTGGGTGGGCGAGGAGCTCACTGACAGGATCCTGCACCTTCCGAGAGCTCGGGAATCTACCCAGGACGTTCTGCTCCAGACGCACACCGAGATGGCGAGGGTTGACAGTGGCCGGATTTACACGCATGTAGTCTGCAGTGCTGTGAATTCTAGCAGGCGTGGTGGCCGACGCCCCGCTTAGGTGATTAGGGGCATCTGGAAGATCAAAGCGACCCCAAGGGTTCGCATGTTCTTGTGGCGGGTAGCCGGCGAGTTCCTTCCTACGGGGGACGTGGTTGGCCCGCAGGGGATTAAGCTGGGATTCCAATTGCCAGCTAGGCTGCGCGGTGGAGGAGTCCCTGTAGAACGTGTTTTGGGACTGCCCGCGTGCCCAGGATCTCTGGGTTGACCGCCAGGCCCGCGGGGCTCTGACCGAGCTAGGCTGGTCCACGGGTGCGGGCATCGGGTCACTGTTCACAGACCAGCTCCTCTGGTTTGTGGGCTCTCCCGCTGCGTGCCGTGGGACGGTGCGAGGCATGCTGCCACGTTAGCCACCACCATGTACTACATCTGGACAAGGAGGAACACGATCAGGCACAACAACCCGATGCCTCTGCCGTGCTCGTTGCTTCAAACGATCAAGATCGAGGTGAACATTGTACTCAATCGGCATCTCTTCTACTCATCCCTGTCCAACAGGAATTCTAGCAACTCTTCAGACTTGCTTGTAACGCACGGTTGGCTTCCCCCCAATAGGATGGATAAAAGTTAATTACGATGCTGCGGTTGGTGATTCCATTACTGGTCTTGGCTTGGTCGTCAGAGATTGCATGGGAATGCCACTCTTTGTGGCCGGCTAGAGGATGTTCTCTCAGGCCGCTGACATGAGGAGGTCCAGGCTATACTCTTGGCCCTTAACCTGCTTAGGGGATCCCTTCCCCTTTACTGGGCTGTGGAAATTCAAACTGACTCCATGGCGGCGCTCCAGGTGGTGCGCAAGATGATCTCCCACCCTCCTGTGGAGGGGGTTTTTGCTGAGACTCTTCAGTATGCCAGGGATCTGGAGGCTGTCCGATTCTCCCATATTCACAGAGAGGGGAACGCGCCTGCTGACTGGGTTGCTCGTGTTGCATGCCTCAATGAGTTCGTTTGAGTTCCTCGAGACTCTTCCCCAAGCCCCTACTCAAACTCACTTTGTCTGACTTCATATTTGATCCTCCCTGATGATCCCTCTTGTGACACTGGTATGGCTTTGTCACTTTTGATATAATATATTTATATCCACTTCAAAAAAATGTTTTAATTTTTTGTTATAAATTTTTTTTTAATATGAATTTGATATAATTATTGTTAAATATTAAACTTACTAATGAAATACATGTTTTAAAAGTTTATTCTTATTTTTAAGTTCTATTATATGATTTCAAATAAACATTTTTGTGACAAAATTTATGCTTATTTTAAATTTGGGCTAAATTAATATTTATTCCTAAGTGATCTAATAAGATAGATTTATCATTGACTTTCTTAAAACATTTGTTAATAACTTAATAGCATATATATTTAAAGTCATTGAGGTTGACATGTCTATATCCTAGCAATATTCAAAATGTCCTTTTGTTTTGTTGATTGTATTAGGAATATTAGAAAATAAGAATATAATAATATTAGTAAGGTTATGAAATGTGTTTGGATCATTATGAATTTTAGTAAACTATAATTCTAAAGATAACTTATCATCCTAGATGCTCAAGAGGAAGCTATTTGATAGAATTTATTATAGCACAATAATCAAGCATAAATCCATTCTCTTCAAAAATAAAACTCAAGCAGTAACAATCTAATCTAATATTATGTCTTTTTTTAATAAGCAATAATACCTCCAAATTGAGTCATACTATCTTATATTATGAAACGTTTTTTTTCTTAACATCAATAATATTACAAAAGCATTAATCATATCTACAAAAATATTAATTATATAACATAACTAAAATACATATATAATCTTTAAAATGTTCTTATTATAATAATAACCAAATATTAGTTTTGGATTTTTATTATTCTTCCCAATTTCAAACACCATACAAAAATAGGTACATATATATATATATTCCAACTCTTGTAATTAGGCTCTTATATCATCTTGTAATATTCCATCTATACATTAACTCCTAATTCTTTTCTAATTGAGTATATTTGAGGAATGAATAGAATTTAGTATGCTAAAAAGAACACAAAAGTTCTACTTAAACAAGGCATGACAATTAACCACTTTTCTAATTCTTAGATAATTCAATTTTTTTTACTCATAAAAGATTCAAATTTTAAAAAACAAATGAACATAATCTCTCTAAATAATTATCTATTTTTTATATACATATATTTTGATTTATCAACTATACCTCAAAAATATTTTATATAAAACAAATATATCATCACTAAAATATAATATCATTATAAAATCATATTATCATGAGAAAACCATCAACATCATGACAAATATTATATTATCACAATAAAAATCTATATCATAAAAGAAAAATCATATCATAGAATCTTCAAAAATTCATATCTATAAGCTTACAACAAAATCTACATTGCTAATGTTAGTTGAAAAATGACCTTCTTCTAGTTCTCAATAACTACTCTTTTACTTCTAAATGTTTCCACTTGATATGTACTTGTGTCATTTTTTATAATGTAAGTAATAGAGTAATTATAAAGACTTAATAAAAACATTTATAATATTAATAAATTGGTATAACAATAAATATTTAATAGAATAGACGATGTAAAATATCATGAAAATATACATTATATCAGAAGAATGAGAAATCACATATCTACAACTCCATAAGAATATAATAAAAGTTTTTGAAATATAATACAAAATATATTATTGCCTTTAATCTTAATAGCACAATGAGTTCTATATTCATTTGTTTTCTTACAAATAATTGATATAAGTACTTATATATATTTATTTATTTATTTAATCTGATACAGCTTAAGTTGTTCTCATTTTTTGTTTAACATTTTTTTTCAAATAATAAAGGTCTTGATTTCCCTTAATGACTCTTATCATTTAGATCTCAATTTCATATCTCCTAACATCTCATCATATCTATTGCTAAATCACATATTAAACAGTAATTGTTAGATCACATAACAAGGGACATATATATACATCGTCACTATAAAACTTAAATGCCAAATCACACAACAAGCGATAGCTTTTGATCATATAGTAGAAAGCTCAATAATTGAGGTTCATGGTACTAATATCATCATATCACACAGCAAGTGATAACCACTATATCACATAGTAAGTGGCACAATAGGATAAGACTGTAATGAAAACATATTTTTTAACATTACTTAATATTCATAAGTTATTAAGCTAAAAACCAAAATTTTTAATTCTCTATATTTTCTTTGCCTTTATTATGTTATATAAAATATTTATCCATTAAATTGATTATTCATAATTGGTGAATATATATATATATACATAAAAATTTTTTATATTCATTTTCTTAATTTTTTTATTATATGCATATAACAATACACTAAATCCATTATGCAATATTAATTATGAACAAATAAAATATTCTTGCATATATTAGTATGTCATATTATTCATATTAAATTATACAATATATAGGATATAAAGAAAATGAAGGTTCATATCATAAAATCTCAATATAATAATTATATAAAAAATTTACTATTTGTATCATAATTTGAATAAATTTATCTATCTGGATCCCTGGGGACTACTTTGACATTAATTTTTCTTTTTTCCTCACTTCCTACATCATAAGATAGTAACCTCGGGTTTCACCATTACTTATCGATTTGTTAAGTCAAGCTAATATAAAGTAATTTGGTCATCTTTTAAAAATTTCTTAAACTAATATCTAACCCCTATTTAACTTCTTTCTTGTAATTTTAACTTTAAAACTAGGTGCCATTTATCAAGCATAAACTTAAATTAAAACATGATACCTTAAGCCAATCCTGTTTTTCATTATTATTGTGACCCACAACCATCATAAAAAATTGATCACTAAATCATAGTCATAGGCATGTTTGGCTTAGTTTTTCATTCTTAGCGTTTAGGCTTATTTTTCAACTTTTTGTGCAAAATAAATTTAAAACAATATTTTTAATTTATTTTACACAAGATTTTTTTGATATCTACAATTTTATCATATTTTTTATAAGTTATTGTTATTTCAAATTTCTTTAGAAAACTTTTCTAAGATATTTTAAAAATCATCTTACAATAGTATTATAAATTTGAGACATTACACAGATATAATATAATTAACATATGAAAGAAAATAGTAAATTTTAAAAGAATAAATATTAATACTATTAAATATCAATTATGGTAAGTAATTTAATACATAATTTTAATCTATAAACTAAATTGGTCAATGATTATGCTTGAAGTATAGTCAATGATTAACAAATAATGAACGTGAGCTAGTCATTAATTGATTAGCTTATTGGGCCCTTATTTTAATTTTCTGTACACCTCCAACATATTATTGCACTATAGGCTTTTTGAATTGTATACCTTAGGTACTTTTATATCACTGGACTTTCCTTGGTTGCATTCGATTTTTTTATGTCACATCACATGTTATTGTATTATGGGATTTCTCCTAACTTCATATCTTTTGTATTATTGGGGTTTTGTCATTATTACATAACATTTAAATCATAGTCTATATTCTTACATTATCACATTTTCTAATTACGTTTTATTATATCACAGGATATGATCTAATAAAGAAAATATACTCACATCTTTTTATTTTACATTTTATTTATCATTTAATGCAACTCTTTTAATTTATAATTTAGTCAACTTTCATCATACTTGCATTTCAGAAATTAAAATTAAATATCAAACCATTAAATTTACAAGCAACGATCTCATACACCAATTATAATAGCATATTAATAAGTCTTAATTCTTCTATATAATTTTATGTTTCTTTATCTCATTTTAATAAATTGTATTAGATTCATATAACATTTTTCTTGTATTACATTTTCTTTGCTTTCTTGTATATTATTTTAGTTTCACTTATATTATATTAATATACATACATATATTCATATATTTGTTTTTTTATATAATAACTATCATCATTTATAATCATGTACGATCCTCAATTTTAAGCCATGTCTCTCCAAGTATTATTTACTATACATATATAATATGTGTACATGAATCAATAATATCATATTATATATGTTAATTCATACAATATACAAAATATAAAATAACAACTACTTACATCACGATTAATTATATTTATTTATCTAGATCATTGAAGATGATTATACTCTTAATTTCACCTTATCCTTTGACTCAGATACACACATTTTGTAGGTCTTGTGCTAGAATTTTGAATTACTAATTTGTATAATTGAAGTTAGTTTGATTAGCCTATGATTTTATAAATCTTTTTGGCATATGTTCTTTGTGATATAAAACATAATTCCTAAGAAGCAATCTTTAGATCATAATCGAAAACAATCTTCTGATGAGTGTCATATAGAACATATAAATGTTAAAACAACACTCCCCTTAATCATATTAGCATAATCAAGAACAATCTGACATTAAGAAGTTTCCCCAAACTACTACCCACATACTTAGTATAGAAAACACCACTTACTATGAGATGCATCAATCAATTTTTTTAAGGCTTAACTTAAACTTGTCATCAAGAACATCAGTTATGCGATTTTCTGAACAAGAGCAACAATCTCGTCTCCACTAAAAGACATGCACTCTATGCTCACCCCAACCTCAAGGACTTTCTCAAACAACAGATTTCTTTCTATCAGTCCTGTAATTGCTATACAATCAAAAGGTAGCTAGAAGGCTACTTGAACTATAGCAAAGTTCCATGAGATGCTGAATCTAGCAGTGCAATATTCTTGGAGTCCTCATCTCCATCATAACTCAAGCAATTGATGTATGAAAAGTTAACTCTTCCTCTATCATTTGCTACTTCAAATCTTTCATAGCACCGACCTTCGATCAACTTTCCAAATCTTTTCCTAGCTGCAGCTCCTTCTGATATTTCCACAAGTTCTACTTATTGTAGCTCATACCTTCCTTAAATGATAGCTTATGTGATAAAATCCAACCAGTTTCTTCTCGGGATTTCTAATTGCAACTAACACTACAGTAAATCCAGCTTTCTAAGATGATTCTTCAGACCTTTCTCTGGTTTCTGATTACTACAATTCCAACTGCAAGTGGATTCTTCTTGGTTTCATCCTCTAAACATCAGCACCACATGTCCTCAATTCTTACTTTTCTTAACTATAATAGATCACTGCTTTCCCAAGATAGTTCTCGACTACAATTTGCTCTTGCAGGACCAGCAGCTTTCAAGCTACCCTTGCCTCTTCCCACAATAGAAACCAAAAGAAACTCCTTTAACTTCTTTCGAATTCAAAAATCGAATGAAACTCATGCATAAAAAGGGAAAGATGAAAAGATTTAGCAATGAGTAACATTTTTCCCAACATACACACTGAAACATCTCACTAAATCGGATTGCACCTCCATCCATTTCTTTGGTCCCGAAACAAGCTCGTCAGAAGGTCCAAAATCTCTCCATGGAATCCTTAATTACCCCTTCCCTTCGTCTGAATCTTCGCGAAAACGAAAGACCGATGCTCCTCCATATGGGTCCAGAAGCTTAAAAAATTCAACCCTAAGAACTTTGCAGCGTCATTGTTAGGAAGAAGGAACAAAAAAGAATAGAAAGAATAAAGAAAAGGCTGAAGTTAATTGCAGCTTAGCAAGCAGGTAGACCTTTTCTTTTGTTTGTCTTTGCTTCGAAAAGTATTTTCTTGTTATTTTCTTCCAGGGATGTGAATATTACGGCATTTGAAGGTTTCGGAAGGAAATTTGTTTGCTTTCTTATAAGCACGCTCTATGTTGCGATGTTGCTGTTTTAGGTCACGGGGCAAATGGAGGATCATAGATGGCCCGATTCAGGCTTATCAGTGCAGGGCCATATGATATGCGCATTTTGTTTGGAGAAGAAACTGATCTTGGAGATGGCTTTTTTGCTGAGCATGCTTACTGGTTTGTCTTTGGTTAATTGTTTGGAGTTTCTCATTTTTTTGGTTTTATTTTTAGTTTTCTTGTGTAATTTGATTATGCTTTTTGTGCTACTTTTTATCACTGCAAGGAGCTCAAATATTTTTTTTTGAACATTTTAGCTATTTGTAGATGCCAATGGAACTTTATTGATTGAGAAATATCAAAATGAGTATGCTAAATAAGGCATGTGTGTAGTTATCAAGAAATCAATGATTTAGTAAAGCAAAGTTGGTAACTTAACATGTAATTTGTTGGTTTGTCAAACATTGATAGTAGTTGAGGGTTTACAAACGAGAATTAAAGACTAAGGGAAGAGATAATTTGGATAAAGATAATTTAAGAAGAGTTAAAAGGCCAAGGGAATAGCTAAAAATCTCTCTTGAAGGATGAAAGCAGCTAGTTTTCACTTTAATAAATTGATTTGTATCCCGTTATATGGATCATTGTTGGGCTTATTTATAATTGATGAATTGGATAACATATGCTAATGTCATTTGACATATAAGGAAATTATAGTTTTCCTATCTATAATTTCTTTTTCACTTATTTTCTTTTATTGTGATTGTTATCATAATTTGCATTATTCTATATCATGATGTGGAACTATCAATTTCAATAAACTATAATTCTAGCATGCTAAGTTATGCATAAACAAATCTCTTGTCAAATAAAATATTGGCAACATATAAATACAATCATAGAAGCAATCATCCTCAAATTAAAAATTCCAATTCTTTTTTTTTATAAAGGGGTCACTAAGCTTCACATAATATTACATCAACCAAATACATATAGATATAAGTTTGTCGACTTTTTTCCTTATTGTAATGGTCATGCCTTCAAAAGGATCTAATGCATATATTTACTTCTTCTTCCCAATTCTTATGGTGCTACTACAATATCTACAACAACAACATTTTTCCAATTTCTTAGATTTTCCTCTCGACTCTTGGTTGGCTTCTCTTAGATTTTCTCCAACACCTCTTTCTGTCTTCTTCTTTGTAAGCCAATAAACTCCACAAAGTTGAGCCTCCTTCATTTTATACTTGTTTGTGCTAAATCAGCCCCTAATGCCTCATCTTCCTCCAAACAATTGTGTCACTTCGTGAGAACTACTCCCACCTTTCCTTCTCTTACAATCTAATGGTTTGCCATCAAATCAAGACACTAACAATTAGGCTTCCTCTATTGGTTTGTATGTTAAATTTAGATTTAGGAAATTAGGGATTTAAGAATTAATTAAATTTCTATTTTTTTATTAAATTGATGTAATTAATTAATAAATATATTTTATATTTTTAAAATTAATTTATACTTCAAAACTTTATTGATAAGTTTTATTTTAAATCTTCTTCAAAGCTCTGCCTATCAACAAAATTTGATAATTTTTTGTGAATACTTGTATTTTTAATAATTTTTTAAACTTAAAATTTTTAAAAATATTTATTTAATAATTTCTTTTAAACCTCTTTTTTGTGTTTAGAAACTTTTATTAAACTCATTTCAATAATTTCTAGGTCCTAATAATTTTTTATAATTTTCCAAGTGTAGTTAATAGTTTTATGAATTTTAGGTATTTTTTAAAACTCATAAATAAATTCTTATAAATGTTAAATCCTTCTTTTTAATTTCTAAAAAATTTAGAATTTTGCTAACTTGTTTTATAGACTTCTAAATATGTTTTTTTTACTATAGTTATCCTGTTTACCTCCCTCCTTTGAGGTGTCATACCCTTTTTGTTATAATTTTTAAAAAATTTTAAATTAAATCCCAAAAAAAATCTAAAATTCATAAAAATACCAATAAAGTAGAAACACATACACACACACACGTGCGTATGTGCATGCACACACACACACACACACACACACACGTGTGTATGTGCATGCACACACACACACACACACATATATAATTTAGAATATACATCCATCCACATATAAAGGTATGGATTCTCAAACTAATACCTCGACACTATCCATAAAGTACTAATGTTAAATATCATATCATGTACATAGAGGTAAATGGTCATAAACCACCTTAGTCATCTTGTATAAGGTACTTATGATGATTTAATGAGATTAACTTATAATTATAGTACCAATATCTAATAATGGTATATTCTTAGAGTTATACCTAGTTATCTCGCATAGACTATTTATGAATATCTATTAATATCCATATAATTAATTATATAATATATCAAAGAAACTAATTTTTATTATTTTAATTCCACCTTTTAAATTATAAACCTAAATCATATACCATACCACAAACAAAGATAATTCTTTATTCTTTTTCTAATTCATAACCAAATTTTATTTTATATACATGATCCTATGTATGAACATGCATTATCATGTAAGACTTGTAAGTATAATGTCCCACTAAAATAAAATCACATGTCAATAGAGTATTCATTTACTCTAAGATAACAATGTAACATATTATAGTAAACAACATTAAATAACATATGAAAATATCTCGAATATGAAATACATTATGAATTAATTTAGTATTGTATTTACATCATAATCATCAAACTTTTTTTTATCAAAATTTGAGATAATAATGACTTTTTCAAATTCTTTTTTCTCTTGATTTTTTATAAATATCACTAAATAATTATATATATATATATATATATATATATATATATATATATATATATATATATATATATATATATATATATATATATATATATATATATATATATTACCCATATCTTATGATTATGTTGCCCAAAAAATTATTTCTAATTCTTTCTCTTACTATAATACCAACATATCATATATTATATTTTATATACTATACGATATATATTCATGCATAATTCTTAATAATGTACAATAAATTGAGTTATTTATTTTTTATGCTACAAGATCTGTACTTAAATTTTAATGTCTCTTAATCAAATGTAGTGTACGTTGATTCCACCATTCTATACATTACTATAAAACCACACAAAGCAATTTGGTCTTCACAATTTAGCATACAACATGCTGAATCTCACATATTATATATATAATTCTATATATAAGGGTCTCAGCAAAAAAACCATCATCAGGAGGGTTGGATTCATCTCACGAACCACCTGGAGCGTCGTCATCGAGTTAGTCTGAATTTCCACAGCTCGGTGAAGGGGAAGGACCCGAAGCAAGTTAAGGGCCATGAGCATAGCCTGGACCTTCATCATGTCAGAGGCCTGGGAGAACACCTTCTTGTCGGCCATCAAGAGCAGCCTTCCCATGCAATCTCTGACAACCATGCCAAGACCGGCATTGAAATCACCAACCACAGCATCGCAATTAACTTTTATCCATCCTGTTGGGGGGTAGCCAACCATGCGTTACAAGTAAGTCCGAAGAATTGCCAGGATTCCCATTGGACAGGAATGAGTAGAAGAGATGCCGACTGAATGTAGTGTTCATCTTGATCTTAATCGTCCAAAGCAACGAGCATGGCAAAGACATCGGGTTGTTGTGCCTAATCACGTTCCTCCTTGCCCAAATATAATACATGGTGGTGGCTAACGTGGCAACATGTCTTGCACCGCCACCACGACGTGCATCCGACGAACCCACAAACCGGAGGAGTCGGTCGGTGAACAGTAACCCGGCACCCACACCCGTGGACTGACCCAGCGCAGTCAAAGCCCCGCGGACCAGGTTGTCAACCCAGAGATCCTGGGCACGCGGGCAGTCCCAGAACAAGTGTTGTAGGGACTCCTCAGCCGCGCAGCCCAGTTGGCAGTTGTTATTCCGGATTAAGCCTCTATGGGCCAGCCACGCCGCCATAGGAAGGAACTCGCCGGCGACCCGCCACAAGAACATGCGCACCCTCGGCATCGCTTTGATCTTCCAGATGCTCCTCATCACATCAGCGAGACGCCGCCCACCACGCCTGACGGAAGCCTCAGCACTGCAAACTATATGCGTGTAAATCCGGCCACTATCGACCCTCGCCATCTCGGTGTGCATATGGAGCAGCACGTCCTGGGCAGACGTCTGAGCTCTCGGAAGGTGCAGAATTCTGTCAATGAGCTCCTCGCCCGCCCAATTACGGATGACATCCACGACTCAGTCCCCAACAGCCGTGATACAGTCAGCAACACTAGCTGGCCAGTGGGTATGCATATTGACGAAAGTCAGCCAGCAGCAGAGTGGAAGGACGCCCAGCCAGTTGTCCTCCATGAAACGCACTGTCCGCCCATCGTCGATGAGCCAGACGAAGATCGAAATTGCCACAGGCATTGCCGTCAGCACCATTTTGCACACAAAAGAAGCGTTCCGGGGAGCTTTCATCAGCAGATTACTCAGCGTATATTTCCTCCTCATAATGTCAACCCAGAGGCTCGCTTTGCGACTGAGGATGCGCTTGTAGTTGCTCATTTGGAGCACACGTTGCCAGAAGCGGAAGTCCCAAAGACCAAGCCCGCCAACGGCCTTCGACAAGGTGATGCAGTCTCATGGCACGTAATGCATGGTGTTCGCACAGCTCGTCCCGCATCAAAGGAACCTTCTAACTAGCCTCTCCATGTCATCAAGAACCCCAGCAGGCACCACACAATGCCGCAGGACATGGTTGGGAATAGCATTGAGAACAGAGGAGGCCAAGGCGGTCTGCCCGCAAGCGACAGCGGACGGATACGCCAATTGACCACCGCGACATCAATTCTTTGGACAAGGAAGTTGAGGTCAGCCTTGTTCAGGCGCCTCGCAGCGATGGGGACACCAAGGTACGTGAGCGTCTGGCCTTGTTCCATGCAGAGTTTCCTGAGAATCATCTTAGCTTTCTTCTTGCTGAACTTAGTGCTGAAGTAAACCCTGGATTTCATAAGGTTGACGCACAACCCAGCAGCCTCCCCGAAAGCCCGCGTGATACTGCGTACAGCTCGCACGGCCTCACGGGTGGTGGGAGCAAACAGCAGCACATCGTTCGCGAACAAAAGGTGCGAAATCCATGGCGCGTACTGCCCAGGCCTGAAACCAAGCAGCTGCCTCGACTCATAGTCCCTCGCCAATCTCGAAAGGTATTCAGTGGCCAAAAAGTAAAGGTAGGGCGAGAGCGGACAACCCTGCCGGAGTCCCCGTTGCGCCACCACCCACGAGAGGCGAGAGCCATTGAGGAGGACACCAAATCTCGGACGGGTAATGCACGTAGCAATCCATTCGCGCCAGATGAGGGGAAATCCCATGACCTTCATCATCTCGAGTAGGAAGTCCTAGTGCACGCTGTCGTAGGCCTGCTCCATATCTATCTTCACAACCATGAGGCCCGAAGCAGCGGTGCAGGCGTGCATCTTCGAGGCCATCTCTTGTGCGATATAGATGTTATCAGAAATGCTCCGCCCGGGGATGAATGCAGCTTGCTCGCGCGAGATGAGGCTTGGCATCAGCGGTTTCAGCCTCTTGACCAGAATGCGCGCCACCACCTTGTAGATGGTGTTGCAGAGGCTGATTGGCCGGTAGTGCTCCAGCCTACACGCCCTCTGTTTCTTCAGGATAAGGACAATGAGCGTGTCCTTCCAGTCCTCCAGCAGCCTTCGTTCCTCAAAGAAGGCCTGCACCGCGCTAATGACGTTGCTATGCGTGATGGCCCAATAGCCGTGCAGGAACTCCACCATGATCCCGTCGATGCCCGGGGCTCTGTTCCTCCTGATTCCCCGCATGGCCGCGATAATTTTGCTTATCCACCTGGTCCCCACACCGCCATTTCCGTTCAAAGTAAGCCAAGAGAACCTGTCTAATGCTGTCGAGAGAGTCCGCCACCTTGTCATCTTCGTCCCTTAGCTGGGTAATCCGATTCGTCCGAGCACGAGCCGTAGCCGCATTATGGAAGAACCTCGTGTTGCTATCTCCAAGTTGCGCCCAATGCACTTTAGCACGCTGCCACCACCATTTCTCCTCATGCGTGCAGCCGCGATGGAAGGCCGTAACCATATGTCCAATCCATGTATGATCCTCCTCTATAAGTCCCTCCTGAGACTCCCTTGTCTGAAGTTCGTCAATACCTCATTCTGGCTCCCTGTTCCTGTTAACAAGGTTCCCCACCTCCTCCCGGCTCCATCTCCACAGCACCATCAACGAGCGCTTGAACTTGGTCATAACTGCCTCCATGCGATTCCCCCCGCCCGTCTTTGCCATGCATGGTTTACCACCTGGAATGATTGTGAAAAGTCTAACCACACGCTTTCAAAGTGCGGTTTGCTCCATTTCCTAATGGAATCATAACATTGAAAACATACTTTGTAACATCGTTAAATTTTTAAACCAAATCAAGATAAGAAACTTTGTAAGATAACCAATGAGATGTGATAAGTATTGTTGAACATATAAAGAAATTTTCTTAAACTATGTTATAAAAAAAATAAATAATATATTAAAATAATTATAATAATATTAAAAAGTGAGTCATAATCTTAAACTTGGTCAAAATATTATTTAAATATATCAATATAAAAAATCTTATGAGATGAGTTTAATGATATTAAGTTCTAAATTTTTAAAAACTTAGAGAATTACTATGAATTTTTAAATATTCATACATAATTTTAATCATAAAATATTATGTAGGATAAATTTATAATTTTGTAAATTTTGACTTATGTCAAAACTGATGGAGGAGGATGGATTTATAAATATAAGAATATATATTTGTGTAAGGTTAGATTTATGATTTTTGAATTTTGTTGTAGAAGAAAATTGAGGTGATAAATGACAAATTTGTAATTAATAAATTCCAAGATATTTAACAAAAATCTTGAGCCAAACCACATATGAATGAGATTTCTAGATTTTCAATGATGGCAAAACAGGTAATTTCAAGAAATGAATTATTTTAGTGGTTCTTTCTTTATAAACCTAATCTAGTATGAATCTTTAAGGAATTTAAGTGGCTAAGGCTTACTGACCTTTTATCGTAGCTTATAAATAAGTTTGACAATCCAGCGAAGAGTCATGAATGAGTAAAGCTTGCATTATTCTGGTAAGAAATGCTTGGTCAGGGGTTGAGTACGATGAAAAAAACAAAGTGCTTTTTTTCTTTGTTAGGGTTTCTAAAACCTTGGGAAAGTCTCATCACCTTGCTATGATTGAGAAGGAAGCATTGTAGCTCATGGTTTCAATGCCTCTTGTGAGGTAAGACTTAAGGCTCAATCAATATTATTTTGTTTTAAATTTTGCATGTTTTAGGTTCTTGTGAGTAGAGTGAGGATAAAGATTAGGAATAGCTAGTTTTGTTGACAAAATGAGTTGAGAAATGTAGTATTTTTCATGTAAAAAAGGTGATAATCACTAGGGGAATAAGAGAAAAGAGAAATAGAAAAAAAGATTAGATTATTGATATATATATATATATATATTATATGAGTATGATAGTCTACATTATACAATACAATTATCTTAAAATCATCAAGTATAAAGGGTCATAAGAATATGATGTTAGGTTGATCAGGGCCTTTGAGAGGTTTATACTAAGACAAATCTTTATAACACTAGTATGAGATAATTTTAAAGTTATTGAGGGCATGATATAATGGCAATATAGGATTATACTTCTATGATTTTGATATTTGCCAGATTCATCGCACAAGGATGATATGGGTATTATAATAGTACCATGGATTGAATTGTCGGGTTCACCATACAAAAGTGTATTGGTATTAACTTTCTATAACATAGTTAAGGTAAAATGTATGGTTATGCCAGTACGATTATGGAGATTAAACTTGGCGATCCTTTAGAGGCTTTAAAGACATGATCGTATTTATACAATATATGGAAGCATATTGTATAATAGAAATAGTGATTGAATTAATGCATCATATGAGTCTATTAGAAGGATCACATAGCAATTTCTTATATGTGGGGTTGTACAATACAATTTAGTTAATTGTGTTGAATGATCAATCAAGGAGAAAATCTTGTATTCAAATCTTTAAGTTAGACATAATTGTAAAGTATGATTGATTAGTTATAGTTTTATAATGAAATCGAATAGTATGATAAAGAAGGTTGTACTGTATAATAAAAAATAGTTTATAACAGAGTCATATGGGACAACAAGCACATTGTTTTTGTGGTTTAATGGGGAATGTATAGTACGATGTTAGAAATCGTATTGTATAATCATCTAATAAATAAAAATATTAATTTATGAGATTTCTAAGATAGAGTAGAATCGTATAATTATAGTCATGGCAATTAGATTGTATGATCAAGCTAAGTACAAGTACAATGGATCATATGGTACTATTAAACGTCTATACAAGCACGATTTATATTAGAAAACATATGTATTCTACTAGTTGTATTGTACAATATAAGAATTGCATATGTACAATCTAAAATAGTTTATAAATAATTTATTAGTTTAAAAATAACTAATACATAACTGCATATAAAGATTTTGTTGATCATTTTATACACATAACATTATGAAAAATTAAAACAAACTAGAGTATAAACAATTGTACTAACTCTTGGATTTAGATATAGACAAATATGGTACCTTATGATGTAATATTTATTATTATTATTTTATATTTTTTTCAATTTATCTTGATATTTTTATTTTAGAAGTATGACATGTTTAATGAGAAATGAAGAGTAAAGAAAAACAATGTGATGACATAACATGCAATTTAGTTTGCATTTGCCGTAATTATTCTTAAAATTATATTGATTAATAATTAATAAAATTAAAAATAATATTATTAAATGTTGCTTAAATGTTAGATATTTGTTAATCTATTGTTAAAAGTGGTAATTTTGAAGAAATTGACAAACTATCAATTAACTTTTGAATAAAATTTTATAAGAAAAATATAAAAATAATATATTATGAGAATAAAGAATATTAAGATATTAAAATAATATAAGGAAAAGATAATTATAACCGCCATTCTTTGAAAAATAAATTTAATTTGTTTGATGTGATTTAAGATATCATTTTTGTGACTATAAATATTTATTTTCATCTATATGGAAAGAAATAATTTTATTTATATTTTTTAATTTAAAAATTAAATTTTAAAATCGGATCAACATTTCAAAATATTTTCTTACAAAAAGTAAAGTATGAAAGTCATTTATCAAACAAATCATATATGCATGCATTCAAAAAAAAAAAAAGAAAAAAAAAAAAAAAAAAAAAAAGAAACAAAAAAGAAAAAATACAACAAGCCAAACTAATATTAAAATGCGGGTTCTATTTAACACGCCACAACGGCAATTTTTATTTCATTGCCTGTTTACATACTCACCGTTACGTGTATCCATCAATCATTTCCCGTCACCAGGTAAAGCTCAAAGATTGATAATGCAAATTTGCTGCCACTGGAGACGAGCAAATTTCTGCAACCTGGTGACGAAGCTCACTTGGCCCGCTTGCGATCACTCCCACAGCGCCTTTGTTGGTTTTGTCATCACGCTCCAATATCATCCCTGTAAACGGACATCAAACATAGACATGAATTAGAATTATATAATTTTTTCTTGCTAAAGAAAGATAGATGCCGTCATTACTCTTCAGGTCAGGCCTTGAACCGTAGTGAACCTCGGTTACTCGACGCAGAGACTCGTATGGCACGCTCTCTATCTCCCTAAAGCCGTTAGCAACCCACGGGTTCGGCGACGTGAATGGGCTCGCCGCATCCATAATTCTGCCCTGCTTCGCCTCGATGGCGACCTGTCTTTTGTTCCACAGAGCAGCCGCGCTTGCGGTCAATGCTATGCACAGGCATATGAAGAGCAAATTCAAGAGGGATCTATCGGTATAAGGATAGATCGTATTTGTGTTATGGTCAATTGGGTATATGTAGAATCGGGTGAGCATACTGATGAGGAGAAGGAAGGTTACAAAAGAGGAGGAGATGATGGCCGCGAGCCAGAGCCAGCTATTGGGCCCGAGCACCGGAGCTATGGCCTTATCAGAGGTGTTGGGTTTGAACCATATGGATCGGATTGGTTTTGGCGAAGTGGCTGCAGTTTCTCTTGTAACAAAGGCTTCAATCCGGAGCTGGAGCTCAGAGATCTCCAGGGAGTTGCAGGAAATGGGAAGAAGGAGGTCAAGCATTGTGAGATCGGCCGAGGTTTTGAAAGCGCAGATGAGCCGGACGCTTGGGGTCGTTCGGCCAAGTGCTCTGTTTTGGTGGATTAGCTCGCGGATAATGGAGATGAAAGGTGTGATTCCACTGCCTCCGCTTATAAGCACTAGAGACTCGTAGCTGCAATGACAACGGTTAAAAACATATCAGAATTGGTTCTTTAAACAACGTAGTTTCACAAGAAAGGCTTTCCTTTGACCTTTGGAAGTCGAAGGAGACGGGACCGTAGGGACCTTCCACAGAAACCTCGAGGTGTTCGACCAAACTCTGAGAAAGATTAGCGTAAAGTTTCTGCGTCCATTTCCCTTCTTTCTTAATGACAACGCTGAGCATCTCCGGCTCCAAACCGCTGCTCGAGCTCACCGTAAATGGGTGCCATTGCAGGGATGAAACGCTTGGCACGTTGACGAATATAACACTCATTGGTTTGTACCCGAAACCTGCGATTCAAATAAGTGTCTATCTTGAATCTCTGCAAATGTGAGTTAAAAATAGAGAAACAGATGATTCAGGTCACCGGTGAGCTTTGCAAAGTTTAGCTCCACGGATTCGGAAGGCAGTAGACGAGCAGAGACTAGCTTGACCCGCTGCCGTGACTGCAGAAACCTTAAGAAGCGATCGACGAGGAAGAGGTAGACGCCGGGAAGGATATAACAGAAGAAGGCGATGCCGACGTGGAGGAGGTAGAAGAAAAGGAATAGTACGTAAAGCTGGTGACTGTAGAAGAAGAGCTCAAACATCTTGCGCCTGATGCGTGGGACTGTCATCACCCACATGGCCAAGCCCGAGAGCAGAGCAAGTTCTCCGGCGACATTTGACACCCCGATAGCATCCCATTTCAGCATCTGAACTCACCGAAAGCAAGGATATAAACAAAGTTTTGTTCAAAATGTGAAATTTGAATCGTGTTGTGAATTACCTGAGAGATTTGGCCGGTGGAGGCCCAGGCGACGATAAAACAGAGGCCATGGGCGGAGAACAGGGTCATGACAAGGTGGCCGAGCCATATGTGGTACTTGATGCTTGATTCCGAGGTAAGCCCGATTAGAGGGAGAAGAGAGGAGCTGCGAGTGACCGGGAAGAAGAGGAAGGCGCAACAAATGTTGCCAACTAAACCCAGCCGAAGAGCAGAATCCAACAACTTGGCTTGCCACCTGCCATTGTTCAATAGTAATCAGTTCCAACTGACTAAATCAGACATATCCACGAGAAATTCCATTTGCTTAGTCTTACAGCTTCACCCCATCCTTTGCTGCAGTCTTAGAATTGATTTTGGAGAAGCCAACGCTGATGTAAACCGACAATGCCCAAATTACCAGAGCCAGAAACTGCAAGGAGAATGCAATCTCCATGGCAGAGAGAACACCAAGCGGACCTCTAACCAACACTGGCCGTCTCCACGCATTGAGCCGCCGGCTGAAACCGCCGCTATCAAATAAGCTCCAAAATACACGGCTTAATATCAACGATAGAAAACATATTCTAATGAACCACAGAGAATTCTTATACCTATTCCTCTCGCCACTTATCTGCAGCAAATGCAGATAAAGGCAACCACCCACGGCGATGAACAAGATGGGGAATGCAAAGACGAGGGTCCGAGTTCCTGCAAAAATGAAATCTTTGGATGATTAGAAGGCAGCAAGATGAGGTTTGGGTTTCAAGCAAAGCAGATGACCTTGTCTTCCCAGAAAAGTTGAATCAGTGTCCTTTGTGATCATAGCATTCCATTTGTTGGTATATGTCTTAGTGGGAAGCATAATCCACATCATGAGCCAGCCCATGAAGACCACCACAAGTACCACCCTCATTGCCCATAGCCAAACCCTGGTCAGCTTCTCGGCGCCATGCTTCTTGGAGGAAGAAGATAAGATGACGTCCATCGATTCTTCTTTGCTCTTTGGGACTCAGATTGCCTGGGGGAAGGGAGATAGACGGAGCTTTATAGTAAGTTCTGCGTAGACCAACAATGGCCGTGATTTTGACATAAAGATTAAAGTGCAGCCAAAGCGAAAGTGTGTGCTCTTGTTTTCCCAATCGAAAAGTTTTTCTATTTTTCAAATTTAAAAATATCATAACAAATGGATTCTAAATTCTTTTACTCATAAAAATATATTTTTTAATATATGTTAGAAAGAAATGCGCATCGGTGCTATCCGCCAACTTTTACACAAGGTACGGTGTGGTCACCGCCTGCCGCAATATATGCGGCTGTTAGAAAGTTGACCAAACCCCACTACTTATAATAATATATATACATCTATTCCTCAACTGATATTATGAATAACATTTTCTTTTACTTATAAATAAAAATTAATGATATGGACTGCATGAGACTGATTAAACAGCATGAAAGTGGCCGTTCGATCTCACACTTCTATGTTTAAAAATAGATCAGCACGGTTTGTGTTGCATTAGTACAAGTTGCCATCATATTAAATAAGTTCAATTTCATAATATATTTCATATAGAATTTATCAATAAATTTAAATAAAAAAATTGATTCAATCTGAAAATATTTGTTTCAGTCCACGATAATAAAAAAAAAATGAGTTAAATAAAAGATTATTTTAACTTTCAAAATTATATAAAAAAAATCATATCATGCTTTTCTTTTATCAAAAAATTTAAAATTATTTTTTGTCATTTTATAATTTTAATATTATATTAAACTTAATAACTACAATACATATCTCCACAAGTCATCTCATAGCCTAATGCTCAACTAGTAAAAGTCAATTCACGTGAAATAGAGCTTCTAGTTATTTACATACTTTTTACAATTTTATAATAGCCACTAATTATAATTCCTTTTAGATTTGTAATTATTTATTTGTAAATTTTGAGAACTCTATCTTGAACGTCCTTCTACTCGAATATTCATCTTCACTTATAAAAAATGTTTAATATTAGTCAAAATTTTCATTACTTCATTAAATATGAAATATTTATTGATTCTATACATGTAATTATATATTTTGAATCATTTATTATTTTTATTGTATTGCTATCACATATCTAATACATATTGAGTTATTTTTTAGTAATACACATATAGAATAAACATTCAAAACCTAACATCTAATTTGAGCAATTCATTTTTGAAAATATAATCATCATATATGTTTCATACTATAGTTATCTAATAAAGTAATTATAGTCTTAAATGATGTTTCTTCTTTTTCTACTTTTTTCATCTTAAAGAGTTCCTTATGTTATGAATAATATTTTATTATAAAGATTTTCTTAACACAAATAAAATACATTCTCCAATGACCTTTTGACTTAGAGCATCCATTGTCTCTTGCTAAAGTATCATGCCTCCCCTTTGACCAACACTCATTGCAAAAAGTCATGACAATTACATAGTGCTCTCTCACCATTGTTTCATTGTGTTGACTAATTTATTAGTAAAGCAATAATCACTTTTATTAACAATATAGTATTTTTTTTCTAAAAAAATATGATTATAATGTGATCAAAAGAAAATAATTGAGAAAGAAATAAGAGAAGTATACTACCCTCCTTATTCTTCCAATCAAGCATTGACATTTTTATTAATATTATATTAAATTAATTTAAATGCATTTAAGTTTCTTTAATCTATCATATTTATTTCACCTAGTTTTTTTTTATCAAAACAAATGATTTATTAATGTTTAGAACTTGTTCTTACTTTTCAATTTTTTCACATCCTTTGTTAATCCATTATCCTAATGATCTCTCCCAGTCCATTATTTGTAAGAGATAATTGTATCTAGCAATTATTTAGATATTGTAGATTTTGTCATTCTTTGTCTATTATTATTATGAGTTTATTTGATTTCTTTTTGAAAGCTTTGATTAATCCTTTCCTTATAAAGATATTCTTCACCTATTATTGACACAATGTAAAGTCATTGTGAGCATTGAAGTGTTTCATAAGTTGAGTCTTTTATTAGTAAATTTGTGTCAAACCTCAACTAACAATAATTTTTATTCAACAATAACAATAGTGATCTAATCAAAATTATCTTGATCTAAGAAAATAATCATGTTTTTGCATGAATCTAGATGTATGGATAGAATTTTATTGTTTTGACACCACTACTAAAGGTGGAAACGTTAAAATACTTTATAATTGGCTCATGGATAATTAAATCCTACCTTCACTTCATCACAAAAATTTGCAATATCAATCATGATGATCTTATTCATTGATTTATTCTATCCTCAATCCTTAAAACAATAATGATAACCTTTTTTTTTCATGTCACAAGATAAATACATGTTCAACCACAATTTAAGCCTTTTTTGCTTAATTTTTTCATAAACTAGAGGCTTTTGCCTTTGTCAACAATCCTATCTATTGGTTTACCCTTTTGTTAGCTTTTGTGGGCTAACTTCACACTATCCAACGATGTTGTTTTAAGACCACAACTATTGCTAACCTTAGTCCAATTCCTTCTCTTCTCAAGTTCTAACAACTTTGGCAAAGTCAAATCACATTATGATTATTATCTCTCGAAATTTTATGCCCATTCTTTCAATAAATATAAGTAAATCTGTACAATCATCTCAAATACTTTACATCGTCAACAATCTTTGTATCTCAAGGTTAACAAATTGCGACTCCAATACTATTTGTGACAAACTTTTAAAACAATTTGTTTAGGTCTCTAAGAGACAAAAATAAAATCAATTTAAAAAAACCACCACAAAGATAAAATCTTATGTAAATTAGTCTTAATTGGTCTCTCCAACCACCGACTTCAAAGAGAGATCTTATATTTCTTTCATACAATAAGTAAAATCTAATCTCTTTTTTCAATTTGTCTCATACCAAAATATTTGTACAAGATAAGATATATTAAGATCTCTCCTTAATCTTAATTGCACAATTATAAAAATCTTAATTATCTATGATAAATAAATCTACTTAATTCAAATATCCTTATAAATTTGATTATAATAATATAAACAAAAGAATCAAAGTTTAATCATAACAATATCAAATATAGCTTAATAAAAATTTGTTGGAATAAAAAAAAATTATTAGTCAAGCAAATAGAATATACATCCCTAGGTGAACTTCTAATTTGAAAAATATCATGTTAATATTGACATTGGAAACGGGTTCAATCTATCCCCCTTTGCATGATCCACTACATGCTGTTTTAAAACAATTTTTGTGATTTAAAAAGGTGGTATTTATGGGTTACTAAAAACAATTTTGTTTAATAAAATGTTATTAAAATTATTGGCTAAAATATTCTTTTGTATACATAAAAAATCATTTTAACTTACCACCTTACCTTATGACTATACAATGATCTTCTGATCATCCTCAGTTGAATTATATTGATATCCTTTTTTATGAAGTTATTAGTGCATATATATGCATCTTAATAACCAAAAAAAAAATGCATACAAAACAAATTATTGAAATAAATAAAAATGGTCAGCAAAAAGAATTTATTTTTTCTCCAAGAAAAAAAAAAATAAGAATTTGTTTTCGTCCTGATCCAAAAACTCCCGGTGCTGTCCTGGGAACAAAGTGCACGATTTTTCCAAGCTGACTTTTCGTATAATTATATTATTTTAAATTAAAAATAAAAATAAAAGGTGGGCAAAAAGATATAAATGATATTTCATTAATTGAATAAATGATAATAATTTAAAGCGAAATGAAGCGCTATATAGCAAATATGAAGACTATTAAAAAAAATTACTCAAGAGATGAAGGAACTTGGGAAGATAAAATTACATAGGAATTTAATAAGTTAGTGGATGTTTGAAGCTAAGGCATGTATTAGTGGAGGAATAGCTTAATTTGATATAAACTAATAAAACTATTTAGTTTTTTTATATCTTAAAGATCCATATTATAATATTTTTTTTCAATTAAACTTTATGAAATAAAATCATCTTTGATTGATTGAACTTGTTTTGCGTTCTAAACTATTAATCTAGTTGAAACCATATAATTTATTATATTTCCAAGTTAATTTTAAGCATTGAGCATGTCTAGCTAATTAGTTTGTTTTAGTAGTCATGCCTTATGATTTGTTTTTTCCTCATGTTCCTTCTTCAAATAATTTTTTTTACATTTCTTTCTCTTTTCAATAAAACTATTTCAAGAATTATTCTCTCAAAGATCACCTTTTTCTTTTGCATCATAACTAGTATAACTCTTTCAAGTATTTCTCCAAAAATTTTTTAAAATCCCCCCTTGTAGGAATTCCTCATTGGTTGTTCTTGTAACTCTCGCTAGTTGGCTAACACCATTTAGGCTAGGGTCATTGTTTTCTTTTTTCAATATGTCACTAATTAGTGATTTAGGAAAATAATAATTCAAGATTTTAATTAAAAGTTTAATTAAATCCATATAAATTTTTGATCTTGCTTTTTAATTTTTTTTATCCAAAAAGATTTCTATAAATTCATTGACTACCTTTTGAATAAATTACTCAACAAGCACAACAATTTATATAAATTTTATAATTTATTTTAAAATTGTTTGATTTAATAATTTTTCTAAAAAACATTATATATATATATATATATATATATATATATATATATATATATATATATATATATATATCCTTTTTTTGAAAGTTCAATCTCTCATTTTATGTGAGATATATCTAAATTTTACAACATTAATATTATTGAGTTTCTAATAATTTATACATTAATATTTGAAGTTTTTTTTAGGAATCATAATCTTTTTTTTTACAAATATAACAAATTTTATTCAATTAAATAAATTATTAAAATTGATAATAATCATTAAAAGTATAAATTACTAAACATTCTTATATCTAAAAATGTTTATAACTGTGTTACCTCTTTGTGAATTTTAATCTACTCTATGATCAATATATTTTGTAGAACTATATATCAATATTTTAAATCTCAAAAATAATAGTTTTAACATATCTTTAAGATGTTACATCTATCGATCTTAGAAATAAACTAACAAAGACAATGATAGATAATTCCATAACAAAAATAAAAGACAAATAAAATAACCATTTAGTCAACAAATTCATCTAACATCTCTTGCATGTTCTTGTGTTTAATAATCTCATTATAGGAGAAAATTGGTAATAAAAGAATATTAAACTTAAAGGGTTGTGGAGCTAACTTAATGATGGGTAAAGAATAAGGCGATGATCGTAGAGATAATTTAAGTTCAATAACGTCTTATAATATAAGCAAAATGATGTCCTAAGAAAATAGAGATGATGAAATTATTAAGTTTATAAAACTCCTAACAACATATCTTTTTATAACATAACATATAATTTTCATGTCACTCTAAGTTTTTTTGTCTCTATATATCCATGACATGACTTATAATATAAGTAAAACAAAATATTTTATAAAACTTAATAAGTTAATTTTTGTGTATAAATAATATCTCAATATAAATTAATAAAAAATTATAGTAATGAAATCATGATATTAATGAAAACCTTTATGTAATAGCATAACTTAAATAAGTAAATGACTATGATATACTATCTCAGACAATATAAAGATAAAAAATCGTTCTTTTTATATTATTATCATATTTATTTTTATCACTATACTTTAATTAATTTTTTTTTTACCATTTCTTATATTTATCATATTTTCATAATATAAGTGCTCAAGATTTTCAAGATGACTATTATTGCATTCTTATATAATCTTAAACATCTTATCTTATCTCTATTTAGTATCTCAATGTATCATATATGGGTCTTAACTCATAGGTATGTCATATATGACTAATCATATCAATCATATAATATTTGCATAGTCTTTCACAAAGTACTACTTATGATAGAGCTTAGATTATCATGTATTATATAAAATACTAGAGAAGTTAAGAATAAGATCTCTAATATCATGTCATGGTATGGTCTATAACTTTTATTCAATAAGCTTAATATAATATGCTAATGACAAATCATATATAATGGCAATCATATGATAATGTTTTAAAGAAATTCTAAAATCATTACCTATCTCATTTTGTCTCATGATTTATCACAATATCACCTAGTATGTCTGTTACACCCCATTTTTTCCTAGGCTGATTTTTGGCATACATTTTTTTTTTTTTTTACATATAGACAGCTCAGATCGTCCCATACCAACCTGAGTAGCCTACGAAAAACATAGGATATAACACATCATTACACACCTACTTTCCTTAACAATTGTGGATCCCATCTCCCGGGTACACCGTCAAATCAGGTTCATGACTCCTGAATTAACAGATGGACTCGCGCAATGTTACTCTTGCTAGACCCAATACTCCTAACCCATACCGATAGGAGAACCTGTCTAATAGAAGTCTGAACCCCCACGGTTAAGTTCCATAGTCATGTAATGACCTCACCATCAAAAATAAAATACATAACATCCACAAATAAGATATGGCACTCCACACACCATACTCCAATACAATAAGGTAGGGCAGTAAATGGAGATTACATTACAAGAAATAAACCAAGTCTAACAAGTACAATATTATCCAACCAGAACATAAGCCAGAATTACCCTCACATAATACAAGACATAAAAATAACAGTCTCACTGAATACATCCAACAGCAACAATCAACTAATCGGAATATCTCAAAAATCACAGATCAGATCTGCTCCACTAGCCTACTGATCACGATCCCACTTAAAGCTGGGTGGCGTCAAGTCTGCCGAGCCACTGGAAAAATATAGATAAAAAAAGGAATGAGCTATGCCCAGTAGGAAAGACAGCTAGTAAAAACTCACATGCAAAAGAAGGATAATAGCAAGAGTATAGGAATACAGCATAACAATGTAGGGTGGAAAGGCACTCTCAGTTCCAGACTCTGACCATCCACAGTCACCCCCAGTCACAACAGAGTAGCTCTCCTCTGTGCTCCCAGGTAGCATGCCAGCGGGACACGCCCATCTCTGCGCACGCATGGCGCCTAGCACCCGACACCGCAGCGTCTCTCGTCAATCAATCTTCTGGAGACTATAGACAAACCCGTCACATAGATCTCTAGCCAACGTGAGACACCCTGGCTAGCCACGGCGAGTCACCCCTGCCGCTGCCACTCTCAGGCGCGCAGGCCTACACTCGTGGACCAGAAGAGGTCGACTCAGCCACCGTCCCAAGGAGTCCTCTACCAACAACTTCCATAGAAGCTCACGCCCCTACAGTCATTGTCAATCTCTAACTCCAAGATTCGGCAACATGTGTCCAGGTACGACAAGGCGCATACCAATCCACATGTATACTGTGGAAGCTAAGTCTGAACCGCACAGTTACCTACCACAACTACCCTAAAACATCATATAGGGTCTATAGTAATCCGATCCAGTATGCCAATCCATAAAATATGCCAACACTGAGTAAACTGACTCAATCCATGCCATTGCCATCCAAGCAATACAACTATACCAGTTACTGACTGTTCTGGTAGCATCCATGTACCATACCTCTGTATGACTGCTTTCAACTGTACTGTCGTCACTGATAACATTTTTCCCTACTTCAGGAAATTTTTAAATTCCGTAATCAATTTCCGTCTTTATCCATTTTTTGAAATTCGGAATAGTTTCCGAATTTAAATTCCACATATATCCTTTTTCCAAAAATTCGGATTAATTTCCGAATTAAATTTTTCGCTTATCCTTTTTATTTCCGAAAATTCGGATTAATAATAAATTTCCGAATTTTCCTTCCGCTTCTCTCTCCTCCGCGCCGCGCCGTTCGTCCGCGCCGAATCCCGCTGAACCGGTTTTCGCTGCCGGTTCGGAACTCTCGCGCTGAACCGCGACACCGCCGAACCAATTTCTTATTAATCCGTTAATTGGATTATTTTAATTACTAATAAAATAGCGTAAATACCATTAATTACTTAATTAAATTTGTAATTATCTAAACCCTTCTCCTTCCTCGGTCCGATGCCCGCGAAACCCTAGCCGACGCAATCGCCGACCAAATCAAATTCTTCCGCCGATTTCCGGCGACCGCGAACAAGGAGAAACAAAATTCTATGTTCGTACTATCCTAATGTTTCAATAATGTCACTAATTTCTAAGGATTCAATTAAAATTTTCCACCAAAGGAGTTTCATCCGATCCCCAATTTGACAATTTACGAAATTAAACAATTCCAGCATACGATACTACCTTAACATGAATAAAGCACATAATCAATTCAACACATGCTTGGTAAAATTCCCGAATTCGGCGGGTATAATTTTCCGAAACCCTAAAACCTAACATGCTAAAATTATAATACTGCAATGCATTTCCGACTTCAAAATTTCAATCACATGCTCAGATAGACATTAACAAAATATTCCATGCTTTAATTTTGCTAAATAACTAATTTAATTTCTGAATTTCCTACCTTTCTTCTCCGGCGACGGTGGCGACGGTGAAGCTCGCACGCGACCAACCGCTGCTCCTCGCCGCACGAAACCGGTACCAATCGATTCTCCTCGATCACGCGAACCTCCAGGTATAAAAAGCCCCTTGAAAGGCTGCCGGAAAATATCGCCGTCCGCCGCGAATGCCTCGTCTCCGGCCGCCGTTCGAAACCCTAAGGGTCGAAACGGTTCGGGTTAAATACCCCGCTTAAACCGGTAATAACCCGTTAACGACCCATTAAGTGCCGGTTGACCTGCCAAAACGCCGTTTAACCTTCGATCAGCCGGTTAATCTCCACCGCTGATCTCGTCCGTCCGATCCGCTTATCCGCGGCTTATCCAAACGCACGCGCAAACGCACTCGGCGAACCGTCCCCGCCTTCGCTGAACCGCTCCGGTCCGGTTCACGCGCGGTAAAAACCAATTTTTCCGGTTTTAAAAAAAAATCTAATTAATAGATTTTCGAATTTCCAAAAATCCAATTAAACAGGGAAAATTACTTAAAAATTCCTCGGTGCTCCGAAAAATCCCCAGAAAATTTCAGAAATTCTAATAGCCTCCAATTGAGCTCCTGGCTCATCCTACTGTCGATCTGAAATCATCCAAGCCAAAAATTAATTTATTAAAGATTAACATAAAAATTTTTACTGGGTATAACAATGTCATATATAAAACTTTCATAATTAATATGTATGTAAGGTTCATATAGCCTATATATGATATCTTTATTTCTTTCTTTTATCTTATTATCTTTTGATTTTTATTTTTATCTTTCTTTTTATTTATATTATAATATTTCTATCACATATCATATGATAAGTATAATATAGTTACACTATAGCAATCCAAAATATATGTATTATTATATTAATTATTTTTATTTTTTTAGAATTTGTTAAATTTCAATAAAAAATATATATAACCCAAAAGGAGGGTATGAAACTTAAAAGGATTAGGATAAACTTAAAAAATGAGAGTATGAATTATTAATAACCCAAATATACCATGCTTTTCAAAATTTAAGAAATATAGACTAAAAAAATAAAAAATTAACAAGAATTTTGTAATAATTTAAAATCAATATTCATAAAAATACTAAACTAACCCAAATAAATTATGAAATTTTATTGAGGATTAGAACTTATTAAGACAAACTTAATAAAATTTTATTATTATATAGAAGGTGTGACGTGACCCTAGAATTTAAAACAAAAAGAGATTTAAAGAAAAATAGTAAAATATTTGAAAGAATTTTAATTTTGATAAATTACTAAAAATACTAAATGTCACTAAAGAAGGTGAAATTAGATCGATAGTCTAACTCATCCAAATGAATCAAATAAAATTAGCTAACAAATTTTTGGAGATTGATTCAATTGAAAAATAAAAGAAATGTTAACTTTCTTAAGTTTTAATTTAATTAAGAATTTAATAATTCATAAAATTCTTAAACCTTAATAGTGAATAGTAGAGAAAAAATTGATGCAAAGGAGGCTTAAATCAATAAGAAACTATGGGATTCCAAAGGGAAATTGAATTAATCAGTGGTAAAACAATTGTTAAAGTTTGATCCTTTTCATGCAAGAGAATGACTTGAGAGAATCAAGTTGCTCTTTGATAGTATGATTTGATTGAAGGACAAGAATGGCTCATTTGTGGACTTAATTTTGGATAATGTTATCATTCACTAGTGGGGAGCCCAATAAAGAATTTCTTGAAAGACAAACTTAACTCAAAAATTTCATAGGAAGAATTTTGTCATACATTTATAGAATAATGTCTTGTAATTTATTAGATAAATGATGCAGGATGCATTAACAAGGTTGTATCAAAGGAGATCAACTTTCATTAAATTTTAACATGTATTTTATAAATAGGCTATATATGCATCAGAGATCATGGCGATGAAGAGATAAAATTACTATATATTCCAAAAGGGTATACAGGAATGTATTAGGAGCATTATGCAATTTAGCACATTAAGGGAGTTAGTGGAGCTACATGACACAATGAACAAAATCAAATTGCTATATAGATTGATAAAGTATCTAAAAAAAAGAAATCAATATTTTTACCACAAAGGGGGCAAAAGGTGAAGAAGGCCATGACAACAAGTTTAGGGTCTCACTTTTTTTGGATCTCGATCAAGAGAAAAGCCAAAATATGAGACATGTAGCCAACATCATTAGAGTGAATGCTTGTGGAAAGACAAAAAGGACCAATATGGTATTTTGCATGTTTTGAGATGAGTCATTATGTTATGGATTATCCAATATTTGTAAAACAAAAAGGAAAAATAAAGGAAAATATAAAGAAAAGACAAAGGTCAAAATAATGAGATTATTGTTAGGGTTATCTAGAGTGATATATTTTAGAAGTTAGATTATTATCTAGAATAAGGTGTCTCCAAAAGCATTGTCAACAAAGTATTGTTAATGTTATCTAGAGTGATATATTCTAGATATGTCTAATTTGAATCGAGATATGTTAAAAAAATCTAGCATAGATCAAACTTAAAGTGAAAATTAAAACAAGAAAAAATATATGAAACAAAGTAAAAAAAATCACAATATTTCTTAAAAAAAGAAGAATTGATTATTGTTTGATATGGGCCCACAATATGAAAAGATCTAAATATGTTTGTTTACATTTATATTACATACTTTTTGTTATTGGGCTAGTAATGGTTAGCTCGAACTATATTGTCCTAACATTTATTAGGTCATTAGAAGGCTTAACATAGGGTTATAAGAGAATAGTGCTTTTAGCTTCAAGAGAATACATTTCTTTCACAAGATTTAATATATGTTAAAAACTTAACCCTAGATCAAACTTAAAGTGAAAAATGAAATAAGAAAAGACATGAAATAGAGTAAAAGAAGTTCACAAGATTTCTTAACAAAGAAGAATGTGTTTTTAAATAAATTCAAAGATAATATGTCTTTTATTTTCTCATACGTATATTATTTGATATAAACCCACAATATGACATAATCTAAATATTTTTGTTTACTTTTATATTGCATAGCTTTTACTACTAAGCTAGTAACAACTAGCTTGGCTTATATTTATCCTAACATTTTTAGGTTATGATGAGGCTTAACATAGAGTTATAGGAGAGCAATGATGTTAACATCAAGAGTCCTTGACATAGAGAATGCATTGCTTTTACTATCAATCATGTAGGTGTTGTATTGACATTTTACCTTTATTTTAATAGATGGAAATGTATTAGAACTTTATCTAGCTATTGTTTGAAAAAGTATTTTTAAATGAGCTTAGAAACCAATATTTTTAAAAGGTTTTGTTTCTAAAAGAAAATGTTTTATCTTTGCTTCTTTTAAAATGATGAAATGGTTTTTAAATTATAGTGGGATATCAAATAGGTTTTCATGTCAAACATCTAAATGATTTTTAAAAAAGAATTTTTGATAATTTTATTTTAAAACAAAGGTGAAAGAAAATGAAGTAGATGACATGACACCAAACCTAGGAAAGGTTAGAAATGTTTGCCATAGAGGCTCAATCATCCTTAAATTTTATCACAAGTACTTTATAATTTTTAAATTAACTTTTGGAAGTTCTTTTTAATTGTGGAGCATTTCATTCATTTATCTCTATCACATTAGTTACAAGCATAGCACTTGATAAATATATTCTAAAATCACCTTTACTTGTTATATTGCTTACTTTAAAAGAAATAACAATAAACATTTACATCAAGGATAAGATAGAAATAAACAAAAAAAAAAGACTCCAAATTAATTATAATTGATACAAAAGGAATTTGGTATCATATTGAAATAGATGGTTAAGTAACTTATAAGATTATTATCAATTTTTGAAAGGAGAAGAAGTTAAGTATTCATTTGATTAATGGGACAAAGGTAGTTTATTAAGTAAAGGAAAAAAAGATACCTCTTATATTGACATTAAAGATAGAAAATTTGATACGCAGAATGTGAGGGTTATCTGGCTTCTATAAAGTTACAAAATAAGAGGAGTTTAATTATAAGATGTGGTAGTGATATGCAAATACCTAGAAGTAGTTTTGAGGATTTGTTAGAGTTCATACCTAATAAAAAAAGTTCAATTCATGATCAGATTAATGGTTATTGTTGAATCAATATCCAAGATACCATATAGAATGACTCATGTTGAATTGCGAGAAATAAAACTCTAATTACAAGGATATATAGATAAAGATTCTATTAGACCATGTCTCTTACTTTGAAGGGCACCACTAGTATTATTTGTCAAAAAATAAAGGAGGGAAGTTTATGTATGTGCATAGATTACATAGAGTTATATTATGTCACCATAAAAAATAAGTATTCTTTGTCTTAGTTAAATTATTTGATAAACTTCAAGGATTTGAGGTGTTTTCTAAGATTTAGTTGTTGCTAGGTCATCATCAATGAAAAAAAGGAAGACAAAACAAAATGATATTCAAAACTAAATTACCCATTATGAGTAATTAGCACTTTCTTTTGGATTAACAAATGCACTAAGCATTTTCAAGGATGTAATGAACTATGTTTTTAGGTGGTGATGAGACCACTTTGTTATAATATTTATAACAAAAATACTATACATTTGGACATGGTATTGTAGAATTGGAAGAGCAATAATTATATACCAATTTTCTAATTGTATTTTTTTGGTTAACAAGTCTCCCTCTTAGGACACATAATAAGTGTAAAGGGAGTATTTTTAAATACACAAAAGGTGGTAATAATAACTAATTGAATTAGCCTTATTAATGTAATAAAGATTAAAAGTCTTCTAGGGCTATCCATTTACTAAAAATATTCATCAAAGTTTTTTTTTGCAAAGTGCAATTCCTTTAACTAAGCTTACAGAGATGACAATTTACTTCATTTGGGTTCAAAACTATGATGAAAGTTTCAAAACTTTAAAAATAAATTGAACAATTTGAATATCATATTGAAGGAAGCACAATTATACATTGAAATGGTTAGCTATAATTGAATTCCATATTAATTTGAATTGAAGAAATTTTACTCTTTCAATTTTAAAAGATTTGTTACAAGGCCCCAAAGATTTTAAATATAATGGTGTCAAATTGCAAAGGTTAAGACCATGCTATTACGAAGCTAGAAATCTGATTTTAAGAGACAAAATAGATTATATATATTAGCACATTAAGAGAAAAAATAGATATTTTTGAGTGAAATACATGAAGCAATATACATGATATATCCTAAAAAGACTAAGATGTATCAAGATATGAAGAGAAATTTTGGTGGCTAAGAATAAAGAAAGACTTCAAAGACTAAGTAATAGTGTTATTTGTCAACAAGTAGAGGGAAAGCATCATAAACTAAGGGATTGTTATAATATATGTCTATACTAGTATGGAAATGAGGTGAGATTTCATGGATCTTGCGTTTTTTCATTTAAACTAACTAAGAACAAGATATCATTTAGGAAATTGTATACAAGTTAACAAAAATGATACATTTATTTACCAATCAAAATGGCTTATATTGTAAAAAAACTTGATACAAATTTATGTGGATCAAATAATAAATTATATGACATGCTAAAGTCTATAGTATTTAATTGAGACTCAAAGTTTATATCAAAACTTTTGAAGAAAGCTCAAGAGATGCTCGAAACACAACTAAAGTTTAGTACTATTTTTCATCCATAGATAGATAGTTAAGATAGAGAAGGCAATCAACACTTTGAATGATCCAATAAGATTATGTATATTAGACTTTGATAGAAGGTGAGACTCTTTTTAAAGTATTATATGGAAAAAAGGATAATCTTTATTATGTTAGTATGATCAATTTAAGATATTAATGGGATAAAAAATAATATTAACAACTACAAAAAAGTGTAGCTAAATAAGGAGAAGATTTAAAAGATAAAATGTCATCAAAAGAAGTATTATGACACTAAGCATAAAATGATAAAATTTCATGAAAGAAATCATGTCTTCATCAAAGTAAGCTCAATGAAAGGGGTTAGAAGCTTTGGCAATAGAGGGAAGTTCAAACAAAGATATATTAGTTCTTTTCGAATTATAAAAAGAATTAACAAAGTTACATATAAAATCACATTACCCATTACTATAGTTGTCATACATAATATATTTTATAAACTATTCATTAGGAAGATTTGTAATAGATCCATTACATGTAATTGACTTTGACTCTAATATTATGGAATTATAACTAGACTTAAGTTATAAAGAAAAATAAGTTATTATAGTAATAAGAGAAATAAAGAAGTTAAGAAATAAAAAAAAAATTAATGGTCAAATTTCTATGGACAAACTGATTAGAAAGGGATACTAACTAAGAATTAGAAGAGAAAATGAAATATTTTAAATTTTGGGAGATAATATTTTATAGGAGAATAATTTGTTGCGTCTTAATAGTATAAGAACTATTTTATTAATTATTTTTGAATTTTTATACTTCATTAAATTTTTGCAAAAATTGTATATTTCTAAAATTAGGATATGATGTCTAGAAGGAGAGTTGAACTTTAAAAATGAGTGTAGAAGTTATTAAGAATCTACCAATATTAAGTTGATAAAAAAAGGAGGGGTATAAATTATAAAATAAATGATAAAAAATTGACAAAAATATAATAATAATTTAAACAATTAAATTCGTATGCAATAAACCTAAAATAAATAATCACTGAAATTGAGCTATTTATTTTAAAAGTAAAATGACATGAATAACTCATAATGAAGCTTAACTTTAAATTATTCTAACGTATATATGAAGTGTTACAATCACAAAATAAGGGTTATTAATAAGGGAAAACTAAATTAATTATTATATGGAATTTTAGAAGATAAAATTATTAAAAGTTCCAAATGATATAAAAAATACCAAACTTAGTTGATAGGTAAAGCTCATCAAATAATTTCATTTAAAATTAATTAGTAAATTTTTTGAGTTTGTTTTGATAATAATATTCAAAGAATTTCCTATGCTATATAGTTTTAATTAAACCTTTAATTGTTCTACAATTTTCTTAATTATAATCAAAAAATAAGAAGGAGGCTTCATTGAATTGAATCGCTAAAGCCAACCAATGACAATTCTGGGAATGAAGAGGTGCAAAATTAGGAGAGTCTCTTGAAGAAGAAAATTTGTTGAACTTGAAGTGGCACATAATAATTTAAAAAACCCATATGGCCATCATGAAGGGGGGTTTTGGTGAAATTTTAGGAAAATTGCTTGTGGGATTTGGGAAATAAGTAGTGCTCCTTTGGGTATTGTGCATGATAGTAAAAGAAAAATTTGGAAATTGTACCAATAAAGGAAAAAAGGGATAATATTCTAGTCTAAGAAAGGAATTGTAAAATAAAGAGATTGGTCTTCTTGGTTCCATCACTACATTGTGGATTAAGGTTGGCATATTGTGTAACTTAATATGCTTATGTGATGTACATTGTAATATAATTTAGCAGTTTTTAATTTGGAAAGAAATTCATATGTTTAAGAAAAAGATATATAAGATTAACTAGTACTTCTACATGCATTTGATGCAATGTGGTAATCAAATTCTTGAATTTAAAATTTTGGTGTTAATTGATCAACATGTTATGATTAAATTCTTTGTTATAGAAGCTCAATTTCTTTATTATAATTCTTTTAAAAATTTACTCTTATTAAAAAAATTTAGTAATACTTTTGGTTTATAGAATCTTATCCTTTATAGCATGTTATACTTAGCTTAGTTCTATAGAACTAAGAAAAAAGGAAAATGCTATTTTTTACTTAACTATATAAAATCTATTTTTGAAAATTCTAAAAGTAGATTTCATTGTATAGACAAAAGTGGGTTCTTAAAAACAAGACTCTTGCATTAAAAAGAAAAAAGATTATTATGTAGCCAAATAGGTATATCTTGATTGAAGTTATTGTTAGAATGTGAAACTTAATAATAGAACCAAAGGTAAGATGGATATCACTCCGGGTATCACCCAAAGGCGAAACTCAATTTGAAAAAAATATCTAGCCATTGTTCGTAGGACTAAATTACAATTGATAGTAGAAAGAAAAGGAGGAAAGGTGAATATAAGAAAAGTTTCAATTATAAAGGGTTCACAAAACATAGGATTTAATGGAAATTTAAAAGTGGATAAAAAAAATTTTAAAAGAAATATAGAACTTAATCTTATATGTGGCAACATTTCATAGGCATGTTAGTCTCATTATTGATAGTTTTGCTTTACATAAATTATGATATATTTATTTGTTTCCTAGCATGCAACATGATGAATCTTGTACTACTTTGCGATCTTGTTATGTAGCTTTTGCTTGTTGAGCTTGTATTAGTTAGCTTAATCTAATTTATGACTTCACAATTTTAGGAAACAAAAATACATGTAATGGGAATAAAAGGGATTAACTAAGGAGATACTAGCTTTATAGATTTCTTACTTTATCCTATATGATTTCATTATGATTTAGAGCATATGTGATATATGGTAAGGTACTATGATAGTGATATATATATATATATATATATATATATATATATATATATATATATATATATATATATATATATATATATTGGTTTAATATCTAATAATATTATTACTTTAATTTCCATTATGATAATTATTTTTGTGTGAACTTAGCCTTTATGAGATTTAAATTTATTATTCTTGGTTTAAAAGTAAAATTTTATTTATGATAAAAAAGATTTTAAATTAAAAAAATCTTTTCATAAAAGTAATGGTTTTATATAGGCTCAAAGAAAAATAAGATAAGAATTAGATGACAATAGAAGAGGCTCCACATATATTATGCATATAGCATTTTATATGACATTAAAGAATAAGTGTAAAATATAAGGATGTCATTCTAAGATGGTTTTCTTTTTGAAAATTTAATCTGATTACATTTTGAATGTTTACAGCAATAAAGATTTGTTACATTGTGGGGATAAGGTAGATATAAAATTCACTATATTGCAACACTAGGTTAAGATTGAGTTGATCATAAGAGAATTGCTTTGAATTTTATTTTATTAGGTTTTTTATCCATAGAGCTAGTTGTTTCTCATCCTTTTTGTTGAGCATTGAAGGAGATTTCACCAATGTGACGTGATTAATTGCATGAGAAGCTATTGTTTGTTTTGAGATTTCATCAATGTTTCATGTCAAGGTGTTCAGTTTGCATTTGAGGAGTGTATTAAATAATGATCATAGAGTATGACGTGTAGAATTATGTTGCATTATATGTCATTAATACCTGGTTCATGAATAGTCATTTGACGTACAAGTTTGACAATGAGATTTAACTTAGCTAATAATGAAGTTTAATGTACAATCTTTTAGACTTGTTACATAAGGCGTGAGGTCGATAATATAGAATTGATGCTAGGTAATAATGATTTGGTACAAGACTATAAATTATGAGCTTTTCGATTATATTATATGATTGAGCACTAAGAAACGTTGGTGGACATACAAATCTAGTTAAAAGTTCAAACTTAATTAATTAGTAACAATGAGTCATAGCAGGATCTATTAAGTTGACATCAATAAAGGAATGACTACAAACTAACAATTGAAACATCACATAATCATATAGCGCAATGATTCTGATACCATATGATCAACAATTGAGGAGAAAGGTCTTATGGATAAGGTCTATAAGGAATTTAGATTTAGCTCATAAACGATACTGGCGACTAGCAACTTGTACTTGGTGACTTGAGAGGATAAGTGTAGTATATGTACAATATGAAATGAGTGCGTAGACCTAATCCAATGTGGGAGTGGGAAGCATCATAATAATATAATGATGAGCTATTATGAATTGTGAGAAAATCATTCATAACAACGTAATATATTGTATTGAACAAAGTAAGGATAGAGGGATGGAGCGTAACACCTAAAGAGGTATTAAACTTAATTAAGATAAGAAATCATATAGGCTAATTTAGTGAATGGAAGAGTTGGATAGATTGGACTAGAATGATATTGTAAATTATACAGTACAATTATTGGTCAATTAAAATATAAATATGTCAAGTAGTTGAGTGACACAAATGTAAATGTCTAAACTCATAAATCATACTATATGATTTTGTGTAAGACAATGAACAAGTAAGAACTAAAAAGGAAATGACAAAGTTTAGAGACTAAAGTGGAGGCCTCCTCATGGGGTTTTCTAGTAGAGTTGAGGTCATTCCTAATTTTTCACTAGTTGCATCACACCACTGTAATAATATTTTGGTGGTCTTTCTAATAAATTGGAATTAATGTATATATCTATATCAATATCATTTCGCATTATTTAGTCGTGAAGAGATGGATCACCAATTAACTTGATATGTTCCTTGACTTTAATATTCACCAAAGTTTAAAGTTATTTGACTAAGATCTAGAGCTAGCAGATGAAGGTAGATAAATATCTGCTCCTTGTTTCCCATCCAAAACCCTATAAGATTCTCTAAAATAAGGTGGTCATATCCAACCAAATTACTCCCATGCAATAATCTGAGATCTGATGAGCTTTAAAGGTATATGATTATGATGAGGAGCCAGCTAGGTGAGCAAATTAGTTTGTCACAGCATTATTCTCACGAAAAATGTGTTGTGTTTATGCTATCATAAGATTCAATAACTATTTTATTTGTCATATTTGATCATGCATGTTTCAAGGTATGGATGATTTTTCATATATCATGTTGAGAATAATATGATAGTTTATCTCCACATAAATATTTTGATGACCTAGATTATAACAAAGTTGGAGACCAAATAAAAGCACAACACCATTCACTTTCACCTTAGTTGTTTAGAAAATTGGTGTGGAAAATTCCCTCACCATCTGGCCAAGATAATCTCTTAAGATTCTTTTATAACATACAATTTCAAGATTTCCATGGACCAATCCACTAATATTCAATTTAAAAATGTTGATTGGAGGAGGATTCTAGCTTACAATTTGCAAACTTATTTGTCTAACTTTGAAGAATGGATGAAGTAAACCACATTGAACTAGGTTAGAATCTAATAAATTTGTTTGAATTAGTATGAAGCATCTAAAAATGTTGAAACACATGGAATAGACATTCCTAATATTGATGCTAACTAAAAGCTTGATTTTCTTATAAGTGTTTGATTGTAGGCTTTTCAAAATTTCTAATAGATTAAAAAGGGGAGCAATTTGGTAACTTCAATTTTGGCTTTTTCCTCAGACTCTTTTCATGTTTGAAATAATAAGACATCTACCACATTCACATTATTGATGTTTTAGAGTTTTGCAAAGTGAATCTAATTTGTTTGGACCTATGATAGCTAATAAAAGCATGATTTATTATATCTTCATTTGTGCAGAATGGTCACTTGGAAGCCAATTGAATACTTAATTTTTGTAAAGTTTTGAAAAAGGAAGTAAGTTATTCAATATACGTCATATATGTGTTAAAAGTTTTAGCAAGATTTAAGAATCAAATCTTTTGCTCAAATTAGTTCCCAAGTTGATTTGTTGCTAAATTTTCCATTAACATTGTGCATCCAGAAGTGAGAATCCTCATGTTTCTTGAATTCTTTGTGTTGTAGGGCTTTATGCTTGATGTTTTCTAGTGTTTCTAAGTTGATGAGTACTCTATAATTCTATTTTTGTAGATATACTTGGTATTAATAAAATTGGCCCAAAGCAAGTTTGTAGTTTACACATAGAGAAATTTTATATTGAAAACAACATTCATATCCTTTAGATATCCCTATTTCATTTTCTAGTATAAGTAGCTAACTTTTTACTAGGTTGTCTAATGATGTTTATGACATTTAATGGAGTCACTTCACAAAAACCCATTCATTATGTTTTCTATATGTTGAATAATTCTTTTAGGAGGACAAGAAATCATCAGTATGTATATTAGAATTAAAAATAGAAAATGCTTAATAAGAATGTCTATCCCTCATGAATAATATTCTTTTCTTCTAGCCTACAAGATTGCTATTTATCTTATCAATAAAATGTTGAAAATTCAATTCTATTTTTCTTAAATTGAGTAATGTGTATCCAAGACAGTTGAAGGGAAAGCCGCTACATTTGAATCCATATAGATCGTTGAGATCTAGGTTTATAGTTTTTATCACAAATAACAAAACTTTTGTGTGAGTTAATATAAGTCCTAATCTTACCTAAACTTCACATAAAATGTGCATGACATTAACGAAAGTCCTTTATCATCTCCAATGAATATGAGAAAGTCATCTACAAAGCTCATATGGGAAACTTTTGGACATCTTTTTGGAAGAATGTAATGAAGAGCTTTGCCATGTTCAAATAGATTATTTGATTCATGACTTAATACTTTTGTGTCCAATGTAAATAAGGGAGGAGATAAGGAGTTTCTTTGTTTAAGGCCATTGGAAACCAAAAAATAACCCCTACTTTTATTGTTGATAATGATGAAGAACCAAAGTTTGGTCACGAAAATTTTAATAAAACTTTTTGAAAACAAAAATAAACTCTCTAATTCTTGCTTCAAGAAATCCCAAGAAAGCATGTTGAATGAATTTTTAATATTAAGTTTTATGATAGAATTACTTCCATTTGTTTTCTTATTTATAGAGTGAACCAATTCCTATGTTAGCAATATATTTTCTACAATGTCCCTTCCTATAACAAAGCCAATTTGTTTGAGATATATTAAAGTTTGTAAAGTGTGTTGAAGTTTGGCACCTATTAACTTTGTCAGTATTTTTCAATAAAGTTGTATAAACAGATGGGTCAAAAGTCACTATAAGTTTGTAGATTTACTTTTCTAGAATGAGTACAATATTTACACTACCTATTATATTTGGAATAGGAAAGTTGTTTAAAAAATCTCTAACTTTGCTTAGTACATCATGAGCAATGACATTCCTATTATACATGGCATTATTGGCTATATTATTGTAATTTAATTGATCAATGTATATGCTTTCTTGTGAATTAAAAATATAAAATTTGAATTGAATGTATTTAAATTTTGAATATGGATAAATTAAATTTTGAATTTTTAAATTACAAATCCCATAATTAGAAGAAAGGTTGAATGATAAGACTTGACTTGTATCACATAAATCTTAATAAGATTAGGCTTAATATTTTAAAATAAGCTTATGAATTTATTTATAATATTAATTTTTTCCTTATTCCTATTCTTATCTAATCGTAAATACATAATAAAGATATAAATATGACTCTTAAAAATTAAGAGTTAATTTATGGGTGAAGATAAAAGATTAAAAGGAGAAAAAAGTGTGTGATGTATATAAGAATCTCTTAAGAAAAATATATGAGAAATAGGACTAAATGTTGAAGTATTTTCTAGCCATATCTTTGATTCCTAAATTTTAGGAGCTAGATATGAATAGCCCATAAGAGGTTTAACTTTAATGGGTGAATCATGGCATAAGCCAACCTAAACAAAATTTTCTTAAAAAAAATCTTTGGTTTAAGAATCTGTGGCCCAAGATATTTAAGCACTTAAGATGTTCTTATAAAGGTTATTAAAAAAATCTAGCCACAAAGAGGAATTTGGAGAGGCCAACTAATAGGATACCAAAGAGGAAACCAAGGCAAGCTGTCAAAAAGAAGAACGACGACTCAAACTTTAAAGCAAGGAAAGACCTAATTTAGAAGAAGTTCTTTACATGAATTTCTAGGTAGAGTTATCCTGAGTACATAAAATAAAGTATTTATGATTTAAGAAAGAATGAAAATGAATTATCTTGTTAAAATTATATGTGAAACATTTGAAAAATTATTTGGTTAAAAACTAGTCAATCTTCTTTCATGAACCTTCTTTAAAAAAAGAGGAACCTCTTATACCCATGACTAAAGTAAATTTTTATTAGCATATAAAAGTTTTTATCATTTCTTTCTTGCAAAATTTTGTTAAAGAAACCATGCAAAAATGTGTGATATTAACTAACCCATGAATGTAAGTGGAAGTCATGTTCATATGCTTGTATGTTTAGCTTTACTTATTGAACTAAGGAGAAGATGGACATGAAATGATTATTTTTGGAACAAAACTACTTCATAATTGAGATAGGATCATGAAGTATATTAATGTTAAAACCTTGTTGATAGCCTAAACATATACATAATATACAAGATGTAGCATGATTGAATTATAAAATTATTAAATTATAAAAGAGCAAATTCTAATAGGTATGAATATCATAATTGAAACATGTTAAATTATTTTCTTATTATTTTATTTCTAAAAATTAAACTCCAAGATTTTATGTAAATAAATTTCCAAGTAATAACTCATAAGAAATAAAAAAATCTTAACTAAGTAAGCAGATATATACTATTTCACTTTATGACATTATACGAATATGAATATGTGTTGCAAACCATGTATGAAAGTATAACACATGTTCTATCAACAATAAAAATATTATCCTAGAAGATGAACCATGATTTGGAACTTAGAAATATAGCCGAAAACCTAAAAAACTATGACGACCATGTAACCCTTCGCCTCAGGTATACTTGGAAAGCATATAACCATTGCTTAGTTAAATCATGAGAGGCATAGATTCAATATTTAAGAGAACCTAGATGACTTCTAAGATGTGTGTGGCTCTTGATTTCTAATTAGGAAGGCTTGGAGGGCTTGATTTCAAGTCTTAGAAGAAGGTTAGGTTGGGCATCAATATGGTTGACAAATAAAGAGTTTGGTTATATCTAGAAGTACTAAGATTAAGTTTTTATTTTAAGGACCTATGAATAATCCTTAATAGGTTTTAAAAAAGAGATTTGATATACTTGAACATAATTATATCAGGAAAGCTTAATCTTCAAATTAGGCTTAATGGTTTAAGAATAATCTATAAGAAAAAGACCCACAATAAAAGGTCCTAAAAATGAACTGAAAAAATGTCATTAGTGAACCTTGATGCCTCTTGTAAATAAAGTTTTGGATAGTTAAGATCTTGGTTAAGATCTTGGAAGAAAGTAAAAGAGCTTGGAATAAAAACTTAGGAATGTGCTAAATTGGCCAAGGAAAAAAAAGGTAAAATATTAGCTAGACCCTTGGGTTGGCTAGGTTATTTGGATAAGATCATGAGTGAGCTTATTTAGGATCTTAAGCTATATGATGACACCTCAGATGAAAATCTAGGGGGTGTGTAGTGGCATAAGAGAAGCTTTAAGATGGATATGATGACTTAGGGTTACCTAAGAGATATAAGAGTCACTAGTGATACTTGTGTAAATACAGAATTAGTTGTAATTGTAATCGACTATATATGGAAATTAATAGAAAAAGTCAAGGGTTTGTGAACCATAAGGTTAGCCCAATAAGTAAGATTCTAACAAAATCAAGCAAGATTGAATATAAGAAAAATGAGCTAAGATATTTTAAATAGTTAAATTAGAGTTTCATAAAAATTTGAAGGTATTTAGATAATAGAAACCTTGGATAATTGAAAAAAACTTAGGATGGAAATCTTTGATTGATTTAATTAGGGTATAAAAAATCTTAGATATTAGAATTAATAGAATCTCTTAATTTATTAGGTTATTATTTATGATGAAAACTCTTTATATTTTAGATTAAAATTGAAAAAATCTAACACTAAATAGTGATGAATTAGAGTTATTAAGAAGTTACATGTTAAGGTCATGATTTTGATCAGGTAAAGATGCAGTGGACTTTCGATCATTTATGCTCACTTAAGAGATAAATAAGTTACTTTACTTCACTAACCTAAAGATAGTTACACATGGTTGATTGAGCCTATAGGTGGAGTGTCACATAGAATGGTAAGAATCTTTAAGATTAGCTGGAGACCATTATATAAGGTCTCAAAAAGGAATAATTACACAATTAGTCTCATAAGAAATCACATGATGAGTTATGTTGTAAATGGGAGTACATGTTGAGGACTCCTATAATTCTATGAGATTGACCCATATGATCAATATTTTCTTATGGAGTGTTGGATTATGTGATTTAATAGGAGTGCTAAACCTTGTCATGATTCCTTTAGATAAAAGAGTGTATTAAATTAGGAAAGAATATTAAACATCTGGTTAATCACATTTATAAGGATATATATATATATATATATATATATATTAACTTAAATGATAGATTATGCCATTAAGTTATTTAAAAACTATTTGTTTACATAATTTATTTAACTGTTACATATATACTTCTTGGTTACTACATATTTGTTCTATAATATGGCTCAAGAATTTCCTATTGACCTACTCCCTTATTTTTCTATAAAAAAAAGGAATCTACTAGTCGAATAGGAATCGAGCTATAGATTATCAAAATTAATAAATTAGTTAGATGATTCATCATCTTTATTTTATCATTAATATAGTAGATTTGACATTTTTTATCATCAATTATATTTTATTGGACATAAAACTATATCAGACTGTTATATTTAATTTGGTTGTTATTTATTATAGTTTTTATATTAGATTTTAGTAGTTATTCATGTTATTATCCCAAATTAGATTAGATTCGAATGATTTATTGATTTTATTGATATTTTATTTATGCTTTGGCCTTGTGAATGAAAAAAAATTATTGAATACTTAGTATTATTTTATTTTGCATGATGGTATATGTTAAATTGTAAGGAATTTAATATTGTGATCATTGGATATTACATATCAATTTTCTCTACATATAATAATAATAACAATTACTTTCATATCATCTTAGTCAATTTGCATCCATAAATCTACTAAATAACCTTATAGTTATTATAAATATATTACAATTATATCTATCATACTGCATCTTTGCTTAATATAACAAAATAAGAGTTATACATATTAAACTCTCAAAGTTATATAATACATAGTGAAACATCTTATATCAAACTTATTATGAACTCTCTCTCTTTCTCTCAAGAATTTATCTCAATTATCATTAGATTATCTAACAAAATATCTATTTATGAATTTTATAAACTCAAAATATAAATTGATATCTATAAGTATTGAAAATGATATGAATTATAATAAAGAGAATAACTCTTAATAACAAAAAACAATACCAAATATATGGCATCTATAAAGTACTCATAAGAAAATATTTTATTAATCTTTAAATGAATATCATAACCTTTTTTCTATATGCATATGCTCAATATAACACCTTTTGTTCATTATTTCGTAGTATTAATCTTACTTGTTATTCTTTGCCCATTTTTGTCTTTATTATTTCTTATTTTCACATATTGTTCTCACTCTTATCAAAATAAAAGATCATGTTTATCCATATGACCATTATTCTCTACCCCACATCTCGCATATATCTAGCATTTTATTATCAAATTTCAAGATTTTAACTTATAGGCATATTATTTTGTCACCACCTATCCATCTTATAATAATAATATTATATCATCTTCACTCATTTAGCCTGTAATAATAGTGGAGCTCAACTTATCTTGCTTACAATGATAATTGATATGATTTAATACTAAACTTTTTACCAAGCTCATAACAACAATAATATTACATCATCTTTACTAATGTAATCCATAGTGATAATAGAGTGTGGTTATTAAGGATAATATCATTAAGAAAGTATAATTTATTCTCATCATATATTATATCAATATCATAAAGTTTATATAGTCAAAAATGATTTTTATCACATTCCTTTATGTTTATTAGCAATTTTTTCAAAAGATATTTTAGTACACACATAAATAAGATATATTATATATATGCACATATCTATATCATATCTTACATAAAAATTAATACTAATAAATATCTCCTATTATTTCTTATATATATATATATATATATATGTTAGATAATATCATGTTCTCATCTCATATAAATAAAATACTCATAAATATATGATAATTCCTACTTACATCATAATTATATAAGTTTACCAATTTGGTTCTTTTGGGATGATTTTCTTTCTAATTTCTCTTTTCTTTTGCTTCTTTACATGATAAAATTTTATGTAATTTCGATACAAAAGTCTCACTTTCACTTTACAATATTTTTTAAGCTATACTAGTTTAAATTTCAAAGCATACTTAAGCATAAGATAATTAAATATCAAGTTCATCTTGCATTTACAATTAAATGAAAATATTAATACATTACATGCTTACCTAGTCTCTTTGTATGAATGTTCTCAAAATTCTCAAATTTTCTCTCTCCAAAATTCTTTTAATTTTTATTTTCTTGTTTCTACCTAAAGATATCAAAACTAGTCTTTTAATTCATTTTTCTCTTGACTTATTTGTCTTTCTTAGTTTTACTTTTCTTTTAAAGTTCCTATCACCACTGATGATAGTTTAATACTCGTTTCAACGAGCTCTTTTCAAAAAATTTAATCGTTTTCAAAATCTAAAATTTTTGTTGTGACATGTATTATAAGATACTACCCAAAATTAATATTTTATTTTATTCTATTAAAAAAATTAAGATATATTATATAAATGTATATATGTATATCAATCTCATATAATAAATAATACTAATAAATATCTCCTTTTATTTCAAATATATATATATATATATATATATTTCAAATAATTTCATACTCTCATTCTCATATAAAAAAATATTCATAAATATATGATAATTGCTACTTACATCATATGTATATAAGTTTACTAATTTGATTCTTTGAAATGATTTTTTTCCTAATTTCTCATTTCCATTACTTCTTTACATGATAAAATTGTATGTAATTTCAATATGAAAAGCTCACTTTCGCTTTATAATATTTTTCTTAAGTTAACTAGCTTAATTTCAAAGCATACTTAAGCACAAGACAATTAAATGTCAAGTTCATGTTGCACTTACATTTAAATGCAAATATTAAGACATTTCATGCTTACACTAACTTCTTTTATACATGTTCTCAAAATTCTCAATTTTTCTCCCTCCAAAATTCTTTTAATTTCTATTTTCTTTTTTCTACCCCAAAGATATCCAAACTAATCCTTTAATTCCTCTTTCTATCACCTCATTTCTCTCAATTAGCTTCACACTCTCTCTCAAACTTCCAACCACCACCAATAACAACTCAATACTCATTTCAACGAATTATATCCAAAAAAGTTAATCATCTTCAAATCTAAAATATTTATCGTGATATGTATTATGAGATACTACAAAAAAAACTAATATTTTAGTTTGTTCAACAAAAAAATTAAAATATCATCTTAAAAAATCAAATTTTTATCATGTATATCACACTAAATAAGCATTTTAAAATACATCATATTACATAAGCAAATGATAAACTCATTCAATGCTAGAAAAAGAGATTACTTCTAATTTATTTTAGATTTATTAAAACATTATGTACCGATTCTTCAATACCACCAACAAAGATGAAGACTTTGTGATAATTGAAGATGAGATCCCATTTTTTTTTTTTTTTTTTTTTTTTTTGAGATAGAGCAAAAGTTTCGAGATATTATATTTATTTATTAAAAAAATAATCAGATAGCTTGAAAATTAAATTTCTTTCAAAAATAGGCCCGTTTCTACTCTTGATATGCTATTATGTGATATCGCGTACGCTTTCTGCATCTGATAGTCTCAAAGCTATCAGAAACATGATTGGGTGTGCACGACGGCGCGGGGTGGTTTGTGGGGTGAAAATAGGGGCGAGCTGCTGCACGGGGAATCTAAGGTAGTTGGTCACGGCGAATGGACCCAGCTCAATAAGAGGACACGTGTCCGTTGCTTTTATACCACTACAAGGCAGGTAAATTTTAGTTCTATTCGTCGGCCTTATGTTTTCTATTCTGTCCACCATCTAATTTCCGTTTTGACAGCTCGACAGCTTTGCCCGAAAAGTCTTAATCGTCGAAGATTAGTCCTCCAGTGTAAACACTTTTGAAATAAAAAAAAGACTAGTTAGGCCCGGTGCTCAGCTTCGTGTGGCGGGGGGGTTCGCTGACGTTACCCAAATTCGAAACCGACGGAGGAGATCTTCCCTGACCACCGCCACGTGGAGGTTGCACCGGTTGCCCCGTTAGAAAGCCCCGTTACATCGGCTATTTTTCGTTAGTTTAACGTATACGATCATATAAAATGGAGTAAATTCATGTGCCTTTCCTATTAGTGAGGCTCTGCATATTGGAACTGCAAACGAAAGTTTTCGCCGGAATTTGTGGACGGAGAGCTGAGTACCTTGGTCTCCGAACCAGGCATGGCGTCCGGCTTTCCGGGGCGTGATCTCCGGGGAGGGTTCGGTTTTGGTTTTGGATACGGACCGGCCATTCAAGTTCCGTACCAGCGGAGATCGGACGGTGGTGCTGCCAGTGGGCTCCTGAAGCGACCGGTGTCGGAGATGGAGAGGCTGCAGGAAGCTCTGTTTCTACGATCTGTGAAACAGAAGACGCAATTCGCTTCGCCCACGCTGAGCAATCCTCTGACCCACGCTGCCTTCTCATCTGCTTCCAACATATCGACTCCTTCGGTATTTCTGCCTTCCATGTCTTCTACCCCGGCTTTTCTAAATTGCTCCATCCGATCGTTCCCCACCACGAGCTCCACCGCCGAAGCTGAGATGGAGAAGAAATCCACTATGGCGAACCGGCTTCTGGAGCTGGAGAGGCAGCTTCTGGAGGATGATGACGAGGAGGAGCAGATAAGCATATCTGGCTCTGTTGTGACGAACTGTGAGTGGAGGGACGCGATACAGAAGCTCATCTCGTCGCCTTCGACGGCGACAGCAACAAATCAGCATTCAATGTCTTCTTCTCCTACTAACTCGTCATCATCATCCTCTGGATCATCTTTCTCCATCACACAATCCACACCCTCGCCTTCAAGACAGATGCTTCTCGACACAGCCACAGCCATTTCGGAAGGGGATCATTACACAGCCGCTTCCAATCTCGCCATCTTGAAACGAGCGGCGAATCAGCGCGGCGATCCGGACCAGCGTCTCACGGCTATAATGATTGAAGCCCTTGTTTCCCGCTTGAACCCACGGGATCCGATGATCACCCTTCCGATCACCGACATCTGCAGCTCGGAGCACCATTCAGCGCTCCACATGCTCTATGAGAGCTCTCCCTGTTTCAAGCTTGGCCTCATCGCGGCAAATTTTGCTATTTTGGAATCAACGAAGGACCATACCAAGATCCATATCCTTGATTTTGATGTCGGGCAGGGCGGGCAGCTCGCTTCCTTCATCAACGCCGTCAGCGAACGCCAAAGCCTCCGCTCACCTCGTTCGCCACCGATTTCGGTAAAGATCACCGCCGTCTCGGATATCAGCTTACCTTTCTTCCCCCACACAGCTGCCGGCGAAAGGCATCTCTGCACCGTCGGAGATCGGCTTGCTACGCTCGCCAAACATCTCGGAGTCGGTTTCCGGTTCAACATCGTGAAACGCAAAATCCACGAACTGGACAGAGAGACGCTAGGATGCGAGGCGGGTGAGGCCCTTGCGGTGAACCTCGCTTTCCTCATCTCCCGCGTTGCCGACGAAAGCGTCTCCCCAGCAAATCCCCGCGACGAGCTTCTCCGGCAAGTCAAATCACTAAAGCCAACAGTGGTGACGCTTGTGGAGCAGGAGATAAATGGCAACACCGCCCCCTTCGCCACGCGTTTCGCTGAGGCCTGCGCGCACTACGGCGCGCTCCTGGAGTCGCTCGATGCCACCTCGAACCGTGAAAGCACCGGCCGGGCCGGGATCGAGGCTTGCCTCGCCCGGAAGGCAGCCAATTCCATCGCGCACGAGGGCCCGGACCGGGTAGAGCGTTGCGAGGTTTACGGCAAGTGGAGGGCCCGGATGGGAATGGCAGGCTTCCAAACTCTACCTGTCGGCCCAACCGTGATCGAACCGCTGAAGCTACGGCTCGCCTCGCTCCGAAACAATCCGGGGTTCACGCTTAAAGAGGAGGCCGGCCGGCTGGGGTGCGGGTGGATGGGCCGGGTGCTCACGGTGGCATCTGCTTGGCGTTAACCGGAGGTTAATCATTATTTAACTTTTTTTCCTCTTTGCTTAAGTGGCTAATTTTCTTAATTTGGCATTCATGCTGCAAAGATCTGATGCCGTGATGAGTTGAAGTTCGTGCTTTGTAGCTTGTACGCTATTATTGTTGCTGTGTTGTTACGATTTATAATGAGATTAATGAACCATTTAATGGAGAAGGTTGGGAATAATTTAATTTTTGTTGGTCAGTGGAAAAAGGAGTTCGGGCAGTTCGTTTTGGGCCATAAAGCAACGTTGCATCTTGTGGACGAAAGAGAGCGGAGGGGTTGCGTGTATCGTCTCATAGGTAAGGGCAACGGATATTGTCGCAAAGGCAAATTGGAAATTTGTTACTTAAATCGCCTCATGTATAGTTAAGAATAGCATTGATATCATTACCGTTCCGTTCTCTATATATGGAAAGCTTTAATGCCATCTTAGAGTAATAAATTTTCTCTAACATTCCTTGGCCGGTAAAAATCTGAACCGGGTTCGCTATCAATTATTTCGTTGCGTCATATATATAAATATATATATAATACTACAGAGAGATAAATGGAGATGAAGGAAGAAACAGGACGCTGAAACGTATTCAATGATGTACAAGGAAAGCCTTGTGTCTGTTAGGAATATTGCTTCTTTACTTGTCTACAATGAACTCAGCAGGGTCAGATATCTCATCTACTTTGCTAAAATTCATAATCAATATATTAGAAAAAAATTTACTATTAAAGAGTTTTGCAGTGTAGCTAGGTTTTAGTTGACCACTTCACCAAAAAAAGATTCTTATAGTGTAAAAAAAAAGCCTAGGCACTTAAATGATGTCCATTGGTACAAGCATATCAAAAATGAATTGATGAAGATATTAATGATAAAATAGAAGAAAAATAGAGATGTTATTTATGCTACTAGATTTAAGTTGGGTGTATGTTAAAGGGTGATGCGATAATATCTACTATTGCTAAAGTCAAAAATATAAAATATGTATGTGTATGTGATAGATTAAACTCACTTATAATATGAACATATTCAATTTTGAAAACATGTAAAAAAAAATTAAGTTTTCTCATTATAAAATAAGTTTTATTAATTTTTAAAAATAAAAAAATAAAAAATGGCACTTTCTCTCTTCAATGAGATCTTTTTGTTTTCACTTTTGATTATTCTCACCTTTATAACTGTTATTTAATTTATAGAATGTTTATATTTTTTGTGCCCAGGTCTAACCCAACATATCCAACCAAGTCTTTAAACCAAAAAACTAAACAAGATTTTTGAAAAATAAGCAAATTTTGTTAAGCTGTGTTGGCCTAGATGTTAAACCAAACCCGAGATTCTTGTCAAAAGAAAAAAAAAAAGACTAGTGTTTAGTCAATCTTGTTATCCCCTAGCATCTTCTTTAGTATAACAATATTGTCCTCTTCTATCTATCTAGGCCAAAAGATATTAAGTAGTTAGATTGTTATGATTTTCTCTTAGGTGATCCTTTTTGAATGATGTTCTTTCTCTTGGGAGTAAATCTTAACAGAGAGCATCAATTTGTTACCTATCTTCACTTGTCGTTAGTCAAGGAGTCTTGTGGGATGATTTTCCCTCCAAATTAATGGAGAAGCATATTTTTGCTAAGAGCTACTCACTATAAAAGAAAAATTTCTCCTGAGTTTTATTATAGTAAGTAGGGCTTGGAGTTGTCCATACCAACTTTGTGTACTCCCCTTGGGCTAGATAGTAAGAGAATGAAAAAGCTGTGTATGTTGATAATATTTCTTATAATGGATGCCCTATCTATTAGTCTTCTAAAAGATTGTCCTCCTTTAATTTTTATTGTAGCAATATGAGAAGTTCTTTAAAGCATGGTCACCTGCTGCCCTAGTAATTGGATTCATACTAGCATTGAGCTATTTGACTTTTTCATCTACTTTGTCAACTAATTATTAGTAAGGACACTTCACATTAGTCTAAGATCCATTGTTGAAGGTGATAAAAGCTACTTGCCACAAACATTTTATAATTGAAGGTAATAAGCCCATTTGTCCTCCCCTCTTCTCTTATCCACCTAATCCTTTTAAACTTTTCAAACATGCAATAATTGAGATAGTTGTGTTTTAGTTGACTAACAGAAATGGTCATGCTCATCAGATCAAGAGATTATTGTTGGCTCAATTAATCACTCTTTTTTTATTGTTTGATATATGTACTAATGTGCTTTTTTTCCAATGTGACTAGTGACTTACGTCTTTTAAGCTTCATTGGTGTGTTCATTTCCATTACTTTTTTTTACCTCTTTTGTCATGTTTTCTATCTATTGAAGCTTAGTTTTCTTAAATATCAAGCTTGTTAAGGACCGGCCTAAATAATTTATAATAATTAGAATAAATCAAAGATTAAACATAAATAAATAGATATTTGAAGACGTGAAAATCTTAGGCATAAACTTGACGATGAGACAAAATTTCATAACGCATCTAATCATACACAGTAAAGAAATTAAAGTATCATAATAATTAAACAATCTCCATTATATGATTATAAATAAACACCAATATGTTATTCAATACAAACAAAGTACATACAAAATCAGAGAATCAATAAATAGCATAACCCAACTTTATATAGAACAACATCTACTATCATACATTATGAGTAGAGTTCTCCTCTATAGTTTAAAAATATCTCTCATAATATAATTGATACATTACCTATTATATAAATACTATTAAGACTCTAAAAGTTTAGTAAATAAATCATATAAAATATGATAATATAGAAATAATATAACATATAAAAATCAATATGAAATAATCTCATTATAACATAATATAAAATAACCATGCATGAAAGAATAATAAGAATGAACCAATAAGCCAATGCATACAAGTAAAACTAAGTAAATTAGAACATATTTTTTTTAATTTTTTTATTTTCAATCTCCAATATTTTGTGTGTTTATAAGACCTGATTCTCCTTTGATCATTATTCTCTAAATATTCAACCAAAATAATATAACCTCTACATGTACTAATGATTACTAAATAGGCATGACTTCTATACTTGTGGTTCTTCACAAAATACTAGTATAATAAATATCTATAATAAAGTCATGGTGCCCATAAGATAATCATTAAATAAGAATAGTCTCTAGATTTAATCTAATAACCTTATACAAAATACTAGTAACATATACAATAAAAATAATATCTTAAGAAATCCATTTTCATTATTTAATTCCATTTTCATATTATTTCTCATCTTAAATATTACATGTTTCCATTAATATACCTATATATTTTAAGTAATGTAAATAATGTCATTAATGTTATAAGTTTATAAACTAAATATGGCAAACAAAATTCTTAGATTAGTTATCATGATCAATATTTATAATACATAATAAAAAAATAATATAAAAATATTTTAATTTATAAATAAATTGAAATTAATTTAATAATATGTTTACATCATAATTATCAGGTACTTTTTTTAGATCACAAAAAAGTTCCCTTGTCTGATCCTTTCCTTTATTAGGTTTTTTATAAAGCTAGATATGCATAATGGCCATCATATAATCTTTAATAACATTTAATAAGATATTTTTAAATTATTTAATTTTTAAAATTCTCTTATGCTATTGTTATATATTGTCCTTGAATAAATTTATAATTATATAATATGATTACTTCTTAACTATTCTACAATTGATAGTATAATGCAATCACCTATACCTTCTAATACAATTAGCATTCTCTCTTGACAAACTTGTATGATTCAACCAACAATCCTATATTTTTAAGAGATTGTATATTACGATCACTAAAATCATATTATACATTCACTGGTTTTCTTGCAACTAACTAACCTAGCCCAACATAATATTTTACCTATATGAAAAACCTTATCTTGTAGTACATTTAAAACTTCCATTCATTTCTTAAGTTGTGCAAACCATTGCACAATACGATCACCAAGTCATACGTGCAAAATCTCCTCTTATACTCTAATATGACACCATAGCAAATTAATTTAATCCCTTTATCTATTTTACTCAGACTAATTGTATAGGCGTGATCAACTTTTGTGCTTATATGATGCTATTGCCTACTCAAATCTATCGACTTACCTCACATCATCCAATATAATTACAGTTGTTGTATATTACTATTAGTTTATTGATGCCTATATGCTACCTCAACAAACTAGTCTACTCTCCATATTTTATCCCATTAGAACAAGCTGTATAAATATAATTTAAACACCATACTTACTTTATATTGCATTAACAACCATTTCTTCACTCCAAACTTCTTGTTTTCTATTCAAATCACTTTTTAAACACTCAAAATTCACTCCATATCATTCTAGTATCAATTATAACTCAAATCACAAGTAAACTATAGCTCTATTTGTAATTAATTGAGTTAATTTTCAAAAACCAACAAAATTTTTTACCTCTTTCTTGGTTGGTTATTGCTCCTTTATTTTGCCCTCATTGTAGCAATTTTTCTCTTCCTTGTGCTATCAAGTGCTTCCTTTAAGCTACAGTAAAAATATCTAAATTCTCTATACTTTTTATTTCCCCTTTCATACAATTTTTCCTAAATTCTCTCTTGAACCGAGTTCCTCTGCTCTCTTTATCTTTATCTATCTATCTATCTATCTATCTCTTTTTTGTATCCTTATTTTTTCTCCTTACCTAACATAGTAAAAAAAATATCATTCAATTTCATCCAACTAATGCAATAGAAAAATAAATTACAAAATTATAAATCTATAATTAATAATTTAAGAAATTATATTTATTTCTTTTTTAAATTCATAATTAATTATCTTGACTTTTAATAATTATAAACTCAATATTATTAATTCCTTTTAAAGAGCTCTTTCTAATAGTATGCTCAAATAAACTTTTTTACTATATTTAAAATCAGGACATACAATCCAAAATCACATTAATATATCATTATTTTAATCTATAACCACCACATTTCAAAAAATTAGCTTTTTAACATTAAGCATATATAACTATAATATCATTAGCTTAATTTTATGAATTATGATATATAATACTTATTTAAAATTTAGACTATCATATTCTTTCTCTTTCAAAAAATGTTATCCCAAAATTTAGAGAGAAATTTTTAATGTTGAAAGATTATGTCATCTTTTACTTTTCAAGTAACTTATCTTTTCATTTGATCTTTTCATAATACTCTTACTATTGAAATAACTTTATTTCTTATAGTCTTCTCTTTTTTTTCTAAGATTTGTATTGGAGTCTTTGGATAAGTTAAATTTAGAATTTTAATATTTGGATCTATATAACTAACAACATGAGAAGCATTTAGAATATATTTTTCAAAAGATTATTTAATCTTTTGGTTAGAGATAGATGTAGATCTAAGTTTAGATCAAACTACTTGAAACTTATTATGTATTTTTCTTGAACTATAACAAAACAATCTTTTATAAGTTTAATAATATTTTTTATAAATAAGTGTTATAATAACCAAGAATATTAAAAATAATAAAGTCTTTTATTACAAAGTAATTTAAATAGAATATTTTAAATTATGTATGTTCCTTAATAATGATCATCTTTTGAGTTATTGAAAATCAAATTACTCTAATCTATCTAAGAATCTCAAAATTCTATCTCAAATAAATTTAAATTTAGATTATCATCCAAACATAATTTTTCAAATTAGCTCTCTATAATTCCAATTTTTAATATAATCTTCTTTTAATAGATTTCATCATTTCACTAATAGAAATAATAATAATATTTTATTTTTTTCTATTAAATGACTATCTTTAATTATAATTTGTTCACTTTCCAACCCATGTGTTTTTCTTTTATTACCATTTCTAGACTATCAATCAATACTTGTCTTACATATTAAAACATTATTTTCCTTATCAACTCTTCCAAAATGAAGAATTATCTTCTTAACTCAACTTCAATTTTTTTTAATAATATTAGAATCAAAATTAGAATCAATTTATCCTTTTGATATTTATAAACTACTCCAACAATATATGTCTTAATCAACCTTTGATTATCTCTCAAGTAAATTTGGCTAATGAAAAGGTTATCAATAAAGATTTCTTTGCATTGAGAATTTAAAAGTGTGATGCCTATAGGGGCAAATTGTGCAAATAAAATATTTAATTCAAATCAATTGTAACAAATAATTTTGTAATGAAAGTCTTTTGTACTCTTAATGGCTATTAAAAACAAGTTTTAGAAATTGTTATTTGGCCTCCAAAACCTTTGTGACAATAATGGTATTGTGAAATGATAAAATAAATAAAGTAAAATAAAATAAAAGTGCACATAAGATTTTCAATGGTTTGACCAATAATAATACTTATATCCACCCCAAATTAGTCTAATCAGCCTTCCACTTAAACTACTCCTTTTCACTGTAGCTAGTAAGGATAAACCTCACAACTGCTCTCATACATGTCACAACTAGGTGAGGGTAAACCTCACTCAAAAGAGTATAAAATAGCTATAAAAAGTAATACAACACGTAAACAAATCAACCATAACATAAATCATTCACTTGAGAAAATAATACATCATAATATATAAATATTATGGAAGGATTTTACAAAGTAATATAAAAAGCTTTAATGCAATGACTAAAATAATAATGTAGATAAAGCACAAAATGAAGCTACAAGATTTACTTATTCACTTTGCATAGCTTTACATTTGTTTTTACCTTTAAACGATTTGAAAGTTTATTCTTCACCTTATTTGCACTTTGTTAGACTCCTATTTAAACTATTTAAAAGGATATGGCTGATTAAAGAAATTCTAATGGCAAATAATATTCTTGAAATGATTGAGCTAATTGTTATAGGTTTTGGTAATTATTCATATAAATACAATCATTGGATTGTACCAAGGTAACAGGAAAATAAAGTAAATTGCTTGAAGAATATCTCTCGAACTAGTTGAAGTTTACTTAAAGTACATTGTAAGAGCACAATAAAGTACATTGTATTCTATGATTACAACTAAGCTCATATTATTACATATTATATAGACATCATATAAGATGATAATGAAGATCATATATGCTCGAAACCATTATACCACTATGTTTTCTAAGTAATCCACAAATCATACATATCCAAAAAGTGGATCGTACATGTATGATATTTTTTTCGTTGCTTTTAGGGCTTTCTTATATGATAAAAAATTGCAACATTACGATAGATTAAGAGGAAGATCCAACTTCCTCATGCATAAACGACACATTCAATGTATTTGTATAATAGTTGTATAGTTAAAATTTTCTAATTTTTGTAGAATGATGTACTCATATAATACATGGATCATATTTATATAACTAAAATTTAATAGTTTTACTCAAAGTTATTCTAACTATTATGTGAAGGGGAGATGATTGCACAAGTATGAAATATTACCCTGTATTATATGAAGCTTGAAAATGTAGAACTAACAGAACAAAACCTTGACTTTGTACACGATGGATATAATGATTAATATGGTATGATCAAATCAACTTTGAACAAGTAAATTATTATACCAATACAATGAGGATATCATAAGTGTATGACATGTAACTTAACAATCTATGACTTATGATGCAAAGCAGTGATAAGGAATATATAAGTACAATGTAGGATATCATATTATATGAAATATATACAAGTTTAATTCAAAGCTTGTGTCAATACAATTTCAATGCTCATGTAATTTATCATTAAGTTAAGATTATTTTAACTCATTAAGTAATATGTTTTCATTGTTATTCATGGTTTGACTCATGTAAAGATAGATTGAGATATTAATCATGCATAAGTAGGATGAATATAATCCTATGTGTCATATGAATATTAAGTGAGAGGTTTGATAATTCTAACCCAAAATAATATGTTAAAGATGAATTCTAGATGGATAGCTACTTCATTATGAGTTGGGACTAAGACTTCAAGATTTGTAAGTCGATTCAAGTTTGAGCAAAACCAAAAAGACTACTTGGCTTATATTCACTTATAGATTATCTTATGAATTAATTGATCAATCTCTCTAATATATTAAAGATTAAGAGTTCAATTCTATATTTATTAAAATTAAAAATTGTGAAAAAAAATCAAAGGAAATGATAAAATGATGAAAATCATCGTAGCAACACTATGTAGTAAGAATTGTGCATATAACCACTTGTGGAGGCTAGTTGTAGGTCTGCAAGAGTTCACACTATAACCTTGGTCATGCACTATCTATAGAGGCATAGGTGTGCATGCAAGAAGGTGCGATGCACCAAATGTGTAGCATATTGGTCACTTACTATGCATGTAGTCTGCATGCATGATAGTTAAAACTACTACACTTACATCATCAATATGTACATGGCAGGGCACTTCTATGTGTGAAAACAATACATATGCACATGACCAATGCCTTGGTATAGCCTCTCACAAGCACATGAATAAGCTCTAGCAAATTTATAGAATTTTTTTATTTTGGTCAAAATCACATATTTCTTATGAATATTAAAATAATATATATTTATAATAAAATATTGCATTCAAATCTTTATATAAAGAGATAAGAATGATAAATCAAGTAATTCATACTTTTTAAAGAATTCAATCTTTTTATGAAAAAACTTTCTTATTCTTTCTTTCTTCTTCAATTTCATGTTATTCTCATGTTTTAACTTCTATTATTATGAATCTAAAAAAAAGGTCTATTGTCAAGTGTTTGAAACAAAAATATCTTACAAACATATCAATTAACTTATTAGATCTTGAGATGAATGATCTAAAAATACTCAAAAAAAATATTAGTGATAATAATATAATAATTTTAACAAGGTATCATAATATTTAATACTTTGCTATAATAACATACTCCTACTATGAAACTTTCTACTCATAAATATCATTGAAGATTTAAATCAATTTATAGTTATAAAAACTTTTCAAGAAATTATCTAATATTTTATTAACACTAATCTCATAACCTATTGGCACCACTCTGATACTAAAATTCATACTTAGAAATATTGACATACATTTAATTTTCTTTTAAATTTCTATAACTATGTACTCAAATGTAAAACATATATCTTTATATATTTTGGTTAGATTGAAATATCATCTATAGATATAATCTAACCTTATCTTAATTATGTCATTGAAATTTTATTTATTGAATCAGTAAATGTTACACATATATTCACCAATTCCAAAAATAATAGTATAATCAATAATATCCTTACCTCATTTTGCAAATTGAATTAAAATTATATCTCTTTTCCTTTGTTATTTGTGTTAGGAAATCTCCCTCTATCTCTTTTATAATTTACCAATAAATTCACCATTAAATTTAAAACTTAAATCTCATATCATAACCATAACATTTTGTATAACATAAAATAATCATAAACATCTAAATTTTATAAAATTATAGAATGATAAAATACTAAAATATCACATGCTTACTTTAGTCTCTAATTTTTTAACATCTTCAATCTAGTTCTTATCAAATAGGTGGAAATCTATTATGATACCATTTCATTTATTTGTACCACGTATCCTTAAAGAGGAACCTATTCTCTAATTTTTAGATGTTTCTCTTCTCTTAATTTCTCATGTTATCTTCATTTCTCTTAATTTCATGACTTTAAGACATTCTCTAATAATATAAACCATTTTCTTATAAACAAAATATCTTATTAGTTTTACTAATTTTGTCCTTTTACTAGTTTGGCCAATTGTATTATCTTTACCAACATCCACAACATCTAATGATGAAACTTATTTCTTAATTTTGATTTACTATGCCTCTTTCACTACCTATAAATATATGGAAGAATCTAACTTCCTTAATTCTTGGGCATTATCTAGCAATATGTCCTATCTTCTAACAAATGCAAGATCTTATTGATCTTTTCATATTTAATTCATAATTTCCTCAATGCCAATTTCTATATTTGTCATAATTATCAAAACCACTAGGTTTAAAACTAATTATACTCTCACAAATTCTTATCAAAGGTTTAAACTTACTTGAATTGGTTTTATTAATACTTTCTCTAATAGGCCTATTAAAACTATCTTTATCCCTTCCTCTTCTTACAGTCTTACTTCTTTGTTACCTAATAATACTAGGGCCTACATATTGACTTACTATAATAATGTGTTCAGGTATTTGATATACAAAATATCTTAATGACTATTTTATTCTAGCCATACTATTTTCCAACTCTATATATCATAAACCTTTCACCTAAATGACTCTCTTCTTATAATATGACTATGAGAATTTTTTATCTTTTCCTCATTTTTTTCTCTTTGTAATCCCATTTTGATCCTTCTTTTTCTATTTTTTTTCTTTTCTCTTGTCTCTATTACCAAACTCCTCTCTATGCATAGCTATAATTTGATTTCAACTAATAATGTTATGAAATTCCTATATATAATCACTTATAACTAAACTAGGATTTACATAAAAATACAAATACATATACTACTTTATTGTCTTCACTCATATTCCTACTTAATCTTAAACCAAAGCTTTGATATCACCTTAGTAGGTTCTTACTTAACTCATCTATAATAAATAAAATAAATCAAAGATTAAACATAAATAAATAAATATGTGAAGACATTAAAACCTTAGATAAGACATTAATAATAAGACAATAATTCATAACCCATTTAATTTATATAATTTAAAAAAATAAATCATCATAATATCTAAAAATTCTCCAATATAAGATTATAAATAAATACCAAATTAATATCATATACAAAATGAGTGTATGCAAAACCCAAGTATCAATAAACAACACAATCCAAGTCTATATAGAATGAATCTCATCTCATCTTAGGAGTAGGATCCTCCATAATATCAAAATTCTCATCTCTTAGTACAATGGATGCATTCTCTTTTAAGTTTCTTATAATATTAGGTATGTATAATGATCATCATATAATCTCTAATAATTTATATTTATAAGTTATTTCTAAATTATTTAATTTTAAAAATTCCCTTATGACATTATTATACGTCATACTTATATGATTTCTTGATCATATGCTACATTCAGTAGTGCTTCACTACTTTTTCATTATTATGCAATTGATAATACATTATGATCACTTAGATCATTCAATACCAATAGTGTTTCTTTTGATAGACTTGATGATTCAACCAATAAACTTCTATTCTTCATGATTTTTATAGTATGATCTACCAAATAAGGATACACGTTCATTGTTCTTCCTCCAAATGACTAGCTTCTCCTATTAAAACATAATACTTATGTGATATATCCCATTATATAATACAATAAACACTTTTATTCCTTTCTAAAGTATTACAACTCATCGTACAATATGATTACCAACTCATATATGTACCATCTTTTCATAAACTTTCATACAATCTTATAACACTTTAATCTTATCATTTTATTCTATTCAAACTACTTTATCTATTCTATTCAAACTAATTATATAAGTATGATCAATCATTTGTATTTGTACTGGACTAATCTTCAATGGCCTAGTCTAATCTCCTTATTTTAGTCCATTAGAATTGATCATATTAATTGATTTAAACATCATGCTTATGTGATATTATACTAATAACTATTTTCTTACTCCAAGCTTCTCTATTTCCATTCAAATTAATTTTTAAACACTCTAAATCCACTCCAACCATTCTAGTATTAATTCTAAATCAAACCACAACCTAACAATGCTTCTATTTGTAATAAATTGAGTTAAATTTCATAAAATTAACTTAAATTTTTATCTCTTTCTTGGTTGATTATTGCTCCTTTGTTTTTCCATTGTTATAGTCATACTTCTCTTTCTTTTGCTCCCAAGCCCTTCCTTCAAGTTGTAGTAAGAAGATATATACTTCTCTGTACTTTCACTTTCCTCTTTCCTATGATCTTTTGATTCTCTCTTAAACTAAGCTCCTCCTCTCTAGTTTCTCTCTTTTTCTTCCTCTTTAATTTATTTCTTCCCTACCTCTCCACTTAACATAGTTAAAAAATATTATTTAACCCCATCTAATCAAGGTGGTAGAAGAAAAATTTGTAAAATTATAAATCTATCATCAATAGTTCAAGAAATTATATTTATTTTTTTTCTTTAAAAATTCATAATTAATTACCAAGGCTTCTAAAAATTATAAACTAAAAGTCACCAAATTCCTCTTAAAAAGTTTTTTCAATGATATACTCAAATAAAATTTTTTATTTTATTTAAAATTATGACATGCTTTTGAAAATCATATCAATATATTATTATTTTAATCTATAATTAAAATATTTTAAAAATTAGTTTGATTACATCAAAACATATGTAATTATAATGATATTGCTTAGTTTCATGATTTATAATATATAATATTTATTAAAATTTTTAGTTATTATAAAGCTAGTTAGGGTTTTTAGTCTAACTTTTTTCTTGTTTGGACTAGTCCATAATATATAGACTTATGTTTTAGCTAGTTATTGAGATTGTGTTTGCATCTCCTTGGAAGCTCATTTCATACCTTCTCTTGGGCACTCTATCCAATATACTGACTTGTCCAACATTACCTTCATATCTCCTCAAAATCCTAAGCAATAAATACTACTATATTACTAATTAATTTTCTAATTGATATGGCACATTCTAAACTTATCCTAGCATATCACCTATCCCACTAATCCATCCTACACAATTAATCATTCCTTGTACTTCTATATAAATCCATTTTATAAAAAACAAACACATAATCATAATATTTAAAACTATCCATTCTCTAGTGCTTTTAACATGTCCATTTTGCTTACTAAAGCATCACTTTTCTTTTTTTCATTATTCTTGAACCTTAGTTGTGGAGTCATAATTCGAGCAAAGCCTGTCTTTATAATTTTCAATATATACAACTTTTTTTCGTTTGTGATTTTATTCGTTATCCTTTTAAGGTTTTAATCTTACATATTAACAAACGTTATGCACTTCATTTTTATTTACTTTAGTCTTTCACTATTTCATGGTTTATAAACTTAGCACAAAATATTTCAATAAACATACACAAAACAAGCACTTGGACATGAGTTTGAGGTTAATCTTAGTGTCGACAATAGTTTAAGCTTCCAAATAACTTACCTCAATGGTTTCAAAAATCAATAATCACTATAACTTAAATTATTGTCATAACCTTGGTAAGTCGTTTTTGTTATATTGATGTCACAACCAAAAGAAATATTGAATCCCCCAAAAACTAATGAATTTTGCATGCTACTAACGTGGAATTTGGTACTATCATGTTGAGCTTTGTTGGTTTTTTCTCATCATCACACATTTGGCAAAATGGGTGGCATATTACTTCTAAATAAGCTTTAACTCAAGTTTTATAACACTAGGAAATGATATGTATTTTTCCCTTTGATAGTTTTAGCATGATTTTGGAGAGAAATTAACAAAGACTTATTAAATATGAAAGAATTCAACTACGACTTTTTAAATAAACCTTAACCTTTATGTGACTTATCAATTTTCATTATAGTAAAAAATTTGTGTTTGATTTGTTGAGCCATTTGTGTTTGATTTTTTTGGAATATTAACAAAGGCTTTGAGCATTTTCTTTAAGCTATTTTTATGTTAATGAGGGTTTGATAAATTAACAATGTTTATTGAAGTCATTGCATATTTGTTATTTGTGAAGGAGACTATTGGACAATTGATATGTTTTCATTTGACATTTTGGATGCTAAAATATGAGTTTATGTTAGATTGGAGTGATGGAAAATACTAAGGTCTTATTTGTAAATTGTGTTTTCAAACCAAAATTTCATTTTTTTGCAAACTAAAAAAGTATCAAATTTTAACAATTATTTTTTCAAAATTTTATTTACTTACATAAAATATTTTTTAATATTTGTTTATTTTTTAATTTTCAATTTATTTACAAGCAAAACCTTAGATAAACTAAGGCAAAGCATAATTTTATACCTATTCATAACCGTTGTTTTTCTTAATTTCTTCAATTAATTGCCATTTTCACAAAATAAGATTTGATTTCTATGAAATTAACTATTTTTAAGCGAGTAAGCTCAATCAAAAAATCATAACCAATGTTATATATGCATTCACATATGATATTATATTTTAATGTGACACATTTACCTATAATCTTGATAACAATTTTCTTAAGAAATTCATTTTTGAATGCATTATGAGTTTGTTACTTAGTTTAATAGTCTCCAAAAATATATCAAGTCTTACAATATGTATATATATATATATATATATATATTGTTCATAATGATTTTAAAACATCTATCTCAAAATTTTCATATTCTAAAAGTGATGTATCAACATAAGTGAAATAAGAGAAAGAAAAAAGGTGAAGAAAGAGACGAGTTAAGAGAAAAAAAATGAAAGAGGCTACTTAGATCATAATAAATATACATATTAATAAAATAAGAGGCCTATGCGTTATGGAGGGACAGCTAAGAAACTCTTTGTTCTTATTTATGCACAAATTATTGTAGTTGATAAAATGCATACTTCAATCATAACTACTTAAAAGAAATAATTGATATCTATTATTATATTCCCATGAAATGACATAAATCATATTACAAAAAGATATCTAATGCCATGTGATTGCATTTATAATTAAATCAAATAATGTCAGTGGCATGATTGCAATCTCTTTTTCATAAGTAACGTCAAATAGTATTAGCTTGATTTGAACTAAAAACTTTTATTCTAAGTTGAGTTGAAATCAACTTAAGCTTAAAAAGAACTTGACTTGACCTAATTGGACAAGGGCTTTACTTGATTTTGAGATGGTTTTCTAATTTCAAATAAGATTGATTAGAAAAAAAGAAAACTATAATTTTAGAATTCCAACTCATTACATATGTATTGTAAAGTGCATGAATGAGTTTGTTTTTTAATTCTATTTTTAATAATTAGAACTTAATAAATAATATTTTGATTAAATTTCTTTTTTAAGATTATATTCTTATCATTATTGACTAATATTGACAATAATTTTTAAAAGAAATACAAAAGTTTAAAATAAAATTTAATATTATTTATATTTATTTCATCTCATTCTAATAAAATTAAATAATAATTTTATTAAATATTTTTGTTTTTATTATATATCTCATCTCATTAATAATAATTTGATTATTATCATTAAAATAAATGAATCTTATGATATATATCTTTTTATTTTAAATTTATAATAGGCATGCATTATACTTATAGTGTAGATAACTTTGTAAAGATGTAATATGATTGTACTCCAATATCATCTTTCATTTCACTCAATTTGTTCAAATAGATTTAATTTAAGCAATAAAGCAAAGCTTTAACATTTTTTGGGACAATCTTCAATTTTTAGTTTTTTTTTTCACTTATACTTAAATTATTTTTTCATACTATTTATTAACTTGTTTCTAATTGACGATAACGTTTGCTAATAGTGAATGGACAATTTGGCTCTAATAAAAATGGTACTTCATCTCTGAAAAAGTAAGAAAGAGGAAGTCGAATCCCTTCCCGGTGCCTTTTTCCTCGCCTCTCGGATATCCGTAACCTTTTTCGAATTCGTCCATAAAAGTTCAACCTTTTTGCTCCCTCGGCGAAGGTTTCCACGTTCGCGCCATTTCCGAGGGGGAGCTAATGCGAGGGAAGGGGGCGATGGGTAGAATGGTGAGGTCTTTCCTGCAGTCTCTGTTGAAGCTTGCGAATTCGGTGATTGGATTGGTGGGCGTGGGGATGATACTCTACTCCCTATGGATGTTGAGAGTTTGGTACAAAGAGGTTCAAAGCTATTGGGGCGCAGGTCCTGATTCTCCCCTTCCATGGTTTGTTGGCTTTCGTCTGTCTTTTCCCTTCGTTTCTTTCTTGTTGTTCTGCTGCAAATGGTTAAATCTTCAATTTTGTGCTGGATGCGGCATTGGCGTTTCTTTGATGTCTTTTTATTGTGGCAAATAATAAGGTGACTCGAGATCGCGTTGTTTGTTGAGAATCTCTACAGTTATCTTCCTTTCCCATTTTTGTTTTAGCGGTGGTGGTACGTGCTTTGTATCTTTATTCTCAAGAGCGAGTACTCAAATTGGATAAAAGGCAGCTCGAGAGGAAGTTGTGAGCCTCCTGATATTGACAGATCTCAAGAACTGTTCCAATGGTATCTAGTTGAATGAAGATGATTTTGAGAGGGACAATTTTGGCTTAAGAGGTGTTGTAATGGTATGAAGACCTTCGTATAGCGAAGGAAAGGACTCGATGAGATTTTGGGAGGGTGAAGGGATAGTTTTGGCTCCAAAGATGTCGTGAAAGTCCTCGAGTATTGAGAGAAAGGCCTGGAGGAGACCTCTGGAAGGTGTAGTGATTGAGAATTCATTTTTGAAGGCTGGAATGCCTTATTTTATAATGGAAATAAAATCTTTGACTACTCTTACATCGTTTTAAAAATCCAAGCTATGATTTAATTTATTGCCTATTCCCCTCTTTATGTTGTACTATTTGATTTAAAAATTTGAACTTTACCCGATTCTATCTATCTAAACGAACAAAACTTTGCTTTTAAGTTCTATATCTTCAAAAATTAAAAAGCTGCACTCATGGACTTAATTTCTGTGATTAGTATTTGAAGGTTATCCATTAGTCACCATCCTCTTCAAATTTTGAGCTTCTCCAATTTCAATTCCTTTTCAAATTTTAAAGTTTATAAAAAAACTTCAATTCCTTGCATTAAGTTTTATATGCCAACTTATATTTTTATATGCCTATGCTAATTTTTATATTTCCTAATCATATTATGAGAATACAAGGGCTCATGCCCTTAGCACATTGTGCAAAAATGGGATATGCCCATATCATATTATGGAAAGCATAGGTTATGCCCTTGGCATAAAAATATCTTATGCCCATTGATTTGGGTGTAATACAAAGTAGTTAGAAGCCTAATTATGGGCCAAATGCATCATGATAATTACCATCAATTGAGCCTACACCCTAATCCATGCCATTTCCTTATCCATATTCAAATGGACAACCCATATGTATGGGATTCGTATTTTGAGCAAACACTTACAAAATGGTATTTTGATCCTAAATGTATGATATGCTTATGTAAGAAACAGTACCTGTTCTATTAGCTCTGGAAGGTTTCTGACAGACAACTATAAAATAGCTAACTCTTGCAACAAATAAATGAATGTAGGTGAGAACTGCAGAATGGTGAGGGAATTGTTATTTAAGAGTTTCAGCAAAATTGCAACACCAACACCTATCTTAATGATACAAAGAACAATCATGCAACGATGGCGTCACTTAACAAAACATAAAATATTTAAGATGTTGTGTTTAGTTAAATAAGCCACCATGGGAGTAGGTTAGTTAAAATTTGTAGGCGTTTCAGTTTAGTTGGAATAAAGATCACAAACTTGGCTTGTGTTTTTTGCTGTTATCCTCCCATAGTGTAATCGTTGCAAGTATTATGTTAACATTTCTGATTAGAAGGTCTATTATTAAACTGTTTTTTATAGAACATACTTTATTCGTTGGCCTTATTATTTTAGAAGCAACAGGCTAAAAGTTAGCTACCATTAGCTTTTTGGCAATGATTTGTTCTTCATGATATCACATTATCAATTTTTGAGTGCCTTATTTTTAATTACTTAAAGGGAATGCTCATGTTCTAGTACATGATAAAGATAGTTACTTTGCTAACATGGATGGACTTTCAGTTTTAGTACAAAACCTTTATGTACTGAACCTTTATATCTTGTATGGTTTTGAAGTTTTAGAAATAAGTATTGCTCATGACTTGATACCAACATCTTTTTTACCGTGCCTTCGTTCCTGCCAAATTCCAGCCATACATTCAACATTGAAAACTAATATTTTATAAATTGTATTATGAGTTGATAACAATTGAGCCTCAAGAGTTTCTCTTAAATTGAAAGTTAAGAATAAAATTGGAATATTAACATCCAATTAAGTGATATTTATTTAATCAATTGAAGTTTTTTTGGGTTGATCGTTGCTCGTTTAATTTTATATTAGGCCTAGCCGAGAACACAATTGATTCAATTCCCTGAACAATTAGTAATAAAGTCAGCTTTTGTTAAGATCATTGATTATACAGTATGTGACTTCCATGAATCTTTGTTATCTTCAACATGACTGAACAGGAATTTAATGAGCTCGTATGACACTTTTCTATGATGAAGTAATTCCTAATATGCATGACACTTGATGGCGTTGAAGGTGCTTTTGTTGAATCTCTTAGTCTTGGTTCAAGTGTCTGGCCTATGACTTCCATGGTATGGTCACTTGTGATGAAACAATTGGAGTCTCTTCAATATGAAAGTTCATAGTGAAAAGGTTTTTGGATAGAAACTCTTCAACATCTTTCGCTTGCCAAAATGACACTCAACTTGATCAGTCAAAAGTTTTAGAATTGAGAAAAAAATGATGGAAACTGTGTATGAGGCTCTCTTTTAAGGTAAATATTACTAAATATAAGAGAGAATAAGATTAGTTCCACATTGGAGGTTGAGTATAATACTAAAGCCATAGAATACAATCAAGAAACTTCTATTCATATGCTTGAACTTTTGTGCTGATACAAACGATGCATTAGGCCCAACCTTGGGCCTTTGGTTGATTTACCTCACTTAACAATAACCTTGTTATAAGCAGGTTTATTTATACTATTCTTGGTCTGGGAGTCTCATTGTCCGTGATAACTTGCTCTGGGCATATTGCTGCTGAAACTGCTAATGTTCATTGCCTTTCTTGCGTATCCTTTTCAAGCACTTACATTTTTATATATTTCTCTAATTAATTTTCAGAAAGTAGATATCTTTCTCTTAATTGGATTACTATAGATATCTTTGCGGGATTGCAATATTGATTTTTATTAACTTGAACAAGTACAATACACGATTCATTTTCTAGAACATATCTATATGCATAAGGTTAGATCATGACTCTGGAACATTGTCCAGTCTATCAATAATCAGGTTACATAATTAAATATACGAGAATGATTAATACGGAATATTTTGGCGCTTTTCTGGAACTATTTTCCTTAATCTTCATTACTTCACCTTTTTCATGTTTCCATGTCATAGGAATTCCTTGAGAGTGTACAATAAGCTTGAACACATATTTGGACCAGGTTCATGGATCTTGTTTTGATACCATACCAATGCATTTTTTTACTTCCAAACTGAGATCAGCAATATCTTCTTAAGCTCAAGCTGCATTCTTGGACTTTGGTGGTAAAATTCTTCATCCTTCTTGAAAGAAATATACCACATAAAAAATGTGATTTACACTATAGCATACAATAATAAGCATTGTTTTGAAAGTCCAACATATCAGAAACTTTTAGTCTTAATGGTTGCATAACAATTTGTTAGCCTACTTTTCCTTACATCCTCCACAGTATATGGTACTTTTATTTTCTCTTGTGGTCCTTGAATCTGCAGTTACAGCGGATGTGTTTCTAAATAGTGATTGGGAGGAGGTTAGTTTCTTCTTGTTCTCTTGATTTCAGACCTTGCATTCTTCTATTATTGTTTTTTTTTCCTTTTGTATTTTATAGGATTTCCCCATGGACAAAACAGGAAGGTTCAATGAACTCAAGAATTTTGTGAGAACAAACTTTGAATTTTGTAAATGGATAGCTTTAGTGGTTGTGGCTGCCCAGGTAATCTTCTGCGTTAAATAAATCTCAAAACTATTTCTCCTTTTTCTTTTGTGCTTCAAACTATTTATACCAATAATTTATAGTACCTGTTGTCAATAGGGTATTAAAAATTTGATAGGGCTCTTTGTTCATTTGATGGAATGCAAGTTTCAATGATTAGTTGCTACAATATATTGCATGCTATATGTCACTGACCACATCCTGCCCATTGAATATGTTCAAGCAGTCCCTCGCAGGATTTTTAACCGAGTTTGAAAGATGTTTATTTGCTTTTTCTTTGTTATCACAACAAAGCACGTCAAGGGAAGGATCCCAATTCTTTTTTTGATATAATATTTTTTTCCAAAATCAATTTTTTAATAACTAATTTTATAAGTCTCTTTTCAAATTATAAAACTTCAAACTAACACATCTTTTATTGCCTTTGCATTATGTGTGGTTATTATTGATAAAGGCTATGTAAGCCAGGTTGTGTCATGTTACCTACTATTTTGGATTAGAATAGTTGGATTTTGTTGTAGAATTTTTAGCCAGGAGAGAAGTGGGCAATGATTGCTATGGAGAAAGGAATGGCATAACATGCATTGGGAAGATGGCCATAAGGGTAGGATAGTTGAATATGCAAAATTTTACCCATCAAATCTCATTCATTAACTCGAGGCCAAACCCGCAAGGTTAGTTCTTTGTTGCCCCAGTCAAAAAATGTTTAAGTTGAAAATGTGTGAAGACCATACAAGAATCTTCCATCAAGCAGCATGGACGCAATTTTATCAGTTCAAGTTTGGTAGGTCTAATCAAATCTTTTGACCTCATCATTAATAACCAATCTCTTTGCTTTGACAGTTATATTTGATTCAGTCACATTATTAATCATTGGGTTTTTATTTGATAGTTATAACTAACTTAGCTATGTTAGTAATAAACTGCATTAGACTTGACAATTAGATTTTCATAGTTGAATAACAATAATTTCTCATATCTAGAGATGAACTCAATTTACATCATTAATTGCTTTCACTACAATTAGATCCCTAGTGGTTCAATCTCGAGACAACCAATCTATGCTATGACAATGAAGAAGTATCACTTGATCACCATTGTTCTGTTTTAGCCAATCCTTGTGGGGAGCTCTTTCCCTTAATCTCTCTCCTTTTACTTGTTAATAAAGGTCTTTACTTCCTTGCTTTTCATCATTTTTAACCTATGAAGATCCTATGGGGTCTCTCTATCTTTTTTGTTCTTTGTAATCTTATCTTAAGCTCAAAATACTACTTTTTTTTTACTATATTCTTGCAAATCAATAATTCACATCAATAATGATCAAAAGTAAATTCAACAAAAGGAATGTAATGTGGAAGCTAGAAATGTATGGTAATTGGACCAATGTAGTTTTCACATTGCATGGAAACTATTGGAGATTAAGGAGAACATTTCAACAATTGTAGTTAGTATAAGTGTAATATCCAGAAAAAAAAAAAGGGGTTCGGTTAACGCCGAACCGGAACCAAGCCGAACCGGAATCCCTAATCCCTAAAACGCACGGGGCCGGACGCGAGGCGATCCGACGACGCCGCGTGTCGGGGCCGGACGCGAGCCCGAGGAAAAAAAAATTAATTAAGGAGCCCTAATCCCAAATCTTTCGTGCCGAACTGTGCGAAGCAGCGGAGGAAAAAAAAAAAAGGGGGATCGAGGGTTTTCCCGCAGCAGCTTCCGTCCTGACGAAAATCGGAAGAAGGGAGAGTCCGGCAGCGGCGATTCGGGTTCCGAGCTCAGCGAGAAGGGAACCGGGTAAGTCCCGAGCAGTTTCTCTCTCTTCCCGAGCGGTTTCTCTCTCCTCGAACCGTAGAAGGGAACGTGTTTTTGATTTTTGGAATTTTTGCGGTGCAGCCTTTTCTCGTTTTCCGTGCCGAGAAAGGAGGGTTGCATACGAGTGTCGGCTTGATCCGAGGGGAATTTCTGAACCGTGCAGCGGTCAGCGGCAGCCTCCGGTGAGTTTCTTTTGTTGTTCTTAAGCCGGCGGTAAGAGGTTTTCTATTTATTTTATCCCCTTGAATTATTTGTGCTTGAGCAGTGTTAAAAGGGGGGGGAAAATTGAAAAGAAGTGTTGAGTGGCGAAGGCTGCATAAGTGTGAAGAAAACAAACTCTGACAGGTAATTTAATGTTCATTCTGCAGAGATCAATTACCTGTATGTTGCAGCATTTAAAACAAATTTTGATAAAAATATATTGATTGCGATTTCAGCACCCTGTAATTGAAATAAATGAGAAGAAGAGGAAGGGGAAGAGGAAGAGGCCAAAGAATGGCAGGATCCTCAGGAACTCAAGTAGGTGAATTTATTTAAATAGTAATGTAAGTAGTGATTGTTATTTTATTATAAAAGCATGGCTTTGAAATATTATGACATTATATGAAAATGAAATGAGAATTTGCAATATGATACTATGGTATAGTAAAATGTAAAGCATGCCAAAGAAAATGTGTAGAGGTATCGATTATGCCTCTTAAAGGGTTAAATTCCCTAAAAAGAAAAGTAAAAAAAAGAAAAGAAGAAAAGAATTGACCCTAGATCGCATCCCAGTAGTCCCCGGACATATGAGCACCAGCACAGGATGCTGGGCATGATGAGATGGCATAGAGACCTCCCCCGCATTGCTAGTACTTTGTGCAGGGCTGAGTGCGGAGGGATATGATGAGATCGAGACATCTCGTATATGGCTAGCACTTTGTGCAGGGCTGAGATACGGAGATGGTCCGACGTGATAGAGATCGAGACATCTCGTATATGGCTAGCACTTTGTGCAGGGCTGAGATACGGGGATGGTCCGACGTGATAGGCTTGGCCAGCCACGATATGCCTACGGGCAATGGTCTCTAGATGAGATAGATGCCATAGAGATGTGATATGATATGATAGGGATGGGGGATGTGGATCATGGGGAAAGTCTGGGACCCAGCAAGAAAAGAAAAGAAAAGAAAAAAGAGAATGAATAAGAAAAAAAAAAGAAATTGAAAAGAAGAAGAAATGAATTGCATACTTTGCTTGATTCATTGCATGCTGATTTCAGATTGATCTTTGCCATATTTACATTGGAGTTATAGCATGTTGTTAGATATTCATCATGTTATATCCTTGTAGCCATAGCATTCACCTACTGGGCTTTATAAGCTCATTTCCCCTACTTACATTACAGGACATGCCACTGATTCACAGAGAGAGGGTGCTTAGGATGGTATGGGACTTGTACAAATGTATCTGTTATTTCGGTTTTTGTAATTTTTGTACAGGATTTCCCAAGTGACAGGTATGCATATATTGAAGTTGCTGTTGATTATAAAGGTAACAGTTTTATTTTTCTTACGTCACCCTCGCCTAGTTTTACAGTTGTGTCCTCAATTATATGCTGCTATACTCTGATTAGCTGATTTTATCAGTATATTATAGTAATAGTTTAGGCGGGGCGTGACAGGGTGGTATCAGAGCAAAGTTGTAAGAATTAAAAATTTGAGTGAGGACACTGGCACAGCATGTATATGTCATACCTGTTTTTAAGTAAAGCACATACATATAATTGTGAAAAATTGTTGAATTATTGAGAATTGATATGTGTAAATTTGCTGAATAAAGGGATCTAGAGGAGGAGAAGCAAATGTACCTCCTGTTGGCAATGAAGAAAGAGAGCAAGGCTCTGATAATGCTCAAATGCCAATTGCTTCATCTTCTTCGCAACAACAAATGAGAAGGGAGGATGACAGCTTCATGATGGATAAAGCAGTAAATAAATTCTATCACATGCAACCCCCTCACTTTGCTGGAGGAACAGATCCCTTAGTTGCAGAGAGATGGATTAAGCAGATGACAAGAATCTTTGAGGGCATGGATTGCCCAGAGCATAGAAGAGTTCCTTTAGCTATTTTGGTGCTTGATGACGAGGCTGTGAACTGGTGGGAATCACGCCACAGGATTAAATTCAGGAGCAGGCCAACAAAAGAAATCTCATGGCCAGAATTTGTAGTTGATTTTGAAATGTGCTACATCCCTTTATCTGCCCGAGAAAGAATGCGGGAAGATCTTTCTGTTCTGGTTCAGGGTGCCCTTACAGTATCTGAATATGAAAGAAAATTCAGCACTCTGGCGAGACATGTGCCTGACATGTTTGGTTCTGAGGAGCAGCGCTGTTTTGTATTCAGAAAAGGATTGAAACATGAAATCAAATCTGCTTTAATTTCTTTCAGAACAGCTGACTTCTTTGAACTTGTGGAAAATGCCAGAATGATAGAACAGAACTTGCAGGTGCTGGAAGTGCAGAAAAGTGCAGAAAGAAAAAGAGAAGAACCCCTAGCCATCAGAGAGACCACATCTTTTAAAAAGGGATTCAAAAAGTTCAGAGGTAAGAGATTTGGTACTGGAAAATCAGGATCTGTAGCTAGCAGTAGCAGGACTGATACAGATACTGGAAAGATCCCTCAGTGTCCAGAATGTGGAAAATTTCATAGAGGGATTTGTTGGTATCGGACTGGTGGCCAGATCAAATGTTTTACTTGTGGTGAGCCAGGGCATATAGCTAGAGATTGTCCCCAGGCTAGTGCGGCATCTGGGATGGCCTCATCACCCACTGGTTTTACTAGAGGTGGTAGAGCTGGTACTGGCAGAGGTCGAGGTACAGCATCTACCACAGCATCGGGTGGCACAGGCAGAGGTCAGCCAGCTGGCAAAAGTGGACAGCCGAGAGTCTATGCTATATCTCAGCAGGATGCTCCTCGTTCTACTGATGTGATATCAGGTATTTTATCTTTCAAAAATATTGCAGTATCAGTTCTTTTTGATTGTGGAGCATCGCATTCATTTGTAGCTCAGCATGTGTGTGATCATTTGCTGTTACCATTGCAAATCATGAAAACTACTTTATTAGTTAAATTACCAGATGGATCAGAAATTTTAGCAAAAGAATATGTAAATGGAAATATAGAAATTCAGGGAACAGATTTCTCTGTGGATTTAATAATTTTACCCCTAAGTGAATTTGATATTATTTTGGGGATGGATTGGCTTGTGAAACATCAAGTCAAAATTGATTGTATGGAAAAGAGAGTGCAGATGAAAACCCAATTGGGAGAAGAAGTAATTTACTATGGGAAAGGAAGGAGAATTCCTTTCATTTCTGTGTTGAAAGTTTGTAAATTGCTTCAGAAAGGAAATGAAGGATTTTTGCTTTCTGTGTTGCTACCAGATCAGAATTTTGGGAAGTTGCAGGATGTTCCTGTAGTTTGTGAGTATCTCGAGGTATTTCTAGAAGAGTTGCCTGGTTTACCTCCAGACAGAGAAATCGAATTTGAAATCCAGTTGATGTCAGGAGTGGAACCTGTTTCCAAGGCACCGTATAGAATGGCCCCTGCTGAATTGCAAGAGGTAAAAGTCCAGATTCAAGAGTTGCTTGACAAGGGTTTTATTAGACCCAGTGTGTCTCCATGGGGAGCACCGATTTTATTTGTGAAAAAGAAAGATGGCAGTTTAAGGATGTGTATTGATTACAGGGAGTTGAATAAAATTACTATCAAGAATCGTTATCCACTGCCGAGGATTGATGATTTATTTGATCAGTTGCAGGATGCTGCAGTATTTTCGAAAATTGATTTAAGGTCTGGTTATCACCAGTTGAAAATCAAGAAAGATGACATATCTAAGACTGCTTTCAGGACTAGATATGGGCATTATGAATTCCTGGTGTTACCTTTTGGCCTAACTAATGCCCCTGCAGCATTTATGGATTTGATGAACAGAGTATTTAAAGAATATCTGGATCAGTTTGTTGTGGTGTTTATAGATGATATTTTGGTGTATTCCAGAAATGCTGAGGATCATGAAAGACACTTGCATACAGTATTACAGACTTTACAGATGCATCAGTTGTATGCTAAATTCTCAAAATGTGAATTCTGGTTGTCTAAGATTTCATTTTTGGGGCATGTTATTAGCGCAGAAGGGATTTCTGTAGATCCCCAGAAAATAGAAGCTATTGTAAATTGGCCCCAACCTTCAAATGTATTTGAAGTCAGAAGTTTTCTAGGTTTGGCAGGTTATTATCGAAAATTTGTGCAGGGTTTTTCTCAAATCGCTGCACCAATATCAAGATTGACTCAGAAGGCTGTGAAATTTGAGTGGAATGCATCTTGTGAAAGAAGTTTTCAGCAGTTGAAAGAAAAATTGACATCTGCTCCAGTATTAACATTGCCTGAAGGAACTGAAGGCTATCAGGTTTTCAGTGACGCATCATTGCAAGGTTTGGGCTGTGTGTTAATGCAGTATGGCAAAGTGATAGCTTATGCTTCCAGACAGCTGAAACCTCATGAGAAAAATTATCCAGTGCATGATCTGGAATTAGCAGCAATAGTTTTTGCTTTGAAAATATGGAGGCACTATCTCTATGGAGTGAAATGTGAATTATTGACAGATCATAAAAGCTTGAAATACATTTTTGATCAGAAAGAGTTGAATCTGAGACAGAGAAGGTGGCTTGAATTCATCAAAGATTATGATCTGAAAATAATCTATCATCCAGGAAAAGCTAATGTGGTTGCGGATGCCCTGAGCAGGAGAGCTTATGTTAGCTCAATTTTATCCCAAGATGTTGAGAAGCTGACGGTATTTGAAATTGATAGACTTTTATTAGAGAAAGAACTGCAGAGAAATGTTTTATTGCTTGGTCAGTTGTCTATCAGACCTGATTGGCTGCAGTCTATTAAAGAAGATCAGTTGCAAGATGAAGAATGTCAGAAACTAATTCAGAAAATCAGGGATGGCTGGATATCTGACTTTTCTCTAGATAAAAATGATGTGTTGAGATTTCAAGGCCGGTTATGTATTCCTGATCATCTCCAATTGAAACAATTGTTGCTTAGTGAAGCTCACAATTCAAAGTATGCTATCCATCCTGGAGGCACAAAAATGTATCAAGAATTGAAACAAAATTTTTGGTGGCCTGGTCTCAAGCGAGATGTGGCAGAATGGGTTAGAAAATGTCTGATTTGTCAGCAGGTTAAAGGGGAACAACAGAAGCCTAGTGGTTTGCTGCAACCTTTACCCATTCCTGAGTGGAAATGGGAAAGTATATCAATGGATTTTGTTGTGGGTTTGCCTAGATCACAGGCAGGTCATGATTGTGTGTGGGTAATAATTGATAGGTTGACTAAATGTGCGCATTTCTTGGCCATTAAAGTCACCTATTCAGCAGAAAGGCTAGCTCAGCTGTATTTAAAACAAATTGTGAAGCTGCATGGTGTGCCTAAGGAGATTATTTCTGATAGAGATCCAAAGTTTACATCTCATTTCTGGAAAAAGGTACATCAAGCTTTTGGTACTCAGTTGAAATTCAGTACAGCTTTCCACCCACAGACAGATGGCCAGACTGAACGAGTAATTAAAGTTTTGGAAGATCTGTTGAGACTGTGTATTCTTGATTTTGGAGGAGATTGGGAGAGCCACTTATCTTTAGTGGAATTTACATATAATAACAGTTATCAGGCTAGCATTGGGATGGCTCCCTATGAAGCTCTGTATGGCAGGAAATGTCAATCTCCTCTATGCTGGTTTGAAGGTAGAGAAAGACAGCTTATTGGTCCTGATTTTGTGGATGATGCCACAGAAAAAGTAAAACTGATTAAAGAAAGAATACGGACTGCACAGGATCGACAGAGGAAATTTTTTGACAGCAAGCACAAACATGTTGAATTCCAAGAGGGAGATCATGTTTTCCTCAAAGTTAGTCCTATGAAAGGAGTTTTTAGATTTGGTAAAGCAGGGAAATTGAAGCCCAAATTTATTGGTCCTTTTCAAATTTCTGAAAGAATAGGACAGGTTGCATACAGAATTGCTTTACCTATTCAGTTGGCTGGAGTGCATGATGTGTTTCATGTGTCTCTCCTGAGGAAGTATGTTTCAGATCCAGCGCATATTATTCGATACGATATAGAAGGTATCGAAATTCAGCCAGATCTGACATATCAAGAAAAGCCAATTCTGATCCTAGATCGAAAAGAGAAAGTGCTAAGAAATAAAGCGATTCCCATGGTTCGAGTATTGTGGCAGAACCACACTGATATTGAGGCAACCTGGGAAATTGAGGCAGATATGAAAGCTCAGTATCCAGAGTTGTTTTGAAAATTTCGGGACGAAATTTCTTGAAGGAGGGGAGATTGTAATATCCAGAAAAAAAAAAAGGGGTTCGGTTAACGCCGAACCGGAACCAAGCCGAACCGGAATCCCTAATCCCTAAAACGCACGGGGCCGGACGCGAGGCGATCCGACGACGCCGCGTGTCGGGGCCGGACGCGAGCCCGAGGAAAAAAAAATTAATTAAGGAGCCCTAATCCCAAATCTTTCGTGCCGAACTGTGCGAAGCAGCGGAGGAAAAAAAAAAAAGGGGGATCGAGGGTTTTCCCGCAGCAGCTTCCGTCCTGACGAAAATCGGAAGAAGGGAGAGTCCGGCAGCGGCGATTCGGGTTCCGAGCTCAGCGAGAAGGGAACCGGGTAAGTCCCGAGCAGTTTCTCTCTCTTCCCGAGCGGTTTCTCTCTCCTCGAACCGTAGAAGGGAACGTGTTTTTGATTTTTGGAATTTTTGCGGTGCAGCCTTTTCTCGTTTTCCGTGCCGAGAAAGGAGGGTTGCATACGAGTGTCGGCTTGATCCGAGGGGAATTTCTGAACCGTGCAGCGGTCAGCGGCAGCCTCCGGTGGGTTTCTTTTGTTGTTCTTAAGCCGGCGGTAAGAGGTTTTCTATTTATTTTATCCCCTTGAATTATTTGTGCTTGAGCAGTGTTAAAAGGGGGGGGAAAATTGAAAAGAAGTGTTGAGTGGCGAAGGCTGCATAAGTGTGAAGAAAACAAACTCTGACAGGTAATTTAATGTTCATTCTGCAGAGATCAATTACCTGTATGTTGCAGCATTTAAAACAAATTTTGATAAAAATATATTGATTTGCGATTTCAGCACCCTGTAATTGAAATAAATGAGAAGAAGAGGAAGGGGAAGAGGAAGAGGCCAAAGAATGGCAGGATCCTCAGGAACTCAAGTAGGTGAATTTATTTAAATAGTAATGTAAGTAGTGATTGTTATTTTATTATAAAAGCATGGCTTTGAAATATTATGGCATTATATGAAAATGAAATGAGAATTTGCAATATGATACTATGGTATAGTAAAATGTAAAGCATGCCAAAGAAAATGTGTAGAGGTATCGATTATGCCTCTTAAAGGGTTAAATTCCCTAAAAAGAAAAGTAAAAAAAAGAAAAGAAGAAAAGAATTGACCCTAGATCGCATCCCAGTAGTCCCCGGACATATGAGCACCAGCACAGGATGCTGGGCATGATGAGATGGCATAGAGACCTCCCCCGCATTGCTAGTACTTTGTGCAGGGCTGAGTGCGGAGGGATATGATGAGATCGAGACATCTCGTATATGGCTAGCACTTTGTGCAGGGCTGAGATACGGAGATGGTCCGACGTGATAGAGATCGAGACATCTCGTATATGGCTAGCACTTTGTGCAGGGCTGAGATACGGGGATGGTCCGACGTGATAGGCTTGGCCAGCCACGATATGCCTACGGGCAATGGTCTCTAGATGAGATAGATGCCATAGAGATGTGATATGATATGATAGGGATGGGGGATGTGGATCATGGGGAAAGTCTGGGACCCAGCAAGAAAAGAAAAGAAAAGAAAAAAGAGAATGAATAAGAAAAAAAAAAGAAATTGAAAAGAAGAAGAAATGAATTGCATACTTTGCTTGATTCATTGCATGCTGATTTCAGATTGATCTTTGCCATATTTACATTGGAGTTATAGCATGTTGTTAGATATTCATCATGTTATATCCTTGTAGCCATAGCATTCACCTACTGGGCTTTATAAGCTCATTTCCCCTACTTACATTACAGGACATGCCACTGATTCACAGAGAGAGGGTGCTTAGGATGGTATGGGACTTGTACAAATGTATCTGTTATTTCGGTTTTTGTAATTTTTGTACAGGATTTCCCAAGTGACAGGTATGCATATATTGAAGTTGCTGTTGATTATAAAGGTAACAGTTTTATTTTTCTTACGTCACCCTCGCCTAGTTTTACAGTTGTGTCCTCAATTATATGCTGCTATACTCTGATTAGCTGATTTTATCAGTATATTATAGTAATAGTTTAGGCGGGGCGTGACAGGGTGGTATCAGAGCAAAGTTGTAAGAATTAAAAATTTGAGTGAGGACACTGGCACAGCATGTATATGTCATACCTGTTTTTAAGTAAAGCACATACATATAATTGTGAAAAATTGTTGAATTATTGAGAATTGATATGTGTAAATTTGCTGAATAAAGGGATCTAGAGGAGGAGAAGCAAATGTACCTCCTGTTGGCAATGAAGAAAGAGAGCAAGGCTCTGATAATGCTCAAATGCCAATTGCTTCATCTTCTTCGCAACAACAAATGAGAAGGGAGGATGACAGCTTCATGATGGATAAAGCAGTAAATAAATTCTATCACATGCAACCCCCTCACTTTGCTGGAGGAACAGATCCCTTAGTTGCAGAGAGATGGATTAAGCAGATGACAAGAATCTTTGAGGGCATGGATTGCCCAGAGCATAGAAGAGTTCCTTTAGCTATTTTGGTGCTTGATGACGAGGCTGTGAACTGGTGGGAATCACGCCACAGGATTAAATTCAGGAGCAGGCCAACAAAAGAAATCTCATGGCCAGAATTTGTAGTTGATTTTGAAATGTGCTACATCCCTTTATCTGCCCGAGAAAGAATGCGGGAAGATCTTTCTGTTCTGGTTCAGGGTGCCCTTACAGTATCTGAATATGAAAGAAAATTCAGCACTCTGGCGAGACATGTGCCTGACATGTTTGGTTCTGAGGAGCAGCGCTGTTTTGTATTCAGAAAAGGATTGAAACATGAAATCAAATCTGCTTTAATTTCTTTCAGAACAGCTGACTTCTTTGAACTTGTGGAAAATGCCAGAATGATAGAACAGAACTTGCAGGTGCTGGAAGTGCAGAAAAGTGCAGAAAGAAAAAGAGAAGAACCCCTAGCCATCAGAGAGACCACATCTTTTAAAAAGGGATTCAAAAAGTTCAGAGGTAAGAGATTTGGTACTGGAAAATCAGGATCTGTAGCTAGCAGTAGCAGGACTGATACAGATACTGGAAAGATCCCTCAGTGTCCAGAATGTGGAAAATTTCATAGAGGGATTTGTTGGTATCGGACTGGTGGCCAGATCAAATGTTTTACTTGTGGTGAGCCAGGGCATATAGCTAGAGATTGTCCCCAGGCTAGTGCGGCATCTGGGATGGCCTCATCACCCACTGGTTTTACTAGAGGTGGTAGAGCTGGTACTGGCAGAGGTCGAGGTACAGCATCTACCACAGCATCGGGTGGCACAGGCAGAGGTCAGCCAGCTGGCAAAAGTGGACAGCCGAGAGTCTATGCTATATCTCAGCAGGATGCTCCTCGTTCTACTGATGTGATATCAGGTATTTTATCTTTCAAAAATATTGCAGTATCAGTTCTTTTTGATTGTGGAGCATCGCATTCATTTGTAGCTCAGCATGTGTGTGATCATTTGCTGTTACCATTGCAAATCATGAAAACTACTTTATTAGTTAAATTACCAGATGGATCAGAAATTTTAGCAAAAGAATATGTAAATGGAAATATAGAAATTCAGGGAACAGATTTCTCTGTGGATTTAATAATTTTACCCCTAAGTGAATTTGATATTATTTTGGGGATGGATTGGCTTGTGAAACATCAAGTCAAAATTGATTGTATGGAAAAGAGAGTGCAGATGAAAACCCAATTGGGAGAAGAAGTAATTTACTATGGGAAAGGAAGGAGAATTCCTTTCATTTCTGTGTTGAAAGTTTGTAAATTGCTTCAGAAAGGAAATGAAGGATTTTTGCTTTCTGTGTTGCTACCAGATCAGAATTTTGGGAAGTTGCAGGATGTTCCTGTAGTTTGTGAGTATCCCGAGGTATTTCTAGAAGAGTTGCCTGGTTTACCTCCAGACAGAGAAATCGAATTTGAAATCCAGTTGATGTCAGGAGTGGAACCTGTTTCCAAGGCACCGTATAGAATGGCCCCTGCTGAATTGCAAGAGGTAAAAGTCCAGATTCAAGAGTTGCTTGACAAGGGTTTTATTAGACCCAGTGTGTCTCCATGGGGAGCACCGATTTTATTTGTGAAAAAGAAAGATGGCAGTTTAAGGATGTGTATTGATTACAGGGAGTTGAATAAAATTACTATCAAGAATCGTTATCCACTGCCGAGGATTGATGATTTATTTGATCAGTTGCAGGATGCTGCAGTATTTTCGAAAATTGATTTAAGGTCTGGTTATCACCAGTTGAAAATCAAGAAAGATGACATATCTAAGACTGCTTTCAGGACTAGATATGGGCATTATGAATTCCTGGTGTTACCTTTTGGCCTAACCAATGCCCCTGCAGCATTTATGGATTTGATGAACAGAGTATTTAAAGAATATCTGGATCAGTTTGTTGTGGTGTTTATAGATGATATTTTGGTGTATTCCAGAAATGCTGAGGATCATGAAAGACACTTGCATACAGTATTACAGACTTTACAGATGCATCAGTTGTATGCTAAATTCTCAAAATGTGAATTCTGGTTGTCTAAGATTTCATTTTTGGGGCATGTTATTAGCGCAGAAGGGATTTCTGTAGATCCCCAGAAAATAGAAGCTATTGTAAATTGGCCCCAACCTTCAAATGTATTTGAAGTCAGAAGTTTTCTAGGTTTGGCAGGTTATTATCGAAAATTTGTGCAGGGTTTTTCTCAAATCGCTGCACCAATATCAAGATTGACTCAGAAGGCTGTGAAATTTGAGTGGAATGCATCTTGTGAAAGAAGTTTTCAGCAGTTGAAAGAAAAATTGACATCTGCTCCAGTATTAACATTGCCTGAAGGAACTGAAGGCTATCAGGTTTTCAGTGACGCATCATTGCAAGGTTTGGGCTGTGTGTTAATGCAGTATGGCAAAGTGATAGCTTATGCTTCCAGACAGCTGAAACCTCATGAGAAAAATTATCCAGTGCATGATCTGGAATTAGCAGCAATAGTTTTTGCTTTGAAAATATGGAGGCACTATCTCTATGGAGTGAAATGTGAATTATTGACAGATCATAAAAGCTTGAAATACATTTTTGATCAGAAAGAGTTGAATCTGAGACAGAGAAGGTGGCTTGAATTCATCAAAGATTATGATCTGAAAATAATCTATCATCCAGGAAAAGCTAATGTGGTTGCGGATGCCCTGAGCAGGAGAGCTTATGTTAGCTCAATTTTATCCCAAGATGTTGAGAAGCTGACGGTATTTGAAATTGATAGACTTTTATTAGAGAAAGAACTGCAGAGAAATGTTTTATTGCTTGGTCAGTTGTCTATCAGACCTGATTGGCTGCAGTCTATTAAAGAAGATCAGTTGCAAGATGAAGAATGTCAGAAACTAATTCAGAAAATCAGGGATGGCTGGATATCTGACTTTTCTCTAGATAAAAATGATGTGTTGAGATTTCAAGGCCGGTTATGTATTCCTGATCATCTCCAATTGAAACAATTGTTGCTTAGTGAAGCTCACAATTCAAAGTATGCTATCCATCCTGGAGGCACAAAAATGTATCAAGAATTGAAACAAAATTTTTGGTGGCCTGGTCTCAAGCGAGATGTGGCAGAATGGGTTAGAAAATGTCTGATTTGTCAGCAGGTTAAAGGGGAACAACAGAAGCCTAGTGGTTTGCTGCAACCTTTACCCATTCCTGAGTGGAAATGGGAAAGTATATCAATGGATTTTGTTGTGGGTTTGCCTAGATCACAGGCAGGTCATGATTGTGTGTGGGTAATAATTGATAGGTTGACTAAATGTGCGCATTTCTTGGCCATTAAAGTCACCTATTCAGCAGAAAGGCTAGCTCAGCTGTATTTAAAACAAATTGTGAAGCTGCATGGTGTGCCTAAGGAGATTATTTCTGATAGAGATCCAAAGTTTACATCTCATTTCTGGAAAAAGGTACATCAAGCTTTTGGTACTCAGTTGAAATTCAGTACAGCTTTCCACCCACAGACAGATGGCCAGACTGAACGAGTAATTAAAGTTTTGGAAGATCTGTTGAGACTGTGTATTCTTGATTTTGGAGGAGATTGGGAGAGCCACTTATCTTTAGTGGAATTTACATATAATAACAGTTATCAGGCTAGCATTGGGATGGCTCCCTATGAAGCTCTGTATGGCAGGAAATGTCAATCTCCTCTATGCTGGTTTGAAGGTAGAGAAAGACAGCTTATTGGTCCTGATTTTGTGGATGATGCCACAGAAAAAGTAAAACTGATTAAAGAAAGAATACGGACTGCACAGGATCGACAGAGGAAATTTTTTGACAGCAAGCACAAACATGTTGAATTCCAAGAGGGAGATCATGTTTTCCTCAAAGTTAGTCCTATGAAAGGAGTTTTTAGATTTGGTAAAGCAGGGAAATTGAAGCCCAAATTTATTGGTCCTTTTCAAATTTCTGAAAGAATAGGACAGGTTGCATACAGAATTGCTTTACCTATTCAGTTGGCTGGAGTGCATGATGTGTTTCATGTGTCTCTCCTGAGGAAGTATGTTTCAGATCCAGCGCATATTATTCGATACGATATAGAAGGTATCGAAATTCAGCCAGATCTGACATATCAAGAAAAGCCAATTCTGATCCTAGATCGAAAAGAGAAAGTGCTAAGAAATAAAGCGATTCCCATGGTTCGAGTATTGTGGCAGAACCACACTGATATTGAGGCAACCTGGGAAATTGAGGCAGATATGAAAGCTCAGTATCCAGAGTTGTTTTGAAAATTTCGGGACGAAATTTCTTGAAGGAGGGGAGATTGTAATATCCAGAAAAAAAAAAAGGGGTTCGGTTAACGCCGAACCGGAACCAAGCCGAACCGGAATCCCTAATCCCTAAAACGCACGGGGCCGGACGCGAGGCGATCCGACGACGCCGCGTGTCGGGGCCGGACGCGAGCCCGAGGAAAAAAAAATTAATTAAGGAGCCCTAATCCCAAATCTTTCGTGCCGAACTGTGCGAAGCAGCGGAGGAAAAAAAAAAAAGGGGGATCGAGGGTTTTCCCGCAGCAGCTTCCGTCCTGACGAAAATCGGAAGAAGGGAGAGTCCGGCAGCGGCGATTCGGGTTCCGAGCTCAGCGAGAAGGGAACCGGGTAAGTCCCGAGCAGTTTCTCTCTCTTCCCGAGCGGTTTCTCTCTCCTCGAACCGTAGAAGGGAACGTGTTTTTGATTTTTGGAATTTTTGCGGTGCAGCCTTTTCTCGTTTTCCGTGCCAAGAAAGGAGGGTTGCATACGAGTGTCGGCTTGATCCGAGGGGAATTTCTGAACCGTGCAGCGGTCAGCGGCAGCCTCCGGTGGGTTTCTTTTGTTGTTCTTAAGCCGGCGGTAAGAGGTTTTCTATTTATTTTATCCCCTTGAATTATTTGTGCTTGAGCAGTGTTAAAAGGGGGGGAAAATTGAAAAGAAGTGTTGAGTGGCGAAGGCTGCATAAGTGTGAAGAAAACAAACTCTGACAGGTAATTTAATGTTCATTCTGCAGAGATCAATTACCTGTATGTTGCAGCATTTAAAACAAATTTTGATAAAAATATATTGATTTGCGATTTCAGCACCCTGTAATTGAAATAAATGAGAAGAAGAGGAAGGGGAAGAGGAAGAGGCCAAAGAATGGCAGGATCCTCAGGAACTCAAGTAGGTGAATTTATTTAAATAGTAATGTAAGTAGTGATTGTTATTTTATTATAAAAGCATGGCTTTGAAATATTATGGCATTATATGAAAATGAAATGAGAATTTGCAATATGATACTATGGTATAGTAAAATGTAAAGCATGCCAAAGAAAATGTGTAGAGGTATCGATTATGCCTCTTAAAGGGTTAAATTCCCTAAAAAGAAAAGTAAAAAAAAGAAAAGAAGAAAAGAATTGACCCTAGATCGCATCCCAGTAGTCCCCGGACATATGAGCACCAGCACAGGATGCTGGGCATGATGAGATGGCATAGAGACCTCCCCCGCATTGCTAGTACTTTGTGCAGGGCTGAGTGCGGAGGGATATGATGAGATCGAGACATCTCGTATATGGCTAGCACTTTGTGCAGGGCTGAGATACGGAGATGGTCCGACGTGATAGAGATCGAGACATCTCGTATATGGCTAGCACTTTGTGCAGGGCTGAGATACGGGGATGGTCCGACGTGATAGGCTTGGCCAGCCACGATATGCCTACGGGCAATGGTCTCTAGATGAGATAGATGCCATAGAGATGTGATATGATATGATAGGGATGGGGGATGTGGATCATGGGGAAAGTCTGGGACCCAGCAAGAAAAGAAAAGAAAAGAAAAAAGAGAATGAATAAGAAAAAAAAAAGAAATTGAAAAGAAGAAGAAATGAATTGCATACTTTGCTTGATTCATTGCATGCTGATTTCAGATTGATCTTTGCCATATTTACATTGGAGTTATAGCATGTTGTTAGATATTCATCATGTTATATCCTTGTAGCCATAGCATTCACCTACTGGGCTTTATAAGCTCATTTCCCCTACTTACATTACAGGACATGCCACTGATTCACAGAGAGAGGGTGCTTAGGATGGTATGGGACTTGTACAAATGTATCTGTTATTTCGGTTTTTGTAATTTTTGTACAGGATTTCCCAAGTGACAGGTATGCATATATTGAAGTTGCTGTTGATTATAAAGGTAACAGTTTTATTTTTCTTACGTCACCCTCGCCTAGTTTTACAGTTGTGTCCTCAATTATATGCTGCTATACTCTGATTAGCTGATTTTATCAGTATATTATAGTAATAGTTTAGGCGGGGCGTGACAATAAGAATATAAATCAACAAAAACACAATGTCAAAGATTTGTATGTGGGAGTACTATTAGTTTTATGAAATGACTATTTGTTGACATAAATGCTCAGTTATTGTGAATTGTATGAAATTGTGCTTACTAGTATTCTAGAATTAGTTTGATATAATTGTTATTGAATATTATATTAATAAATGAATAGATGTTTTAAAATTATTTTTGTTAAACATTATTGAAAAACTATGTTTGATAATATGTTATTAAGAATGTTTAACCAAATAATTGTAATGTGAAATGATAGAAGTATGGTTTAACCTTTTGGTTAAAATATAAATTTTTTTAATGCTATTTTGTGATTTTTTAAATATTTTGTTTTTTTTTTTCTGTTTTTTTTCGTAAATATGTATTTCAAAAACATTGAATTGTGTTTTGATACACAAATTTTAAAAAATTCAAACTTGTGTGATGCATATATTCTTAATACTTGAATTCCTCCCTTGTGTAGGCATCATCTATACTTCTAGCCATGGTTCTCAGGGCCCTTGGATCATATCGAGGAAGCTATTATGATAGTGATGACGATTTCATTCATGCAAGACTTCCTCTCATAAGAAACCAAGTGCAACCTACTCCTTATATCGGCGAAGCTCGCCCACCTCTGTATTGATTCGTCAAAACACTGTTAGTATTGCTTATATTCCTCTTGGATGCCTTTCATTGAATGCTACATGATGACTCCTATGCATATATATGATGGCATTCTTTGTCTTATTGTCTTGTGAAGGGCTCTGTTCACGAGGAGAAAGACTACTCTTTAAAGATGCTTTGAAATTCTTGAAGCAGCTATAATTACTCTTTGAAGGTTTTCTCTCAATATTTGTATTTCTTCTAATACACAACTATTGATTGTGGTTGATGCTACTTGAAAGCTTATCAAACCTTGTCTTTATTTATTTATTTGTGTTATAATATGATCACATCATGACTATTATTAATGAATTATGACATATTTGTGGTGAAATATTCTCATCTAGAAATGATTTGTGTGGATTTTAGTACCTTTTCATTATTGCAAGAGGCTAATAGACAAGTAACTAGTATAATATCAGGTTAATGATTTGATTTGATTAATTGGATGAACTGTTTGATTTTCGTCTTAGGTCGTTTTGAAAACTGATTTTTAAATTCTATATGAAAAGGTTAATTTCATTTTAATATTTTTTATTAATTTTTTTCATATATGTTTTTTCAAAAAAAAAATTCAAAACTGTTTTAAATTAACAAGTTATTATAAAAAATCTTTTCAAATTTTATCTTTTATAACATAATCTTTTTTGGCGAAACTTTTTTTGATCATATAAAAATATTGTATACATTTAGATAGATAGAAAAAAGCTTTTGGCATAAATATGCATCATATAAAAAAATTTCAAAAGATTAACGATAAAAATAATCATTCTTGTCATTAATATATATTTTATTAGTTATCAATGAATTTTTTAGAATTAAAAAAGCAAGATTAATTGACAATCTTTTATGAATGTTATTTTTAATGGAAATGTGTATTATTTTTTATTATTTCTCACATTTTCATTAAAAAATTGTTAAAGTTAGTTTCTGTATCTAATGTCGCTTCAAGCCGCCTCTGCCTATTTGCCTACATCATCTAACCACTGACTGGTCAATCAAACTGATTGATACAATTGGTCAATAATAGTGATTTGATACGTTGTTTTCAAACAATTATTAGCATTTTTTTTAACTAAACAGCACAGTGTAGAAACTGATAATACACAATCAAATAATATTATGAGAATGCAACTTTCAAATCCGAATGTAAAGGAAGATAATTAATGTTATTAATATTAAATTTGTCCAAATACTATCATTGAGTAATGATCATGTAATATTTGAGGAAAGAATAATGATTTTCATATTAAAACCAACGAGAATTTGTTGATTTAATTCAATGTTAAATGTCTTTGTCAATGTTATTGCAAATTTTTCAAAACTTTATTCAATATAATATTTACGATAGTGCAATTAAGACAAAAAGGTCCTACAGACCATCAAGATTATTCAGCTTGGAGCTGATATTAATATTTTATGCAACATCAGTTTGGAATTAGATACACACACCTGCCCAGATTATGAACATATCACCATCAGAAGGCCAAGCTTTCTGCAACCATCAGGTAGATAGATGTTTAACAAATTTACTATTCTTAACAGAGCAACCACGAAGAAATGACAATTCAATTCTATCACCAAAAAGTGGCAGGAGAAGAACCAATCTTATTCTTCCTTCTTCACTTTTACATCCATCTTCCTCTTCATCCGGCTGAAGGGTCCAATCGTCCGGTCCATGATGTACATGTAGATGACTTGGCTCCATGACATATATGCCGTTAAGTTATCATAGTATTCTGGAGCAATGTTCTTCACCATATGAAGCCGGCTTCCAGGTATCCTTGGAAAGTCATGGTGCTCATTATGGTATCCCACATGCCATGTGATCAAATTTAGAGGTCCATAGTAAGAATAAGTCTCTTGATCTGGAGAGAAAACATAGTGCTCAGAGATGAAGTGACCTGCCATTGGATGCATTCCTCCACCAACAAATGTTGATAGTATCAGATAGGCGAGAGACTTCCAGCCCCAGAAGTGAACTATGCAGGCATCGAGGGCAACCTGGATGAGCAGATTGATGAATTCCCAAATTCCCGGAGGCTTTGGCTTAAGAAAGACAGGTCGGAGAGCATAGAAGAGTAGTTGCAAGACAACCCAGATGGATTTGGTGAAGGCATTCTTCACGGCGAGAGCCTCAGCTTGGCTTGGAATGTCCATGTCGATGCCATCCATGCCTTGGAAGCGGTGGTGTTCGAGGTGGTACTTTTGAAAGGTGACAGACATGGGAATTCCAATCGGGAGGTTGGCGAAAATCCCCAGCCAACGGTTGTGGGATGGGGTCGAGAAGGCAAGGTTGTGGCTCAGCTCGTGGATGGCGAGAAAGAGGTTGTGATTGAGGAAGGAGCCGAAGAAGTATGAAGCTAATAGGATCTTTGTCCAAGATGCATTGTTGAGGAAGGTTGCAGTCCATAGCTGAAGTAGAACTGCAGCTCCAACCTGCATAACGGGTTCATGAATTTTAGTAGAGCTCAATTATGCATTGATTTCAATGGAATTATAGTAAGGTTGATCTTGCAATGGTTGCGATCGAGTCAAGTTTCTCATATAAACAGATTCACAAGAGAATACAATCATGTCATGAGGAAATAGAAAATATAAGCAGAGGCAAATAGAAAACTTCATTTAACTGGAGAAAAAGAAACTACAGCTTCCATGATATAGTATAAAAGTTGCAAAACAAAAACCATATAACCACTTAACTCAAGGAAATAGTTAGATGACTTTCTACAGGCACCATAGAAATTTGATAAAAGGATAATATAAAGTATATGCAAAAAGTTCCTTGAGTTTATAGTGCTTGGAAAGAACCGCTTTAAACAGAAGCAACATTAGATTTGCATATCTTCCATACTTATGATCATTAAATATAGAAAATAAGAAAGCTCTAGATGTCAAGATGTAACAGAAATTAAATTGATAGTTGGTCAAATGCTCCTTTTTGATAATAGCATGAATAAAATCATGGTGGTTTATAACAGTAAAACACATAGGAAACACCCAATTACAAATTTGAAAATGACTACAATACCAAAGATGTTCTAATAATTTATTCAAATTCCTAAAACAAACTCAAATAAGAGTTAATTTTAACATATATTGATGGGATGTAAGTGAAGAATAATCTCACATTTTATCTTTAACAAATTGTGATGTAAATATGTATAATAATGGTACTAAATAGCTTAACTGTTTGAGTTAATAATCATACTCTTGTGTATTAAGCCAGACTTAAATCTCTATGGATACTGCGGTATTAAAACCAAAGTTGACTATGGTTTTAGTTAGAATCAACTAGTGTGATATAAGTGTGTGGGTGTCAAAGTTGAAGGCAAGAGTTTTGAAGAGAGAATGGATAACAAAATCAATATGATGTACTAATTTGACATGGCTGAAGTCAAAGGTTTGAAAGAGTCAAAGGATGACAAAGGCCGAGTCAAACGTGTTGTTTCCATAGAGTTGGCAGGACGGTAAAGATAGATTTGAAGTCGATAGTTCAGTAGCTTAACTTGGCAATAGAGGCAACGATAATTGTTCCATAAGAATTAATATGTGTTGTATAACCAAAGGTGATTGTTATAGCACAATCTGCATGAAGACAAAACTGATAAAATGTGATAAGGTTGGTTCCTTAAAAAAAAGGCATGGGAGAGCATAGTTAGTATGGTATTACAAAGTTGATTTACTATTATTTAGCAATACTAAATATAATGGTTTTGATAAAGATAAAAATTTGTGACATTTTAGCTAAGTCAAAGACACATGTTTGATAGTTAAAATAAGCCTCCATTGGAGAGATGGAAAAGACATTCAAGATAGAATTGAAGATGTTAATTCTAAAGAGTCGACATAACAATAGAACAAAAAAAAATGGTTATGATAGAATTGATGTAGTGCTTATAGACTAAAGTGATGATTTTGTCAAAACCTACAAAGCGACAAAATCAATATAATGTGGCATTGTCATTTGAGCGATAGAGTTGAGGTTGGGAATTTGACAAAGTTGACATGCTTAATGTTTGAAATATGCTTCCATTGGAGGGGGGGGGGGGGGGGGAGGGTATAAATTCAATATGGACGGATTCTTATGCGATATAAGAATTGTTAGAATAGACATAAAGAATAGTTTCATATAATATAACTTGTAAGTTATTGTATTAAGATACAAACAAATGTCTTTAACCTAACAACTTAAAATTTTAGATAAATATAAATTTATATATTAGGCTTAATTTAGACCCTTAAATTGATAGTCCTCTCTACCATAAATAAATTTGACTTCTATATCATGTTTTGGTTTCTAATCAAAAGAATCCTTTTCAAGTAGTGCAAGTGATATTCAATCGATTACTTAATCGATATTTGATTGATTGGTTGAAGCTATTGACAAAGAAGATTTTTTTTAAGTCACTTTGTTTCTTTTTATCCAAGTTCCCTTTTTCTTTGTTAGTATCAGGAATATCCCTATAGCTCCGAGATCTACATCTATGAATGGAAAAGTCCGAATGATCAACTCTGCAATTAATTGCTAGAATCCAATAGATGTTAAAATCATTCATTTGAAGAAATTGAAATCCTTCTTCTTGGATGTTCGCAATCTTCCCAAAGACCAAAATTAATGATCAATAAGGAACAATATTACCATCTTTTTTTAAACAGACACCCAAAAAAAGATAATTGTCTCATTCTATACTAGAAAGAATCGTAGGAAACACTTTGAGAACATGTCTAAAAATAATTATATAAAATTTGGCTAACTAAATCTTGGATAAAAGAAAGATCTCAACATTGACATCAACAAATCATAGAAAATGAATCTCCAATAATGTAACAATCAATAACAATTTTCACAAACACAATTAAAAGTAAGATATTGAACTATTTTGAAAATTTTTATAGTGCAATTTGGGAACAAAATCATACTCATTCTTAAATAATTCATATTGCAATTCATAGAAATGTGCATAATATATTATTATATTCCTATATTAATAAGGTTACAGCAAGTCTTACCAAACTCATGTGATTCTACAATGACCTCAACTCAAGGTGAAGTTAAAATGAAAAAAAAAACAGAGAAGGCAAATGTGAACTTGAATAGGTTGTAGTGTCAAGTTATATTATAAATGAACCATAGAGTCACAAAACACCCTTTAACCTCAACGTATAATGTGAACGATGCTGGAATTGAGGCATAGTCATCACCAACTTGGTAGGTACTAGAGAAGTGACGAAATTTTGTTGTGGCTTCATCAAGTTTATCTAAGACTCTTCCATCCCTCAAACAAGTTCAATTGTTTAGTTTTAGCCAATAAAGTTCTACTTCTCAACAAGCAAAACAACTTTCGTAAGCATTCTGATCATCTGGATGTCCTCAATGAGGCCTCCTCTTGCCTCCTTTGAGGTCCTTATTTATCTCCATCAAAGTGGTCTCCCCTCACAACCTAACCAAGCCCTACTTGTCGTCCCCATCAACAACCTATCTTTGTCTCCAGAACCAGATCCACCACATCATTTAGCTTCCCATCCTTATCCTCCATCCTGAAATGGGGCTCTTGACGGAGTGCAAAACTTCTATCAACAATGAAGTTGGAACACCTTCATCAACAACAACCAAGCATGGTAAGTTTCAGCATTTGGGATCAAGCAATCCATATTCAGCATTCAGAGTTTGTCGACAATCACTTAAGTAAGCAATCAGGCTTAACGATTTAAGCTTGACACCCAGCTCGAGCCTTACCGTCATTGTTTGGAATTTTTAAGAATTCAACAATTATTGTTCAATATATATATGTATGTATATATGTATATATATGTATGTATATATGTATATATATGTATGTATATATATATATATATATATATATATATATGCTAACATAGGATATTTCTACCAATCAAGAGTCAGCTCGACAGCAATGTGTGGTCCTGAAGATGAAGACATCCACTATTCTTCCCTTATGAAAGGACAGCCTATTGAAGAAATTCCTTCTTTCTCGGCCTCAATTTTTCAGTTTCCCAGACAAAACCAGGAAAAAAAGAAAACAAATAAAATGCACAATCTTTACTTCTGAGATGGAGATCTTTTTCCCTTCAAATGTATATGATTGATGCCAATATTCCAGATCCACATTCATCACAGAATCCGAGCATAGAAAACAGCAGGCATTCTATTTCTTCATAAATGAACATGTCCCGAATCAAAGATCATCTCAACAAAACACATCCCTCGCCCACCGTTCAAAATCCCATTAAATTCATAGAAAACAACGATAATGCCTGAAATGCAAGCAAAGCCACCAAATAAAAAGACTCAAGCATCCGATGTCTACCTTAAGGAAAGCCCATGGATCGGGACCAAAGAGCTCTCGGATCTGTGGGTATTTGGCGAGAATCTGCTTTCTCCGAGTGGCGTGGGGCTCATCGGTGTACGACCATAAGAAATCTGTCGCCATGATCCCGTCCCCAGCGTAGTCTCTTTTCTCTCCTCCGCGGACCATTTCTCTTTCGTTTCCTCCAGCCAATGCAAGGCTGGACAGGAAGGCAGCCGGCCTTCCTCTGTACTCCCGCTCGCCTTGGCTTTTTTATTTTATTTTTTTCTTCTCGCTTTTTCTTTTTTTTTTCTTTATATAATTTGGCGATGTAAAAGGGTGGTCTTATGTAGAGGCAGGAAGCAAGGGACGTCCGTAAATTTTAAGAAGACGGTTCGGCATGACCATTGTCGGCCTCTCAAAAGTACCATAAATATAAAATACCAAAAAAAAAAAATTGAAATTAATTTCAAGTTAATATTCATCAATCAATATTTGAACTTTATTTAGTTTATTTTATTTGAGTGGAAAGAAGAAAAATAAATAAAAGTATTCAGATTATTTAATTTGTTTGATTGTCCTTAGAAGTATAAGAAATGCTATTCATTTTAGAAGTTAAATTTTGTTCAACAATTTTCTAATGGTGTTATCCTTTTATATGGTGTAGAGAAAAAAAAATTATCAAAAACTTTTCTATCATATGATCAAGATTGTTAATGAAAAATTATAAGTAAATTAATTTTATAAATAATTACTTTTTCTCATCAATTTATTTCAATCAAATATGAATGATGAAGCTATGATAGAAAGATAAGTCATCTTCTTAAATTACAATAAAATCATGCATAATTTTATTATTCTAAAATAATTTTTTATACTTATTTTGTGTTTTTTTTTTTTTGAAAATTAGTAATCTTCCTCTTCAATCATCATATGTGTGTTACTTCAATTAGTTTAGAATCAATATTATGAGTTCATTAGCTTAGAATTGATATTTAGTATACATAATATGTAATTAAAAGTATGCCTAATTAATAAATGACAAAAACACTATTAGAAATACATGTATTAGTGCTTAATCAATATAATATAAGTTTTTTTTAAAAAAAAATTGTATTCAAGTATTATTATTTAAACAAAAATAATGCTTTTTCATCTTTTTTTTCTTGAGCGTCTCAAAATGTATATTTTCTATCATTATTCCTTATTCAATTATTTTTGTATGCTTACAAGAGTTTGCATCTTTAACTGTCATTATAGATTTAGATTGAGCATAGATAATATAAGAAAAACAAACACAAACTCTGAATCGGAAGACAATTAAAGTTAATAAATGCATATGTACATTTGTAATACTATTATATAGGATGTCCAAATCAGAATAATAGATATAGATAATTAGATAAGTTAAAATTATTGATTGGTTATAATTTGAAAATTATAAAAATTTATATATACGTAAATATATATACACATATATGAGTTTATCAACATATATGACAAAATATTTATATGTTTATTGTCACACATAAATTTATGAATATAATATTACAAAAAAGTTACATAATATTAATATGATTGTTCTCATAAATTGTAAATTATTTGTGGACTTTTGTAGTATAGAACATACAACCAATATTCATTGTGATTTCTATGAAAGTTATTTAACAAATGTTTATGGTGCATACGTGATGGTTTTTCAATGAATCTAATATTAATGTTACTTTTGTGACCTATACAAAGATAAAATTTAGTTGTAATGATTCCAAAAAAATAAATAAATGATTTAATTGGACTAGAATTATTTTTTTGAACTTGTTAAGTTACCCATTATTAATCATAAGACATATTTTTTTTGTTCATATCACTTTCAAATCCTACTTAAGCATCTAAATTGTTTAATTTTTTTTCTTGATTTAAGAAATATCTAGGATTTAATTTTTACTCACTTAACCAACTCTAATCACCTCTTTCAATTATCATAGTTTTGTTAATTTTTATTTATACATTTTTACCAAATTTCATATTAATTTTATTATTAAATTTTGGTTAAATTAAAAAAATAAGATCTAATAAAAATAATTATATTAGTTTTTCATAATTAAAAATAAAAAATTTATATCTTAAGCCATGACCCCAAGTGTGACTCAAGTACAAAGCACTTCGGTCGACTAAGCCCAAGCGGGCCTAAGAAGACTCAGGTCAAAAAACCAACTGGAACTAAGCCAGGTTAGGCCTAAACTTGGTCAAGGTGTAGTCTTAAACCTGGTTAGGTTAAGGCAAAGTAAACATCGAATCGTTTAAGATTCATATGAAGTGTGCAATATATTGGGTCCCCAAATAAAGCTTATTTCAATCCATATAAAGTTTACTTTAATTTATAAGTATAATTTAATTTATTAGAGACATAAAAACTTGAAAACTTTATTTATGTATCCATTTAAAAGAATGCTCTTCACATCCATTTGATATAACTTAAAATCCTTTATAACATGCATAAGACAAAATTATCCTAATGGCTTCTAGTTTAATGGCAGGTGCACAATGCTTCTTCAACATCTATCCCTTCTATTTGATTATAGCCTTAATAACTAACCTACCCTTATTTGTAATAACTATACCATTCTTATCAAACTTATTTTTGAATATCTATTTTGCTCCAATAATTGAATAATTAGGAGCATTGGGGTTAACTCTTATACTTTATTTCTTTCATATTTGTCATGTTTCTCATTCATTGCTAATCATCAAAATTCATCATGTAAAGCTTATTTAACAAATTTATATTCATAACATGATACAAAAGCTGAGTGGTTAAGCTTGGCTCTAGTTCTTACTCCTTTTTCCACATCCCATAATATTTGATCTTTACGATGTTTTTTTAAATTTTCACTCTCCAAGGACTTGATTTTCTATTGAGTCTTGAGCTACCTCTTTCACTTGTTTACGTGCATTATCATCCTCAATATTAATTTCTTGAACTTCTTAAGATCTTTCTCCATAGTTTCTATTACATGATGTTTAATTAGAAGTGACCCATCAAAGGTCACATGAATTAATTCTTCACTAATTAGGTATTCGTATTAAATAGTGAGCATGATCTATCATTGATTAAATATCTTAAAAAGATCCCTTGATTAAATTGCACATAAATTTTTTTTTTGTTTATTTTTTTATTATTAAGAATATAAAATTTACATCTAAAAATATGTAAATGGACTATTTTAAGTTTCTTAAAATAAATTAACTCATAAGATGTAAATTTCATGTTTGGTTGAAAAATAACACAACTTATGACATAACAAGTTATAAGCTTCAGCCAAAAAGTACTTAAGCTACAATATCTTGACTTTTACTTTCATTTTGAAACCTATTTCAATACTTTAACATATACTTAACACGATGAATGTTCTAATCATAATAGTTTGGATATTGTGAAAATAGAGTTTGTTTGAAAAACCAATTAAATGATTTTTATTATATACCTTGTAATGTGTGCCACTAAGTGAGAATTTCAAAATTTTAAAATAAATTTTTTTGAATGGGGCTCCTAGAGACAAGTTTAATGACATTTGCTACAAGTAAATAAAATGTCATTAGGAATTTTATAAATTTTGAAAGTTGGATTAAAAATAAAATCTTAAATTAATATATGTATATATATATATATATATATATATTAATCCCTAAACCTTCTCTTGATTTCCTTAATACCCCATCACATGCAAGGGCTCCTTTCCCTTTTGATCATGCGAGTGTCCCAATCTTCTTTCATTTGTTTTGCTATTGAGGTATTAGAGAGTGAGCTTGACTTTTGCTACTCCAAGTTCATGTTGTTAATGCCTTTCTCTAATTGAGAACTCATGAGTGTCAAACCCTAATCTTTTTCCCTCGCACTAATAGTTGCACACTATAGGGTAGAAATTTGATTAATAATAATTCTAAGTCTCTTGAGTATTAATCACCAATTTTAAGGTTTGACATTAACCTTACCAATTTGCTTGTCATGGTAGTCAAACTCGAGTGGAGGTTTTTGTTTGCAATTGATTGACTTGAGAATCAAAGCTCTTGTGAGTGGAATCAAGAAGTTCTAAGGAATCTAAATCCTTCTTTGTGTTGTGGAAGAGAGGAGGAAAATTCAACAATATTTGGAGTAAATTTTGAGGAGAGAAATTAAGATTTTTTTATTTTATTACAAGAATGTGGAGGAGTGAGGTAAAAATACTTGAGCATTATTTTATTATTTCAAATTTAATTGCATGTAGATGCTATAAAGAAATTTAGAATATTACATTTTTATAAGTAGCTGTATGATTAAAAAGTGATGCATAATGGAGAATAGTAAAATAACATAGAAATGTTATGAAGGAAGTATATGTTTTGAGAAAATTTCAACTTTTATTATGTAGGATTAAAAAGGCAAGTCTATTTAGGGGCACATAGACAAGGTGGATAAATCAAATAGTTATAATCTAAGGATTCTTGTTTGTTAAAATAATCCTTAAGCATGTTGCAAAAAATCAATGATGCATACTTGTGATTTTGATTTATGACTTATACATACACTTATAATTGTTTAATATGTTTTCTACATTTCAATTTGTGTTGTTTTCTTGAATATCAAATTAAGTGAATTTATTGACAATAAAGCATGATTTTTACGAAATTCAATGTTGAAAGAAAGAATATGTTCAAGATATTAAGAAATCATGATTATCTTTTTGATTTATATTACAAGATATAATACCATGACCTGAAATGTTATAATAACAAGAAATATATATTTCTTTATAATGTTATCCCTCACTTTAGTGTGGCGTTAAGACCATCTTATATTTATCACAAATACTTTGTATAGGATAATTAGATGTAGTTATATACCATATTATGAGATGAGATGGTACTAGATGATATGATGATTAGTCTCCTTAAGAGTTGTCACTAATTGTTTTCAAATTAATAGGGTGGTTAGGTGTAAGTGTGTGGTTAATCTATCTATGATGTGTTCTTGTCCCAAGCTCTTGACAATAAACTATCTTTTTAGAGTCGCAACAACAAAAGTTGAAGCATGAGAAAAAGTGAGAAGCTAAGGAAAAAAGGAATAAAAGAGGGTTTTTGTCAAAGAGAATGTAATTTCTCAAGAAATTAGAATTCAAGAAGTTCTAAATTTATAGAGTTTTAAATTACTTTATTTATCATTCTTACCTTTTTATATATAAATTTAAATATAATATTTATTAAAAAATACATAATATTTTAATTTCTAATAAGAAGCATATGATATTGACTAGAAATAGAAAATTTAGCAAATTCCATATTATCGAACATATTTGTGCATGTGAACTGCTTCATATTTGTGAGAGACCCATGCCAAGCACTATTCACATACATGAGTGCTGTTCTTATGCATTAATAACCCTTTACTATGTATTTTTTAACCTCATCATGATCGATTATGGACCCATAACTCTTGTAGGTGTTTGGTGAGCATTGCCTTCTTGCATGAGCTCTTGTGTCACTATGCATGATTCATGTCCTATGTAGTGAAATGAATGCTCCAACTATATGTTGTTCTTATTGCATAATGTTGCCATAATGGTTCTCATCATTTTAACACCTCATGATTTTCTTTATAATTTTTTGGATTTTGTGAACTTAGAATTGAGCTCTTGATCATTAGCCTTTTCTTTTTATGATTCGAGTCTCATTAGATCTTCTTTTCTAAACTAATCTATGTAAGGTCTAGTTCTATTATCTTTTTAGGAAGTTGAGTTTTTTGGCATCCTCATCAAGTAGTTTTTTTAAATTATTACTAGTAGCATATAACTTTGATAAGTGTTTACTAGCATCTTTATTTAGTTAACACCAATAATGCCTTTTGTTAATGCTTCTTTATCATGTGTTAAAAGAAAAAACTATCCATCATTCATTAACTGATATAGTTGTGCTCAGCGATAGTCGATAACAAGTTGATCCCATAAGTATGGATTCTATAATATACTTCGATAGATATTTAGAGGTACCATTTCATAGATAATCTCATTAATGCAGTCTTTAGTGATGGAAAATTTCATCTTGCATTGTTTTTTAACCCTTATCTAAAAATCTTTATAAATCTACCCTAAAGAAAAGAGTCCTACATGTAGTGTAGTCTTTAAGTTTAATTTTTTTACAAGTCTTTCTAATATTAGGTTCTTTTTTAATAGTGTTAATAATATACTAATAAACTCCTTTTTACTTAAATTTTAATAGTAAAGAGTTCATTTTATTTTGTTTTATGAAATATCTTTTTTAGACTCATCATAAGAGATAAGATATTATTAACTTAAAGAGGAATTTTAAGTACATTTTTAATATTTACTATGTTAAGTACTTTTTTCTTGAATTATTCTAAAAATAGTTAAGGTTTCTATATTTTTATTATATATATCTTGTCTTTTTATAATGATCATAATACTTTTGGATTCTATTAGTAGTCATTATGATGTATGAAAAATTTAGACTTCTACGATGATAAATTAGAGCCTATAATACTAGAGATGATTAATAGATTATTAAGAAATATAAAAAGATACTATGCATTAATTAGGGTTAAGTGACATGTTTGATATTTTAGAACTATTTAAAGATTGATACTCCAAAACTTATAGTATGAATTATTAAGTTGAGTAGATGGCAACACCTTAAGCATTAAACATAATATCTTATAAAGTATTTTTTTATCATATCTAATTTCACATATATAAAATAGATAATTTAAGATAAACTCTATGTAGAGTATTTTAATAAAAAAAAGTAACTCTAATTTTAGATTACTACTTAAAAAATAAAAGTTACTAAAAGGTATATCTTTTTTATAATGATGTCTTATAATTCTATAGGCATTGTTCTTTAGAGCACCAAAGGATAAAAAAGTGATTTGATGGTGATTTAGGTTAGTAAGGAATCTTGGGAGTGCTAATAAAAGTGATAATTTGTTTGGTTATCGACTCTCCTAGAGGAAGATCTCTCAGATTCGATCATTGTCTCTTACAAAAAAGTCAAAATCTCTCAAACTAGAATTTAGTACACACACTTTGTTTACAAAGGTGGAAGGATATAAATAAAAAATTTGTAATTTTCATCTTTATTATCTCACGAGCATCCTTATTTATAGAGACCTTAATGGTATAATAATTAGTTAACTTAAAAATACAAAAGAATATTTAAAATATCAAAAAAAAATTACAAAATTTTTTTATTCAACATAAATTATAAAATAAATATTTTAAATGAAAATTGACTTAAAAAGCTCTAAAATTAATTAAATTACACAGTTCCAAACATATTATGATTTTGGTGCTATGTGGGTGGTGATCTCGATGCGTCTGGTTCGAGTTTCAAGTTGGCATAAGTTAGGCAAAACAGCACGAGTCAACAAGGTTTGGCGTGTTGGCATGGGTCAACGCAAGTTAGAGAGGATCGACCAGGTTGTCGAGGGTAACAGGTCATCGTGAGTCGAGCGGGTCAAATAATATTCCTTGGTCATTCAGGTCACATGACCACTTGGGTCAGTTCGGATAGTGACAATATCTATGGATAGTGTTAGTGATGATGACAGACAGAGGTAGGTGGTGAAATCAATAAAAAAATCAATTTTAAGTATTTTTAAAGTAATTTTCAACCAAATTTTGCATGGTAGAGTTTGAAACGGGGGCAACACTTATGGATATGTGTTTATGAGCTAAAGTTAGATGCTCCTATGTTATCCTCCCTAGGTTAGAGAGAGCTTAGCTTGATGACATTTGGGTGATGGGTACAATAGTGTTATAATAGGTGTTGCATGTTATTGTGTAAGTCATCATAGATAAGTTAAGAGTTCTCAATCAGAGGTTTGCCCTACCAATTAATTAAAAATTTTCTTAAGTTTATAATTTTTAGCTAGAATTGTCTCGTGATCTAAAATTTTCTTCACATTATTCCTACTTTCAAAGCTAATATAATGGTAGAAACAAGTTCATTCAATATAGAAGGATCAGGCTCAAAAGACTCACTAAGTATTAAATATGGCGCCTTGTAAAGAATTAAATCATCAATGTTAAAGATTACACTAATCTCATAATTTTTTAACAAATCCAACACATACGCATTAGTTTCTAGTTTTTAAATATTTCTAAAAACTCTAGCTTCCTGTACTTATAATTTTTTGTAAGTTTTGAGAGAAAACTATTATGACCTAACTCTAATTATAATATAATCTTTTTCATAAAAGTTTCTGATAATTCTTTGAGCATCTACTACTTTCTCATATTTTTTGTTACTTAGATTAATTTTTTTAGATATTATTTTATAAGAAGCAAAGAAAAAGAAGAGACAAAAGTCATAAAGTTTACTAGTAAGGGAATAAGAATAATAGGAGACATTAGCTTATTAACATGAGTATGTATAGTAGGTAGTGGGTCTGGTAAGGTGGTGACTAACTCCTTAATTATAAAAAGCTAAACTAAGTCTCTTTGATTAAGGGTCTTCCTAATTTGAGATAATGTGGTCAAGCTTAAATTCTTTCTTTCCTTTTTCTTTATCCATGGGCTTAGAATTTTCTATAATTTTGTTAGACTTAAGTGATTGGCGTATCTCATGAGGTGGGATAGATTGTAATGTAATGGTCTTTTATTCATAAATAAGAGAACATGTTTTAGTCTTATTCTTCAAAATTGCATCCATATCAAAAGCCATGGTCTTTCAAAAATAAGATGACCAATTTGTATAGGTATGACATCGCATAAAACCATGTCATTATAGCTACCAATTTTAAGGATACAAAACATCATTGCTTAGTAAGTATAGAGGTTTTATTTATCAACAACATAGAGTGGGGGTTTGGGTGTTTTAATAAAGAAGCTCTTATTTGCTTATAATTTAAGAGGATATTATATTAATATAACTATCATTATCTATGATCATCTTATATGGTTGTTCCTTAATTTTTATACCAATGCTAAAGATATTGGTGTGTTTCTAGTCGTCTTCCAGTAGTAGGGCTGTAAGGGTGCACACAACAATGAAATTTTCCATATTTTTTAATTCTTTCTTAGCTTCCTTATTAGATATTATGTTTTATTTTTATTCTAACTCTTCTTATTCATTAGCACTTTTTAGGTTCATAGTCATATATCTCTTTGAGTAGCTTGTAGCTACATGTCTCTTTTCATAACATTAAAATAAGCGATTCCATATTAGGTGGGTTGGCTTAAAAATGGTTTGTGAAGAAGTGGGTGGTAATGTAGGTTTGGGAGGTTTAGAAACTATAATAGATGGGGTATATGAAGTGTGATTATGAGTGGGTTGAGAAATTATAGTATAGATCCTTAAAGGGTTTTGCACATCATTTCTCTTAAAATAAGAAGGTATACTCTTTTTATATTTCTAACTATGTAATAAGCTTTCTCTAAGATATTAATATTTTTTAAATTAAGTTCAGTCTATATGTATTCCTTTAAACTTACCTTAAAATAGGATAATACTATACACTTGAGTTTATCTATATTACACTTAAGTTTTTTATCCTCAAACTTGTTAATCTATTACTAAACGGATCTACAATCTTGTAAAAACCATTGCCATTTAGCTAATATTTTAGCACTATTGGTTATTGGAACAAACTTGTTGAACAACATAACCTTAAGGTTTCTCCAAGTTTAGGATACATTTTCATTTTTATTAGTATATTATCATTCTAAGTTTTTAAAAAATTTATAGGTAGTATTGGTGAGTTTAGTCTTAATAAAACGATATTTTTTCACTCACTCATTTAGTACAAATCAAAATAATCATCCATACTAGTCTACTAGTCGATATAATCTTTAGGATCATAACTACTATCAAAAGTTGGGACATCTAGTTTCATATTAGTGATACTATATCTGGATGTCTCTTAGGTCTTTCCTCCTCACCTGACATATCTAAATCATCATTTTGGTTTGACTCATTAGAAGGTTTATTTTTTCTTTTATGATCATGATTTCTTCTATTAATATCTAGATTTGATTCATTAGAAGATCATCATGTCTTTATGGTTCCTAATCTCCTAGGATTTTCTTCTTCCAAATCATTAGGTATGTATTTATTCTCCTATTATCACTTTTGTTTTCTAGGATTTTGTTCATATTATTAGTTTAGGAGGATTTATCTAATTATCTAGGTGAGTTGAGTTATTGATTAGGATATTTTTATCATAAGATCTTGATTTAAAATTTGTCTTTGGCTTTAGATTGATTCTTGACTTTGATTTGTAATTTGATAAGACTTATCAGATTTTGTGGTCATCTAAAAGTTTTTCATATAAGGATATAACAAAGAAAGAAAATAATGAGTGATATTTTTTTAATTATTTTTTCAAACAAATTATGAAAGCAAAGTAATCATAATTATAAACCAGCAAAATTAAGACAAATGTGCTTTCAAGAAAATGACGAGTGATCAGGGTTCTATTTTTGCCAAACCACCTCCCAAATAGAATAAGATAATTCTCAAGAAAGATGATAGAGAATTATATCATTACTTTTGTATTATTTCCTAAGACAAAGTTTACTTAAACCTAATAAAGAGTTCTTTTATAGATAAACTAAGAAAAAAGATATTTTTTTTATTTTTTTAATAGAAAATAATGTTATCTAATGCCAAAGTTAATGTAGAGTAGAAAATCATATTCTCGAATACCAAAGTTGAATACCTTAAATATAAAAATTTAGTTGAAAACCTTAAGCTCTAATGTTAAAGTTGATTCATGATAGATTTAAACTTCTACTAAGATCTAAATTAAAGCATGAAGTTGCTCAATAAATCATTAAAAAAATATTAAAAGATATTATGTACTAATCAGGGTTAAGTGACATGTTTGATATTTTAGAATCATTTAAATATTAGTATTACAAACCCATAGCATTGATTATTAAGTTGAGTAAGTGATAACATTATAAGCATTAAGTATAAAATCTTATGAAATAGTTTTTATCATATCTAATTTTATAAATATAAAATAAAGAATTTAAGACAAACTCTATCTGAAGTATTTTAATAAAAAGGAGTAATCCTAACTTTATATTACTACTTAAAAATAAAAGTTATCAAAATGGTGTATCTTTTTGGTGATGATATCTTGTAATTCTGTAGGCATTAGAGTTTGGAACACCAAGGAATAAAAGGGTGCCGTGATGGTGATTTAGGTTAGTAAAGAAGCTTGAGGGTGTTGGTAGAAGTAATAATTTTTTGATTACTAAATCTCTTGATAGAATATCTCTCACCTTTGATCCTTATATCTCACATGAGATTTGGTTATCAATTCTCCTAATGAAAAGTCTCTTACCTTTGATTCTTGTATCTTATAAGGGAAGTTAAAATCTCTCCAACTAGGATTGGGTGCACACTTTTGTTCACAAAGGTCAAATCAAACAAATAAAATAAATTGTTTTTCATCATTTTTATCCTTATAATCTAGTGAGTGTCTCTATTTATAGAGACCTTAATGGTACAATAGTAATTAGCTAACTTAGAAATACAAAAAGTCATTTAAAAATATAAAATGACACATTTTAGAATTCTAATGGATATTTTAGAATTCTAAAATTCAACATAAATTATAAAAGAAATATTTTGAATAAAAATTAACTCAAAAAGCTATAAAATTAATTAAATTAAATAGTTCTCAAATAGATTATGTGTTTTTAGAAGTGGTAATGGTGTGTGGTGAAACAATTAGAAGCAATCAATGAGGCACGAGCGAAGATCTCATCGTGTCCAATCTTAGTTTTGTGTAGGCGCAGGTTAGTGAGGACTGGCAAGTTAGAATGGGTCAATGAGGGTTAAAGCAGATTGACCTGGTCATCATGGGTAATGGGTCATCATAGGTTGAGAGGATTAAAAAGTGTTCCTGAGTCATTCGAGTCACGTCAGTGACAGGTTGGCATAGGTGGTGATAACAGTTGCTGGCAGTGATGATGATAGCTACAAATAATGACAAATTGCAACAGGCAGCAACTTATGGATGTGTATTTGTAAGCTAATGTTAGACCCTCTTATGTCATAGCTTTAAGGTGTCATAGCTCTTTCAAAAAGAGCTTAAGATTAAGATACCATCAATTGAGAATTAAAAGAGATGATATATAAAAAAAACTTTTTTAAAGAAACTATCAACTAGCTTTTTTTATTCATCGAATAAACTGATTACAAATTGCCCCACAAGTTATGTTATTTCCTTTCTAACTATTTGATAGTATATACAAAGCTAAAATTATTGATGTTGTCAAGAAAACTGGTGAAAAATTAATTTTGATTATATAATTAGGTGAGAATTAAAGGAGTTTGATTGTAATGTAGAGATGAACATATTGATGTGCTGATGCCAGATTTCATGTATGTTTGGTATGCATACCCATATCATTGAAATGGTATGTGCATGCCATTATTGAAGATACAAATCATATTAGACTGAAGAAAGAACATATTTAGTACATTTGGTATGAGAGTTGAGATGCTTTACTCATACTCATAGCTAGGAACTATCTAATGCATGATTTGGAGTTGATAGTGATTATTTTTGTTTTAAATATTTAGAGATATTATATGTATGATATTGAACTCAAAGTATTTATAGTTTGAAGTATATCTTCACGAGTTAAATTTGAGGCCAAAAAGATGATTCAAATTTATTAAATATTATGACTTAAATCATCTATGAGTCACAAAAAAATAAATGTGATGACCAATGCCTTAAGTAAGAAAGTATCAATATGGTGCTAATAAAGAATATGAAAATAATTAATTTTCAAATTCAATAAGCTATAACTAGAAACAAAAGTAAGAAGAAATCTGTGAATGTCATTTCAACATTATTAAGACTTTATTGGTTATAATCAATAAAGAAGGACAAGTAAAAAGCTCAATAACTAAAAAGGGTAGTCTAGAAAATGGAAGATAAAAATAAAGTACAAAGGTCTCATAATAGATTGTGTTTCCTGATCACTAATAGTTAAAATAGATATTGCTAGATGAAACACAGTTTTAGATATTTTATACATTTAAGAGAGAATAAAATGTATCAAAATTAAAGGAAAGATATGATGGTTTGGCTTAAAAAGTGATGTATTAGAGCAAGTCTAGAAATGCTTGATTTGTTAACAAGTCAAAGGGCATAATCAAAGGCCTAGTAGATTATTGTAATAGTTGCTTAGTTCAAAGTAGAAAAAGGAAAATATTATTTTGAACTTTATTGTAGGTTACATAAATGTCCATTTGTCATGAATCTATGTAGTGGTAATTGATAAGTTTATTAAATCAATTCATTTTTTATCAATTAAAATGACCTATAAGACAAGAAGATTAAAAAAGTCTACTTGGAATATATAGTGAAGCTACATAGTATAGTAAGACTAATTATCTCTGATCAAGACTCAAAATTCACATCATATTTTTGGAGGTTTGTCCCTTAAGCATTTGGCACTCAATTTTGATTTATTGCATGATTTGGATTTGGTAGTGAATACTATTGCCTTATAAAATTAGAGATATTATCGACATGATACTAATTATAAAGTATTTACAAATCAATAAAATTTGAAGTGCATCTTCACTTAAGAAGTGTTGAATTTGACAAAAATATGATGGACAAAATTTATTAAAGGCCATGGCTTAGAAATCATTTATTGGTTAAGAAAAGTAAATATGATGGCTGATGCTTTAAGGAGGAAAGCAAGTATCAATATGGTGTTAGCTAAAGAAGATAAAAATAATTTATTTTCAAATTTGATAACTATAGCTAAAAATAAAAGTAAGAAGGAATATGATAATGTTATTTCAACTGTCATTAAGAATTAATTAGTTAGAATCAATAAAGAGGATTAGCAAGAAGATTAATAACTAGAAATGTAATCTAGAAAATGGAAGATGAAAATAGAGTAAAAGTTTCAGATTAGATTGTGTATTCCTGATTGCCAATAACTGAGGTAGACGTTGCTAAATGAAGCATTTAATTTTAGACCTTATATACATCTAGAAAAGAATAAAATACATTAAGAATTGAATCAAAGATATTGGTGTCCTAGCTTGAAGAGAGATGTATAAGAGTGGGTTTGGAAATATTTGATTTGTTATTTAGTCAAAGGGGAGAGTCAAACGCTTAGTGGATTGTTACAATAGTTGCTTACTTCAAAGTGGAAATAGGAAAGATTACTATGGACTTTATTGTAGGTTACATACATCACTATTTGGCCATGATTCTATATGTTGGTAATTGCTAAGTTGACTAAATTAGCTCATTTTCTATTGAGTAAAATAACTTATATGATAAGAAGATTGCAAAAAGTCTACTCAGAACAAATAGTGATGCTTCATGGCATACTAAGATTAATTATCTCTAAGCTTTTGGCACTCAACTACAATTCAATATTGCTTGTCATCCTTAAATAGATTGGTAGATAAAGACAACTATTAAGATATTAGAAAATCTATTACACTTATGACTAGAAGATTTTGGAGGTGATTGAGAGAATCATCTACCATTGGTTGAGTTTGCATATAATAATATTTTTCAATCTAATATTACCATTTCACCCTATGATGCATTGTATGGAAGAAAATTTTAATCATGTTTTTGTTGGTATGAAGGAAAAGAAAGAGTAATTGTGAATCCTGACTTCATAGATGAAGCCACAAATAAGATAAATATTATGTGTTAAAGACTTCAAGTACCACACGATAAGAAAAAGATGCATTTTGATGCAAAACACAAAAGCATTGAGATCAAAAGAAATTATGTGTTTTAAAGTTAAGTCTAATGAAAGGCTTGGAATGTTTTGGTAAGTTAAATAAGCTAAAACCCAAATTTCAAGAAGCTTTTCAAATCTTAGAAAGTGTTGACAAGTGGCCTATTGAATAGCTTTGACATTATAGTTGGCTAATGTTCATAATGTGTTTCAGGTCTCATCTTTAAGAAAGAATATTTTAGATCCCTTGTATATTATTAATTTTGATGCAAAGAATATCAAGATCCAACTAGATTTGACATATGAGGAATGACTAATTCATATTTTTGGTTGAGAATAAAATGTGTTGAGAAATAAAGTTATTGAAATAGTTAAGATATTATGACAGAACCAATTAAAATGAGAAGTAAACTGAGAGGTGGAATTATATATGATGTTAAGATACCCATAGTTATTCTAAATTTTTGGGGCATATTTTTGGTAAAGTGGGGACAATTATAACACTCTAAAATTTAATTTTAATTTGATGAATGTTTTAATCAAGTCAGTTTAGATATTTTAAATGTGAGATTTTGTTTCAAAAGTAAATTAAAAGATTTTTGTGACACGTCTCATTATGTAAGACATTGAGCAAAAATTTTAAAATTTTAAATAATTTTTTTTGGATAAAGCTCAAAGATGAGTCTAAAGATGTTTATTTTCAAGTTAATCAGAGGTCATTTAGAATTATTGTAAATTTGAAAGTTAGATTAATAAGAAAATCTTTAATTTTAATATATATATACATATATACACACACACACACACACAAAACCTATCAAATCCCTAACTTCTTTTCTTGATTTTAGTTTTTGATTATGAAGGGTCTTGCTCTACTTCCATTTGTTTCACTAGTAAGGATTTAGAGAGAGAGAGAGAGAGTTTGAATTATGTAGTGCTAAACTCATGGTTCCAACAGAGTTCTCTAGCTAAGAACCATAAATGCGAAACCTTAATCTTTTTCCTTCATTCAAATAGTTACAGATTGAAAGGAAGAACTTCATTTTATAGTAATTCTAAATCTCTTCTTAAGTATTAAGCATTAGTTTCAAGATTTGACACTAACATTGATGATTTTGATACCACACCCAAGCTAAGGGATAATATCATTAGAAAGCACATGTTTTTATTTTTCCTTGATGGATTCAACACATGTTTTTATTTTCCCTTAAAGTACAATCATATCTATGGACTAATTAATGTATTCGACTAGCAACATTTTTACTCCTTGGACTTAAAAGTCCGACTAGGAGTCATGGTCTCCAATCTAATCATCAAGCTCATGACATGCCATCCAAATGAACCACATTCCTGCTCTAACTAATACCTCAATTGAGCCAAGCACTAATCTACCTCTTATTAGGTAACCTACAAGTATATTGGCATGTATGTAATACCAAAACAATCTATTCTTATAAATAATCATATCTACATAATATAATAATAATAATAATAAATAACCACACAAACTATATCCAAGTAAACATCTATAATAGTTTATGTCTAATATAGATAATTCATATAGTCCAAGTCTAATAAATATATCTCAATATTGAAATAAATAAGCTATGTTTAGGACATGCCAAAACACTATCTAATGAAGGATTTATTAGGACACCAATTTTGGTCCTCGCTCGATTATTGTACCGATAGCTAATCTTTGCACTTATAGATAATATAAGGGGGGTGAGTCAAGCTCAACAGAAATACTTATGTCTTGTTAATAAAATATATATGAAATGATATAATAATAGAATATAATAATCATGTTAAGGAATCAAATGAACATCATAACTTATAAAACAAAGTCATTGCATAAAACTATAACCTCTAACCCTGTCAGATCAACATCTAAGCTTAGCAAGTCATATTAGAAACATAATTAATATCAGAATGTATAATATATTGTGGCCCACTAATAATTTGACACTCTCTCTAAGCCTCTAAGAAGGTATTCGATACAAGTATGATACTCTTATCTTATCACACAATCTAACATTCCACAACTTGGCTTTACTAATCAAATGAACCACTATATAAGGCCATAAGAGTTCTCATTGTACATGGTGCTCAATCACTATAAGCTCAGGTGCACTTAATATCTTCACATGATATCTTAACAATGAGATATGCAACCTCCATAACTAATAAGAGTCCTATCATCTGGTGCCTCTAACTCATCTTGCTCTAGCTAAGGAGTCCATCGAGTAGGGTCCATTAAGTCATAATTTACATCATCATCACCAAACTTTCTTATAATCGTATGTATAATTTTATTCACAAATATCCAGGATTATCTAACCCTGATCTATCTAAATGATCATAAAGTTTCTTCAAAACAATAATCTATTAACTAAACCATTCCAAAATCTTGTTCTATTATTTGGGCTTACTTAGGGATTTATCTAAAACCTATTATACTTATTTAAGGCATTCTTAAAAAACCCTACTTTTCTTTTCATGGCTTGAGAGCTTGATTCAGGGTACTCATGTTTCTACTCATCAAACCAAGCTACATTAGGGTTTAGCCAATGATCCAAATGTTTATTTAACCCCTTAGTTAAGCCTAGCACCACTCTTAAAGCTAAAACCAAGTTCTTTATCTCAACCAACCATCATCCAAGGTTTAACCAAGAGATTCATCATATCTTAACCTCATTCTAAGTGAGCTAAAGGTCATACCAAGTGCTTAATAATCTCAATTCAACCTTAATTTTTTCCTTTAGTATTTTGTTCATACAAAAGCCATAATCCTTAAGAATTACACATGCCAAATTTCTAAGTTGTTTATGACCTCATCCACGATCCTTTCTAGTCGTAACTTACTCTTAATCTTGTCTAGGGTTACTTGGGTTCTTATTTCATTCTTAATTCTTATACAATCCAACCATTTCACAACTCAAGTCTAGGCTAACTGAACTTAATAACTAGTTTAAGTCCTTTCTTAGTTTTCTACACTTACTCAATCAAACCCAATCCTTTTGCTACACTTAATCAAGACCTATACTTTCCTTAACCTTCTTTTAGAGCCAACCCATTCCCCTTACTCTCTTTACTAGAAAACTTGTGAACACTTACCATGAAAGCTATATAAGGTCCCTTTCTAAGTCTTACATTGCAATCTAAAATCATGGTTGAGCTTTACACCCAACCCCTTGAATCATCTTGAGGCAACATAAATCTTAATTAAGGTTTAGTCCCTCATGTAGAAAGTTTTTACAAGTTATAAGTAGAATTTAATAATAAACCCAAGCCAATATAACGATGTTTATTTTGAGCTAAACACTTTCTTCTTACCAACTCAATTATGACCCTTACATGACTTTAGTTTCCCTCTTCGAGGTTCCCATTGGTCGAGTCTTTTAGGGCTTAACCTAGACTCCCAAACCCTCTTCACATGGTACCTATGAGTTTCCTTTCACCCCAAAGCTATATAACATCCCCTTAAAGTTTCTTCATCTTTTAAGCCTATAACCAAGCCTTATCACTTAGCCCTAAAGATTAACCTGAGGTAATCATCATCGTTTGGTTGCAAATCTCAATTCTTAGGTTTAGTTTTAGGGAAGAATTCTTATGTAGGTTATGTGAGTGTCTTATAGCATAATTAAGTAAAATCACCCCTAGACTAAACTAATAGGATTCCTTAAATACTTTAAAGTATTTCTAGTTGAATTTTATGCTTCAATTTGTACTAACTGGAGTTCTTCAAAACCATATTGATTGCACAATTATGTAATACTTTGAATGGCTTTAGTCATCTGTATAAGCACGATCATTCACTTCCTTTTTTGAAACAAGTCTCAATTACCATCTTATCACAAACATAAATTAAAATTCCAACGTGACATTAAAAATATTACATCAATTTTAGCAAGTCATCCATGACATCATTATCACAATATTACAATATATAATAAGAGATCTCTAACAAAGATCATGCTATTAATAAACGTGAGCTTTATTTTATATTTTTATTTTTAGCAATTCTAAGTGATCACTACTAATAATCATGAATTATTTTATGAAAATTCATCACAATTTAAATTTTATCTTGCAACCATCATGCTTTCAGCATTAATAAAGTTCATCACATAACAATTGCATAAGGATGTTACATGATAACATGATCTAATTGGAATAATCCAATTTAGTATGATAAGTTTAATATGATGCTACTAGTAATAACAAATTGAAAATTGTACGCATCTCAATCTTCTTTTCATCATGACCAAGAGCTTAAGCATACTAATTCTATTGATTGTAAAGAATCAACATCATGTTCCATTAGCCTAAAAACTATAACTCAACTTTTGCATCATAACAAAGAGGTTTTACAAGTTATTCTCAACAATTAGGAATCATACACATGAAATTTTCACTATACCAAGAACCATTGCATATTTTTATAACATAACCAAGAGCTATAACGAGTTAATCTAATCAATTAGAAAGCAACACGTGATGTTTTTATCAAATTGAGGGTATATCTCTCGCATTCTTTATTAAATCATAAGCTACAACAAGCTAGATTTGCAAATCATTACTTATATTTCATGTTTAAAGTCAAACCATGAGCTATAACAAGCTAATTTTGTAAGAAAATATTTATATCATATGTATCAAATTAAACCATGGGCTATAGCATGCTAGATTTACTTAACATTGCTTATATTTCAAGTTCTAACTTAAGTAGACAACTACAATGGCTAAATTTGCAAAATAGTTTGTATTTTTTCGTTCCAAATTTAACCATGACTATAGCATACTAGATTTATTAAACATTGCTTATATTTCATGTTTTAACTTAAGTTGGAAGCTACAATAATTGAATTTACAAAGAAATACATATATTTTATGTTTCAAATTAAATCATGAGCTACAACAAGATAGATTCACAAGGTTGTGAGTATATTACATGTGCTACTTTAAACCAAGAGCTACTACATGCTAGATTTACAAGCAATGCTTACATCTTATATTTTATATTAAATCAAAAGCTATATCATGTTGTTTTCACACATTGAAAGACATAACATATCATGTTCTTACATCTACTAAGCCACAATAGGCTGACTTCTCAAATAAAAGCACTATATTATTGTTAAACTAGGAATTAAGGCATGCCAATTTCATAAATTAGAAAGCATACATATCAAGTTTTACTTTGCTAAATCAAGAATTAAAGCATGCCAAGGTAATCATAATAATTCATGCATCACTTGTTCTTTCAATTAATCTAAGAATAACGTGCCAACCCAATATACACTTATTAGCAAAATAGCCAATTTGATTTATTTTTAGAATGCCTTTAATTTTAAGTGCAAGGCAAGAGATTCCTAACTTTTGAATTAGGAAGAGGTTCAAGCCACTTTGGAGTCCTTCCTCTATATAGTTTTGGCTTACATCTCTTATTCTTTCTCCTCCTTACTCTTGGCTTTGGCTTCCTTGGTCTTCTTAGTTTGGATCTCCTTAGGTTAGTCACATCTAGGGTTAAAGAAAAATATCCAACCATAGCACAACATATCTTTTTATAACAAACCAATCTCTTTAATCATATAGATCATGGAATGTTGTTTAGGCCAACTCTGATTCTCTTCTTGTATACTTATCTCACAATTCATGCATACTAGGGTTTGAAAAAAATATTCATTTTCATCTCCTTTGATCGACGTTATCCAAGTTATTTCCAACCTTGGATCTAGGGTAATTAATCCCTAATGATCAAGATAAAAAATAACTCAAATATGAAATTTAATTTATTCAGTGTTTACACGTCACGCTAACACTATTTTGATATTATATTGTATGATAAGATAGATCCACCCCAATAGTCCTACTAATCATACTTATACAATCATGTGTTCATACTTATACGATACACTACACATAGTCACCTATTATACTTGAAGATTCTCTTTTGCAATTCTTTTCTTTGTTGATTGTACTTATACGATTACCATAATTTCTTTTCTTATTATCATATTTGTATGATACATTTCATTTGTATCAATATATTCATAGCTAAGTTAAATTGATTCCCATTTTTTACATTATTATTTTTGTATGATAGCACGATTGACTTAATGTTATCATTAGTGAAGTTTTGCACTCATTCACACTTGCATCCTGATTATTGCTATGACCAAATCGTAATATATGGTTGCCCAATATCATGTTGTATGATATTCATAATCAAGTCTTCAACTAAGTTTTTAATTCTCATCATACTACATGATCTTCTATCATTGTACTATATGATCACATGTTTAGTAGTAATTTAAATTTATCACTTGAACTTTATTTGTATTTAATTAAATAATTCAAAAAATAATCAAATACTTTGACTAGAAAATTTTGATGGGTGTAATAAGTGCTCTATGTAGGGCGACTGGGTATGGTCATGGACTATATTATGAGATAAGGTAGTGCTAGATGATATGAAGATTGGTCCTTTAGAAGGCTATCACTAACTATAGACTAATAAGTTGGCTTGGTGTGGGTGTGTGGCCATGCTAAGGATGTTATTACTAGTTTACCTTCAAGTTTATAAGGTGATTAGCTGTGGTTTATAGAGCCATATTGGTGAGGATGATATGATGTTGGCTAATTAAAGTATATTTATGGACAAAAGCCTATGCATTAGAAATATTTTGATGGGAATTAATATGACAATGATATGGTTATTGAGTAGGGATAATAATCAAAGGAAAATAGGGTCCAAATTAAGAAAGAAACTAGTTATGAATTGGAAAATTGAATAATAATTGAAAAGGCATAAGATAAAAGTAAGATGAAAATTAATGAGATCATTTTTTATTATAATTTCTACAATATATAGCTTGATCCTCTTTATTTATACCATTCATTATCTTAGTTATTATATTAATATTATTTATATTTATTATTACACTATCTTGTTATTTATAATTTATCTACTTATCTTTTTTGAGACTCACTCTCCATACATTATAAACAATCAAGTTCACAACATCGAGTTAGGGATCAGAGTACAGCTGATGATTCATGCAAGCATGATGTTACGTTTGTCATTTATGAGTAAGTATTGAGATCTATTATGTGGGTTAAGAGGAGGATGGTTTTATATCATTTTGACATTGGTATTAGCATTTATCTATCATAATTTTGAGAGTGAGACTTTATGAATTTGGTTGATTATAGACTCTATGGATTTTGCTATTGTAGGTTGTGGTTTCAATATTATTTCTAGTTTAAATTCTTATAAGGTTATCTGGTTTTATTATATAGGTTATGTAAAATATGAAATTGTATGTGCATTGTGAATGATGTATATGAGAACAATTTATAAGAGAGACTCTATTTATTTGATTTGTATATTTTATTAAATTTTAATTTAAATTTGATAATGAATATTTATAAATTGAGGTTGTAGTTTATTCATCGCTATTTCCTTGCCTACGTGTGGGGAAGGATTTGACATACATCTTATACTCATTGAGTATGCACCTAACCTTGTCTACTAAACTCATATTCTTCTTTCAACTGCACCAATCTTTTGTAGATTCAATCCTAGGTGATGAGAATGCATAAGTAATCTCATACTTACTATAATACTTAATTAAAGATTCATTCTTAAATTCTCTACTAGTATCACTACTAATTAAAATTATTATTACTTCATGCTCTTTTTGTATTATAGTGATCAAATTGACAAAATTCTCAAGGAAATAACTCTTTTTCCTAAGAAAATATCTAGAGTAATCATCTATCACAACAAATCTATATTTCTTCTTTCTTAGATTATGTGGATGGATAGGTCTAAAAATCTAAGTGTAGTGCCTCTAAGGATTTCTTAGTATAAATATCCTTCTTAGATTTAAAGGGTGCCTTAGTTTGTTTATCCATTTGTCGTGGACCACAAATGTGATCATCTATCTATTACAATTTAGCTAAAATCCTAAATAATTTATACTTAACTAATTTTTTCAAAGTAAATTTGCTAACATGACATAACATTCCATGCCAAAGAGTTGCATCATTATCTTGAAAGATAAGGCATTTAATTCCTTTAGCTTCTACATTCCTCACATGTAACACACAAGTATTAGTTCTTCTAGAGGTTATTTATTTTTACTAATTACATAATATTTAGGATCAAAATACTTTAAAACCTAAATCACATGATTGACTAACATTTAATAAGTTATATTTTAAACCTTTTACAAGTAAAACCTTGGCAATAGATGTAAAGAAATTATCTATGGTTCCTATGTTGATGATCCTATTCTTGGAGTTGTGAGTTAGGATGACTTCACTACTATCAAATACCTTTAGTTGGGTGAAAACATTTGAATACCCACTTATGTGCACTCCTCAATTCTATTAAGGAGGCATGCCTGCACATGAAAATCTAACTATTAAACTAGGGGACCTAAACCATTTTGGGTCCAAAATAGCTAAGGGTAGTCCTAGTAGATGGTGACAACTTATTCTTAGCTACATAAACATTCCTAAGGAATTTAGAATGCACAATTTTTTTTACAAAATTATGATTATCTCATACAATAATTATAACAAAATTTTTTATAATAATATGAAAGATAAGCATGATTAAATGAAGTTTTGTTATGCTTTATATTATGATGATGATGAGTAGAGCAACATAATTGTTTCATCCTCAATTCATTAAATTCATTTACAATTAATGAATATTGAGAAATAAAACTAATTGGATTATCTCTACACTTTTTCAAATCAATTAGATTTCTTTCATTTGTTTCATTAAGAAGAAACAAAACCAAGGTGATTACTATGTTCCTTTTTCAATTTCATATATTTTTCTAACAATCCTTTATAATTTTGACATATAATTAAAAGTTGTTTTTCTAATTCTTTTAAGGTGAGTGGACAAATTGCATCGTTTGAGGAAAACATTTCAACATCATCTCTATGAGTCATGAAATATTCTCCTCCTAACTTGAAGATGATTCTTCTAAATCACTCAAAGCCATCATCATTGTCTTTTTCTTTTTATTATTCTTATACTTCTCCAACCTTTCTAACACCCTTTAAATTTAGGATAGATGTGTCATAGTTGTCTACACTTATGAAATCTATCTCCTCTTTCACTATAGCATCATGCCTCAATCTCCACTCCTTTGCACTTGTTTTTCCTACACCATGGTATTTTCATAATTGGGTCAAACCTTTTGTAACTAAAGCTGTCTCATCTTCTTTCAAGGTATCAATTTTGAAGATTCCTCAATCGTTAAGGTAAAAACTTCTTTTTTTGTTTGGAGTTATTCTTCTCTATAGCATTCTCCTCTTCTTTTTGCCTTGTCATCTCCAACTCCATTGTCATCAACTTTCTCATAAGGTCATTTAGGGAGAGAGTTGAAAAGTTTCCTGTAGTCGTGACGACTATAACAAGTGGTTCATATTCCTTAGGTAGCACACTAATGATCCAATAAATGTTTTTATATAAATGTGCAAGTGTTATCAATGTACATGGACGATCATACAATCGTGCATGTTTGAGTAAAACTTCTTTCAATAATGTCTACTCAAATGATAATGATCATATTATTGTGATTAACTATTCATACTAGTCTATTAAAATTTCTTTTTCCTACATTGTTTGTATTAGTCCTACAAAGCTTTATATAGTATTAACTAAGGTTCTAAATGATGATATGCCATTTATGTACAATAACTTAATCATATGAGTATAGATTGTACATCCATATAAAATTCAATACTTAAAGCAAGCTTTTCGAATCACATGATATCATATTAATTTGACTATAAATGTCTTGAACTTACATTGCTTGTGTTTGTATAGTAAAGAGATCATATTAGGTCGACTTAGGTTATGAGTCAATCATACTTGTATAAAAAATCGAATGATGCTTGAGTTAAAATAATCTAAGTCAAATATGAAACATACTTGTATGAAATAAGGATCATACTTGTTTGAAGAATTAGAATTCTTAATTTTAATGCAACTTCACTCTCATTTCTTATTCATTGAAGCATGAAACTAAATTTCGTTTTTATCCATGATCCCCCATTTCTTTCAATACAATTCCTTAGCTAATCAACTTATCTAATAAGGAAAAGAAGATCTAGGCTTTCACACCTTCCAAAGCTCATTTAAATGTGATAACAATTGTCACATATGTGACTATAGTGATGGTTTAGCTAAGTTCATAATGTTGATGTTGTACAATCCTTATTATTATTAGATTAAGAACCACATTTGCTTATTGATGCAAATTTTGTCAAATAAGCATCAAGCTAATGCACAAAGACAAGATTTGTCTCTATAGATCCTTTTTATAGAGACAAACCAAAATAATTACTTATACTTTAAATTTAGGAGACCAAATCATCTTAGATTCAAAAGTGGTAATGAATGATTGAGGTGGTTTGACAAGAATATTCTTTACATATGTGCCCTTAGAAATCCATTCATGCTTACTATTTTTTAAGTTAATGGACTTCCTAATTAGGCAATCAAAAGAAATAGGTTCATACCTACAACAATAATTACATATAACTTTAGAAGAAGTATTTGAATAAGTAGAAGCATGGAAACAACCATTATTCTTTTTCATATGATTGTATGATAAAACATGATAAGGCACATGCAAATAAGAGTGAACATTAGAAAAAGAAGAATGTGAAGGTACACCAAAAAATTTTTCGTTCAAGTCATCTATTACTTTTTCAATCATAACAAAATGAGTTAGTTTTCCTTTAAAACTGGAGTTTTCTTTTCTCAATTGAACATTCTCAAATTTTAAACCATCCACATAAGAGTTTCTAATTGTTAATAACTTTTCACAATCATCCAACTTATTTTGTGAGATGTTCAAGAAAGAAAAATATAACTTTCCTTCCACTTGAAGTGATTGATTCCTCTCCTTTAGTATATTGCATTTACATTATAGAGCTTGAATACAATCTTTTTGTTTAATATATTTCTTCTTTAAATTAACATACATTTTGATTAACTTTTTATGCTCACAAACTAATTCTTTAAAATAGTCAAATAATTCATCATAAGATTTAGAAAAAGAATCATTAGAATAAGATACCAGATGCTTACTTTTGCCTGAGTGATTTTAATTAGAGCTACTTAAACTAGCTTTCTTTTTATTTTTCTATTCCTTTCTCATTATCTTTCTTTTCTCTTGCTTGTCTTTAGCATAATCTTAACTTGCTTTCATCATATAGTTTTTCTTTAACTCTTATATCATCTCAGAGCAAACAGTTAGATAACATATCTTTATTCAAATGCATTGAGACAAAGCACAATATAAGTGATTTATTCCTTGTGCATTTGTTTATCTCATCAATCTAGATCTATCATTTAGATTATTTTTAACAATATAAGATTGTTTAAATATAAACCATAAGCTACGATATATTTTCATAATAAAAGATTTAAATGTATCTTTTCATATAAAAAATACTTTTCTTCAAGAAATGGAGGTCTATCCATAATGATAACATAAATGTAAATGTATCACCATACAAAAATGATAATAGACTAAGATATCCTCTTAGAAATTTTATTCCATTATACAACCCCTATTCTAACACCACTTATTGAAATTGTAGACTAGTAATAAAATAAAGAGAGGTGAATTATGGATATTTTTAAATTGTATTTTTTATTTCAATTATATGATAGTAATAAAATCTTTTATTTATCAATCGAGTTCAATAAACTTAAATAGTTTTGTAAAATAAATCAAGCGTTAATTTTAATTGCTCTTAAATAATATTTAGAGAACATTCATTAGTTTTTATAAAACGTTTTGTGAAAGTTGTAATGTGAAGTAATGGATAAGTGAAATTATAAATTAAGTGAACCATGAAAATAATATTTTTTAGGTGGTTTGACCTATATCCACTAGGTCATAGATTTTCATTGACAATGCTCTTCATCTTGTCGCAACTTATATAGGTAACCTTATAACACCACATATTTTTGCCTTAGTTGGTTGGGGTACACCTTACAACACTTTACAAAAGAAGAGATGTAGCATCATTATAAATTATTACAGCATATTTGATAAAATAAAGCTTATAAATAGCATATCTTCATTTGTAAGCTATATATGACACAAAGCTAAATGATATTAAAGATGTCACCAAATTAATAAAAAATGATGCAAAAAAAAAAGAAATGAATCATTAGAGAATGCAATAGTTGAAACAATAGAGTGAATAATCATCATGGTTTAGACAAACCTATATTCAAGAGTTTTGGTAATCGTGCTCTTTCAAAGGATTTAACAATTTGAGCATCATCAATAATTAATCCTTTTCTTATTGATTTTTTGCTTTATTTGTATTTGTGGGTGAGTTAGATGCAAATAAAATAGTTTTAATAGCTACAATGAGATTCCCAAAATAATTCAACTAGTTGTTACAAGTTTCGATAACACATTATATTAGTAGGTCTCAACAATCGTATTAAGAATGATAAGCATTATACTAGATTGCCCTAGATGATGTGACCATATGATTAGTGCAAATTAACTTTAAATGACTCATTGTATAAGTACAAAAAGCGTCTTCATACTCCATGACACTGATTCGTAATATAATGCTTAAGTTTTGAATATATTATATGTGGTGATAATAAGGGTCATACAAATACAATGTAACTCATTTCTATAATTTAGGTAAACTATTCTTGTGAATTAGGTCACCACCATTTGACACTTAATTTTATTAAAAGCCAAACTCTCAAGATCATTCTATACAATGTGATTAAAAAGGATGAACCATTATACAATCATGTATTATATAACTTAATTGGGCTTAATAGGATAGTCATACAAATATAATAAGGTCATCATAGTAATATGATAACTTCGTATCAATCTTATTCTAAGTTTTGTAAGAATGAAAGGTACAAGTGTGATGCATAGATTATCATCATATATTAATATATATCAACAATAGTTAAGCCAATTAGATAATGATCATTCTTGTCATGCCACATCTATCATTCACTATCATTACTAACTAATAATAAATCAATACATTTGCAGCCTAAAGTGAGCACAAAAACTACTATAGATAGGTATGACAAAAAGAATAAAGTGTATTATCTTAATATTAATCCAATTTTACTATAAAAAAATAAAGTATATGTATACATATTCTATCTTTTAACCTCAGAAATATGATAACTATAATAACATCAACAAGTGTAAGATATCAACTAACACACCTCACATGCCACTCTAAGCATACTTTTGGTGTAGATATATAGTATGTCATGTAATATAAGAAGAAGAGAACCTAAAATGCCCAATAGGTGAATTCTATATGAATAAATAATAAGATATGGTAAAAACATGATATCAAATATGATAAAATAATACCAACATAACATATCAAAAATACTCACACATATAAAAATAAGAATAATAGTATGTTATATAAATCAAATATGTATACATATCTTTGTTTTTTTATTACATGTTGCATATTTTTTTATTATGTTTTTTATTTCTCATTTTATATTTTGTTCTTTTTTTTTATAACCAGATCCTATATGTTTCACATAAAATTATTCTTCACAATCTAATCATGTCTCATCTCATCTATGATATCTCATCATCTCTAGACTTCTACCCATATGTATAGCTGGTCAGTCATATCTATCATATATTATCTCTGTTTCTTGTCTCTATTCTAAGTGAAAGTGGTAACAGAGGAGTCTCTAATGCCCTCTCATACCCTGGTCTCAAACTAATACTTATGATGCCCAACATCTAATGCTGGTGTCTATCACATCTCTTGGAATCACGAAAATAAGTTTAAGAAATTTCAATTTCTTTTCTTTTTTCTTTTTTAATAAGATACTAAATCTTATAATTTTTATCACACATCACATATCATGTCATATGCTTATCCTTCATACTCTTTATTAAGGTGTATTAGAATAGCAAAATATGTCAATTATGTATAAAAAATATCATGTCATGTTAAAAATAAATCATAACTATTTTGTCACTCATAATTGAATCTACTTACATTGGCTCCCAAAGATCTCTCAGTTCTTTTATCTTCCTCTTTCCCATCCATTTTTTGCAAAAAATTTATAATCTATATAAATTAATTCTTATAGTTACATATATTAACATTAAGATTAACTCATACAAAAATCCCAACATTATATATTTTTTCTTAAATTTAGTCACAATTTAATAACATTTTTTAGCTATTTTACTTTTAACTTGTTGAAACCAGAGCAGTCAAATATTTTTCCATTGAAATCATTAACTACTATATTTAAATACTTTATTGAGTAACATTAAAATTAAACTCACCTCAATAGAGCTTATTATTCTAGTTGACAAAAATTTTTCTTTTTCGACTTTTAGCTTCAAGGCAACCTTTTCTTTACATAAAAATAATTCATAAATTTTTTATATTGATAGTTGTTTATAAATCTTTATGAAACTACTCATAAAAATTAATTTATGCAACCATCCATGTCATTTTGTTTTTATCAAATAAAATCTCCATATCATCGCCCTTTTAGGTGCCCTTTATATATATATATATATATATATATATATATATATATATATATATATATATGGTATTCATTTATTTTCTTATTCGATACTCTATGTTTTCTTCAACAATTTTCTCTCTTTTTTTATACAATATTTTGTCTTTTTTTTTAATTTTTTTCCTTTCATAAGTTGATAACCAAATGGATAGTGCAACAAGAAAGATTATATGCATGCCAATAAAAATCCAAAACAAGCCTTAAGTGGTACATTATGGCAAAAAATTGGACAATCAAAGGAGAAGCTTATCTTTTTCAATCTTCCCCTATTTAGTGCTTCGAATCGTAGCCACAACATGCACTCCTTTCAATTTTTAGTGACAAAAGGCCTCATGATCCACTCAATTATGGTTCATTCATTTACCACCACTGAACTCCTTTCCCTTGCATTTTCTCCCTTAGTCATTAGCTCACCCTTCCACGACAGTCATCTGGTGACCGGATCTCGCCATTTTGCCCCAAAAATCGCTATCTCTCGCAAACCCAAAATGACAATGAGGGAGCTATAAGGAAATGTTGAGGGTGAAAAGGCTTTTAGGTATTTATATTTCCATATTTTTTTAATTAATTTAATTTATTTATTATTTTTTATTTTTTTAATAACTTTGAAAATTAAAATTTAATGAGGGCTCTAAAACTTTTGTGATAAGGATTAAAATTAGTCAATAAATTGGTCCTATTCAAATTTACATTCATATCTCAATTTTAACTATTTGATAATTACATTGCCAAATGTGAAAAACTCATTCTCTTAAGTGCTTACAACAATGAATCATTGCAAACTCACACGATATAGATATTGTCTTTGTATGATATACTTAATACATTTCTATCATAATTTGTTTTAGTTATCTGTGAGATAAGCTGGAACATATAGATATTATGCTTTATTTTTATTATATAATATAATATTATAAACACTATATACTGAGCTTGGATATTATATAAAGACTACGGATTGTACAACCAAGCCACAACATTGTTATTTAAGTTAATCATATGGTCATATTGATACAACATATTAATTGTATATGTTTAACAATAGCAACTTATATATATATATATATATACACACACACACACACAAATATATATGTATGTATATGTGTGTGTGTGTGTGCATGCGTGCGTGTACATGTACGTGTGTGTGTGTGTATACATATAATAGGTTTTAAGAAGAAACTACCTACATACTCATAAAAAAAAGATTTGTTATTAATATGATACTAATAAATACTCAATTCTTAGAGAGCAAACATCATAAGTATAAAAGGAGATTCCTTGTCCAATCAAGTTTACAAACAAAGTCTAAATCCAGTAGGTAATCATATCTATAAGATGGACCCATTGAATACGTATATATGATGTCATGACAAACTTCAACTATTGTTATAAGCTCGAATGTAAATCGTACAAGTATGGTATTAATCATCGTATTGTACTATTATTAGATAGTGAAGAATGTGACTTATTTTAAGTTTGATTTCATTAATATAAATCTTAAATTTAATCTAGAATAGTTTATATTGATATTACTAATGTGCTAATATAGCTCTAGAATGATTAATACCTCAAGACATGATTTTATAAGAGAATTTATGCACATGTTAAATGATTCTTAAGTGTCATATAAATTAGATGATGAGTTTAACAAATCAAACCAAGTAAATCACTTATTGGTGAATACTTGATTGATAATCAGTACACTAAGAACTGAGATAATAGCTTTAAGATATGCAAATTGAGTCAAGTAAGAGCATAAGTCTTTAAACTTTTTCCAATTTCAAGTGCATGATGCTTTCTCTTTTTTAATATTCACTGTATTGATTAAATAAATCTACATACACAAACACATCAAATATCTATTAGTAATTAATAGTTCAATTTTATGAACATCAATCTCAAGCGTCTAACATGAATTGTTGATTCTATTTTGCAATATTGCATCTTAATCATTTTGGATGCTTCAATGGTTATATTAACACTCAACACTTACGTTATCTCCAAATAATTATAAATACTTCATCCATTGTAGTTTAAGAAATTTTTTTAAATTTTGAACTATCGTTGGGAACTAAGATTATTCTATTTGAAAAAAAGAATATATTCTTAAACAAAATAACTCAAAATCTCAAAAAACTACTAACTTTGGTCATACCATATATATATACCCAATTTTTAGTTATGTTTGACATTTTGGTTCTATCTTGAAATCAAATTAACTAATGGGTTTATTTGATCATATAGATCATACTCATATTTTCTTATATCTTTATGTCCTAAATTAATCATCAGGCCTTCTTGACCTCTCAATTCTATCCCAAGATGGCCCTAGTTAATATTCTACCTAATCTTTTCCTTTCATATCCATATTTATATTTAGCTTTGTTTGATGAGTCTTCCTTCTTATCTTGATGTGTCTCTAATCATTGAATTAGCTTGACCACATTTAAACTCCCTAAGGCCTCCATTAAATTTATAAACATTAAAATCTCTTATATATATCATACCAGCTATGATTATATTAACACATGAGATTTATTAAAATTTATCATTCATAACTAAATAATTCACATAAATACTAGATATGTTTGCTAATATCATTTTTTATTAAAATATTAAATACAATAATAAGATGATCCACCATATAGATGTAAAATACTTAGTTAATTAAATCCTTCATAAATCTCAATCTAAGATACGGTTAAACTTATAATAAAAAAATCCTCATGTGAGGATTAAAGTTTATAACCTCTTTTCTCATATTTAAAAAATTCTAACTTGTTGTTATATCTATATCTAGTTTAAAAAAATAAAACCTCACATTGATGATGATAGAATGTATTTTTGTATCATTCACAACTAAATAATTCACATAAATATTAAAGATATGGTTTTTTTAATATCACTTTTTATTAACATCTTAAATACAATAATAAGATGATCCACCCTATAGATGTAAAATACTTAGTTAATTAAATCCTTCATAAATCTCAAACTCAGATATGATTAAACTTATAATAAAAATATCCTCATCTGAAAATTTAAAAAATTCTAACTTGTTATATTTATAACTAGTTTAAAAAAAATAAAACCTCACATTGATGACGATTGAATGTATTTTTTTAGAATTCCCTTCTCTCTCTCTCTCTCTCTCTCTCTCTCTCTCTCTCTCTCTCTCTCTCTCTCTCTATTATTTAGCCTTCACCTTGAATTGAGCATGTCTACAGTTTTATTTTGTAATTTCACTTAAAAAATGTTGTAAGAGCTTGGATTGTTTGACCAGATCAATTGAGGCCATTCAACAGATCAAAATTTTTCTATAAACTATTCTTTCAGTTATTTGCATATTCAATATTAAGTTATAGAACCATGAATTGAAGAAACTGGATGACCTTCAACCTGCATCTGAAAGTCACAAGGAAGAAGGGTTTTAGCTCCTTTATTTGCGTCTTATCTCTAAGTTACTAGAAGACGCCAATTATCCTCTCTCCGAAGTGCCATAAATCCTTCATCATTAAAAACATCGCCTTAGGTAAGGGTTAGTTAACTCATGTTGGGGAAGTGAACAAAAAAAAAAAGAAGACGACAAATTAATCAATGTTGGAGCACAATTCTATTGATCTGACCTTTTCAACATAATGCCGGCTTCCAAACAAACCAAACCAAATGAAGAAGAAAGAAAACGACGAATGGATAGAGTAGCATCTTCTCCATTTGTCTATACTCCAACTGATTCTTTCTTTCCCTCTCTATTTTTTTTCTCCCTTTAGCCAAAAGTAGGAGAATGCTAATGCATGCATGAAGGCGAGGACATGGAGATCGAAGGAGCGGTGAGCTAAACAAAGATCCAATTTTGCAATAGCATTCTATAAGCAGAAGAATGAGGCCAAGTTATTTGTCACAAGGAGACAAAGGGCCTTCAGGATTTCATGTTTTGCGAATCTGCATCCCCCTAGGGGCCACTGCAGGGCTCTTCTTAGGCTTTCTGCTGTTCTTCTGGATCCAGAGAAGAAAGAAAAGAAGAAGAAGAAGAAGTGAGAATTAAAATTTTTAATGCCATTGTCTTTCCTTAAAATTCTTCTCTGATGTGTTGTTATGTTGGCATGAATTATATGCAGACGACTGGCCTATGATTGAAATAAGGCAGTACCAATTCGATGAGCTAGAGAAGGCCACGGAGTACTTCAGCGAGGAGAGATTGATAGGCTCAGGTGCTTTTGGAAATGTTTATAAAGGGTATTTTGACGAGGAAAAGAGAACACTTGCCATTAAGATAGCTCACGCAGATTCTTATGAGAGCTTTGAAGAGTTTCACAACGGTTCGTTGAATCCTATTTTTGATAACCTTAGCGTTGAGCCATGAATAACTTGCAAGGCTGTGATGTTCATGTTTCTTTGCATCAGAGATTGATCTTCTCTCCAGAGTTGAGCATAAGAATCTCGTCAATTTGGTAGGCTACTGTGCAGATGCTGGTAATGATGACTTTTTTCTCCCCAAGATCCAGCTTTTTGTCACCTAATTTTGAGATTTTTATTCTCTTACAAAATTTAGAATAATGCTGACTACATCAATCCTCTGGGCTCAATCCTTATGTTGTTAAAACCTCCAATTTTCATCATGTGCTTTGTGATAAAGTATCTGGAGTAGATGCTCCAGGGTTCTAGTAAAATTGGAGAATCCAACATAATGGCATAATAAAAAAAGGTTTAATCTTTACACAGCTTTATGTAAGGTGATGACGTTTGGAATAGTTCCTCAATAGTGCAGGTCAGAGGGCGCTGGTATATGAGTACGTTTCACATGGATCTTTACTCGAATACATTGTGGGTTAGTCTGCATCCTTCTTCCTCAATTGTTAACTTAGCCGTTTAAAGTACTTAATCAAAACAATCGACATTCCATCATGTAGGAAAAGAAAGAAAGCCTCTAACTTGGCAACAAAGAGTAAACATAGCAATTGGATCCGCAAAAGGTAACTTCATAACAAATAGTTGGTGCCTTGCTCACCTCCTTGCTTGCATTTGAGTCGGTAGAACGCATGTATTTTTGCAGGTATAGCTCATCTTCATGAAGAAGTCAAGCCAAGCATAATCCACAGGGACATCAAGCCAAGCAACATCTTAATCAATGAAGGATTTGAAGCCAAGGTTTCGGACTTTGGCCTTGCGAGGAAGGGACCCGAGGACGATGCATCACATGTCAGCACCCAACCGAAGGGCACTCCCGGATACTTGGACCCTGCCTACTTCTCCACCTTGCGCCTCTCTCCTTCAAGCGACGTTTACAGCTTTGGTGTCATACTCCTACAGCTAGTCTCTGCTTGCCCTGCTCTCGACCACATGAGGAATCGTTCTCAGTACCACATCATTGATTGGGTAAGCTCGGAAGTTGAGTTATCTTGTTGGTGTTCATCTTAAATTGGAACTTTTTTGTGACCCATTTCTTCAGGCAAAGCCAAGTGTGGAGAAAGGAAGGGTGGAGGATATAGTGGACCCGAGTCTCCTACTTGAGGCTTGCGATATGAAGGTTATGCTCAAAATTGCGCAGCTTGGCCTACGGTGCACGACATGGGAACCAAACGAGAGACCAACAATGAGGCAAGTTGTGAGAGAACTGGAAGAGTCCCTGCGTCATGCCATGAGAAAGCTGGATGATGGCGAGCATGAGCTGGAGAGTATCAGCATCGAAGGTGTTACGTTGCAGAGATTTTATGTCGGGAGTTTCGACATCTCCACATCTCTTGGGAGCATAACCTCAACGTGCCTCGACATAAGCAGCGTTAGCTCTGTAAACAACGGAGAGAAGTTTAATTAGAGCTTTTACTAGAAAAAACGGTGGAAGGATAAATAAAAAAAAATTATATAATATTTTTCAACATAATCATGTATGCTCTATTGTTATCTATGTAATAGATCATAATGCCTTATAAAGTTAAGATTGATATTGATTGTCTATTTTTGCTAAAGATATAGAACATATGAGTAAGATAGATTTATTGTTATTAGATGTTAGATTAGAATTATCATAACTAAGGATTGTGTGATTAACAATGTTAATAATCATGGATTGCAGATATTGGTGGGCAAGTGACTCTTCTTTACTTCCTTATCCTATATTTTTTGCTCTCCCATCTTTTGATTTCAATCTTGAAACCTATGTTACCATTGTGATTAGATTAGAGTTTAACAAATCTCTCTCTCTCTCTCTCTCTCTCTCTCTCTCTCTCTCTCTCTCTCTCTCTCTCTCTCTCTCTCTCTTTCTTTCTTTCTCTCTCACCCTCTATTATCTATGTCAAATAAATCCCTATTTTACAATTTTAATTAACTATTTTTGATGTAACAAGAATAGTTGGTTAATGCAACTATTGTGCATGATGTAAGCAAAGGTGAGTACTATTGATATTATGGTAGATTTAATAATACCATTGGTGGTTCATATTTGGTATATTGGAATATGTTAAAAATTTTTATTTAGTCAACTTTGAACAATTCAAAGATATAACAAATAGAGATTTTTATTATGAGTATATTATGGTGAGGCTTTCCCTCATTATAAAATATATAAATATTTCTAAAATGTTAGTACAAGTTTCATAATAACATGAGAATGTTGAATATCACATTATCTAAACTTAGACAACAATAGAGAGTAGCATGTAATTCACCATTAAAAAAAAATAGATAGCATTGTTATAAGCATTATAGTGGTCAATAAGTAATAGATAGATAATGTTAGCATAAACAATGATTTCTTTCAAATCACCCATGATGCATGAGCATGGAGCAAAGTCCTAGATTTCGATAGGCATTCAACCAAATTGAATCATCAATTAAGGTTTCAAATGTTGCTAAACTTACACAATGACCTTAACTCTCTTAACTTCCATCTTTGCCTATGAAGTCAATCTCCATAGAACTTAACCATGTGGTGATCATTTGGCAACTGATCATGCGTAGAGTACTGACACAATGGGAAGATAAGTAGTAGTCAACAAGGCCATCTTTCCATTACACCTCCCTTTGGGTGATTCAACTATCATGTATTGTGCTTTATAATCTTTGAACCAACATATATCTTTGTAATCCCCACTTTCTCATGAGAAATAAATTTAGAAAATTTAATATATATATATATATATATATAATAAAATTCACATTGTGAGTTTTGTAAAGCTAATTCTTTGCATTAGAAGTCATGTTATGGATACACAAAGAGACCATCATCAAAGTAGCATATAAGCCGAGTGGTGTGTTTTTAAGAGATGATTGTAAGCATTGTATTATGCATATTATGATATTATATTTGGGATATTGATACCACGTTCATTTGTAATAGGAATGCATGTGATAGTTTAGTTGTTTTGTATATCATGACATTCATGAGAATAGTTTTGAAAATAATTTTAATTTTAGTTTTAATGTCATCCTCTCCTAATGTTAGTTTTTGTGTCATCTATATTGTATAAGGACTCTAATTTAACTTTATTATTATGATTACATCTATTATAAAGTAGAAAGGATAAGTGTGGCATGACATTTGTTATGTTAGAGATAACAATTCTTATCGACTAAGTGTTTGCTAATATATTATTAAGCATAGTGATGTTTTAGTTAAATTTTAAGAAATATTCTATCAATTTGGATATATTGGAGTAAGAACTGTAGTATAAATAATGAATATAATTTGATGGTTCAACCTACTGACTTTGAAGCCAATAACAATGATCTTTGTGGGGTAGCTAATCCACAAAAAATTTTATTTCTAAATATTTATGATTAGTATGTTAAACCTTTAAATTCTTTATAATTGTGACATATATTGTTATCATCTCTTATGCACATATGAATTTGGTTCAAGTTGTATTTTATTTGAAGACATTTGAGTTTTTAAAAATCTTATAAATATTCAAATATTTTTATATAAAAACTTTATTATTATAAAAGATTTTTTTTGCTTAAGCACCACCATGCCCAACCATTAAGCCCAAAGGACTCAAGTCAAATGACCCGTTGTACTTGGGAGTACGGGCCTTGGGGACACGCATACGGGAAACCTGACCAAAATCAAGATGAGTCAAGCTAGAGTATTAGTCAAGTCATGGTTACTATTATAGTCTTTGGATCAATCAGTTCAAACGTTACTTCTTAATTGACTTAGGAGAAATAAGTCAAGGTGGACTCTTAATTAGTTTTTGTAAATTGGGTCAAGTCAGACCCATAGATGTGCACTAGTAACCTGGGTAATTACTTCCCAAGAACACTAGGGAGTACCCATCCCCATTAGGTTAAATATAATGCATAAAACACTTGAGTTGTTTTACAATGTGGGATGAAACAAAAGCTATTACCAAATTTAAGATTTATATGTTGACTGTTCACACATTTTTGGAATCAAATGATCCATATCACACCCACATTTATGAATAGTTTTCTTTCTTTAGCAGTTCATTTGAAATGGTTGATCGAACGATTTAAGTCTCTCTGTCTATGTGAACACTAATCATCATTATCGTACATCTAGCTTTCAAATCCAATGCTTTAGATCTTATCTCACTGTGGTTAGATCTAGACCCTTTATCATTTAATCTAATCCAACAGTTACTACTCCGTTCGCTTAATCGGACGATAGTTGTACCATCTTCTCCATTAGTAACAACTAGCTTTTCAACTATAAATAGGTTTTATTTATGAAACATTAAAACTATTGAATATAACTTGAAAATTTTTATACGAGTCCAAGTAAAGTTCAAACTGTGAGTAATAAATTTCTATGTAATTACTACAGCTGTAGATTTTTGTTGATCTATGTTTCTCTTACTTTTATTTAAAATTATTTACGTATTTTCTAGCAACATCTGCTTCATTCATTAGTAGTGTCATTCTTGTTTAAAAATTAAAAATGTAGGGATTTTTGTAAGTGAAAATCGTAAAGTTACAAATTTTTTTGCATAACCTAAATTTCTTTGATTTTGATGTCTCATTGGAGCATCGACGTATATTTGGTTTACCTCTACTAGCGTCGACAAAAAAAGTGGTTAGTGGAAGCCCAATCGACAATGAAGGTGGATGTAGGCACTGGTTTTGGTCGAACCACCTAAAAAGTTTTTATGTATTTTGTTATTATTAAGCAATTTTATTCGTTGATAATTTTTATAAAAAAATATTTTAAGCTAAAAAATTTTTCTTCTAATTTTTATAAAGAAATGTTTGCTTAATGTACAATTCATCCATCTCCTTTTATTCATTTTGCCTCACACGTTTTATAACAAGTGATATCAAAGTAATATTTCTATCAAAAAAAAAGAGCACTTAATTCTCATGCTTTGAATATTTTATGTTGTGGTTTGGGTGCTTTCAAATATAAGTTTTACAACAAGTGATATCAAAGTAATATTTCTATAAAAAAAAGAGCACTTAATTCTCGTGCTTTGAATATTTTATGTTGTGGTTTGGGTGCCTTCAAATATAATTGAATCATGAACTTAAAAATAGCATATGAGATTTGGCCTAAATTTGAAGTTATCTATGAGGGTACTTTTCAAGTTAAAGAGACTAAAATCAACATTCTTTTTCAAGAGTATGAATTCTTTTGAATGAATAAAGATAAGAGTATTAATATTATGTTTATGAGATTTATAAATATTATTATTAGTTTATTAAATCTTGGTAAGGAGATTTCTACTAGTGAATATATGAGAAAGATTTTACAAGTTCTTTTACAATAATATGATCTATTGATGATGACATTGAAAGCAACAAAAAATATTTTAGTTATGTCATTGGATGAGTTATTGGGTGAGATTTTGACAAATAAAATTGAGCTTGCAAGGAGAAGGCATGAAGAACTTGTGATTAAAAAAAAGAAAAAAAGAAGAAAAAACAATAGTGTTTGTAGCTAATTCCTCTATAAACTCAGATTTTTCAATCTCAAATAATGTAGCTCTTATCTTAAAAAGTTTACCTAAATTATATAATAAAAGAAATACAAGTAAAAATTTTATGAATAATAAGAAATAAAAGAAAAAGTTGATCTATCATAAAACAATAATTTGTTATAAATGTAAACTTTCTAGGCATATAAGGCCAAATTGCCCCAACTACAAAGAGAAAGCAGAAAAGTTTTAAAAATAAAAAAGAAGAAGGCTATGAGGATATCTTGAGATGATTCAGATAGTTCTTCCTCTAGTGATGAAGACAAAAAGAGTTTGATTTATCTTATGATTAAGGACAATATTTTGGTTGCAACATCAGAAGATGAGGTATGTTCCTCTTCCTCCTCTTCATCATTTTCTTTTATTATTGATTATGAAGAATAATATATTAGTTTGTACAAAGAATAAAAAATTAGCTTAAAAAACTTTAAATTAAAAGAAGAGCATGAAAACTATTTAGATTTGTGTGAACATTTGAATCAGTTGAATGCAAATTACTTGTATGAGATTAGGATTAAAAGAGATAAAATATCTTCTATTATTATGAAAAACACATGCTTAGTTAAAGAGCTAAATGATTTAAAAAAATTATGTGATCGTTGTAGGAATTAATTTGGATATGCTAAAAATACTACATATTCTTTTATTCCAAATATAGTTTATAAGTATTGTATAAGAATTAGACATTTTTGCTTATTATAAATTTAGAAATATTATTAATAATAAGTCTTTTACAATTATATCGATTAAAAAAGATAGTTCAATGAGTAATCAAGTTAAGACATGCGAACCTAAAAAAGTTTGGGTTCTAAAAACTAATGCTTGATTTGTTTTATTGGCATACCTTCCTTCAAGGACTAGGGGAGGTATGTGATATTTGAATAGTAAATGCTTAAGAGACATAACTAAAGTGCATCTTTATTTATCAACTTAAAATTTTATGATGGTGGTGAAGTTACTCTTGGTGATACCTCCAAGAAGAAATTTATTGAAATTAGAACAGTGGATAACTCATATACTTCTATAAGAAAAGTCCTTATTCATGACTTAAGGTATAATTTTCTTAGTATTAGTCAATTATATGATTCAAATTTTAATATTTTATTAAATAAAAATAAAAATATTATTAGTAAAGATAATATTCTACTTATCTTTGAAAGTAAAAAAATATAATACATATGTTTTATTTTTGCATATGATTATGGATAGTAGTTTAGAATGCTTCATGACATATGATAATAATTCTATATGATATTTTATTTTTGCATATGCTATTTTATTTTTGTATATTATTAATCAATTATGTTTTATTTTTGTATATGATATTTTGTCACTTAGAAAAATCTTTTTTTTGAAAAACTTTTATAGTTTAATCTAATTAGAGATTTTCCAAATTTTTGTTGATTAAATCATAAACTATATGATCTATGCCAATTAGAAAAATAAATAAAAGAAAGTTTTAAACCACTTAAATATATTATAATTAAGACACCATTAGAACTTATTCATTTAGACCTATTTGGTCCTATTCATCTAGAGAGTCTTCATAGAAGTAAATATGAGTTGGTAGTTATAAATGATTATACTAGATTTACATGGGTTTTTTTATTTAGAAATAAAAGAAAAGTATTTAAAAAAATTGTAATATTAATTACTATGATTGAAAAAAAACATGAAATTAAGTTATTCTATATTAGAAACGATAATAAAAGAAAATTTAAGAATGAGTTATTTGATTATTTTTATGAAAACAATGAAGTGAAGCGTACATTTTCTTAACTTAGAATTCCTCAACAAAATGTAGTTAAGAGAAAGAATAGAACTTTGCTAGATGCTGCAAGGTGTATGTTTAATAAGTGTGGTGCTCCCAACTATTTTGGGTAGAAATAGTCAATACTACATGTTATGTATTTAATAAAATAACATATAAACCTTTACTATATATTTCTTTTTTTGAGTTACTTTATGATAAGAAGCCCAATGTATCTTATTTTCATGTGTTAGATGTAAATATTTTATTTTAAATAATAAAAAAAAAATTAGATAAATTTGATGTTACGTCTAATGAATGAATTTTTCTAAGATACTCTCTTATTAGTAGAGCATTTAGAGTATATAATAAGATATCACTAGTTATAAAAAAATAATTTATATCAAATTTGATGGATCTCTTATTGAAGCATATAGTAGTCATCATCAAAATGATCATCTTGATGAATTAGAAGATTTTAGTTTTAGAAAAGAAAGACTAAAAAATATAGTTGAAGGTAATGAATCAATAAAAGAAAAAAAAATTAGAATGAGAAGTAATTGAGGTATTCTAAGGATCGTCTTAGTGAGTTGATCATAGGAGATATAAAATAGAAAGTTAAAACTAGAAGCTTTTTTAATCATGTATCTTTTTTATCTAATATTGAACCTAGTTTTATAGAAATTTTTTTAAAGATGAGTCTTAAATTATTACAATGAATGAAGAATTAGTATAATTTAAAAAAAAAATCAAATTTATAATCTTATATCAAAGTCATTTGTATAAAATAAGCATTCAAAAATAAGTTAGATGAAAATAGCAAAGTTATAAAGAATAAAGCTAGATTAGTAGCCAAAGGTTATTATCAATTGGAGTAAATATGGATGAGACATTTGCTCTTGTAGCTAGACTAGAAGCAATTAGGTTCTTACTTGCTTATGCATGTCACAAAGGGTTTAAATTATACCAAATAAATGTTAAGAGTACATTTTTTAATGGATATATAAATGAAGAAGTGTATAAAGAGTAACCCTTAAGATTTAAGATACATGATAAGATAGACTATGCATACAAGCTTAAGAAGACACTCTATTGGGTTCCCCCCCCAACTGGATGGATAAAGATGAATTGTGATGCTGCGATTGGGGAGGATACTATGGGCCTTGGCTTGGTGGTAAGAGACTGTATTGGGAGGCAGCTCCTGGTGGTTGGTAAGAGGATTTTCTCTCAGGCTTGTGAAGCGATGGAGGTTCAGGCTATGTTTGAGGCCCTTAGCATACTAAGGGATACCCTTCCCCAATATTGTGCTGTGGAGATACAGACTGATTCGATGCTGGTGCTACAGGAGGTTCGCAAGCTAATATCCCACCCGCCTGTGGCAGGCCATTTTGCTGAGACTATCAAGTATGCAAGATACTTGGATGCACTTAGATTCTCCCACATATACAGAGAAGGGAATGCGCCTGCTGACTGGGTGGCGTGTGCTGTATGTTGTAATGAATTTGTCTGGGAGAGGAGGGAATCCCTTCCCAAACCCCTCATTAAACTTGCTGTCAGACTTCATGTTCGATCCTCCGTGAGGATCTTACATGAGAATCCTTTTGTATTACTTATGCCTCCTTTTGAATAAAAAAAAATATTATGTATTTTTCTTACATAAAATAGCTTTCATAGAGATAAGATAAAGAATACTTTATTTATTCAAAATTTATTAGAAGGTTAGTTAAAATGTCAAGTTTATGTAAAAATATATATAAAATTTTCTGATATAATAAAAAATAAGTTTGAAATAAATATAATGAGAGAATTATACTTCTTCTTAAGACTTCAAGTTAAATAAATAAGTAAAAGAATATTTATTTCTCAAATCAAGTCTTTGAGGAGTTAAAGAAATTTGATTATGAGAACATGAAGCATAAGAAAACTCTTATTAGTATAAGTACTATCATAGATAAAGATAAAACTAAAAAACTTATTACTACAAAATTATACAGAAGAATGATTGGATTATTATTTTATCTTACTATAAGTAGGCCAAATATTGTGTTTAGTATAAATATGTGTATAAGATTTCAAGCTGATCTTAAGGAATCACATCTATAAGTAGTCAAGCATTTTTTAAAATATCTTATTAGAACTAAGACTCTAGGCTTATGGTATCTTAAGTGTAAGTCTGGATTTGATTTAATAGCTTATATAAATATTGATTTTATTAGTAATAAGACTAAAAAATGAATATCTTTAGTATATGTTATTTGATTGGTGATTCACTAATATTTTGGGCCAGTAGAAAATAAAATTATATATCATTATCAATAAACGAGGTTGAGTACATTATTGTAGGTAATTATGTTGCTCAAGTTCTATAATTTAAATAATAATTTTTAGATTATGGCTTATAATATATATAAATTTTAGTCTTTTGAGTTAATTCAAGTACAATTTGTTTTGCTAAAAATCATGTTCAACGCTCAAGAACAAAACACATACAATTAAGATATCACTTTATTAGAGAGTATGTGTAAAAGAAAGTAATTCAATTGTCATTTGTGCCATCATCTATCCAATTAGCTTATATTTTTACTAAGTTATTGACTATCAAAGTCTTTAATAAACTTAGATTAAACTTAGGTGTCATTAACCCCTTTGAATAATTACAAAAAAAGAAAGAATTTGATGCTAAAATTTAGGAGTGTAAGCTAGAATTTAGGAAGAGTATATAGGTTATCAAAAAGGTATGCTAAAATATTAAATATTAAATTATTTTGTTTGTTCAATAATATTACATTTTCTTTTAGTATTAGTTTTGTAATCCTTAAGGATGAGATTAGTGTTGTTACACCCCATTTTTCCTAGGCTGATTTTTGGCATACAATTTTTTTTTTTTTTTTTTTTTATATAGACAGCTCAGATCGTCCCATACCAACCTGAGTAGCCTACGAAAACATAGGATATAACACATCATTACACACCTACTTCCCTTAACAATGTGGATCCCATCTCCCGGGTACACCGTCAAATCAGGTTCATGACTCCTGAATTAACAGATGGACTCGCGCAATGTTACTCCTACTAGACCCAATACTCCTACCCCATACTGGTAGGAGAACCGATCTAATAGAAGTCTGAACCCCCACGGTTAAGTTCCATAGTCATGTAATGACCTCACCATCAAACAAAAAGATATATAACATCCACAAATAAAATATGGCACTCCACACACCATACTCCAAGACAATAAGGTAGGGCAGTAAATGGAAACTACATTACAAGAATAAGACCAAGTCCAACAAGTACAATATTATCCAACCAGAAACATAAGTCAGAATTACCCTCACATATTACATGACATATGAGAATAACAATCTCATTAAGTACATCCAACAGCAACAATCAACTAACCAGAATATCTCAGACAATCACAAGTCAGATATCCTCCACAATCCTGCTGACCACGATCCTACCTAATCTGGTAGTGTCAAGTCTGTCGAGCCACTGAAAATATATAATACAGGAATAAGCTACGCCCAGTAGGAAAGACAGCTAGTAAAACTCACATGCAAGAGAAGGATAATAGCAAAAATATAAGAATACAGCATAACAATGTATGGTGGATAGGCACTCTCAGTCCCAGACTCCGACCAACCACAGTCACCCCTAGTCACACCAGAGTAGCTCTCCTCTGGGCTTCCAGGTAGCGTGCCAGTGGGAACGCCCATCTCGAAACACGCATGGCGCCTAAGCACCCGACACCGCAGCGTCTCTCGTCAACCAATCTCCTGGAGACTATAGACAGATCCAGTCACAAAATCTCTAGCCAACGTGAGACACCCCTGCCACCCTAAGGCGCGCAGGCCTACACACTTGGCTAGCCACTGCGAGACACCCCTGCCACCCTCAGGCGCGCAGGCCTACACACATGGACCAGGAGAGATCGACTCAGCCACCGTCCCAAGGAGTCCTCTACCAACAATTTCCATAGAAGCTCACGCCCCTACAGTCATTGTCAATTCTCTAACTCCAAGATTCGGCAACATATGTCCAGGTACGACAAGGCGCATACCAGTCACATGTATACTGTGGAAGCTAAGTCTGAACCGCACAGTTACCTACCACAACTACCCTAAAACATCATATAGAGTCTATAGTAGTCCGGTCCAGTATGCCAATCCATAAAATATGCCAACACTGAATAAACTGACTCAATCCATGCCGTTGCCATCAAGGCAACACAACTGTCAATTACTGACTGTTCTGGTAGCATCCATGTACCATACTTCTGTCTGACTGTTTCCAGCTGTACTGTCATCACTGATAACATTTTTCCCCACTTCAGGAAATTTTTAAATTCCGTCATCAATTTCCGTCTTTATCCATTTTTTCGAAATTCGGAATAGTTTCCGAGTTTAATTCCTCATATATCTTATTTCCAAAATTCGAATTATTTTCCGAATTAAATATTCTGCATTTTCTTTTTCCCAAAAATTCGGGATAAATTTCCGAATTTAATTCCTCCCGTCTTTCCTCTTCCGCGCCGCATTAAAATTAAATAAATCATTTCCGAAAATTCGGAATTAATTTCCGAATTATAAATCCTTCCGCTTCTCTCTCATCCGCACCAATTTAAGTTAATAATTGTTAATTAATTAATTTACGATTAATTATTAACTAATTAACTAAATCATAATCCATCTCCTTCCTCCGCCAGGCGCCCGCGAAACCCTAGCCGCCGCCATCGCCGACCAATACGATCCTTCCGTCGATTTCCGGCGACTGCGAACAAGGAGAACAATTTCCTAACATGCTCCTAAGCATTAATAAATTTTTTTCGGCGAAATGGGAATTTTTCCAGGAATTTCGAAATTTGCAAAAGACACAAATTAGCATTCAATTAAATCCGATTTTCATCCACATGCTTGTTTTCATTAAGCAAAGTATTTCATGCTTTTAATTTTCTACTAAATCACTAATTTAAACTGAATTTCCTACCTCAACGACGCCGGCGACGGTGAACTTCGTCCGCAGCTCGCCGCAGCTCCTCGCCGAACGAATCCGGTATGAATTGACTCTCCTCGTTCCCGTGAATCTCCAGGCACAAAAAGCCCCTTACCAGGCCGCCGGAATCACGCGTCGTACGCCGGAAAAACTCTCTCTATCGGTCGGCCGAACGAACCCTAATCGTTTCGCGAGGGTTTTATATTTCTAGCCGACACGGTGAAACCCATTACGCGCCGTTGACACGCTTTCGACACGGTAAGCACCCGATACGCGCTGTCGACACGCTATCGACACGGTAAGCACCCGATCAGCCGGTTCAATCCCAACCGTCGATCACGACCGTCCGATCAGCTTATCAGAACGCACGCGCAAACTCACTCGGCGAACCGTCTCCGCCTCCGCTGAACCGTTCCGGTCCGGTTCACGCGCGGTAAAAACCAATTTCCGGTTTAATTTAAATGGATTTTCGAATTTCTAAAAATCCAATAAATCTAATTAAACAGGGAAAATTACTTAAAAATTACCTCGGTGCTCCGAAAAATCTCCAGAAATTTCAAAAATTCCATTAGCCTCTGATTGAGCTCCTGGCTCATCCTTCTGTCGATCTGAAATCATCCAAGCCAAAAATTAATTCATTAAAGATTAACATAAAACTTTTTACTGGGTATAACAATTGTATCCTTTGATGTGATGATCACAAAATCATGATTAAGTATTTACTAATATTTTATTGAGCTTAGTGTTGTTTCAATTAAATTTCAATAAATATTCTAATGGTCTAGATTTGTTAGAACAAGAACTATAACATAAATAATAAATAGAATTTGATGACTAAACTTATTGACTTTGGAGTCAAAGATAATGATCTTTGTGAAGCGGCTAATCAATAGAGAACTTTATTTTTAAATCCTTATGATTAGTATATTAAACTTTTAAATTTTTCATAATTGTGTCACATAGAACTATCATCTTTCATACATATATGAATTTGGTTCAAGTTGTATTTTATTTAAAGGTATTTGAGTTTTTGAAAATCTTATAACTATTTAAATATGTTTATATAAAATTTTTATTATTATCAAAAAAACTTTTTTTGCCTAAGCACCACCATACCCAATTGCTCAGCTTGAAGGGCTCGAGTTTAGTGGCCAATAATACCGCAGAGCATGTGCCTTAAGGACTCATGGGCCAGGAACCCGACCGAAATTGAGATGGATCAAATCTGAGTATCAATTAAGTCATGGTTACTATTGTGGTCTTTGGGTCAATCGATTCAAGAAATTACTTCTGAATCTACTTAGTCAAAATGAGTTAGGGGAGACTTGTTAATTAGTTTTTGTAAATCGGGTCAGGTGGGATCCGTAGGTGAGCACTGGTGACCCTGGTAATGACTTCCTATGAATACCAGGGGGTAAACAACCCAATTAAGTTGAATATAATACATAGTGGATACATTATAAATATAAAACAATTGAGTTGTTTCATAATGTGAGACTAAATAAAAGGTATTATGAAACGTGAGATTTTTGCACTAACCGATCGTGCATTTTTGTGATTGAATGGTCCAGATAATGCTTGCATTTGTGAATAGTTTTCTTTCTTCAATCGTTCATCCAAAATAGTTAATCGAATGATTAAAAGTCTCTCCACCTATGTGAATAATAACCTGATCATCATTAGCATCTATCTAACTTTCGAATCCAATGCTCCAAATCTTATTTCACTGTGATTAGATCTGGACCCTTTATCATTGAATCTGATATGATGGATATTGTTTCATTCGCTTAATCGGATGACAACTGTACTAGCTTCTCTGTTAATAACAGTCAGCTTTTCGAAAAGTAAATTCAAGCTACTGGGAGAGTTATTTCTGAACTTTTTTATTTCAACTATAAATAAGATTCATTTACCAAACAATAAAACTATAGAATCAAACTTGAAAAATTTCATATGAGTCAAAGTGATGTTCAAACCATGAGCAAGTAATTTCTACGTAATTACGAGAGCTACAGATTTTTGTTAGTCTATATTTCTCCTACTTCTATTCATAATCATTTCTATATTTTTTGGTAACATCTATTTCATTATTAGTAGTGTTGCTCTTGTTTAAAGAATTAATGGTTTAAGAATTTTTGTAAAAAAAATTATAAAGTTTCAAATTTTTTCATATAACTTAAATTTCTCTAATTTTGGTGTCTCATTGGAACACCGACGTATATTGGGTTTACCCCTACCGACTTCGAGAAAAGGGAGTGGTTAGTGGAAGCCCAATCGGGAATCGGGGGTAGTAGAACCGCCTAAAAATCTTTTGTGCATTTTATTTATTGTTGAGCAATTTTATTTCGTAGATAATTTTTATAAAAGAAAATTTTATTTTAATCTCAAAAATTTTTCTTCTGATTTTTTGAATCGAAAATTTTGTTAAACATATAATTCACCCCTCCTCTCTTATTTGTTCTGCTTCACACGCTTCACAACAATAACATTCTTGTAACATATTAAATATATGTTCTAAGTATATCACATCTTATGACATATTCTTTCAGTATGGCAAAAATACCCTTATGGTTTTTGCTTTTTTTCCCTCATTTTGATGTGCAAAATTATTTTATTTACTCTCATTTTCACATATAGTTACATTTTTATTTTCTTTTTCAAGTGACATACTTATTTAGAAATTATTTCTATTTCCATTTTTTGTCATTACCCTTAATGGAATCCATTTCAATTTTCATTTAGACAAATAGGTGTCATTTCTCTTATTTGACTTTTACCTTTTTATTAGTGGATGGTTTTCACATTTTCTTTTCTCTTTATATTTCAATCTTTTGGTTGAAGTTGAATACTTAGCCATTTATTTATGCATTTGTAATCTTCATTTTCAATATTTCTTACATAATTTATCCATTTTAATTTTATGATTCCTTGAAGTACATTTTATATTTAATATAAATATATGCACAAATAATTCATCATGTCATCAATCCTTTCTTACTAACTTTTTGCTTTATAATAGATATTATGAGCACCTTTAGCCCTTGACACAAAGAATCTCTATTTTCAAAAGTTGTTGCAATGTTCACAAGCCCCAATAAGCTATTCCTTGACTACTTTCATCTATATTACATATAGCCTCAATATTTCAAAGACTTCTCTATGTTCCATGTTGGTAAACTTTTCTGATGTATCCATCATTCTACGTTCAAGAGAATTCAAACTATATACATGCTAAAAATGAAAGGGATGAATTGTAAACTATTAACAAAATTGTCAAACTTAAGTGAATTAATAAACATTTATTACAAGACTTAATTTAATCTTCACCAACATCTTTCTTGACATTTGGAGGTGTTTATCTATAAATTTGATTCCATGAAGCTAGCCCCAAATAACTCTGAATTTCTAAAAAATGGTCAAAATAACCATTATAAGTTTTTTATACTAGATACACATGTATTAAGGGTTATATATCATACATATGAATGATATATTTATGCAATTCTTGAGTTTGATCTCTTAAACTATAATCCCCAATGCATTGAACTTCAAACTCCTCAAATACCATTCGTTTTCTCTATATAAGGGGTTTTTTAAGACTATGCTCACTAATGTACTATATGGAAGCCTTCATATACCATGCTAAGTTCAATCTTAGAACTTCTTCAATCATTCAACCTTAAATTAATTATATTCTTAATGACAATGAAAGTATATTTTTTGAATATTGTTAACTATACTTAGCATGAGAATAGTAATTACATATATATCAAACATGTAAACACAATAATTAATATCAAAGGTAAGCATATGTTTCTTTCAATGACCATCTAAGTTGCTCACATAACTTAGGATGTCAACCTTTTCCAAGTCAAATGGTATCTACCCTACTATGTTATCTACGTTCCCAACAATGCTTCTTCCATTTCTTATGGCAAGATTTTAACCTACTTTAATATAATTTGTGGTTCCCATAACATCACATATTCTATTTTTTTATTTTAATATTTTATTAAGTATATGACCTTGCAAACTATATCTTTGATATCACATTATGACTTTTTTTCAAGTCATGATGTTGAATATGTATAATCTAACATTAACACTTTATTTTAAATTAAACTAAACCAAACTTTATTACAAATATTTGTAATAAAATATAAAAGAAATAAAGATAAAGCCATGTCTTACTAATGTAATAACATATTAATATAAACTTTTAGAAGTCAAAATCTTAATACATTATTATGCAAATATAAGCCAAACTAGAGATGCAAAAAAAAATATCTCCACTCACTACTCGCCTATATTCCCATTTTATGCATCCAAATAATCAAAAATATATTAGCCAAAAATAAATTAAGCTAATTGTCATAAGGTTAATAAGAAAACAACTATATAAATGGTAGTAAGTATTATTATAAATAAAAATGAAATAGATAAGTTTGCCAATGCAATGCTTCTAACATTTATTTTAGATCCCTTATTTTTGTTCTTTGTTTTAATTTTTATTCTTATTTGGTCCCTTATTTTCTTTAACATATTTTATCAACCAAAAAAATTTTATATTTTCATATGATCTAGTGTTTTCATCACTAGATTTGGAGTAACCATGATATTATTGATTTTATAATTAGGTCTACCCTTATGGATTCTATCCTTATTAGCATTCCACCTTGTGAGAAACTATCTCGTGACATCTTAGGATTCTACCTTTATCAATAGGGTTTCCATTTTAAGACATTTTTTAATGAATAAATCATGATCATTTTTAAATTCATATCATAATGTTTGCCCATTCTTCTATTATGATCACATTTTTCTTTATCTATAAAATCCTACAATGAATAATTTTAACAAATAATTGCTCCATATGATACCATTATACTATTTGATCCATTCACTAGTTCGTAGACTAAACCTATTATTGATGTTTTAACTAGGTGTATCCTTATTGATTCCATTCTTATTGGCATACCACATTATAAGGCACTATCCCACTGTCTCTTAGGATTTTGTCTTTACACATTAGGATTTTTCATATATAAAATAAGACAATTCTTCTTGGATGATAGAAACTAAAATCACCTTTGTTATTAGTCATGTTCCATCTACTCATGTATTGCTTTTTTTGTTACAATCATATTTTTTTTGTTTTATGTGACCATCCAAAGTATGTGTACAATATATAATAAGAAGTGTAATATATAACATAAAGGTAACAATTTTCATAGGATTTCAAATAAAATCAACTCATCCACGAGTTTCAATTATAGAAAAAGAAAAGAACATTTGATTTACAATACAACAAACATCAACCAAATGCATAATTACATATATAAATAATTACACTTATAGTATGCTTACCTTGAATTCCATATTAATGAATACTCGTGATTTCCTTTCCCTCCTTGCCACAATGTCCTATGCAATTTTTTTCCAAACACGATTCTTTTTTTTTTTTTTTTGACTTTTCCATTCTCTTGAGAGCCCACTTTGTTCCCATTTAATGTCTACAAAATAATGGCATCATTCCAAATGCTAACAAGCATGCTGTGATGAGCATGCCTTCCTATATTTATTCACCTATATTTAAGGATGAATTAAAAAAATAATAATTACAAGGTTTTTAATTAAAATCCTACACCAATTTCCATTCTTTATATTTTTCATTTCAAATGATTTTCTAATTTTTTTGGATAAATTTAAAAAAGAGCTAACCCATAAGCCCCACATTATACATCAATTTTATGATTTTTTAATGTCATTTGATACTTTTATTAATTTTTATTTATTAAAAATATTTCGATTAAAAAATTATAATTATTCTTATTAAATTTAGCTCTCTTATTTTATGATGAAATCACATCCTAGTTTTGCAAAATCAACACTATTAGGTTCCTTTTAATTTGTCTTTTCATATTTGATATTTTTTCTCGCATTTTAGGAGTAATACCTCACTTTAATTAATATAGTAATTTTTTCAAAGAAAATAAATCACCAAACAAGTAAAATTAAAAATTGTGAATTAAATATATTTGTTATTTCTAAGGATGTTGCAATAAAAGATCTTACAAAGTGATAGAATATCACACTTTTTCACAAGAAAATAATTGCTAAAGCAAACAAATGAATTAAGGGAAAAATACTAAAATGAAACCACTAACATGAAATCCTAGCTCAACATCAAACAAACAATCCTTGCTAGATTGTTGAAACAAAATAATAAAACCATGATACATTGATGAGCATCAAATATTTTTGGCGTAGATAAATATTGAGCTCTAAACTGTCAACGAAATAATATAACCATTTCATTATAGAAAATCACAAAGTTTAGCCTTTCCTTAGTTAAGTTCCATGACAAAGTAGGAGTGATTAACAATCAAGAAGCCCAAAATGATTGATGAATGATGATAGTTTTAGAGCAAACTACTTAAAGTAGTTTTAAGACTATCTCCTTTGAAAAACTTTAGAGGACTATTGCATAATTCTTATCTCATTGAAATTAGATTTTCAATTTTCTTGTTTTTTTTTTTTTTTTTGTTTATTTGTTCATATTTCCTCCCATCATGACCACCACCATTGCCACCTTGGTTTATTTTCTAGGATGAACCTTTCAACACATTCCTATAACATCCCACTAAGGTATGTGGATCATTTAACATTTATTTTAATATTTTATCTAAATTATAACGTTAATTGGTGACATAGATCCCAAGAATGAGAGAGGTGAATATAAAATAAATTATTTAAAATACCAAATAATGTGTAAAAATGTAAAACATCTATAAAAGTACTTAATTATGAAATAACTAAGTTTATATTTTTTGCAAAATTTGAGAGCTAAAGGTATGAAAAATGTAAAACAAATGATTTCCCATATCATTTAAATAAAAAGGGATTATGAAATTATTTAAACTAAATTATTAACTAAAACTATCATAATTTCATAAAACCTAACTTCTGAGACAATAAAACCAAAGGATGCTACTAAGGAGGGTGAAGAATCACATTCAATAGTTGGGGACATATTTGAAAAAGGAATTTAAGGGGAGGTTTTCTTAAAGAGACATATTTAAAGATCATTTTCTAAGGATTGATAAGGTTTTGGGGTTAGAAAATCAAGTGTTAGATTTCCCCAATGCATTGGATTTTGATTCAAATTCAATACAATTATTTATGTCAAGACATTATTCAAGTTTCTTAATGATCCTTTTTTAAGATGCAATAATATGGAGTGAATTTAGGATGAAATGATTGAATTAGAGGTGAAATATAGCTCTTAGTTTGGAAACCAAAGGCTTTATATGTTGATTTAATCAAGTGATCAAATCATCTGATTAATCTTAAAAATAAGGTGATGTTTCTGTTAGATAGTATAACTTGGGTATTAGATGATTTAATTATTACTATGAATTATACGAGAGCCTTTATTGGATGGTCTAATGTTCGTATCAAATGGTCTGACAATTCTAAAAAACGCTAGTAATTGAATAAATTGGATGATGATTAACACTAGTTTGATGCCAGATCGAATTATTCAAGTTGGGCATTGGATAGTTTGATAAACTTTAGAAGATTATGTAGTGCACTTGTGGACAGTCGAATAGATGGCACAATAGATTGTCCAATGGTTATCAAATAGTCCAGCAAAGACATCGGATGGTCTAATAAGAGTAAAAGAGAATCAAGCAAATTGAATACTTAAAATAGATAATACAATGAATCAATAGATTGTTTAATGGAGAGGATTAAATAAAAATTTTAAAGGTGAAAGAGATCCAATCAAATTAATGAACATTATGCAGATATGAGATTATTTCTAGGAATAATGTAATATTACATGCATGAAAGAAAACTAATAGTTTTTAAATATAAAAAACTTTAGACAATTAAAAGGGGAATCCCATAAGGCATCAACGCTACATCATATAAACAAGATAGGAATACTATGTAATTAATGATGCATTTTATTGTTATTTGATTTATTGAAATTCATTTTCCTATTTCTATACTTTGATTGAACTTATGGATGAGTATGTTAATTATCTACTAATGAATTTAACTATCTTTATATTGTAAATTTTTATTGGCTATGGTATTACATACATTTATTATGATTCCATGGAACAAATGAAAAGAAAAATATGATGGTGTGATAAAAATAAGCAAATATGTTTTTTCAAGATCGAAGATTAGAGTTAATCATCCATGAATGCTTCAAAATGAAAACCATGTTAAAAACATAGTTAGGGGGATTGGTTTGAATCATTGAGTCCCAAAACATGACATAGCTTAAGAAAAATATAATCCATAAAGGTGCATCTGAATATAAAAATAATGACATGATATTAGTTTCAATCATTTAGTCTAAAAAAGAGTTTAGTCAAGTTGGATATAAACCTTAAAGTTACACCTAAATCTGGGAATAATGATATGATTTAGCCTAGTACTAGTGATTCAACCCTATATCATATGACAAAGAAGAAATTAGATGGTTGACAAACTGGTCTCAATAGAGACTAAATAGAAACAAAATATTATGGATCTACCTAACTAATATGATTTAATTAGCTAAAATCAGAGTTTAAGAAATAATAAATAGATAAGTGATACTAAAACCCTAGTTAGAAACCTAATAATAAGAAAACATTTGATATCTAAATAGCTAAGAAACAAAAATAAAATATCCATCAAAATAAATAAGATGTCTCAAATATAAAATTTTCTGTAAACATCTAAACCATACCAAATCCAAAACTAAGTCTATATTTAAAATCAATGTGTAAGAAGAATAAAAAGACCATCTCCAACTAAACCACTACTTATCTCAAGTTTAAGAGATATGGTACTCCTCTAAGACATCAAAATCCTTAACTTATGATGTAATGGATAGATAACTTATGATACACTAGTGAATCTCTACTAAGCTCAAAAGATAAATCGTATAGGTAACATAATATAAAAGAAATAACCTTTTAAAATCAACATAAGAATGTAAAAATGATAAGAAACTATATGAATAAGACAAAAATGATACCATAAGCCATGCAAGCATCATAAAGGAAAAAAGATGAAATCTATATAGAACTTTTTTTATCTTTTTTTTTTAATTTTTAATATTTTATGCAGTTATCGAGCCCACTTTTTTTTGAACCATTATCCATTGGATCCAACAATAATCATTTTCATCAATGACCTTCTACTAACATCTATCCAAATAAAAAACTAAATAAGCATAATCTAAAAACCTTTAACCTACGATCTATCATTAGGTCTAGTGTTAAATAATATCACTATGTAAGTATAGTTCAAAAACCTATACTCTATGATCCATCACTGGGTCAAATATCAAATAATATAACTAATTAGGTATGGTTCAAAGATATATACCTAATAATCATTGACTTTAGTGCCAAATAATATCATTAGGCAGGAATGATCCAAAGATCCACACCTTATGATCCATTGCTGGGACTAATCAAAGATAATGTCTTCAAGAACCCATTTTTTATTTTCATATTTTAAATATTCTAAACATATATAAAATATTATTTGAGATATAAAACAAGTGAATGAAGCATGCCAATCAAGATTTCTAGGTTAATTATCATATACATTATCTATAATGCATAAAATGTAATAAAGAAAACATTTTATTGCCCATAATACATAATAGAATGTAACATAAAAAATAAGTTATTTTATGGATAAACTAAGAATTAATTTACCACTGTATTTATATCATAGTTTTTAGGATTAGCTACCTGAGTCTACAAATGAATCTCAATACCTAATCCTCTTTGCTTTGAAGTTTTATAAAATAAAATATATACATATGAATTATTACACCATTCTAATTACTTATCAAGGATCTGTACAAACTCAAAGAATCCTTCTTATTCCTCTTATTAGTTTAATTCATTATAATTGGATGACTCTCACATTGTATAATATGACATATAGCTCCTTTCTAATAAGTTTGTCTGTCCTTTCTTCTACCAACTTATCATACAATACATACTACCATATCATGCATGTATAATCAACTCCACTTCCCATCCATTTCACTATTCTACAATAGATCATATGGTATGATCTTCAAGATCATTTAAAACTATCAACATCTCTTACCAACCTTACATGACTTAACTTATAATCCTCTGTTCTTCATAGATCATATAATATGATCACCAAAATCATATTGAATACACACACACACATATATATATATATATATTCATATGACAATGCATCTAACCTTTAATTTAAATAATTTATTTTTCTTTAATTTAATTATTGTATTCATGTTTATTTATAACAATGCTTATTTTAATTATTGTATTCTTTTTAATATGTAGATGGATCTAGTGGCATGATCCAATTGTGTATTATTATGCATGTATGTTATATAGATTTGCTTGTTAAGGTATGCAGGTTGGCACAACTTAGTTTTGGCTAACTTTTTAAATAATTTAGATGCACATCATGAGAATTTAGGGAGAGCAATGAGTGTAGTCGATCATTTAGCATATTTACTAATGATATTATTTTAAAGAAATAATATAATATGACTTAGCTATTGGTATTATATTAAATTATTGATGCATTTATAAGGTATGATTGTTATGCCATTTTCATATATTCCACTACATAACAATGATGAAAAGGTTTGTTTAAACTTTTTATTTCAAATGAATTGTGATTTTCTTTAGAATGTTGAAATTATGTAGCATTATAATTTGGAAACAATGTATTTTTCTCACTAAGTTGAATGAGAGATAATTTTCATAATGTGATGCATTTGATTGAAGTAAAAAATAAGAAACAAATAGTTTTGGTGATGCTACATGTCTCGTATTCCCTTATACACATTAGTTGATATAAGAGCAAGTCTCAAGAAATTAATTAACACCCTAAGATCTTTAGAAGGTTACCAATTCTATTTTCCTTTTTGTTGTGACTAAAATTTTGTTTGAAGTAGAAATTGTCATTGTTTTCTTGCTAAATTCACTTTGTTACATGCTAGAGATAACTTATAAGAGTTTATATGTTTTGTGAATTTTTGATAGATAGTTGGATTATATGATAGTAATCAAAGACCTTATAGCCATGATGACTTGGAGGGCTAGATGTGTTCTTGCAATGCTAGGACTTTTATATGGTAAAGTATTGGACTGATATAGAGTATTGCACTTGTATCTTGAAACCACCATTTATTCGAGGAAGGATATGTTAATCCCAAGACCCTATGTGAGAGTTTGATGATACTAAAATCAAATGATTAAGCTTATTAATGGGTTATTTGAAATATTAGGAAAAGTATAAGATAATAATCATTCAAATTATGATGATAATATTTATTATCATGACACTTCATTAAGATGTGATTTATACAAGTGTTCAACCCATGGAGGAACTTGCACTTGTTAATGTAATGATCATCATAAGTATTATTTATTTATTTATTGAGATGTTTATATTATTAAAACCAATATAATATTTACTTATAGCACTTAGGATCTATTCTAACTTAAATGCATTTTATATTTCATCACAAATCATCTTTTTTATTCATTTTTAACTAATTTATGAAAGTTTTCTAAGCCATGAGATTCAATTACCATAAATTAAGAATTAATCATGTAAGTAAAAAGAAAAACTTAAACTTTCAAATAGAATAAAAACACTTATCATATGATATAATATACCTATCATATAGTATGATCATTATTAAAATTTAAAATATCAAGGAAAATGTAGTAGTTAGATTGAGTATATTCATAGAAGTTTTATTACAACATAAAGTATGGTTGGTTTATAGTAGAAATTCATTTCTAATTGAAATTAAAAACTTGTATAAATTATGGTGCAAAAGTATTCATGATAAATAATATGTATTGTTATTTAGTACAATCAACTTTAAACTTAAGATAATTTAAGAAAATTTAAGTTCAAAAAATTTTATATTGTATGATACTATGTCATCATACTATATGGTCAATAATTAGAGTATAGCAAGTTGAGTATTATATAATATAATCAAATTCTTAGAGTGAAGTAAAGAAAAGTCAAGTATTTCATATAAGACGCTATTATTCTAATATATGATATGATCAAGACAAATATACAAGCATTTCATAAGGTACAAAAAAATTATTATGCAATTTAAATGTTACATTCTTATGTCATTATATAGTACAATCCTATTAAAAGAGCTACAACATTTTAGTTATGTTGAACTTACATGTTGAAACCACCGAGTTCTCAAATCTTACATCATTCATTCAACTTTTAAGTAGTAACATCATTTTATATTATTATTAGCATGTCATTAGAGATTTACTCTAGTTATAAGCTTGTGTTGTACAAGATTTATTTTCAAAAAGCTATGTTTATCTTATCTTTATTCTTTATATTTTTTCCTTGCATTGTGGCTGTTATAAGCCACCTTTTATATGGCTCTCTTGGGCTCCTTTTTTATCCTTATGAATCTTATGTGTAAGGGTATTTCATTTACCAATCTTTGGACAAAATGTGGTCTATTTTATTAAAATTAGTCTTTCATGGCCAAGGCTAGACATAAGCATACGTGTTTGTCAAACTATTTAAAAGCATTTTGGGTTCTTTATTTATTACAATCATACACAATATCTTTCAAAGCTTAATAAGTCTTCAAAAAAATACTTAGCTTAGTTATCATTAACAATAAGATTAAATAATTTAATCCAAGTTTACTTGCCTAATTGTATAAAAATATAATTCACCCCCCTCTTGTAAGAAGGCTTTCTTTATGGGTTGTATCAACAAGAATCAATTCTCTATAAAAGATCTATAAATGTCTCATAATATAATTGAAGCCTTAACCACTTTTAGCAAAGGTACTTCCTTTCACCATTCTCCCTTACTTGTTGATGTATATTATTTATATTAGAAAAGTACAATGGGAAGTTACTTGCTTTTGATTAATTTAGATTTTTACAAAATCATCTTGTGTCCATTTAATTCTTCCAAATTGCTAATAATGGTATTGTATAAAAAGAAATCTTTGAGTTTGAAGTGGGAGAAAAACATAGACTTAAATTGAATGCTCATGCTACAAAACTTTTTGCCTTGTGGGTTAAATGCCACATGAACATAGATATAGTAAATGAGATGTAGACCAACATTGAGTTAACTTATTAGGGAACTTCACTAGTGAAATGGAATAAATAAGCATGCTTACCCATGATTACAAATTATTTAGAATGTCCTCAGGTGAAACAAATAAATCCATATTTATATGTTTCACTAACTTTACTAATGGACTTGCAATCTTAAAAAAAATATTTTCAAATTGTGAACAAGTATAAAAGATTCTTAGAGTGCTTCCCAAGGAGTTTGATCCATTAATCACTACCATAAATGCTACAAAGAATCATTCTACACTCTCTCTTGATAGTCTAATGGGAGAATTAATGATGAATGAGACAACAATGGTGAAAAGAAAGGAAGAAACTATTATAGAAAAGAGCAAGGTCAATTAAAGAACTAACTCAACATTTTAAGCAACACTTGTTATAAAAGGCATTGTTGTATTAGTGGTTCAACATTGATGAAATTAGTTAGTTATAACTCATGAGTTTACTCAACTTGTAATAACTTTATGATTACATTTATAGTATTTATAATCCATGTTAATTGGGTAAGCAAAACAAAGTCACTCTCAAACATAAGAAAGATATTTCTAATAAAAGACTTTTAGAGACAGTACACTTATATCAATTTGATACCATCCAACCACATACTCTAAAAAATAAGAAATATAGATTTGTAATAATAAATGATTATTTTACTTGTGCTTGGTTTCCATTCCTAAAGAATAAGAATGATATCTTTGAGAATTTTGTTAAGCTAATCATTAGAATACAAAACATGCATAGAGTCATAATAGTTTCTCTAAGAAGTGATCATAGAGAAGAGTTTAAGAATAAACCTTTCATTGAATATTATAACAAATACAAGATCTCAGATGCATTCTCATCACGTAGGATTCCAAAACAAAAAAGAGTAATTGAAAGAGAGAATGAGACATTAGTAGTTGACTAGATTCATGCTAAATGAGTATAAAGTGCCTAAATATTTTTGGATTAAAATAATTAATATGACATGCTATTTCATGAATCATGTTTTTGCATAACCAAGTGACACCTTATGAATTTTTACATTCTAAGAAACATAAAATAACTTATTTACATGCTTTTGATTATAAATGTTATATCCTTAATAATGGTAAAAGTGAACTAGTTAAGTTTGGCCCAAAAGCTAATGGAAGAATATTTTTGGAATACTCATTCAATGATAAGTCCTATAAAGTATTAAATAAGAATACTTAATTAATAGAAGATTCAATTCATGTAATCTTTGATGAGTTGCATCCAATTAAGACTAACGCTAAAATTATCAAAGAATGACTTGAGAAATTTTAGAACTTGAGTATTGAGAATGATAATACACCCATGAGAGATAAAGAGGTAGTTAGAGACTCTAAAAATAGTCAAATCACCAAAGAATAAAAATTTGAGAAGGAGCTCCTTAAAGACCAAATTTTAAGAGATGCAAAGAAAGGAGTTAGAACTAGAGCAAAATTTAACTATTCAACATTTGTATCATGTTATGAGCCAAAATCTATTGAAGAAGCATTACATGAATTGTGGTTACTAGTAATGAATGAAAAACTTGTTAATATGAAAAAAAAATGAAGTTCAAGAGTTAACACCAAGGCTTTCTGACCATTCAATTATTAAACTAAGTAGATATTCAGGAATAAGTTAGATAAAAAAATAGTATTGTTGTTAGAAACAAAGCTAGATTAGTTGCTAAAGATGATAATCAAATAAAAGAGATAGATGTCAAAGAAACATTTGCATCCATTGCTAAACTGGCAATCATTTGGATTATACTATCATATGCATGTTATAAAATATGTAAGTTATGTCAAATAGATATCGAAAGTGTTTTTCTAAATGATTATCTCAATGAAAATGTTTATATGAAGCAACCTCCAGGTTTTGAATTTCATGATAAAGCTATGTCTATATATTGAAGAAAATATTATATGGTTTAAATCAAGCTCTTAAAGCATGGTACGAGCGATTGTGTAGCTTCCTAATTTCATATGATTTTATTAAATAAAGAGTAAATACCATAGTTTTTATCAAGAATTTAAAAGAATATCAATTGATATGCCAAATTTATGTAAACAGCATAGTATTTGATTCAACCAATAAGAGCTATGTGAAAATTTTGCAAATTTTATGAAAAAGGAATTCGAAATGAGCTTGAAGGTAGAGCTAAATTTCATTCTAGGATTACAAGTTCAAGTAAAGAATAATAATATTTTCATATACCAAACTAAGTACACCTTAAAATTACTTAAGAAGTTTGGATTTAAAAATTTGAAGGCTAGAATAACCACCACATCTTTAGAAAAGGATAAAAATTGGAAATGTATAGATGTGAAGTTGTTTAGAGCAATGATAGGTCCTTATTATATCTTATAAAATAGAACAAAAATAATGTATAGTGTATGTGTATGCATTAGGTTTTAATCTAATCTTAAAGAGCCCCACTTACAAGTAGTAATGCATATATTTAGATATCGTTTTGGGACATCTACTTTAGATCTTTGGTACCTTAAGATTAAGATAAGATTTGATCTTAATATATTTTAGAATGCTAATTTTGTTAGAAATAAAAATAATAGAAAGAGTACATCATATGCTTGTCAATTTATTGGTTATTTACTTATATCTTGGGCAAATAAAAAACAAATTATGTAGCTTTATCCATTATAAAATCTAAATATATAGCTACTTGTAGGTGTATGGAACAACTATTATGGATAGTATAACAATTATATGACAATAATGTTAAGCTTGATGAAACTCTAATCTATTGTGACAATAATAATGTTATTTTTCTTACCAAGAACCTAATCCAACACTTTTAAACTAAGCACATAAATATTATATATCACTTTATTCGAGAACTTGTAAACTTTTAGATTGTTTCTTTTCACTAAACTCTTATCATCTAAGACATTTATGAAGATTAGAATATCATTATGAGTTATTAATCTTATTGAATGAATTCACTTTGAATAATAACAAAAACAGGGAGAGAAGGTTTATATATGTCATGAATGGTTATATTAAGAGAGAGCATTATGTTAAGGGATAAAAATCATATATGTCTTGAATTAAAGGGGAATGAAAATATTTTGCACTACAATTGTATGTATTTTCATGATTACTTGTTATATTTTATTATATACTTAAAGGGATTATTTTATCATCATCAAATGGGAGAGATTATTAACTTTATAGTCTATGTAGAAGTTTGATGATACTAAAGTTATATGATTAAATTTACTAATGTGTTATTTGAGATGATAAGTAAGAAAAATGTATAAGATAATGATTATTCAAGTTGTGATGACAATATGTATCACCATAAGATCCCATCTAAGAAACTTGTTATTAAAAATATGGTAGCCATCATGAGTATTCAATACTTATTTTTTTCATACATTTAGATTATTAAGACCTATACAATATTTACTTATAGCATTTAGAATATCATTCTTGTGCAAACCAACTTCATGTTTTATCATAAACCAACATTTGTGGTCACTATTATTTTTAATTATTTTGTAAAATCTTATTAAGTCTTGAGAATCAATTTTCAATAATTAAGACTTAAGCATATATGTGAGTGTAAAGGAAAAACTAAACTTTCAAATAAGTTAAACTCACACTTGTTGTATGATATGATATACTTATTATACATTACAATTAATAATAAAAATTCAATATAGAAAGGAAAATATAAGAGTCCAATTGGGTGTATTCACAAGACTTCCATTATATCATACAATACAATCTTTTATATCATAAGATATGATCAGTTAACAATAATAATTATTCCTAAGCAAAAGTGAGACGATTGTTTAAGTCATGATCCAAAAGTATTTGTATGATACGATGTGTATTATCATATAGTATGATCATCTTTAGAAAATTAGATTGTGTAAAAGAATATAAGTGTTTAGAGTGTTGTACAATTTTATAAAATGTCATTGCACTCTATGATTAATAATTAGAGTATAAAAAGTGAATGAAATATAAAACTTAAGACCTTCATATGCTATGATAATTATCACTATATAAGATGATCATGTTCTCAAGCTAACGTAGAAAAAATCCAAGAATTTCGTATGATATAGTATTATTCCTCATACAATATAATAAAGTAAAAGATATAAACTTATTCTTCAAAAAACTAAAACTAAGAATTTCTTAAGTTAAAAACATTATCATATGTTACAATCAGTATAAAAAATCTATAATAACTAGTTTAACCTTTTAGAAAAATAGGTTATAATTATTATTTATTTATTAACACTTTTATATTCAACCCTTTGAAAATGCTTTTCCTATAAAAAATGATTAAATCATAAAAGAATAATCTAATACAAAAATATTTATTCTAAAAATCATTTTCATCGTCTTATTATGCTAAAAAAGTTACATCGTTTTAGATCTTTTAGATTTCATAATTGAAGTGATTGAATTATCAAATCTTTCATCCTTCATTCAGCTTTCAATTGGTAAGACCAATGCATATTATTATTTAGTGTCCCATTAAAGATTTTTATTAGTTATATTTTTGTATTATATAAAATTTATTATCAAAAGTAATGTTTATCTTATTTTTATTTCTTGTGTTTGTTGTTATACTGTGGTTGTTATAAGCTATCTTATGTATAGCTCTTTTGGGTTATTTTTTATCATTATGGATTTTATGTTTAAGGTTATTTCATCTACCTGTCTTTGAAAAAAAGATGATTGATTGTAGTCAGTTTGGTCTTCCATGGCTAGGACTAGACGTCGGCATATGTGTTTGTCGAACGACATAAAATCCCTGTGTTCTTTATTTATTACAATTGACAAAAATTTTCAAAGCTTAACAAGAGTTTGTCTAAAAAGAATACTTACCATGGTAGCATTTGAGATCATATGGGGTGATATCATTTTTGCACAAGATTTTGTGGTTTTGAGGACTATAAGTATTAACATGCATCAAATGCCACAATTATAGGTGTATTACATAGTGATGCATAGGATTAGGTTTATTGTGGTTCATAATGACATAGATGAGCACTGCATACTTGTTTAATATTGTTTATGAACATATCCTAAGTCTATTTGGCAAAACTAAAGAACTTTTTGGAGTTTTCCTATTGGTCTAGGGTTTCATTATGACCACCCTAAGTGATCCCTAGTTCACTTTGAGCAATCAACTAACTTACCCAATCTCATCCATTTATATAGGTAAGGCATGGTGAAAGCCTAAATTCTTTGGGTAGTTTGGCTAACCACTCCAAGTGGATAGGACAAACCACCTTGGTTGGTTGGATTACCACATCGAGTAATCCAAGTATTACAAAATTCTTATTTTACCCCCTTTCCTACCTTTGTACAAATATATAAAGCCCATAGAGCTCTAATTTAAGAGTTTTTTTTTTTGCTCCATGACTTATGCAGAGCTTTTTCTTATGCTTCTTCATCTATGGAAATGGATGTTTTACTCTTGGTGAAATGATTCGAGGGAAACTACGATAAAGTCAGAGGCAGTGTGACATTCCATCTATCCCTCGAATTGTTATGAAGACAAGATGCCAACTCTTGTTGACAAGTGCAACAAAGCATAATAGTGTCCCTCTTTCCTTTGTACACTACCTTTCTCCCGCTTTGCACCAATTTCCTTCTCACTTTATCAAATTTTGCCCACGACCTTTTTAGCACCATTTTCTTAAACCACAAAAATATAAATTACTATTATTTTCCTCTAGTTCCCCTCTTTTGTGAGTACAAATCAATTTGTTTCATTCTTGAGTTAAAATCTAGATCTTTTTTAGCATTTTTGTTCTTTATCCATTTCTACCATCAAAGGACATCCAAATCAAATAAAACAATATGATATGTAATTTAAGTTCTCCAAAGTTTTTATCTTTTTTTATTTATAGACATTAAAACTCTAGGATTTTTAAAATTTATCTCTTCACATCATTTTATCACTTTCATTAAAACCCTAATATAATTATTCCTTGAAAATAATCTATTTAATCCAACTTTTACAGAATAGTTAACAATTTCAATTAACAAATTCGATTCTCATACATATGATGGACACAAAACTACTAGTTTGCTTACCTGCAGCAAGAATAAATGTTCAAAATTAAAGTATTAAATGTATTTAATCTTCAAACTATGAATTAATTATCAAATAGACTGAAAATTAAAAATGGCACGTCTTGCTCAGGGACCGTTGATTATTATTTCTTTCTAAGAGAAAAAGATAAATTAATTAGAAAAATAACCATCTTTAATGTATTATTGTCTTACATTTTGACCTGAGAACAAGAAACCTTTGCCCGAGCCCTACTTGAAGATTTACAGACAAGTTACAGCACAGAATTCATTCAATTAAATAAAGGCAACGACCGTATGTATTTTAATCACATTTGTTGCATCAACATTCAGTTGGCAAAATGCTTTCAATGGTTTAGTTCCCAAAACAAAACACATTTGTTGTTATTTCACTGTCAATAATACATCTTCCACGCTGACCAAATTATATAAAAGTGCATGCTTTATCTTAAAGTATTTCTTTGATGTTGTTAGTGAACAAGGTAAAGAGGGGAGTATGTCTCAATCCATGCAAATCTAAATTGAAGGCTAAAGAAAGATTTATTCTAGAACCAGGAATTAATGTGTTTTGCTAATTGCGTTAGTTTTGTGAGTAATGTTTTCAGTGTATGGGTTGAATGTCTATTTATAGAAGTAATGTAAATTATGGATTTATATAAAAAAAAAGAATAATAACAAAAAAAAATTATGGATTATTTTTTGGAAGAATATTTTGATGAACAATGCAATTATAGCAATACATGTGTGCATGATGGTAATCCAAGATTAGAAGAAAAAATGTGAGAAAAAATGACTTTTGACTTATTGATAAAGATCATATAAATGTTAATATTTATAAGTAGTTATTATCTCATCATTAATGATAATATTTTCATAACTAAAAGGTTAAAAATCTGGTACTTCCAAATTTTTATGATATTGTAATTCTTAAATACTTTCAAAAAAATATTTTTTTATTTGAAAAAAATGTCACTTTTATGTAATATACAAAAAATATCTAGTTATATATTTAGTTAGAAGTTTTTTGTGTCAACATTTTTTAAAATATATTTTTAAATTATTTTATTAATTGCATAAAATTACAAAAACTACGTTAGAAAATGCATGAAATAAGTAGTCATAAATTCCAATGGTATATCACGACTAGATGTTGATGATAACATACGAAAATGGTAGAGTAAATTACCTACATCATACAAATATGAGATATATAAGGTGGCTACTCCAATGTACTTATTCGATGCAAAAAGTAGCATGACCTCATATTAATCCAACAAGTGATTAATTTGAACAGTACTAATAAATCATTTTATGAGAACAATGAGATGTCACCTATGTCCAAAGGTGCTCAAATAACAGTAAGTAATCAATCATGTTAAGCTTTTATAAGATTGAGTATATGATCCACTTAGAAGGTGTTAGGTGGGTCATACCAATGACTATTAAGTGAGGGATAACATTGCACAGATACGAGGATGCACATAATGCCCTATCATGATGTACATATCTGATGCTCCATAATGTATGAGATTGAAGAAAGGTAATTTGGAACAATGTCAAATGCATATCATTGAAGTATGATAATGGAATTGTCCAAGTTTGATGATGCACTAAAATGAATACTTTTAGTTCATTCATTTGTCTGCCTAATTGCACTTAAGGGAATCATAAGTTACATTAAATGTGTAAAGAAACAATAACTTTCAGAGAACATGCTAAACTGAAACAGTGAGTATCCTCTTTTGATGACCCGACAAAACAAACAGTAATCGGAGAAGCAGTTGGGTAATAAGACTAACCATTATCAAATTTAGATGATGTGGATAGAGAATGTTGTTAAGAGCCCTAAGTTAAAAAAACTTACAGTTCAATGCCTTCTAACATACTAAATGAAGGAAGTATTGGCTGGGATCAATCATTGATTTTAATTGTCGTCATTTAGGTCATCTTGTATGCTTAGATTAAGAATTTTGTATGAGTTACAAACGCAAGGAATTCTAGCTTTTTCTATCATTATGATAACCATTCATTTACCAATTAGTGTAATTACTTCATTAACTTGTTTGCATACGATTTTAGCAAGAGCTTTTATAATTTTTTTTTTCTCATTTTTAATGCAATTCCAAGTGATTTGAGCATGTTTGTCCATTTGCTTAACCTACTGAAGGCTATACATTATAGATTGATGTGGAGCTTTGATGCCTAAAATCATCTTAATTAAATTAGAACATTTAAGATCAATGATTACCTCTAAAAAGTGCTAACCACAACACTTTTATGAACTCTTTAAAATACCAAGAATGATAACTTCCAATGCTAAATTAAGTTCAACTGATCTAGTAAAGGATTGAAGCATATTTGAATCCTTATCACGAATGAGTAATGCCACTTTAGTTTGTTTCTACTTTTAAAGTCCATAAACTTTCACTTTAAGTGGCTGTATTGAGGGAGAAGTCCATAAGATGTTTTGACAAAATTTAACTTAATTGAAAAGGAGGAAGTAAGACAAGCTACACCATAACCTAATTTGTTGAATATGCCTGTATCAATGGAAAAATCCCAAAAATGTTAATGCATTGACAATTAATATTCTTAATTGTTTGTTATTATGATTTAGTTGTCTCATCATATAATTTATTGGTTCTGAGTTTCCATATATGCCAACATATTAATAGTAGGATGAGATTCATCACATCCTTATTAGTTAAGCTTTCATTCATGCCCTGTCACCACTAATATAAAAGTGAAACAATCAGATGATATATCTATTATACCTTTGGTCATGACATCACTTATTTGATAATAATAAAATTAGTGTTAGTTTTTCTAATATTTTTATTAAGTGTCTTTCAACTCATGCATCTCAAGGTCTTGTAGGGTTAATCAATTAATAAGTTTTGATTAGATGTCTCGTGAAACAATCTACAAATGAAGTAATGTCAAGTAGTATTGGTAGTTATGCTCTAACTGTGGCTTAAATGACATATCAATGAGTCATTGATCAAATTCTTAATAGAGTAGCTGATAATACAAAGTCCATCTTTAAAATATCGACTAATTTGATTTCTTGTCCTATCATTTTGTTAATATATGACACAATTATGTTGCATATCATTCATATACTTGCATTATTATTTTTAGTAGTTACAAAAATATTTTGTTATTTTAATAGCTAAAAAAATACTTTTAAAAGTAATAAAATAATAATAATAAATATATAAAATATGTTTTAAAAAAACTAAAAATTTAGCCTAAGAACCCAACACACGACCAAGCTTATAGGCTCAGGCCAAGTGGCCCGAAGCAATAGGAAATGGTCCTAAAGAGCAACAGGTAAGTAGAACATGTGAACCGATTTGGGTTAGGTCTGAGTCTTGATCAAACCCAATGTATCTTGTAAGTGTAACGATCATGACTGACTTGTGAAATATTAAGTAACAAAGTGCGTCAGGTCAGATCCAATATGCTATTTAATTCTATAAGTATGCGACTGTCCCAAGATATGAATTCCTAAGCACATAGGGGGGAGCCAACCCCATGTACTGGCTCATAATGTGATTGTGAGGCATCCTTATAACATGTAAAATCCATAGCAATTAGAGCATATGAGATTAAATTTTGATGCCCGTTGCATCCAAAGTTGGAGCAACTCAGTGCCATCCGATCGTGCGTTTTTATAATTGAATGGTTCGGATAGCTCCTACTTTAGTGAACAATAGATTCCATCTTATTTTCCATTCGTAAAGCTCAATCGAGCTGCTATGGTCATCTCTGCATTTATGAACAGTGCCCTGTGCTTCATCATCGTCTATCCAACATACATAATATAACAGCCTATATCAAATACCATTTGGATTAGATCAGAACCCTTCATTTTGCATTCTAATTAAGCACTCTTATTCTGTCCACGTAGATTAAATGGCGATCGTCGTTCCCACTAATGACCAAATTTTCAAAAAGTTGTTTATGTTTGTTTAAAGCTTCTAAATGCTAATGACTATTTTGGGTGACCTTTCTAGACGTTAAAAAATCATTTTAATTTTTAATATTTTATTATAAATAAAGGAGCCTTAGGAGTTAAAAGAGATGATTTAGCTTTTCTACATCAATATTTTGAGAAGAGGAGATGCAAAACCAAAAATTATAATCTGATTTCGACGTCTTTGCTAAAGTCGTATATATGACTCATTTCTCCTTCATGCTTCAACATTTGCTTCAATTGCACATCTTACTGATGACTTCTTTATAATTGATTATTTATTTTTTTATTTCTTATTATTTTTTTCTAAAAAATTCATAATAATGTAAAAAATTTGTTGATTTATTTTTTTAATAATGTTAGGATATATTGATAAATCCTTTGGATTTAATATTCAAAACTAAGTCATTTAGATTATTTCAATAATTTTCAATTATACACTCATATTCCTTAATTCAAATAGAGGCAAATGTCATACAAAACATCATACAAAGGATCCTCTAAGGAGGATCAAACAAGAAGTCTAACAACAAAAGTTTGAGGAGAAGCTTAGGGAGGGGAAACCCCCAGCCCTAGGAAAAATTCGAGCAACAGGCAGCACGCGCAACCCAGTCTGCTGGAGCGTTGCCCTCTCTGTAGATATGCAATAAGCTAAGCGCATCTAAGCATAGCATGTGTTTGATCACCTCAGCAAAAATGCCCCCCGTAGGTGGGTGCGAGATTAACGTGAGCATCTCCTATAGTGCCAACAATGAATCTATTTGGATCTCCACTGAATGAAACTGAGAGAGGGTATTTCTTAGCTAATCAAGAGCCTCGAGCATGGCATGAACCTCCATAGCATTGCAAGCCTGTGAAACAAATCTCTTTCTAGCCACCAGCAATGGCTTCCCCAAGTGGTCCCTCACCACCAAGCTAAGACCTACGACATCCTCTCCAACAGCAACGTTACAATTAACCTTTATCCATCCAGTTAGGGGGGGAACCCAATTATGGGCCACCAGCAGTTCGGAAGAGCTGTAGGGGTTCCCGCTGGATATAGATGGGAGCATGTTATATTGCTTTATTGCTGTTGTAGTCTCAATCTTTATCTTACGTAATAGAGTGCTGCAGTTGGGGCACGAACTTGTTATGCCTCTTAGCGTTCCTGATCTCTCAAATGTAATGCATGATAGTCGCCAGAGTTGCTGCATGAACCTTGTCCGCGTCTCGCCACCGGCGATCCCACGTACTCCAGAAAACGCTGCACAAGCGCCATCCCACCACATTCACCAGGACGTAAGCAAAGCACGGCCACGACCGTGAGCGCCTGGCAATCACTCCATAGCTCCTGCATGCGTGGGCACTCCCATAAAAAAATGTTGTGGAGTCTCATCTGCATTGCACTCCCACATGCACCCGCTGCAGTCCACCAGCCTTCTCCGTGCCATCCACACAGTCGTGGGGAGATAATCCCCCACCAACCGCCAAAAGAAGATGCGAACCCTCGACAGCATTTTAAGTTTCCCTATCCCCCTCATCTGCTCCGTGTCTCCCTTAAGGCGTCTCATAATATCATACACTCATATTCCAACATCATAATCTATAAACTTGTGTCATATAAACTTTTACAAGTGAATCGTAAAATATTGTGATTAATTATTAATTTGTATTGTGCTTTAATATTATAAACTTTTATAATTATAATTGTAACGATGACCTGCTACGATAAAAGGGTGTAATTTATAAATGTTATCTCTACTTGTTATGACAAAAGAGAGTGGTTTTGTCAGTAAAATCCTGGTCGGGTCATGGGTTAGGTCAAACAACCTAAAAATCCTTCATCACTCTTACTTTTTTATTTTTTTACAATTTATGATATTTCTCTTATTTAAAAATATTTAATTTGTAAAATTATTTTTATCAAGCCAAAAATATTATATTAAAAAATATTTTAATACAATAAAATTTTATTTTCTTTTTATATTTTATTTAAAAAATTTATTAAATCAATAATTTTATAATTATCAAATTTTAATTTAAGAAGAAGATTTCAAAATAAATAAAAAATTAAAAACATAATTCACCTTACCTTTCTTTTGTGAATTAACTTAGAATAAATGTAGCATTTAGTGAAAGCATGAACCATTGTGTTCTCATTAAAATAATAAGGGCACTTAGAAGCATGATAAAAATGTAATCTTTTTAGCTAATTTGAAAATAGGAGTACATAGTTAAGTATTGGCTAAACTACGATCAATATCTTGGTGGAAAGTTTCTTATTCTATATTATTTTCTTTGAGATCCTCCCAAAACTTCTACTTCTAATGGCATGCAAAAAATAATTTATAGTGAATATATTATCATCAATTAAAATCTAGTCCCTTTTTGTCATTGTAAATTGGGCATCCTAAATTGGTTCTCGGGATTGATCATTGTTTAAATCCCAAAGTGTTTTCAATTCTTCTAGACCCAACTTCTTTCAAATTACTTGAAACATAAAACTTCTATTTTTTTTTCTTATTCAATTGTATGCTAGAGGTATGTTGGAAGATTTTAGGTGCTTGTGATGCCTTTTAAGGACCTTAAATCCCCTTAACTAACTATTATAATGTCGTCAGCATAGTTGAGATGTGTTATTGTTGGTGTACCCCTAGTTAGCGTAATGCGTTATTACCTTGTTGAAATTCTGATTTAAACTTTTAGTAAAGAATTTCATTGTAATAATGAAGAGTAACAAGGATATGGGCTACTTTGTAATAGACTCTTTTTAATTTGAAATACTCAAATGGAGAGTCATTAATTATAATGGATAATCATGAGCTATTTATAGGATTCCTTACTAAAGAGTTAAACTTCACTAAAAATTAAATTTGTTTAACACTTTAAAAAGAAAGTCCCTAAAATGCATTCAAATACACTTTTAATGTCCAACTTTATTATTCAATTTCTCTAATTTTTTTTTCAATGAAGCCATTGACTCATGAGCAATCAAAACATTATCAATCATCTCCCTAACTTCAATGGAACCATCTTGCTCTAGTGAAATAATTTTATGAAATAGGTGTTTCAATATGTTGGCCAAGAGCTTGCTTTGAATTCTTTTAGTAAAATTGGTAATACATATAGGCTTGAAGGCTTGAAAGATGATTAAATTGTTGTACTTTGGAATGAGAAGTGTATAAGAGTTGGCATTCCCTTTGTGGATAACACCACCTACCATGAATTCTTGTGCTACATCCTTTAACATCTTAAGTTATAATATTCTAATAGTTAATGGAAAATGAACCAATAATCCATATAGACCCACTGCATTATGTTTATCCAATTGAAATGCCACTTGATGAATTCCTCTAATTCCATACTTTTAGCAAGAAATTGATTTTTCTCCTTAGAAATAAGATGAGGATATAGTTTAGTTTTTCATCATCAATAAAAGTCTACTTTTAGCTAGATGTTGTTTAAAATATTAAACAACACGCTGTAGCTGCTCGTAACTCAAAACCTTATTGTCAACTTTCCCTTTAGTCTTTAGAAAAGTGGAGTTTTTATTTTTTTTTTTCATGAAAAAAGGTTATGTTTTTTTTCATCATCAATTAACCATTTAGTCATTTCTTTTTAAAGTTAGAAGGTTTCTTCTTTACTCAACTTATCCATAACATGTTGATTAGCTACATTGAGTTTAATCATATCTTTTTCTAAGCCACTTTTTGGAAATTGCTTTTCTCTAGCCCCAACTTCGTCTTCGACACTTTTAATTTTCTAAAAAATGTTTCCAAAAGTGCTCTTATTCCTTTGCTTTAGACATCCTTACATCTTTTAAGCTTAAAAGATAATGCATGCATACAAGTTAAGTGAGTAGGGCTTATCTAATTGCTTTCTTTCAGGTTGTAGAGACTAGGAAGTAAAGTCCACGTATTTTACAATTTGAATTGTCTTGGATTAGAAAATTGCTCAGTTGAATGATGAAATAGTAATGGTGAATGGTCAAATCCCATCTTACATAAATGTTCAACGATGGTAGTTGGGTTGCTATCCATTGACTATATGTTCACCAAAATCTTATCTAAATACTTCCAAACTCATTTACCCTTTCATTTACCTACGGAAGTGAAAGGTGAGCCCATAAATGGAACCTCAAATAGCCCAAATTAGTTGATGCAAACATTAAACATATTTATTATTGCAATGTTATGAGTAAATGCTTTTGTATTCTTCTACTGATGCAATAACATTGATACTCTGATGTCTCTAGATTGTGTCTGAATTTAAGTTTGGTCTGCTCTTGCTTATAGCAATGCTACAATAAATCAGTGGATTATCATATGGCATCTTCTATTAGAATCCACTTAAGTTATTACCTATTTGAGTTATGTGTAGGCATTTAAGAAGCTCCTTCATCAGATCAATCTCAATGAAAACTCTCGAAATACTTGGTCAAGTGAAATTCAACATAGCCACATCCATTTTAAGTGGGTTTCCACTTGTAGAATCGATCAAATATAGTGCAACCTTGTTAAATAAGTGTATTAGTAAGTACTCAAGGGAAATCCAAATTGGAACAAGTGATGGCTTAGTGTTTACATGAAATTCAAGATGTCATATGAATACCTTCATAAAAAATTCTCCAACATTCCATGATCAATGCAACCAGCAACGAAGAAAACTGTCCTCATCGAATCAAAGCAACGTTTTTCTATTTTTTAAGGAGCCAATTTTGACCTCACCTTGAAAGCTAATCGTCGAAACACCTTTTTCACTAATTATATACTTGGCTCTCATATGAAAATTTTCTGATTAGAATAAGTTTAAAATTGACCACCATTTTTTTCCATTTTATTTGCTTCAAAAATGATTTTTGGCTCCCCCTTTAAAGACAATAATATCTTAATCTTAATCAATGAACACAAATTTGAACAACCCAAAACCTCCACAAGCAAACAATTTAGAGATGCTCCCCCACCCTTTTCATGATCCTCATTGTGCGAGTGATAGTATTGTTAAATAGTTAAACCTAGGTTTTGAGCATCCTTGTGCTTTGAGCCCATACTAAATATTTTAAATGTGCCACAAAGAAGCTCCTTCTATGTCCCCCGAACGTAGCTCCTAACATCGTCTTGATCACCATCTCAATCATTGTCAACCTATCATCATTTTTTTGAAATAATTTTTTAATATAGTGCTTTTAGAAATGCCATCAATATATTTGGATAAATATATTTCAAAATATATTTTTTAACCTAATAAAAATATTTTTTATTTTATAATATTAATTATTTTATTAAATATTTGTTGATAATATATTAGCATGTATTTAATTTTTCAATATCTTTTATCAATAGCACCATTTAACCCAATTTGTTCATTTGACAACTTGGTATTGTGTACACAAGCAAAATAAAAAACATATAAAAAATAATATGTTAATATTTTTTCAAAATAGTATGAATTTTCATACGTACGTAGCTCTTTCCTATGAGTATGTTGTAGTTGAAAGGAAGTAATTTCAACAATTATAAAAATAGCATATTAAAAATATAAAAATGGAAAGTTCCAAAAACATTGTAAATGAATAGAAGCTTCTTAGCATATAAAATCGTTAACAGTTGAATTAATACCTTATTACAAACCCAAATTCACATGCAACCTTTACAAACATTGTATACATTAGCATTAGTATGTTCTACTCAAAAAGTAGTTTCTCAAAAGGTCTAATGAAATAAATAGCGTTTAAAAGCCATAGCCAAACTAATACTCAGAGTTCGTTTGGAAACTGCGTTGATTTTTGAAATTAAGCTGATAAAAAAATTTGAAAAAAGAGCTTTATTTAAACGAGAGGTTAAAAAAACTGATAAATTATTAGTGAAAAAGAATTAATATATTTTTGAATTTTTTTATATAAAAGATGAAATTATCTCTTTGAAAGGTATAAACATAAGAAAAAAAATTATCTTTTAATAATTATCTTGGCTACGGATGCTAATCACCTGATTGCACATGTGGCAAAACCCTTTTGTAGAATAAAATGTCTTCTTTGTTGAAGATAATCATTACATATAATAATAAAAGAATAGATATTGTTTACAAATAGATGATTAACAATTATTTATGGTTTTAATTAAGTCATATTAATCAACCAAAAAGTACTTTTTGTAACTATAAATCGAATGTTTGGCTAGATTCAAAGCTAAAAGCTAAGAAGTTGGTATAATAGAGATATTTATATAGTTTATTTATTATGATTTCATATAAAATAGATTTTTAATACAATTCTCAAATATAAACTCTCTTATTTATACTAATAAATGATGCGTTGTCAAAGTATAAATCTTAATTGGTATAATATTGTGTCATGTCTCTTTAATGATAGGAAGAATGACCTCTTGATCTCTCTTAAATTCCTTTAGCAATCATTTATAGTACTAATTAAGATGTCACATCAACCAACCGAAAAGTACTTTTTGCAACTTATAAATTGAATATTTTACTAACTTCAAAACTAAAAGCTAAGAAGTTGGTATGATAGAGATATTTATGTAGTCCATTTATTATGATTTCATATAAAAATAGATTTTAAATATAATTCTCAAAATATGAACTCTAATAAATTGTGTGTTATCAAACTATGAATCTTGAGTGACCTAATATTATGTGAAGCCTCCTTGATGACAAGAAGAGTGGCCTCTTGATCTCGTAAACTCCTTTTTTTCATCTTGATTTGATGGACTTGGTCATGCATCTAGCCCAAACCCTTGCCCCTTTCTAAACTCCCTCTATTATTGATGGATATTGACAATATTTTGTCGTTGGTCTTACGCCTGGCCATTTTTTTAGGCTCATTGTGGCCTAGATAGTTGGGTTTGGAATATCAAAGCCCATCCAAGACGTGTTACTTATAGCAAATTTGTAATGATATTGTGCCAATTACATACTAATTTTATCAATATAATTTTGTTCAGTAATTTTTCTAACCTTAGAGTTGTGATTATATTGAGAAGTTGGATCATGTTTTCTATAAGTACTCTTATGCTCTTATTATTTTTAATAGTATCCTTTGTTATTCCAATGGACAATATGTTGGACTAGATGTTTGTGCTTCAAACCTTGCAACAAAGTATGGTGGAATGATAACTTGCACTACCCTTTATTATATTTGGTTGAATCAAAATGCTAATGTCTATAGGAGTTAAGCTTATTCATCTTGATTTTTCTACTTTGCTCTTTTGAGCAACTGTTAGCCATCAATTTTCCATCATTTATCAAAAGGACTAAGATCCTCTTGTTTATTAGGATATTATAACTCACTTTGTTCTCGATGGAATTTGCCCTTGGTTTAGTCCCTCGTTTTGATGGGCTTGGTGTTACAAGATGATTGAAGACCATTGTAGTCATCTTCTAGCCATTATGAGTGTTTGTCCTTATATTTTGGTTGCTATTAGTATGAGCTTCATGGTATCATGGCTATTACTTCTATTCTGTCTCTAGTACTTAAGTGTTGTGAGGATTTTCAATTTAATAGAGACTTGGTTTCAATAAATTAGACTTGAATCACAATTTTAATAGATAGCCAAAGTTATATAAAATAATAAAATATATATATAAATAATAAAAAATATAACAAATACTTCAACTAAGCAAATAGTGGGTGGTTTTTGTGTAATTGGATGGAAAGAGGATGGGGAAAAACTCTTACGACCTTAAGGCATCACTAGCAATTTTGAGGAGAAGAAAATTCACTTTTGGGAAATGATTAAAAGAGAAGATTCTATCTAGGAAAGATAAATTTGAAGAAATCTAGCTTCCAAATTGAAGTTAGCATTTTCCCTCAATTTTCATCCGATTTTCTTAAAAGAACTTTGAAGCGATGTTATGTAAGTATGAAAGAGTACACGAGTGAGGGTGAAGCTTTACAAAAGGTTTATGATGTTAATTGAGGCCTTGGATAATTGGAAATAAAAGAAATTCATAATTGTGTATAGAAATCTATAGTTGTAGTTCCATATGTAATAATTCAATTGAGTTTTTGAAGGTTTGACAAAGTAATAAAGAATGAGAATAATTATGTCAAATGCTTAACAAATGGTCCAACAACCTACTAATAGGTAATTATAAAATTTGATATGGGATGATATGATGGTCAAGTAGAGTAACATAAAATACATGTAACAACCTACTTAATTAATCCCAAATTTGCTTTCTAATAAAATTTTATTTATTATATTTATGTATTTCAATGAACCTATAAATTATCATTGAATAAACACCTCTAGGAGCATATAAGGATGGTTGAAGTTAGATTTGAAATTTGAGCATATTATTATGTAGGTCTTGAGTTAAGAAATTCGTAGATATATAATTTATATTTTTTAAAGATCATTTTAAATTTTTAAGAGTTTTTAAATTGAAAAAGAGGAAAAATCGTTTAATATTAAAATAAACCTTTTATATAATAAAAGGATAAGCTTTCACCTCTCTAAAAACATTTGACTTAGCTTTGGAGCCATGTGCAAAGGAAGTTGAAAGAAAGGAGAGCTTAGGAGGAGGAAGAAATAGGTATTTAGAATAAGTCTAGAGTCCTTGCAAGGATTCAAGTAAATTAGAAAAGGATGAAAAGCTCAAGAAAGAAGGGGTTTCCAATCTGGTTGTATCAAAATAGTATATTAAGGTATGATCTTATTGAAGTTTTCTTTAGGAAATAAGAAGTTCCTACTAAGGATGAAAAAATAAGGTGAAATAATAGATTTAAATTATAATAATGTCATGAGAATATGAGATATAATCTTAAATGATTATGATTCTATGAGAATGTATGTCATAAGTTGATATTAATGTTATAATGAAATGTGACATTGACTTAAGTAGCATTAATACCATGAAATATGTGACATAATTAAGTGAAGAATATATTAGAGAAAGGTTATATGTTGAAATAGTTATTAAATCATATTAAAACTGTTATAAAACATAGTTATTTATTATTATTTCTATTCATACACTTATATATATATATATACATATTGATATTCTTTATAATCATATGTTATACTGTAGTTATTTTTCTAAATTTTCTATATTGACTTGGCATATTTTTATTAACATGTATAGATATAAATGATGTATGTCATGAAGCACATAGTGAATAATGTGATGAAAGATTATGGTATTAATGAATACATTAGTATTTGAAATATTTGACTATAATAAAACAGTAATATAACTAGTTAGAGAAAGACATGTGATGATTGTAGTCTTAAATAGTTTATAAGTTTTACATATTATCATTTATTTTGTTTTTAATTTTAATTACTTACTTTTAAAAGAATGAAAATATTATTTATTTGTATGACATGAATATATAAAATTATTTTAATAAAATTTAAGTACATGTGAATTCAATGAAAGTACCTAATTTTTTGTGATACTTAAAAAACCCTCAAAGTAGACATCACATTTGGTCATGTCTCTATCTACCAAGTTTTTTAATTTGTCAACTCTATTGTTGACTTCTTTGCCCATCTTACCTCATAAGTGAGTTTTACATTGATTAGGACTTTGTTTTTCTCATGAGATTTTGTTATTATTTTGAACAATAATATTTAACATTGTATATCTCTATATTGTTTATTTATTTTTTGTTTAGTTTTGTACCCATCTCTTAAAAAAATGATAAGAAATAAGAAAAAAAAAGTGATTTTGATTATGTATTTGGTGGATAATATTATCAAACAATTTTAATTAAAAAAGAAAATAAAGAAAACTTCCTTTAAAACGCTTTTCACATATACTGAAACCATATAATGGAAATCTTTACAATTCAATATTATCCCAATAGTCGAAGAGTAACGTTAATAAAAAAATTTTTCAATCACAGAACAAAGGTTGGCGATTCAAGGAGTAATTTGAACAGAAGCTTTACTTAATCAATTCTCATGTATAGAGAAGGAAGAATCCATCGTGTGGTTACAAAGAAGCTGAAGCGAAAAGGAATGAAGAATCTACATATATCGAGCATCAACTTGTCTAGATATCTCTCCTACATAGAGGACAAGAGCCATGAATGCCGAGCCAACCATCAATGCAAGGCAAATGGAAAATGTGGCCACAGTACGGCAAACACCTCACTGTTTCTCCGACTTGGACATCCTGAAAACAAATCAATACAAAAATCTTTGTTATATAGTAAAACAGGGGAGTGCAATTAAGTTAGAAGAATGGTGTTAACCTGCAAGCAAACAGAGCAACAGAACCTCTCCCCGGAGCAATCCCTGCAGTTTTCTGAGGTGATCTTGAACTTGGATAGCAGTTCGACGGAATCCTTCGACATGCCTCGGGTGCCTCCGGTTTCGAAGATGTCAAGATCTTCGGCATAGGGCATGTCCAAAGCACTAATCTGCAATCAATGATCATGACGGAAGTGAGAAAATGTTGGGTCTGCAATTAGCATTTAGATGTTTCAGCTCAGCTTAGTTGAATTCTCACCTGACTCAGTATTGCACTCTGAACCGCAGGGCCAACCTTCTCCCGGACAAGTCTGCCGCTCAAAAAGCTGCATATGATGTCCATCTGCAATATAACAAGGTTCGAAGAGATAGAGTGTGGTGCGGATGTTGAAGATTTGGAAAATTTAGGGTTTTAGAGGAGAGGAGGGATTGTTGAGGATTCTGATTTACCACCACAAGGAGCATGCTCCAGAAGCCGGATTCATTGGAATGCCAGAGTGCAACAGAGGATTCAACAGACTCGATCGAGAAGACGGCCCCTGAAATTGCTCCAATTCCAGCTCCCCTTAACAAACCAGTTTCAGTTGCAAGTCCAAGAGATGCTCCTGTAAAAGCACCTATAGAAGCTCCCACTGCACTAATGGAATAGCATATTTTAGAGGCGATGGATTCGTTGGGGAATTCTATCATACAAAAGAAGCGCAACATCGGATGTTTTCACAAAACGTGTAAACTTTTACTGGAATTTATTTACTGATAAAACCCATAAAGCAGTAAGTAGAACATCACTTCCACGCACCTTTAATGAATTAGAATTAGTGGATAAAACCCAACCATGGGAATAGACAAGTAAAGGAGTGAAAAACCACGGCTTCGATCTGGCGGCAGCGGACCAGGGTATCTACTCGTAGCGTATTTGAGAATTTTCATAGAGGGGTAAAAAAGAGAAGAGATGCAGAACAAACCCAAAACAAAAAAGCAGGTTATCACGCCGACGACGACTCGTTCTACCAGCTCCGACGCCACGGGGTTTTCCCTATCAACCGCTTCACCGCCGACGAGGTGATCATCCGGAGCAGAAGAAAGAAGGAGACGATTGCGAGATGTAGTAACGAAATCCATGTACTCCTCGAGGTGGGAGAGGTCGCTAATTGATATATTATTTATACAGCTACCGATAAGGACAGGAATTGGGAAATGCCTACAGAGAAGAATGCAATAAACCAGGTGGAGCGGCCAAAGAAACAATGGGAAGAAGAAAGCTCGATCAACTCGCAATAAATGTCGCTTACACAAAATATATTTAAAAATGTTTTAAGAATTTATTCCAAAAAATATTGTTCAAATAAAATTGTTTTTTTTTACAATTCAAGCCAATGGCTTTATAAAATTATTTTTTATTAATTATAAAAACCAGAGCAAAACTTCATTAATCTTGCATGGTCAACAACTTCCCAATAATTCTAAAGCTAACCTGTTGATGGGTCATCGGTTTTTTTTTAAACGAATTAGTGTCAGCACCATTGCAAATCTATTTTGTGTTTTTGCGCTGATCATATTTAATAAATGTTTCGAAGCAAATTAAAATGCTAAATTTGCAAAAAAAAAATATATATATATATATTTTTAATTTATTTTAGATATTAAACTTCTAATTTTTTTAAAATAATTTCTTTATTATTTTTCAAGTGCAAGAAATTATTTATCCATTATTATATGAAAAATAATTTTTAGATTATTTTTTAAGTTTATGTAATGAATAATATGAATTCAACTATCTAATCTCAACCATTTAATATTTCTCACATCATTGATAGAATTTTAACACTATGTTTAATATACAAATGAGACTAAGTCTGATTTGTAAACAAAAATTGATTGTGTAATCTATGTGTTTGAATCTATACTTCTTATATTATATATTTGAAATATGTAGAACATACAAAAAAATTTATCTTAATATATATTATTACAATCTAATTTAAATTCAATTTAAAAATACCAAAGAATTTTACAAGTTCTTTCGAAAAGTATTTGCAATTACATATATTATAGTTTTGTGATAAAGATTTTAACAAATAAAAAATTCTGTCCAAACCAATTCTCAATCCAATTAATTCAATTACTAAGATTTCATATGATATTTTCATTGGTGAATATTGATTTAATTAATAAAAATATGTGTTTACAAATATTATTATGAAACATTATTTAAAAATTTATGTATGATAATTGTGTTATTGATAAATACTTAACGAAATACCTGATAATATACAATAATTAAATAAATATTTTAATAAAAAATAATTTAGTTTTTATTATTAATTGGAATGATAAAATTATCGCCTTAATGTCTCAAGCAATTTATATTACAAATGGCACATACAACTGCTATGATCGGACATCGGCAGTTTTGCGGTATACGTCGTTAATTCTCCGCCGTTCGTTTGTTTGAGGGTCTCGCCGAAATCAATTTGGCCTTCTCATTGGCCACTCTTTTGGCTGAACGCTTTGGCCCGAAGCCAATTTGAGCGGGAGGGCTGCGCGCTGACCGCCACGGCATCCCACAGAAGGCTCGAACTTTATTATGTGACGTGCTCTGCCCACGCATCACCCTTCGTCCAATCTTCTTCGGTTCTCTATATTCCGTCTGCAGTTGCTTTTAGCAATTTATCACCGGAGAAATGATGGCAACGCTGAAGAGATCTCAGTCTCGGCTTTCCTCCTCGCTCTCAGCGGCGGTGAGCCGTTCCACGTGCATCTCCTTATTTTCGTCGGGGAATTCCACCTTCAGTTCTCACCCTTCCCCGTCTTCGTCTCGCCATTTCCACGACTGGCGATCTCCGCTCAGTCATCGTGCCACCATGCGGTCGTCAGCTGTCATTACTGATCGATTTGAGCGTCACTTTGCTTCATTGGGTTAGAAGCTAATTTCTGCTTTCCTTTTTTCTTAATATTTTCCGCTACCCTGTCAATCTCCGATCTGATATATATTTTTTTATTAATTTGAAGCTGCGCGGAATTCGTACGAGGGAATCCTAACACGGCTCAAGAAGCCCGGTGGTGGGGATTTTGGAAAGTACTATAGCCTACCGGCGCTCGACGACCCAAGGATAGGTGAGTTTTCCGTATACATTGGTGCTCTTTTCTGACGGTTTTTAGTTTTAGCTTAATTCTGTTGTAGATCGACTGCCGTACTCAATAAAAATTCTGTTGGAGTCGGCAATTCGGAACTGCGATGAGTTCCAGGTTACAGGGAAAGACGTGGAGAAGATCATTGATTGGGAAAACTCTGCACCAAAGCAAGTTGAGATCCCTTTCAAACCAGCACGAGTTCTACTTCAGGTTTACACTCGAATTTTGTTCGAGGATACTTGGTTGATTTGAAGTTGCTATTCTCTTTTGTGCTTGTTACTTTCCTTACTGAGAGTGTTCTCTTCCTGTTATTTTCATATTCTATTTTGTTTTTTATATGAATTACACGGCACCATATATTAACAATTCTTCTATTTAGCATTATAAACAATTTCACTTCTCCTTATTTTAAATAACCTTGGTTGAACTTTTAAGCCAACGAGCACATTAGCAAGATTTCAAGTTGGATACAACTATTCAAGTTCCTTTTGGGCTACAACCATAACTCTAGTGTTCTAAGATACACAATGCCTGTTATAACTATAACTACAATTATAGTAATATAAGCAATGAATTTGGTTTTAACTTTAAATTGGAATATTCAGATATCACATACTTCAAACACAAAAGATCTGGAAAATGGTATTATGTTTTTTTATTTGTAATATTTGATATGAATTTTAAGGCACCACTTTTGACAATTCCTTTTGGTAATTTTAAAATTGCCACTTCTTTTTTTTTTTAATATCATTGATTGAATTTTTAGGCCAATGCTTTTGAGTTTCTTTGTGGTTGCTATTGTATTTATAAAGTAATAAGTTGAAGAAGTAATGATCTTTGTTTTTATTTTTAGATTGGAATATTTTGTTGTCTCTTATTTTAAATAGAAAAGCATTAGGCAATGACATGGTGTATTTGGTTTTTTTTTTGCGATGTTTTGTTTGGTGATGGTTTTCTTTTTTTTTATTTTCTTAAACTATTGTATGCCATATTCTTAATTTGTATACTAGCACTCTAGAGAAAAATCACAATTGTTACACTTGGGTTTCATAAGATTATTAACCTTAATTGTGTAGGATATGATATAATATGTTAATCTTAACTTTATTATGTCGAAGAGTCAAGGCTAAGGATTTCATACTTTATTTTATAATAAGAAGAATAACGTAAATATTCACATGAGATAGTTATTGGTAGTTCGACAAATGCTCTGGAGCTCTTCTTATCTTAACAATGTCATTTTGTTGTTGGAGATGGTGAAGAACATCTTATACCTACAAAATATTTCTAATATAATAACGTTGTTATGTTAGTCTTTTTCCTTAATAAATATTGGCTTGGTTTTGGTCCACTTGATAAAGTGGTTGATAGCAACAGAAGTTATTAGTAAAATATAAGAGCATGATGTCCAAACAAAGGGAGATTGAATTATGAAAATTGTAAATTCAATGATATCAACTAAATTAACAGAAGTTTTAGGAATTTCTTAGTAGTTCTTGTAAACTTATTTTAAAAACTCTTATTTACTTCTAAAAATATTTTGTATAGAGAGTGTAAAAAAAGAAAATATATAAGTAATTTTTAGGTGGTTTTATCCAAAATCGGATTTGTCTACCTCCATGTAAACTATTAGGTAAAAATACTAAAATATCTTTTACAAAAATAGATAGGCCAAACCCCACATTGGGCCAAAGGATCCCACAACGTTAGGCCAAAAGACCCTATAAATACCGACTCAAAATAACTTACAATATCAGACCAAATGATCTTGCAAATCACTGACTAGAAGACCTTATAACAACAACCAAGAAGACTAAAAGATCAAAGATAGTTCTAATGATGACACAATGAACTAATATATAAAGTACAAATACAAAGTCTTATAAACTGATACAATTATCAAGAATCATACTAAATCAAAATTAAAGCAATGTAAGATTAATTTGCAACTTCACTTAATAGAATGAAAGTTGAGAAGTAATGAAGAACAAATTTGGAATTCTAATCTCTTTTCTCTCATTCTCTTTAATGTATATGATGATCTTCAAATGTAGCTCTTTTCGAAATCTATGCAATTGATCATTAATTTATTCATAATGTTTGGATCCCTTTTCATAAGTATTAGAAACCTTTTCAGTGGCTCCAAATATTCCTCAATGACCATAATAAAATTTCTCGATATTCAGTCAAATTAGTCATTGCTCATATAACTTGTATTGATTGTACTATTTGATCCAAAGATTGGATTGTACATGCTAATAAATGAATTCATTGTTTGAGCTTTCAAACTATTTGACTACTTCTTCTCATTTATTAGCATAGGATTGTATTGTACAATATAATAACATCATGATGTATGAAGCACTCGAGACAACTTCTTTTAATACATATTGTCTTGATCCTATTGTTCGATGTAATAATATCAAATAGTATAATTTCCTTGGGTTTGGCCTCATTAAGTGATTGTCAATACAAACCAATTGTATTGCATTATAAGTGGGATCGTACTATACAATGATGTGGAACTTCTATGCAATGTTCAATTAGATTGTCATATCATCTATTCATATATACATATATGAACTAATTGTATCATACAATAGGTACATCGTACTATGTAATATGACTTGTCTTGTTCAAATTTAAAGTTTTGCATTCTAAGTATATTTTATCTTGTTAATGCAAACTTATATTTTTAATTCTTATCAAGGCATATTCATATGTTAGAAAAGCTTGATGAAATGTATGCATTAAACTAAATCTTTGAGTAGATGATTGATTGAAAAATTTTTTATCACACATTTTAAATATTATTTTAGTTCTAATATTTTAAATAAATTATTATAGATTTTACATATTACTACCAAAATAAAGAGACTATTGAAATGTTATTTTTCATGCATGTTCAAACTATGTTTCCTTGGTACCAATTATAATTTATAACAAACATTGTTAATAAATCTTTTGAGTCAATACTACGTTTCTCTAATGGATTTACTTATTCAAATATTATTAAAGCTAATCAACCTACTTTCTATTAGGATTTTTCTTTTTTTTAATTGAACTAAGGAAACATTCACGTTACTATAACAATTTAAACGTTATATTAGGGAAACCAAATGGATTTGGGTCCAACCATTCTACAATTAATTGATTCAACATTTCTAGGTATATGAGTATTATTCTTTTTAATCCAGATATAGGTGAGATATTTATAGTTAACAGTTAATCTAATCTTGTAAGTTTTAAAAATACATTCCATTGTTGAACAATAATTACAAATAAGAGAATATATAGAAAAATTTTTAGTATGCATGGATTTATAATTTTGAAATGTAACAATCTTATACATGTGATGGGATGTAGAATAATTTGAATGCAACTTCTTGAATTGATAAAAAATCACTTTATCTTTTGTATTTAAATTAATAGTTTTGGCAAGTTTATCTCTAGTTGCTTGCAATTAATGTAAATATTTTGTATTTTTTTCATTCAATTCTTCACAAAGTCTAAGGTATTCATAATATTTCTTTTTAAAATTTGTATATTTCTTTGAAAGAACTTTAAAAATATTTGTCAATTCAAATAAATTACTTTCTAATTTATTGCAAGAGAGTTGGCTTTCCTCATTTTTTTCTTGAATGAGTCATGGAGATGTGTCATGAAACATATAATCTCTCTTTCATCAATTTCCTCACTACTTAAGGTGCTTTTTACTTTGCTGAAAGACATTAAATTCTTCTTTTCTTCTTTACTTTCCTCACTAGTTGAGGAGGTTGAAGATGACTCATAATTGCTCCAATTGGCCATCATGGCCTTCCTTTTCTTTTTACCTTTTATGAAGTTCTTTTTCTTTCTCTTTTCCATCAATTTCAGACAATTGGAATGATAGTATCCAGGTTCCTTGCACTTATGGCAGTGTTAGTTCATTTCCTTCTTCTAGAATTACCTACAATTATCTTCTTAAAAATTGAAGTTAAACATTTAAAAGGAATTTATACATCATCGTTGCGAGAGGATTCTTCATTGGATCAGTGGAGCAACCCTCAAAGAAATAACTTCTCCTTCTTCAGTTGCCTTTGTTGCACTTTCTCTTCTTTTTTTCTTGTCATTTTTATCTCATTAATCATGAGATCTCTAAATAGCTCATCAAGTGAGCGATGATCCAAGTTATTTGAGATTTTAATTGTTGTCACTATGGGGTCAAACTCCTTGGGTAGCATATGGAGAATCTTCTTCACTTGTTTAATGTTAGAAAATACTCTACCAATATTTAAGAGTTCATTTACAATGATAGTAAATTGAGTAAATATAACCTTAATGAACTCTCCTTGCATACAAAGAAGCTCATGATTATGCATGAGTAAATTAATTTTAGATTGTTTAACTTAAACTAGTACTTTCGAAGATGACCTCAAGCTTCTCCCATACCTTATAGGTAGTTTTAAGGTTCATTAGCATATTGAATTTGGTGGTCAAGAGGCCACAATAAAAGATATTCAAACCTCGGTATTGAATTGAACTTGATATTTTTCTTAAGGAATGAGAGCACTCAAAAGCTTTCTAACCAATATATTATTCATCATTTTAATGTGAAACTCAAGAATATTTTTAACAATATCCCAATTTTAAGATCAATAGACTCAAGAAAAATATTCATGCAATTCTTCTTATATTAATAAAAATTTTACCTTTAAATAAAGGTAGACAATAGGATGAAACTTATTCTGTCAAGATAGCATGATTGGCTATCATTTGTGAGATATCATAAGGATCTTATTTAGGATGATTAGACTTTAAAAGCAACTATGCTCTTATACCATTTGTTAGAAAAATATGAGAGTGCGATGTCCACAAAAGAGAAGTATGAATTATGAAATTATAAATTCAACGATATCAAGTAAAGCAACAGAAGGTTTTAGAATTTCTTAATGACTCTTGTAAACTTGTTTTAAAAACTCTTGTTTACTTTTAAAAACATTTTGTGTATAGTACAATGAAAGAAAGTACACAAATAATTTTTAAGTGATTCGATATAAAATTAGATCAACATTTATCATTGACTAAAAGGTTAGAAAAAAAACACTAAAATGTCTTTCACAAAACCTGGTAAGCCAAACCCCACACCAAGCCAAATAACTCTACAAACACGAAGTTAACAAGACTTACAAAGTATCGAGCCAAAACACTTTGCAAATGCTAGCTCAAAGGAGCTTATAATATCATGTTAAGGACCCTACAAATCATTGAGCCAATAAACTCTACAACAATGACTAAAAGACCAAACAAAAGATAAAAAAATAATATCTTAACGATAGGACGATGAACCAATGTAAAAAGCTCAAGCACAAAACCCTATAATCCAATGCAATTGTCAAGAGACACACCAAATTGAAGTTAAAGCAATGAAAGATTGATTTGCAACTTAGTTCAATGAAGCAAAGGCTATGAAATGATAGAGAATGAAATTGTACCTTAAACCTTGCTTTTCTCCCATTCTTCTTAATGTGTATGATGACTTTCACTTTTTACAAAAGATATATAATTGTTTGTTAACCTATTTACAATGTTGGGACCACTTTTTATAAGCATTAAAAAGTTTTTCAATACCTTCACATATCCCTCAGCAATTATAATAAAATTTCTCAAAATTCAGGCAAACTAGTCGTTATTCCCATAACTTCTATTGATCATACTTATGATTGTAATAAATGTTAATCATTCAACTTTTTAGATTGTTTGACTACCCCTTCTCAGATACTTACATAAGGTCTTATTGTATGATATAATAACATCATGCTTTACAAAGCACTCGGGATAACTCTCAATCCATATTATCCTTATCATATTTGTTCGATGTAATAATGTTATATCATACAATTTCCTCGGGTTTGACCTTATCAAATGCACACTCACTATATTATTTGTTAAGTTTGTATTATACAAAACATATGATTATATTATATGAATGCATTATGCAATCTTTTTGGGCAAGAGTGATTGTTAATAGAAATCAATTGTATTGTACAACAAGTGAGATGTTAGTAAACAATGATGTGAAACTTTTGCACAATGCTCAATCAGATTGTTCTATCATCCATTCATACATACACATATGAATTAATTGTATCGTATGATAGGTGCATTGTACTATATGATGATTTATTTTACTCGAATTTGAGGTTTTGTATTCTAAATATATTTTTTGTCTTTTTAATGCAAATTTATATATTAAAAAATCTTTACTAAGGCATATTTATATGTTTAAAAAGCATAATAAAATGCATGCCTTAAGCTAAACCTCTATAATTGGATAAGTGATTTAAAAAACTTTTAACACACTTATTCAAAACCTTATCATAGTCATAGTGTATAAAGTAAATTGTTATAGATCTTATATACAAATATCAAAATAAAGAAACTCTTCAAAGATTCTTCTCTAATGCTCAAGTTTTGTATTTCATTGGTTTCAGTTACAATTTACACCAAGCATCATCATTGAATTTCTTAAATCAAGACTAAGCTTCTTTAATGGATTCATCTATTCATTGTTGAGATATATGATCTTAAAAATTTTTAAAAAAATATTAATAAAATAATAGAATGGTTTTATTGTTATCAAATTAGTGTTACATGGATCAATGATTCAATAGTTATTTCTAGTTTCTCCAAACATTAAGGAAAAGCTTGATAATATTCATGACTCACATTGCATAGGTTTATGAGACATTGATTGGTCTCATAATTTTAATAGTCTTTCTAAATAGCTTTTTCATATTTTTTTACAATTGCAACAAACTTTGGCAAACTCTATTGCATCTCTTTGGAGTGTGGGCCATTATTAACCCCTTTGAATAGCCTTTGTTGCCAATGTTCAAGTGGAGTAGCTTATGCTCTCAAAAAATCATATTAAATCTCATTTTCACAAACTTCAATAAGGGAGGCATCTCAACAATGATAAAAATGACCTCATGTATAGATAATCTCTAACAATTAAGGATTGGGGATCCAGGCTTTGAACCCATTTTTCATCATCTTTTGATTTTTTAAGGCCCATGCTTGTATGGAAGTATGTGGTCTAGATAACTTGGGCTACTTTTTTTTCCATGACCAGTGGAGAGTTGATAACTTGTTGCATTAAGGATAAGTTTTAGACTTTTGATCACCAAATTTGGTCATGCGTTTGCAATCTCTTTCTACTATTGAGGTTTGTGCTTAAATCGTTTTATCAAATATTGTAAGGGATGCCGATATCTTTTTACTTGGCATCTTTAGCTTAGCTTGAGCCTTTCACCTCTTTTACATTGATTTGTGAATTGTTGATTACTAATAATCTTTTACATCCAATTTTCTTGCAAACTTTCTACATAGAATCAACACATCTTATTTAATGTAATTATTGGTCATCAGTAAGGTTATTATGGATGTATTCTTTTACCTTTAGTTTACTTTCTAGCTTTTTATTGGCAATCAATGATTCCTATTTAATCCGATTGTTCATTATATGGAAGGTTATTATGTTAACATACTTTAGGTTGATTCTCTTGGGTTTGGAGATGCTTAATTGACCAAGACAATCCATACAACCTCAAGTTAGAATATAATTGATTTGATGGATGTCCTTAATACATAATTAATCTTGTATTTTCGAAATTCCCTAACTGATTTTTCTTGTCTGGCCTAGAGTTTAGCAGGGTGCAAGATATGACAAAGGGGCTAGCTTGTGATCATGATCTCATGGACCTAGAAATATTGTGATATCATTTGAGGTTTCATTACTAGTGTAAGGGCCAGCTTTGTAGAGGGGGATATTAGGTCTCAACATCCTTCAATGCTTCATTGGCATAATAGATGGGTGCCTGCTTTTTTGGCATATTCTTATATTAGCACCAAGTTGACAATCCAATCAATTGTTGTGATGCATATGAACAATGGGTCTTCTTGCCCCACATTACTCAGTATTGGGGTTTTGAGATGGTCTTTCGATGCAAAAAATGGCAACTTGCACTCTTATGCCCATTGTATTCTGGATTTGTTGCGAAGAGATTGCAGGGTGACATGGCCTTTTCTCCAAACCAAGATTAGAAGTGATGAGGTTTAACGTTCCCCACTTCTAGCTTTTGAAATTCATATAAATATTTGGGATATGATCATAAGGTCATCATGTTAGTATGCTAAAAGATAAGAGATGCTAAGTTGACAATGAGGGTTCAATATAACTCCAAGTTAGAATATGATTGATTGAATGATTGTCTTTAGAATATAATTGATCTCTTATGCTCTAAGCTCTCTAATTGATTTTTCTAGCCTATTTGATGTTTTCGTAAAGTGTAGGATATGAAGATTAGTTCATGACCATGATCTCATTGACTTAAAAGTATTTTCATATCATTTAAGTTGTCATTATTAGTATAAGAGCTAGCTTTTCTATAGGGATAATAACTAATTTAATGGATAATAATTGATCTTCCCCTCTTTCCTCTTTATGCTTTGCCTTATTGATCTGTTGGCAGCTCAAGAACATGTTAAGGAAATTGAGGTATCGACATGTAGTGGTAGAGTCTAGCTATTTATCAATCGTTAGGAGCGGGTATGAAATTTTTTGGTCTGTTACCTAAATTGTTGAAGTTAGATACAAACTTTACACGTGTATTTGCTTTTCTGCTTGGCTTTGTATTGGTTGGCTATTCTTAATAATGAACTAGCCAAATGAAGCTCACTTAGAATATCTTTCTCCCTCTTAGCCTTAATGATTTCTCATTGTTTCTAGGTTAAACAAACTCTTTTGTTGCTATTTTGAGACTATTTTGTGGCTCACACTCAATCTTCTACAACGTCTCTCCTAACTTTTGTATATGGATAATAACCTAAATGAAAACATCAAGATGATTCAAAAGCTATTTGGGGTCATATATTTAAGAATGACATTATAAACTAGCTTTGATTACAAAAAAATTAAGTGCATCGTTGACCCTTTCTTGGTCCGTTATGTTTAGGCAAAGTTTTGTGCCACCTCTCCAATTAAGTCCCATAGGGGTCTTTGATACTTGATATTAGCAAACACTTTAGGGTCCCCATCTTCTTGAAATCATGCAAGTTAAGGTTTTTGTGGTGTTCTCTATGTTGATAATTTTAAACCATACCTTTACACTAGTGATTAATACCATGGTGATGATAGAGTTGTCCTAAGGTTTGTTGAGGGTGGGGATGCCTTCAAGTGTTGTTGTAATTGTAAGGGTAGAGGCATTCATTGATTTTTGAGAGACTATGGTGCATGGTAATTGTCTTAAAAACGATGATTGGGAATCTACTAACTATTGGAGATGACATAATTAGTAATTAAATAATTTTTTCATCAACTATGAAGTATTTGTTGGGATACAATAGTGTGGCACAAGGTACAACTTAAAAGATGTTTTTATCTACTTTGATTCTTGGGAATTGAGACAGTTGAATTTTACTAAAATAGTTTTATTGATATTTGAAGTTTTATAGTCTTCTAAAGCAAATTAGTAGATTGTATATATTATTATTTTTATTTATCTATGTTTTTTTTTCTATTTATATCATTATTTTTTTCTTTTTTATTTATAAAATTTATTTCTTTTTATTTTTATATATAATATTTGTATTTATTTATAATATTTATAATTTAATAATATTATATTATTTATAAATTATATTATTTATATTATAATTTATATAATTTAAATAATTTATAGTTTATATAATTTAATTTATATAACATATAATTTATTTATTTATATTTCTTCTTCCATATTGTTGATTCATTACAAGAGTAGAACTAATAGTTTGGTATCTAATGGATCTTTCTGTTCTAAAATTTTAACCAAGAGTTATCAGTATTTATCAAATTTTTTCTTATGTAATTAAACGTTATTGGATCAAATGACAAAGAAATTGTTGAGAAAGAAATGGTTTTTCCTAGATTAAACGTGTTGTAAAGGGGAACATACAACAATTAGTCTTAGACAATTTCTTTGTGAAAATATGTCTATTGAAATACGGATCACACAAAAAAATCTGGTCAAATTTTCATCATTCATGTTCACTCTTTCGTTATAAGATCAGCTAAGTGTTATTTTTGAAGAAGCTTCAGTTGTCTAAAAAGGCAATTAATAAGTTCCTTCTCTTATATTGAGATTTATTCTTCAATTCATTTCAAAATAGAAGAAAAGATATAATAGAAAAGGATTGTCTTTTCTGTATACTTTTTGTTATCACTATGCAATTCAATCCTATCTCAATGAGAGGAAACTATAGCTCTTATTCTTTGTTGAGTAGTCGTTCAAGTATTGAATGGGCCCTCATAAAGGTTGATGCAAAAGAATGATTTTTTTTGACGTTTCCGAGCTATATATCATCATTTAACTTTGGTCATTGAATCAAATGAAACTTTCTTGAATAAATGATTGATTTCTCTTCTTTCAGTGATTCTTTTCCTCTGATCAATCAATAATAATAACAAAACAGGGTCTTTCGCTTTTTAAAATAAAAATTCCAATGGCTTTTGCTACTATGACCTTCTCGACCATGAATTTTTTTCCTTTCAGGTATTCGATCTAAAAACCTGGAATAAATTCAGAGGTTTTCCCTTTGCTTGTGTCAACAAAAAATTTGAAATACCTTGACTTTTTCAAAACAAGTTCGAGTCCAATAGCAATGATTCAAAACACTTCTTTTTCCATTACACTATTTTGGAAACCCAAGGACTTAATTGTATGAATATATAAAATATAGGATTTCCAATCCTAATATGAAAAAGAGAAAAACAAGTACCCAATTGAAAGGGAAAGTGAGTAAACAAAATTCCATACGCGATCTCCTAGATACATTTCTAATTTTGTGGAAAGCCTTATTCAATGAAAGTCATATATATGGTTTGGAGGAAGATTTTTAATATCTTTGGAGATCCACAAGGGATCTCTGATTCGGAACAAATAGAGGATTTCTTCAATGTAGTTTGACTTCGATACAATCAAATAGATTGCCACAAGGGAGCCATATTCTAAGCGCTCAAACTATTTCATTGAAGAAATCCTCTATTTGTTTCAGATTGGGGTCCCCTTCTCCCCTTTCTTCAATTCCTAATTCGTATTGTTCATAAGAATAAGATCTCTATTACCTATTGAGAACTTCAAAACTTGAGGTCTTTTTCAAATTAATTCAACCACAAACATGAAATACCATGATATAAGTATCTAAGGAAGATCCACTTCTTGATCTTTCTTAGATACACCAGTGAATCGAATCTTATTTAGATATATTCTTATTAGGATCTATTTTGCAAATCTATTTATCTTGTCAGGAATTCAAAGCTCATTCTACTCTTTTTTATTTCAAAAAAAAATTCAAAAATAAAAAATAACTGTATTTAAAATTTTTTCTTAGATAAATTGATTGAAACATGCTTTTGTAGAATGTCTAATGTATGTTATCCAAATGCATGTAGTTGTAATAAAACCTAACCTGTTGGCGCTTTTGCTTTTGTGGTAATATACACATATTTTAGTAATTGTTGCTTTGTCAGATTATAGTGAAAACGCAATCTTTTTAGGTCCTTACTAATCTCAATTGTTATGCCATGGGAAACTCAAACATCTCCCCAAAAGGGATTTTACAAAGTTGAAGAAAAAGTTATTTATCTTTCAAAAATATTTGGGTGGGATCGAATATATGATGGGATTATTCGATATTGTCGTTCTTGTTGATTAGAAAGAAGAATATAAACTAAATAATAAATAAATAAGTATAAAATAAAAATAATAAAAAATAAATAAATAATTAAGTATAAATACTAATTACAAAATGCTAAATAAATAATAAAAATAAGATAAGTGTAAATAAATAAGTAATAATAAAATGAATGAGGTTGAGCTTCTAGAAAATGACTTAGAATTCTTGCAGAGTAAAATTATAGATTACCAGTCATGAGAAGAATCTTTAATATTTCATAATATTTTAGTTTTTCATTATCTATTGAATCTCTAGTTCTTATTTCTTATTGATTCTATTTGATTACTAATCTTATATTTATATATACCTATTTTTGCATATTTATAAAATATTCCTATAAAAACTATTATCAATAGATAGATAGAAATCAATAAATCAAATAAAAAATAAGAAATAAAAAATAGAATACAAAATAATAAATAATTAACTAATAAATAATTAATAAAATAAATTAATTAACAAATAATAAATTTACAAAAGTATTACAAATCACAATAAATATCGACAATAAAGGATATTATATAATGATATAATGAATATTCAAATAGAGGATATATATCTCATAGATTTTGTTTCATGCATATACTTCAATTTTTAAAACTTGTTTAGAATTGACAAATTTCAAAAAACAATTCAATCAATAATCTAAATATAAAAATCAAATAAAAAAGAAACATTATTCTCTTCAAATGAGGAACAAATAACTAGAATTCGTCATGGGTAAAGACTCTTTCTTATCTTTATGTTATGAGATAAAGTAAAAAAAATGAGTAAAAAAAGATGGAGAAAATCAATTTCTCCTTCTTAGACTGTATTAAAAAAACTTTAAGATTGCTTAAAGACTACATAAATAGATAAATAAAGAAAGCATAAATCAATAAAGCAACAAAACCATCATAGTATTTTTTTTTTAATTTGCTGTTATGAAATATAAAATCTAAAAGGAAAGGTGGTTTTGAGCATAAAGATTCTATTTACTCATAAAAAGGGATCCCAATCCTTGAGGATATGACAATAAATCTAGAAATTATTCTATTTGACATACTCTCCCCTGGATCTAAGAGTAGCAACATGAACTAAATACCTATCCAAGCCAAGGAACTAACTCCAAAAAATCCTGACAAATGATGACTGAGATAAGATTTAGCATTTTTGAACTGTGATGTGTTTGTTTTCCATTGTGGTTGTAGGTGTATTTAACTCTCTATTAAGGATATAGTAGAAAGAAATAATAGAAAAAGAGCTTCAGTATAAAGATCGAAATGGGATGAAAGAGCAAATTTTTTTCAAAACATTAACTGGTCGTATATTAGTTGATAATATATATGTATTGGTCCATAAGGTATCGCCTTTAGAAATCAAGATATTAGAGTTGAACTTGTCATTCGATTCATAACTTTTCAAATACACCCAATATATATTCGAACCTCTTAAACTCTTTGTTTACGCAATAATAATATTCTTTGTTTTTCTTTTCATATTCGGATTCTTATTAAATGATCCACAACGTAATCCTGGGCGTGAGGAATAACAAAAGAGAAAATATTTTTTTTTCATTTTTCATTGATTTTTTATAGGTTAATGTAGCACAAATAATGAATAAATAGAAAAAGGCTGGGTGATTTGTCTTCTTTTTTAATCCTATATTGTTTTTGTTACTTTTCCTTTAGGAGCTTGTTTATCAAGGCCTTCAATTCCTTACACTCTTTGTTGTGACTATGGTCCTAATGATCATTGCAATATCGACCATGATATTGTTTCTCATGCCAAACCTCCAATGTTGGAAGGATTTGATATTGCACACCCTTTCTTTGATGGTCATTATGACCACTATTTGAGGTTTATTTGGCGTAGTACATATTTGCCATGCTTGTAGTTGATACTGCTCAGCTCTCTGATACTAAGGAATGTACTCATTGTTGAGTTGCCTTTGTCTTTTATCTGTTTGGGTTTCTCATGTCATGCTTAAAACTTAAATGTTGTTTGATCCTTATCAAGTTTCTAAGTGTCGTCTTCCTTTGAGTCAACATATTTTTGGGTTCTCTCTAGCACATCTTTGAGTGACATCTATGACATTCAAGATAAGGAGTTATTGAATTCTTGGGCTTGATGGCTAAGACAAGTGCACTTGTATTAATCTTTGGTTAATCGACTCTACATCCAAGAACTTGTCACTAAACCCCTAGAGGAATTGTTTAAGGGGCTTGTTGTGTCCTTATGTAATGTTACACAGAAATTAATTGGGCTTCTTGTATTTGCTAAGAGCTAGCAAAGGTAAACAAGAAGTCTTTCTAAGTATAATTAAGGTTGTGGATTGTGATGGCTGAGAGCCTCAATAATTACTCAAGAGCTAATCATTTGAGAACAAATGTGAAGTTACAATTGTAGATAGTTGACCATAAGACTAGATTCAATGCCAAGGTGGTGTCAAATTCCCAAGAAATATGTCCAAGATAAATGTCTTGAAGATTAAGGACATGGCAGGTATCTTGAACTATGTTGGCAGAGGTTCCAAGAGAATCTTTTTGGAAAGAGGGGAGATAAAAGGTGTTATAACGGAAAGGTGGGCAGCGTGAAGCTCTCTATTGAGTGTGTAGACTTATTTCTAAAATATTTAGATAATCATTGGGATGTTCAATGAGGTGCATGTTGCATAACAAATACTAACAAACATAGGAAGGAGAGGTAATAATAGAGAGAGAGTGAGAGTGGGGTAAGTATTGGTTGAGGTTTTCGAGTGATTGTTTGGAGTTGAGGTATAAAATGGATGAGAAAGATGACACTTGATTTATATGGAAAATCATTTAAATGTGAAAAACTCACATTTGAGAGGAAAGTTTAGGGTTAATAATAAATAGGTTTCTCATGTTTGTCTTGTTATGCCATTAGGTCATTCAGGTTTTAGTAACAATTAGAAGATTCCTATATTTTTGTAAATGTAACAATTAGGTCCTTAATAATTTTTTTCTTAAATTACTTTTAAAAATAATCATATAAGTCTCTATCATTTGTATAATTATGTATATAAGTCTTGATATAGATTAGTACTTCAAAAAAAATGCTAAGGACCTAGTTATTGCCTGAAACAATAAAGATGTATCTGGTTATTATTGAAATTTGAAGGACTTAATTGCACAATAAGGCAAACAAGAGAGACCTATATGCAATTAACCCAAAGCTTTATTATGGCTTTCCCCCCATGAAGGGGGATTGACTTATTGGAGCAACTAAGATGGAGAATCTAGGCTCTTTGCAATCTAGAGGAAAATCACAATGGTTAAATCTCTACATAGATCTAGGAGGGTAATCTTCGATTATGAATTTACCATCTTCTATGCTTTTTGAGTATATGGATCTTTATTCTCTTTTTGTTACCCTCTTCTTGGTGAGAAATCTTAGTGGCACATTGCTGACTTCTCTTGATGGTTTCCATTACGATATGACTACTATACTGAGATGGATTCGTGGGCATGGGTAGATCACATGATGCCTACAAAATTAACGTGGCTTCCTGATATGGTTGGCAATTGATGGCATGGCCTTTTGTTGAGGCACGATTTGATCTTTCCATGTCACACCTAGATATGTTGAGACTTTTCTTATGAAAACAGTTACATTTGCTGCTATGGCACCTTACTTTTCTGTCCAAAAGTTCCCAATAGGCTTGGGTTTTGGGTTCGAGTTGAGCTGGGGTTAGTATGGGTGGGTTTTAGTTCTTATTGGGCCAGTTCACATTTTGCATCTTCAAGCAGAAAACTTTTAATAGGTTGTCAACCTTTGTAAAAATTGTAATGATTTAGTTTCAGATGCCATGGCACAGCTGCACGCCTGCAGAAGTGCACTATCAAAAATTCTGTGTGTGCTCGATTTGACGTCTTTCTATTGCTTGTCTGCATTTGGTCTAACACTGAATAATTTAACCCATATAAGCCGGTGGAAAGATTATCTTTTGGTTTCAAATGCCATGGAACAACTGCATACTTGCATTACCGATCTTTCAAATGTCATGGCACAACTATAAAACCTTCAGAAAAGCATTATCGAAGTTTTTGTGTATGCTTTGTTTGACGTCTTTCTACTGCTTGTTTACATTTTGTCAAACAACGAACCTTCTAATCCATATAGCCTGGTGGGAAGCATATCCTTTTGGTTATTCATTATGTTGCTATGGTCAATGTCCTACTAAATGAATTGTTCTTGTCCTTACTTTTCCTTTTATTGCAGGACTTTACTGGTGTTCCAGCTGTTGTGGATCTTGCATGCATGCGTGATGCAATGAACAAACTTGGTAGCGATTCAAACAAAATCAATCCTCTGGTAAGTCACCTGTTTAGATTTATCAAATAGTCAGAAGAGATGTGTTGTGGGTATGGCCAGTCCAAGCTTGTCCGTTGGGTTTATAATCCTATTTTACTTCTGAACTACTACTATTTTACATCCCAGACTCTATTGTGATTACGAGTTTCTGATATCCATTCTGGAATAGTCCTTGCCCGCAGACATGCATGCAGTGAATGGCTATTTCACGAGCTATTTGCTAATTTATTTACTGAAATTATCTTGATCTGATTTTAGCTTAGGTTTGACTTGTCATTTCTTAGAGTACTAATTGAGTTTTGTTGAAATTCTTATGTTTGATGTTAAGAAATGGCTAGTTTATCTTCCTTTCTGGTGTTTGTTGTCTGCATTAAACTTGCATCCTTCAATGTTTCCCTTCCACCACCAACTCACCTTTAAAACATGGTCTTGCTTAAGCTAGTTAGGTTGCCATGTATTTCTGTCCTAATCCTTCTTGTTTCTGCTCCAATTATTTTCGTATTGTTTAATTTTCTGGTATTTCTATTTTATGCATCAACAGTAAAAGAAGGAAATTCGTGAAAATTTTTTACTTGTGATCACGGAATCTGTTAAGTTAAACATCGAGTAATAATTGCATCCTGGCATTTCAATTGTTCTGGTAGTAATTTTGAAGTGATATTTGTTGTGTGGAGAATGAAATAAAAATAACCCTTTCATGTGCTTAATGTTGACTGGACTCAACATAAGTATAATAGGTCATATCAAGTATTTTATCCAATCAAACAAGTAGAAATATACAATAACGAAACTAGAGCTATCAAATCTGTTGTTTCATTTTGAATATTTTGAACAGGTGAATAACTCCTCTAAGTAAACTAATCATAAATTGCATGTGTTTGTGTGCTTACTGTCTTTGTTGATTAAGGTTTTAGGAGTTTGTCATTAAGATCCTAAGATCAATTCGTACTCACATAATCTTCGGCATATACACCAAAATTGTTTCAAAAAAAAGTATGACTAAAAGTTCTTGCAAGGAATGCCATTTTTCTTTGGATATAGCAAATTGGATGATTTCCTTTAGAACTTTCAGCCTACTGCCTTTCTCAAATATTGGATCAACTTTGTTATTGTCTTAGTAGAGTAAAATTCTTGGTAATTTGGTGCATTATGATATTGAACATGACTCACCACTTGAGTAATATATATTTGAATTAGTTATTTTAAATATTCTTGGTTTTCTTGCTTGGTAATATGATATAGTTTATGGGTAGTGTTGCAAAACAGTTCCATAGAAAATTTTAACATTACTACTTCACAAAAATATTAGAAAATTGTCTGTGAAAATGATCCTCAATGTGTGTAAGCAAATGCATGTGCAAAATTGTCTCACGTTAGTTCTCTGAACTGCGATAGAGAGGAAAGCAAGGAATATTGTATAATACAGTAATTGGTAATGTAAAAACAGTACAAAGTGGTGTTTTACTATTTCTTTTTATTACAAAAAAGAGGGACCTTGCTATTACAACAATTTCTTTGGCAAAGGCTCGACAGAAAGAAAAAAACTTAAAACTCTGGTGAACTTTGAGGACTAGCCTCAGCGCTCCAAGAGCAAGAATATCCTAAACAGAGGGAGTGTATAGTAAACCAAAAAAGCATGCAAGTGTATAAAGCCAAAAAGTCCTTTTTGACTAGCTGAAAGTGGGTTATTATAGAAACAATGAGGATGGTGAGATCTGCCATGCAGATTGATAGATGAATTTGTTAGGTAATGAGCTTATGATAAATCTAGGGGATAGAAAATTAGTAAGAAATCCATGGGCATTAAATTAGCATTTAATATCATAGATACTAAGGTATGGAGAAAATGGTCAAATAGAAAAAGGATTGGGCACTTGGATGAGGATAAGAGAATAATCTTCCTAGGGAGAGGGAACCCACCTCTCAAGCGTAGGTTTGATGAGGCCTATTCAAGGAATAGGTCAGAATGGGAAGAACCTTGCTTCAGTGAAAGTGAGAATTCCATGAAATTCTGGTGAAATGGCCAAAGAGCAGTAGAACCAAACAAATGGATATTATTTAACGAATTTTAACTCAATAGTCTCATTGGATGCAAATAAGAGGCAAGGATATGTCAATGACATGTGCGGGACAATGTGAGGAGGACAAATAATTGAGTTAACATAGGCCTCCAATTTCCATGAGTATGAATATTTATATTGGTCCACCAAATACAATTATTCCAATTATTGTCTATAAGAATGGTTTAAATAGATGGGATGAGAAAAGTTCTTTACCTTAATTGGAGAATGTTTAGCAATAATGACAACTTTTGACTTTTGATGATGGATGTTATCTTGATGAGCAAGTTGCTTGTGAAGCAGCCACCAAAAAATAAAAATAAGGTCTCACTTCGACACAAGCAATCATTAGAGCAATAAGTAGCCATGTTGGACAAGCTCGTGCATTATTGATGATGCAAGGACCGAAGTGAGATAGACCATGGAGGAGTGATTGGTGATGCAACCGCCACTAGAAGGGTTCCCCCTAATAGAGGATGTCTATTCCTTGGCTAGCCTGACCATCAAAGGAGAGCAGCTTAGAGAATGAGCAACCTTGGGATTGTTGTCCTTTAAAGGAACCTATAATATAGAGTTGTCTCTACCCAATACAGAGCTTTTGTTTGAGATTCAGGGCCAAGATGAGGGGTTGAAGTTTGTGGATGTAGAGGCCTTACTTGTTGACATAGTAACTCTTTTGTTCAAAGCTCTTTGGCTAGCATATAGGAAAGGGGGTGCTAAAATGTAGGGCTATCCTCCAAAGTTTGCTATGAAGATGAGGAGAAACCCTCAAAAGGGGTATCTAGGCTAAGTTGGAAGATTTTTGATAATTGATTATCGGGCAACCCAAATGAACAGAGGGGGACACTTCGGTTGCAATAAATAAATTGCTAGATAAGAGGAATCAAGACATGAAGTAGGTCTATGATGCATTGGTTAATGATGTGGAGAACTTGATTAGTTTACTAGGCTTCATGGAGTGAGAGTGAAAGGAACAAAGATTTGTTGACACTTACGATCTGGTCAAGGAGAAGAACACAGTGCTATTGTGACATTTGGACAAAGTGGAGGCACTCTGTAAGGAAAGCTAGGGTCAGATTGATCCACAGGAGGTTGTGTAGTTGAGAATAAGAGAGGGAGTGGATTGGGCTGTCATTGACCATGATTGAGTAAAGGCAACTTTGGGAGAAATATTGACCCTTGCTAAAGAAGAGGGCTGAGTGGAGAAGTTTAGATATGAGGAACTTTGAGGTTGTTACGGCTAAAGGGAGGCTCTGTTTGACTAATGAGTAGCTAAAAAGGATAGTTAAGACTACAAAGGAATGACACAAAAAAGTGGTTGAGGAAACCAACAACACATGTTCCATCCTTTTGCAGAAGATGCTAAGCCTATGATTGAGGCATTGCTCTGCTAAAGTCTCGTTGCACCCAACTTGCTTTTCTTCCTTAAGGTTGGATAGCTGATTTGTGAGAAGATGCTATTGCACCTGCTTAAGGAGGGCCAATGTTACTACCCCACCCAACTTTACCTTAATAAAACCTGATAAAATATCCCAAATACCAAATTACAATATATAAAAATAGAGCAAAAAATAACATCTTGAGTACATAATTAAAATCAAATGAGGGTGACAATAAAAATTCGTAAATCTATATATTATCATGGATAGAACAACTGCATAGAAACAATGCATGTATTCTCAAAACTATCATATAACGCAAAAATTGAAATAGTATATGAATATATCATTCATTGGAATAGTACAATATAGTCCTCACATCTCAAGTGTCTTTCATATAACTTATTAATAAATCATTCTCTCATATACAAGGTCCCAAGTTATCTTGTAAGAACTCTTAGTCCTATGAATATTTATATCTTAACTTGTAATGTAATTATATAATAAGCATGATTTTCTTAACAAATAAATTATTAACTAAAAATCATAAAATTATATGAAAGTGTAATAACATAGCTAATAGATAAAAATATAATAAATAAAATAATACATTGCAATATGTAAAAGATGTGAATATGTTGAATTGTAACATATATGTCTATGCATCATAATCATATATACATATAGTCATCTAATAATATTAATACTATATCAAATTATATCACATATTTTTTTTCTTATTTTTATATTCATATTTATTTGATCTTTATTTATTTCTTTATCTAGGGCTTAGATTTTCTCATGTGACCATTATCATGGATCCACATAATCTTTTATCATATCTCTTATCATGAACTCATTGTATATCACATCACCCATTATTCTATACTTGCAATGGCGAGGTCTCTATGTATCATAGTTTTCTATTTAAGTGCTTATCACTGATTGACTACTAACATTACTTAATATCCTGTACTCATGATGGCAAGATCTCTGCATATCATAACTCTTCATTTAGATCAGGTAACTGCAAGATATTTTCATAGAAAAAATCTTAATATATTTTCATTTCTTCTTTTTTGTAATCTTATAGATTAATAGGCTTTTTAACCCATCATTACCTGTTTTATATTTTATTTTTATTTGATTTATTTCTCTATTATCTTATATTATGATTCTAATAACACACATATATCTCACAATAGTAATATATTATCTCTTATGTTCAAATATATACAAATGAATCTATGTCATACGATATGCTCACGTTACATCAAATTTCACAGTAATATTTTAAGGTAACGAATCATTTTAACCTACTTATATTATAGTTATTTAGTTTATTTATCTGATGAATTTAAGATATCTTTTCTATTGACTTTTCTTTTCTTTATCTCTTTTTTATATTTTCTCTATATATTTATTGTATTTTATGAATATCTATTTGATTTTTATTCTCAAAATTTTCAAAATTCATATCTTTTGTTTTACACTTTTTATTCTTTAACATTTAATAAAGTTTATTTTTCTATATCAAAAGTTATTCTTTCACATTTAATAAAATTATATATTTTTATATATCAAAAGCACTTGTAAATGCTATTGTAAATAGTATTTTAAAGTCATTTTGAAATTCTATTAAAACCATTACTTATTCCTTCTGATTGTATCATAAGGTCTCTCCATCATACTGTGTGATGTACATATTCCTTCTGTATGATGCAAATTCAGATGAATCGATCTCTTGCTCTTCTAGGTTAGCATACAGTTTGATGGTCCCATTATACGGTCTAATATTCATAAGGCATTTTAAGATGCTCCAATTAACCCGTTCGCTTGTCAACTAAAATTAATTGTATAGTCTGATAAATATTATCGTGATATATAATTTTCTCAAGAAATCAGGGTCCAACATTGGTCATAAACAAAGACTTATCGTTCAATATGTTTGGAATGATCATAACATTTGATCCTCTTAGGAAATGGCCAATCAAAAATACTTTATTCATGACAATATTCGTTGTTCCCATAGTACTGCCTATTCAAGCCAATTGTATGATACGTTCAATAAGATCATATAGTACGCAAGGCAGATAGAGAATTTCAACTTAGAAATCTCAACTTATATCCCATTCAAATAGAAATCAAAGCATGAATAGGTCAAAGTACAACACAAAAGCATTCCAATGAATAAGAACTTAAATAAAAATGTACATTTAATAACCTTTTTTATGCGAATCAAGATATGAGCTCCTTTTCTCAAAATCCTTATTTCCAGAGCTCAAGAAGTTTTTGTTAGGCAAAGCTTTGCTTATCATAACCCTCTGAGCCAAGCAAAAGCTATTCTCCTTCTATTCTTCGTAAGCTCTTTCTTTCTCTTGGACCCTCTTCAAGCATAAAGCATAGTTGAAAAGCACTAGGAAAGATAAGCTTGCCCTTTTTATTATTATAAAAAGGATTAAATAAAATATTATTTTTCTTAATATTTTTCTTTCGAAAATTCATAAAAAATCCAAATGATTTTTAAAAATTACAAATAGCATACCTACAAATTCTTCATATCGAGATATTCTTATTGGTATGCCCAAATCTTAAATTCAACTATGGATGATTTGACAAATTTTCTAAGCACATTGAAATTCAATAATGACTTAATTTTAGAATTATACAACCTATATTAAATATTAAATTCATAATTAAGAATGTATTTTATAATTAAATAAATTTGATTGTCACAATCTCCCCATCTTACAGAAAAGTTTGTTTCAAAATTTAAAATAATTTAGGATATTAGAGCATCATCTCAGCTTTAGTTTTTTTAGATTGTTTTTCTTTCAATTTAATTATTTTACAATGTTTTAAACATAAAATAATTTTTTTTCTTTCTCTGTTAGAATTCTAATTGGTCATTCTTGATATGACAAAATGGGTTGTATCTCAATTTCTTTTGAATCATATTATATTACATGACATGAATAAAAAATTCAATGAAGATGCATATAAAACACTATGTACTTCTCTCATTTATAGAGGCAAAACTATTTTATAAACAATAAATCCGACTCTTTTTAATATTTAAAAATATTTAATATATTTGAATCTCAATTTCCATGCTCTGCTAAATCTAATTATCTTTTTTAAAGATTTATTTTAAAGAAAACATGCTCACTTTATTAGAATTTAATATTCTTATGTTTCTTATAAAAAAATATTTCTTCTAGCAATCTTAAGCTGTTTAAATCCTATCTTTGATTATTTTGATTTTTTTGTGATCTTATATACAAAAATTAAATCTAATTTATTGTCTTTACTTGTCTTCAAACTAATGTAGAAGAGATTGACACTTCCTTCTATACAAGATTTCATAAGGAGCTATTCCAATACTAACATAAAAGTTGTTATTATAGGAAAATTTATCGAAAGCATGAGCTCGCTCAATCACCCCCAAAGTTCATTGCATAAAATCTCATCAAGTTTTCAAGAGTTTTAATAGTTCTTTTAATTTGTCTATCAGTTTGAGGATAAAAAGTTGTGTTGAATATCAATTGAGTTCTAAAACTTTTATATGCATTTTCTTTGTAATTGGGATGTAAATTAGGAACTGTTTTAGAAATATTATACTTAAAATTATATGTAATCTCATAATCTATTGCATATAATTGAATTAATTCTCTACAGAAAATGTTGTTCTAATGGAGAGAAAATGTACAGTTTAGTTAATCTATTTATAACTATCCATACTAAATTATGTTATATAAGAGTTCTAGGTAGCCCAACAATAAAATCCAGAATTTCATATTTCTACTTTTATTTTGGAATTAGTAAAAGTTGCAAAAATCTATTAGGCTTTTGCCCTTCACCTTTAACTTGTTGACACACTAGACATTTCTTGACCTATTTTGCTATATTTGTTTTCATACCAAGTTTCTAATAGTTCAACCTCGACTCTTGATACATCTTATTATTTCTTAGGTGAATGCAATACTTGGAATTGTAGGCTTTAGACAAAAATAATTATCTAAGCTATTGGTGAATAGGAATACGCAACTTATCTTGAAATTTCAGCACATCATATTTATCAAGTGTAAAATCAAATTCTTATTCATCTCTAATTCTTTGAATCAATTTTTAATATTCTCATCTTAGAGCTTATCTTCTCTAATAGAATCAAGCCAATTTGGTCTTAAAAAGAGTTGATAAAGCAAAGCCATATTTCTAAACACAGCTCGTTCCAATTGAAAAGAAATCTACTTATGATCAAAATGTTTTATAAAAGAACACATCTTTTTTATTCAACATTTTAGCAACCACATTAACTTTATTTGCATAATTATTTATGATGAAACCATAATCTTTAATTAATTTTAACCATGTTCTTTATCTCAAGTTTATTTCTTTCTAAGTGAAAATGTTTTTCACTTTTTGGCGGCTGATAAACACCTTGTATTTCACCCCATATGAATAATGCCTCAAAATCTTTAAAGCAAATACTATGATAGTTTCAAATCATACACTAAGTAGTTTTTCTCAAGAGATCTTACTTGTCTTGAAGCATAAGTACCAATTTTATCATGCTACATCAGCACACACCCTAATTTCTAGAGTGAAGTATCACTAAAGATTTAATATCTTTCAGATTCTTTTGGCAAAACTAAGGCTGGTGATGTAGTCAATTTCTTTTTCAACTTTAAGAAACCATTATGATGACTGACATCCCATTTTAATTTCACAGTTTTTTGAGTCAATCTCATCAATGGGATGCTAATTAAGAAATTTCATGAACCAATTTTTGGTAATACTTGACTAAACACAAGAGTCCTTTATACGTGTGTGAATGTCCCATTACAAACCACAAAGTAGATGGAGAGAACAAAGAACAACTTACAACGCAATTATTTGTAATGTGGAAAATCCTTGAAGGGACAAAAACTATGACCAGAATCTGAAAGAGTGATTCCAATATTTCTTTAGATTATAAAAGAGAGAAGTGTGGCTGTTACAATGAATTTTTTCTGCCAAACCCCAAAAGAAAGCAGAAGGATTAAAACACCAACAAACTTGGAGCGAGCTTGAAGCTGAAAGGGTAGGAAATTCCTAGCATAAGGAGTGCTCAGTAAACCAAATAGGCATGAAAGAGAGTATTAAGCAAAAAGTCCTTTTTCATTTGCTAAAATTGAGTTGATAGACCTGACATGCATATTGGCAAGTGGTGAACTAGGATGAGCATGAGGGGTAGCAAATCAGCAAAAAATCCTTCGGCATCAAATTAATAAAAGTTTGGGGTCTTAAAAAAAAGAACTGGGCACTCAGACAAGGGAAAGAGTGTCCATATTGGGTGCAAGCAAAGCTGTCTCACGCATGAGAAACCAAGGTTGGGTCTGGTGAAACGTTTTGATCTGGTCAAATAGGATAGAATGATAAGTTCTCCAGCTTGTCAAGAGGAGGGAAGTAAATTGACCTGGAGAAGCAGCTGACCATGTGGGATGTCTTGGTGAGACTGCCCAAGGACAGTGGAACAAAGTGAAGAGACACTACCAAGGGAGGTTGGGTCAATAGCCATTTAGGATGCAAATAAAGAGATGGACACATGAAAAACGTGTGTCGGACAACAAGAATGGACAACAAGAACAGGGCAGACAATTGGGTTAACAAAAACCTTTTTCTATCTTTATTTGTTCTACCATTTTTTGTGATTGCTGTAGCCTAAACACACTTATCGTAGTATATATTTATGCCAGCAGTTTCTTGAGCTCTATAATGCAAGGTAAGACATCTTGACCTCTCCAATTGTCCTGTTCTTGTTAGAAATCATGCTTGTATTTCATGATCTTTCTTCAACACCAAGCATGTGCCCTCAAAGTGATAATTGAAAGGTGGTTTTCAAAGCAATTTCATGATTTTAGGAGGATGAATTGAAACTGATGGCAATGCTAAAATGTTTGAAAACATGGAAAGTAAATGGCAACTAGAAGATAAGTAGTGCTTTAGGATAATTAAAAGGAATTCATTGGAACAAATGGATAATTTATAATAACCCTGTTATGTAAGCATACACATGGTATTGCGCTGGGTTTGGTATTGTGGGGCACAGAGTTCCCATGGATTTCAAGAACAATAAAGATTAATGGAAAATTGCATGAATTGGAGGGAGGACGAACTGATAATGATGACAATCTCCAACATACCTAAAGACAAGGAAGCTGTAGGCAGAACCTTAGAATAATTATAAGAAATTGGTTGGACCCAAATGGTTTATTAATTGTAATCTTTTTACATACGCCGTGGCTTGGGTTTCATGGGGTGAGAGCATGATCACGCATAAATCACAAGAGCAAATGAAGACTAAAGCGGTATGCGAGCTGCCACATGTGGTATTGAAGCAAAACACAAAAGCTGAAGATGCACGAATGCAGCAAGAGAGCAACAATCATGAGTTTTAATCTTACTAAATACAGTTGGCTATATAAATCATTTAGTCTATTTTGTTCTATACATTAATGACTTTTTTCTTAATTGTCAAAGATATTGAGTTCTTTTTAATTGTTTTTTGGTTTTTTTTTGGGTTAGCTCTCACAAATAAAAATTATATTAACTCACATTATTTTATGGGGCATTAGTTGGCTAATATTTAAAACATACAAACCAACCTCTGTTGAACATAGTCGTTTATAAACATATCTTTTTTTAGTATAATCTCCCATATATCTCGATACATGCATACAAAACTTATTCTATTTGTTCTTAGGAATTCACAAGCCAACTTTAATAAAATATAATATTATTAATCTCATTATAATTTTATAAAACTTATAATCTTAGGAGAATTTTATTCACATAACATTAAAAATACTCTATTTCATTCAATTTCATTCAGTTTACTTAAATCTTATTAAATATTTGATGGGTTTTTTTTTCATGTTAAATTAAAGTTGTCAAATAGCATTGAACTTGTATTGCTGTGGTCTATAGAAACTGAAGAGCATTTATATTAGGGTATCAGATTTAAAGGACATCATGTTTTTTTCTTGTATTTTAAGGTTCTCCTATTTTGTTTAGCCTATAATTTATTGTCTCTACTTTATTAGTCATTGGATATCACATTTCAAGCAAAATATCAAGACATAGTATAATGTTATTTGATAAATATATGAAACTAGGTGGATTAATCCATATGATTTTTCTTTAATCAACACTTCACATGGCATATCAAATACATATTGAGAAAGTATAAAGAATTGTCAATATCAGATACGTATGCCTTAAAGAAGTATTGACACTTAATAGGCTGGATGCACATTAAACATCAAATATTGCTCTTTTCTTCTTGCCTTTCCAATTTTTGTATTTGAATGATAATGCTTGAAATCTCTTTTTCAGGTGCCTGTGGATCTCGTAATTGATCACTCTGTCCAGGTTGATGTTGCAAGATCAGAAAATGCAGTTCAAGCAAATATGGAACTTGAATTCCAACGGAATAAGGAAAGATTTGCATTTTTGAAATGGGGATCAAATGCATTCCATAACATGCTTGTTGTTCCACCTGGCTCTGGTATAGTCCACCAGGTAATAAAAGTTATAGCAAACATGACATGTACATCTTTTCTATCTTTCATTGGTTTATTTGTGATGCTACAATTTTTTAAATTGTTAGACTTTGAAGTGCACCATGCTTTAAGTTTTATATCTTTTTGCAGGTAAACCTGGAGTATCTTGCTCGTGTTGTTTTCAACAACGAAGGTATTCTTTATCCTGATAGTGTGGTGGGTACTGACTCGCACACAACTATGATAGATGGACTCGGTGTTGCTGGCTGGGGAGTTGGTGGGATAGAAGCAGAGGCTGCAATGCTTGGTCAGGTATGGAAAACTTATTTTTTGTCTGCCATTTACTTGGCTTTATTGTATAATTCTTCTAAGCATGGTTTTTTCTGTTACATCATGTTGTTTTAATACTGAACTGTTTTACTATGAATGTTCGAGATTCAAATTCAGGCTCGTTTAATTTTGTCCACAAATGTAATCTCTCTGTTATCCTTGCATAAACCAAATTTCATTGGCAAGCTTTTGTACAAGTTCTTTTGGAAGCTAGAAATGTCTTAAGTTCACTTTGCAATCAGTATGTTAAAGTTTGAATACATGGGTTCTTTTTATTTCGATTACAACAAAGCATCAAGTAGAGTTCTTTTATAAGTCGAACCCCTCTATATGAGATGAGATTAAAATATCAAAATATAAATATGATGAATACATTCTATATAAAGAGAACATAACAAAATGTGAGGGTGACAATCAGTATGCAAACCCAACCCAAATGACCAACTTGCTTATAAAAAATGGTCCAAAAAGAATAATGTTGACTAACCGACTGGTGATCATAACTAAGGGTATCTCATGATAATACCCAGGCAATAATGTCGTCAACCATAATATTTTGAATGCCATGCTAACTACTCCATCCAACTATAGTCTACTCAAGAGGGACTCCAATTTTGAACTAGTTGTGTTTGGCATGATGGTCTCTAGCATATCTAAGTACTCCTATACCAACACTTACATTTTATAAATGTTACAAGTAGGTCTCTAATTCATTTTTTTTTTCTAAAAAATACTCTTCTATATAAAGATTTATTGATATAATTATACAAATTGTACAGATTTATATGCTTATTTTTAAATTAGCGCATCATGATTTGCTGCCCTTAGGTTTGTTAGATTCTAGTTATAGTTGGCCTTGAACCATGTAATACCAAAGTCTGACAAATATGCTGTCCATTCTTTCATGAGTGCATGTGTGTGTGCACATGTGGGTGTGCATGTGCATGCATGTGCGTGCATGTGGATATATTCATTTTATCCTACAACTCTATTTATTGGTCTCAGCTTGTTTTGCACTTCTACTTAGAGCTTAGTCATCATATGGCATGCAAGTTAAAATTTATCTTTACTAACTTGTTTCTTTCTTAAATGCAGCCAATGAGTATGGTGCTTCCTGGCGTTGTGGGATTTAAATTATCTGGAAAACTGAGGAATGGTGTGACAGCTACTGACTTGGTTCTAACTGTGACACAAATGCTTAGAAAGCATGGTGTTGTTGGGAAGTTTGTTGAATTCTATGGTAAAGTGTATATCTATAATAGATAAATTTTATTATCATCATTAGTGAAGTTGAATTTTAATGTATTGCTGTAACTAGAGCTATTTCACTGCTCATGTGTTCTGTGTACACTATTCTAGGGGAAGGAATGAGTGAGCTCCCTCTAGCAGATCGTGCTACTATAGCAAACATGTCCCCGGAATATGGAGCAACCATGGGATTCTTCCCTGTGGATCATGTTACACTGCAATACCTAAAGATGACTGGCAGAGCAGATGAAACTGTAAGCCATTGATGCCAACTTTTGCTTCTCAACTACTTCTTTTTGGCTTAGTAGTTATTGCTTAAATATTCCAACTCAGATTGCAATGATAGAGTCATACTTGAGGGCCAATAAAATGTTTGTTGATCACAGTCAGGTACCTCTACTCTTCCATTTTCCTTTGATAATTTTGCCATCTTTGATGACTATGATTTTCTTCATCTAATTCTGCTTACCTATTTTCAATTTAGGGCCAGGAAGAAAAAGTATATTCATCTTATTTGGAATTGAACCTTGAAGAGGTAGAGCCCTGCATATCTGGACCCAAACGGTAAGTTCAGTGTTGGCATGTGCCTTTTGACTAGTTCAAGAGATCCAATGTATGCTAAGACATTCTTGGCTTTTTTAACTTAATTATATCTTTTTTTTCTTCTTGCAGACCACATGATAGAGTTCCTTTGAAGGAGATGAAAGAAGATTGGCAATCTTGCTTAGACAGCAAATTGGGATTTAAGGTGAGCTCATTATATATGTCCATCATTATACATGGACAATCTTATGTTGGTTACATATAGTTTTCGAAAGCTGTGAATGGTATAAGTTTTGGAAGCATCAAGGTCGTCCCCTTGTGACAAAAATTTCGATCAATTTTGTATTGCAATGGTGATTCCAAACTTTTAGTTAAAAAAATTAGTTCAGATGTAAAATTTTTAACCTGTGCTCTGTACAATGCATATTTGCATGCCATTATGTGCCATTTTATTAGTTGAAAGCCTCAAGCTCACCACCTTGTTGGACTACCACATAGCTAATTAGCTAAGAGCTGGAGAGAGACCCCAGCCCTGGTTATTAAGCTGGTCGGTCATGAAACCTTTTGGACAAAAACATGGAGTGGTTTCACATAATTGTCATTCTTAATTTAGAACGCTTTCTGGACTTCTAACTGTGTGCATCACTTGATTAGCTTTCGTGCTAGTCTTTGGATGAGGTGTCCTTTTTTAAATGCACTGCTGTGACTGTCATTTCAAGTCAACATTTTTCGGCCGGTTTTGACTGCAGTTCTTATACAATTCTTTTGCAACTTATGAAAGTACAAGGCAAGGGCATCATAGTTCGAGATCCTCTCCACAATAGTATCCATCCTGATTGAAATCAGTAATGCTTGAACATGGGTGACCAACTTTCCGTAGACTTTAATGAAAATATTTCAATATATTATTTATATATTTTTTTGTGGCATCCATTTGACTTGATCCTTTGATTCAGGGTTTTGCTATACCAAAGGAGACCCAAAAGAAAGTAGTTGAGTTTACTTTCAAAGACCAACCAGCTCAATTAAAACATGGTGATGTGGTCATTGCGGCAATTACCAGTTGCACAAATACATCAAATCCTAGCGTGATGCTTGCAGCTGCTTTGGTTGCAAAGAAAGCTTGTGAACTGGGCCTTGAGGTAGATTTTCTTTGTCTACCCTGAGCTTATCCAACCAAGTTCGCTCTAGGTTGTTATCCTAGTGATTTTTTTTATTTTTCATATGAAAAGTCAGCCAGCAAAGTTTAGTTCAATATTTCTTGTTTTCTGAAATGCCTTAAATATTCTAAATTTATTGTGGTATATTTTGCAGTTATTCCCCGATCCTTGTAGGCATGTTATAGTAGCTGACTCTATGTTTAATATAATTTTTATATTTAATTGTACTAGCAATCTGGTAAACTTATAGCAAGTGATGCATAAAACAATGACCATGTATTAACAAATTATAAACTATTTCTCTTTCCAAACAATCCCCTCTTCCCTCGAACGCCCTTTCTCCTCCTTCCACAAGTGGGCCATGTCCATGTTAATTGAATTTAAGAGCAATGCGAATTTAATTTGTGCTGTTATTGCTTCGTCATTATTTTTCAGGTGAAGCCATGGATTAAGACTAGCCTTGCACCAGGTTCGGGAGTTGTCACTAAGTACTTGGAAAAGAGGTAAAAGCTTAATAATTTTGTTTGAAAAGTCATACAACCAACCTTCAGAATACTTAAATATATATTTCATCATCTATGCAGTGGTTTACAGAGATACTTAAATCAACTCGGTTTTCACACAGTTGGATACGGCTGCACTACCTGTATAGGAAATTCTGGAGACATTGATGAATCAGTAGCTTCTGCTATTTCTCAGAATGGTGTGTTACTCCTTTTATTAATCCATAGGATTTTGATCTTTTTTTTTCTCTTTTCTAGCATTATGTCCTGCTTATGTATATTTTCTTGCAGATATTGTTGCTTCTGCTGTCTTGTCTGGAAACAGGAACTTTGAGGGACGCGTACATCCTCATACCAGGGCAAACTATCTGGCCTCCCCTCCTCTTGTTGTAGCTTATGCTCTTGCTGGAACGGTAGGCAGAGCCATTTAATCCTTCTACTTTCCATAGGTGTTATATTAAAGCTTGCAATGTATAACCATGCATAAAAATTTCTTTTACATGTTCCTTTTTTTGATAACATTTTTTTATGGTTTTATTGTTGAACTTCTATTTTCCATATTGTTAAACTGTAACAACTATGATTTCTTCTGTGAATCATTACTCGTGGTTAACTCGTAATTTGTCGTTGTACTTAATAAACTGTTGATAATTCTAGTCTTTTTGCTCTAGTTTTGCTCAGAATAAATTTTGCTTATGTATATACGCTAGGGCTCTCGTGAATATCCATATCACTTTCCCTGCACTTCCTGACGGTGGCTACTTAGCACTTGTGATCAAAAGTTAGTCAAGAGGAATGTTATCCTCGCTTGCGCTCATTTTGAAGGATGGAAGTTAAGAAGCTTATTTGAATTGCAGGTTGACATTGATTTTGATTCAGAACCCATTGGGATTTCAAGAGATGGGAAGAATGTTTACTTCAAAGATATCTGGCCATCAAACGAGGAGATTGCAAATGTAAGTTTTATTTGTTCAGCATTTGTCAGTTTTGTTGCAAGTTGCTCGAACTCATTGTTACGTTTCTTTTATCTTTTAAAGCTTTTACATGAAAATAATTTAGGTTGTTCAAGCTAGCGTCCTTCCAGACATGTTTAAAGCAACATATGAAGCGATCACCTCAGGGAATTCCATGTGGAATCAATTACCAGTGACACCAAGCACTCTCTACTCCTGGGATCCCTCATCAACCTACATCCATGAGCCTCCGTACTTCAAGAGCATGACCATGTCTCCTCCTGGGCCACATCCCGTGAAGGATGCATATTGTCTGCTAAGCTTTGGTGATAGTATCACAACAGACCACATTTCGCCTGCTGGAAGCATTCACAAGGATAGCCCTGCAGCCAAATACTTAACTGAGCGGGATGTCGAGAGGAAAGATTTCAATTCCTATGGCAGTCGCCGTGGTAATGATCACGTAATGGCACGGGGAACATTTGCCAACATCCGGCTTGTCAACAAGCTCTTAAAAGGAGAAGTTGGACCAACTACAATTCACGTACCATCTGGGGAGAAACTCTCTGTGTTTGATGCTGCAATGGTAATTTTTCATTGTTTAGAACTTCGCTGGGAGTTCAAAAACTAGAATTCTAGTTATAACTCAAACTTTCAACCTTACATTTACCTTTATAAACAGAAATACAAAAGTGATGGTCATGACACAATCATCTTGGCTGGGGCCGAGTATGGAAGCGGAAGTTCTCGTGATTGGGCTGCAAAGGGCCCAATGCTACTGGTATGCTTTTCTTTGCTTTTTTATATCAACAAATGTACCTCTATATTTTAAACTGTATCATAACCTGAGCGTTAATGACTTCTTTTAGGGTGTCAAGGCTGTAATTGCGAAGAACTTCGAGAGGATTCACCGCAGTAATCTTGTAGGAATGGGTATTATTCCATTGTGTTTCAAAGCCGGAGAAGATGCAGAGACCCTTGGGTTAACTGGTCAAGAACGTTTCACAATTCATCTTCCGACCAATTCAGGTGACATCAAACCTGGTCAAGATGTCATCGTTTCTACAGATGATGGAAAATCCTTTACCTGCACCGTCCGCTTCGACACCGAGGTACGAAGGAAACACCAAAAAAGCACATCAAACACCCAATATTATAAAAGCATTTTTGTTTATTCACATAAAACTGTGTTCTCCAAAAACAAGATTTCTCTAACTCTCCCCATGCAAGAGCTTGTTTGAACTGAACATTTTGATCTTTATGCTGATGCAGGTCGAATTAGCATATTACAATCATGGTGGAATCCTGCCCTTCGTCATCAGAAACCTAATTGGTGCCAATTAGTAGAGAGCTTCGTTTATTATGGCGCAGAAAATAAAAAAAAAAACTTATGAGACAGATTGCCCTGGTATTAATTGTTTGCCCAAGCAGAATTTGATCTCAAGCACTTGCCTTTGAAAACTACTTTTCTTCATGGTACGTAAAAGTAATCTCCTGGGCATTTTTCAGATTTTTGCTCAGGAAAATAAGAAGAAAAGAAACGTTGCTGTGAAATTTTGTTAACTTAATGCTGTTGTATTGTTCAGTAATTGCTCTTTTCTCATTTCCTTTTTTTACTGTTATTTTTTCTTTCATTTTTATCTATCATCTTTTTACAATTAATATAGGTGTTGATAATATATTGACAACTGATACTAAATGATGCGACGAGCAAGTGAAGCTGACAATTTTTTAATTTTTAATTTAACTAGATTTCAAATTTCCTTCAATTGTATTGTAACGGATCTTATGCTTAAAATATTGAGTGATTTTATTTGGAAAAGATTTTAAATGCAAGTCTTAATTCATGAGCATTGTTAAGGAGCCTTTAATAAGCCAAAACGCACAGCAAATCACGCGCAAGGGTTACAAATTCACATGCTCCGGCGGATTTGCTGCCGTTAATAACGGCCAAATGCATGAACAAAACTTTTTCAGCCATAGAATAGCTTTTGGCTACAGGAAACCTGCGACGGTTTGCAGCAATAATTTTAAGCAAACCATTTAATATTTAAAAAAAATAAATAAAGCATTATTTGTGCGGTGTACGTAACAGCGTCATGCCGACTTCCATCATGAGTGTAGAGCTGTGGATGCATGGTGGCCGCATGAGTGTTGCAAACTGATTAGCTATCGTATGAGAAGCAACTAGTAGGTAAATTGATCAACTCAATGATAATCCACCTTAATTGGTGTGAAAGTATCTAGTGTTAAATGCAAGATTAACATGATTGATATTAAATTATTCATCATTTGATGATGATTATTTTGTTTTTTGTGATGACTTTAGTGACTTATATATACAAATTATATATACAAGTTTTAGAAATTTTATGATATGAAATCAAAATGTTAATCCTAAAAAAAATAACATGATAATCAACACAAGAAAATAAGAGATAATGAGAAAGTTAATATAAATATTATGAAATGTAGGTAATGAAAATCATTATATAAAATGATGACAAAAAAACTTAATTCAGTTTGATGTCCTTTTCTATATAAACATAACCGTTATAATTTATCCCCATTAACACTTTTGAAGACTTGTAGATGATTGAAGGATTCAAAATTTTATTCATTAATAAAAGACAACACATAACTTATATAATAACTCTTATTTATAAACTCTATAACATTGTTGATTATCAACAAAACTCGCATGATGAATTTGACCAAAAATAGGTCAATGCATTATTATATGCATGCCAAAGATAGCACAAAATAAAACAAATAACATAGCTCAATGACTCAAAATAGATAAAACATGACTCTCTATTATGAACCAAACCTAATGAGTTTGTTTTGTAGTAGTTCAATGGCACTTTGACACCCTCCATTACAACCCTATGTGTTTTGCCTACATTAATGTGGCAAAGCAATATAAAATATCAAGGGAGGAATCAATCCAAGGTTGTTATCTGTCAAGCCCCCACTTACATCAAGTACCACTATATAACAAAGTTATCATCAGAGTCGCGAGATACAACATCTAAGTGAGGACATAGAACAAAACCCAAGGTGGGGACCCGACGGTCAGACAAACCTAACTCCAAAATCAACACCAAGCCCTCCCTCTCTCACACATCTCGTGAAAATGACTCTTCTGTAGCAGCACCATTCCCATCTCTCGGTGCAGTAGTTGCATGACCTGTGATGTAAGCACTAAATGAGATTTTATATATCTCAGTAAATAAATCACAATATCTAACCAATTATGAAGAGAGATATCAAATTATCATGAATAGTAAAGATGAATCATATGCATAAAGATAAAACCATATCAGATATCATATATAATGCCGGATGAAAAATCATAAAAGAAATACCAGTTCCTTATATAGTGTGTTATTATCAGGCCCAATTCCCTTTGATACATTATCCTCTGGATCCAATCATCATCATGACCTCCAGCTGACATGCAACCAAGCACATAACACTAGGCAGATATCTGATCCGAAGAGCGATATCCTGCGATCCAACACGCTAAGCCTAGTGCCACCAGGTAGGTATGGTACCATACCCTACAATTCAACACGCTGAGCCTGGTGTAAATCATCATGGAGTCATAACACATAACACTAGGCAAATATCTGATCTGAAGATCGATACCCTACGATCCCACACGCTGAGCCTAGTGGTGAGGATAATGTTCTCTGGGAATCCATTTTTACTACCATTTCTAATCACAATTCCAAACAATTATGCCATATCAAAAGATCTTTATTTCCATATTGTTTATTTTTTTTTTTATTATCATACCATGTTATTTCTTCCTTTTTAGTTTTCATACAAATACATAAGTAACAACCAAAACACCATGTGATAGTAAGAAACCATGTAAAAATATATAATATTGTGCTACATCATAGGATTAGGAATTTATCTATCTGGATTTACTGTATAATTTGTATTGCCCACTTCTTATTCTTCTTGATGTCCTACAAGCACATAATGCAAACATAATCAAGTTAAACTATACCTCTTAGCCAAAAGTTGTTCTCTAAAAATTGTTCCCAAACAGTTAAAAATTCTGTTTTCTAAAAGTTTTTTCCTTTCCAAAACGCGTTTCTAAAATTCCCAAAATTCCTTAATTCAACTGTTGGGTTCCGTTGGCGCTGGACAGCCCGCGCCCGGCTCGCTCGGTTCAACCGCGCGACCCGGTCCAAAAGCTTGGACCGGTTTCTGCTATATTTATTTATATATTTTTTTTTCTCTCTCTCTCTCATGTACGTCCGGCGAAGCCGAAATATTTTGCCGACAAACTCGAGATCTTCTGCATCTCCCGCCAGCCAAATCGACCCCTCTCGGTCTCTGCCGCTCACCAGAAAACTTACACAACCCTGACAACAAAGCAAACAAATTCTTACCTTACTGTAATCTTCGCTGGCCGTCACCGTCGCATGCCGGAATTCACGGAATCCTAGCCGGCCATCACTGTCGCTTGCCAAAACTCACGAAATCCTCTTCAGCTATTACTGTCGGGTGTCGAAATTGTGCGAAGCAAGGAAGCAGCTATCGGCAATCTCGCCCTTGTAACTCCGGCAACCTCCCCGAAATCGGTATTATAGAAGTGCTTTTCCAAATGCACCATACTTCGACTTTTATAACCACGGTCGAAACCGATAAGCCCTCGGTTCGTGAACCACATTTTGCATATCACTCATTCCAAATTTTTTATTTGCACATATATGCTCCGTTTGGAGAAATAAATCTGCGTCGAAATTCCTAAAATTGCATATATACCCATCGTAGCCAACAACTTTAAAATTACAAATATACCTTCCGCCAAAATGAATTGAACTATGCCGACATTTACAAAATTACAAATATATCATCAATATTACAAATTTATCCAAATCTTTAAAAATTCATAATTTATTCCTTAGAACTCCAAAAACTACAAACTAAACACCGTTAGACTCGTCTAAAAGAGCTCTTTCAACAAAAATAAAATAAAGAAAAAGTAAGGCTGTTACATTATCATTTGCCTTCAACCATGATGGCTTCCTTCTCAATTCATAGCCTTAGACTTCATCCTTATAATGAATTCCATTTGCCAGGACCTTACTACAAAGGCTTTGTGGAGATCATATTATTGTATTCATCCTTTCATCGATGTTTTTTCTTTTTTTTCTTTAACGGATTACTTTTTTCTCTAAGTATAGTTGTTTATCTCTTAGCCATAGCAATTTTCCATGCAGGTTCCTTTTAGCTATTGTTCTACATTAACCAACTTTCACACAATGTCATAAGATATTCCCACAAAGACACTTATACCTAATCCACAAGTAATTATGTATCAATTTTTTTGCATGAATCGTATTTCACATGAAAAGTCTTCTAGCACTTTATATAGAATAATGATAAGAAAATTAAATAAGGCATAGGGAAGGTGCAACAAATAAAACATTTGTAAAATTCAAAAATTTAGATATAATTTAGTCGAATAAATATATTTATTTAAATTTCTAATTTTTATAAACCTGAGATTTTTTAATATATATATATATATATATATGTGATATTTTAGTACAATAGGTCATAATTATCATAGTATATGTATAAGCCTAAAGGATGGAGAAAAGTTAATAAAATTATAAAAAGGAATATCTAAGTTTGGTATATATATATACATATAAAAGATATTTTAGTAAAATAAGTCATAATTATCATAGTATGTGTATAAGTCTGAAGGAGGGAGGAAAGTTAATAACATTGTAAAAGAAAATATCTAAGTTTGGTAAAGCTGATTTCACTAAAATCAAACTTAAATTGATGATTAATTAAGAGTCAAAGCTTTATAAATAATAAGGATTTTAAAATAGTTAATAAAAGATATATTCAATCCTTAATAAACTTTTAATTAATGAAAATGTAAGTTAGGTGCAAGTTAAGAAAGAAAAAGGGGAGAAGGGTTTCTCACATCTAGAGTATCTTGAGGAGTAGATTTCACACATCAGGTGAAGGATTGTAGGAAAGATTTTAATCCAAGAAAAGAAATATGCAAAGTAATCTTGAATTTCACTTTAAGATTTTAGTTTCTCCCCTTATTTTTTCTAAATCTAAATTCATTTACCAAACTTAGAGGACAATTATGCATGTATGAGGGTGCATGAGTGAAGGGAAAAATTTGCAAAAATATTCCTATGGCAAATTAAGGCTTTAGTTGAATTCCATACAAAGAGAATCATTATTGAAAAAGAAACATTAGCTTCACAATATAAAATACTCTAGTAGTTTTGTAAGTTATATGCTTTTTCATTGTAAACTAAATTATTTTAAAAATTGGATATCTTTTGATGCATCTCTGAATGCTTTTAGGATATCATTAGTCAGATTCTTGTTTTGAGCATACCATTTATGAGTTCATTGTGAAAAATTTATCATTATGTAATTTATAATTTTTAGACATTATTTGTAATTTTTAGACATTATTTGTAATTTTTAGACATTATTTGTAATTTTTAGAAATTTTTAATGATAAAATAGCCATTTGATTATTTATCCTTTATTAAATTAAAAAGACTTATAAGACCACCCTTCCCGAGCCTTAGTATTGAGTTTCGTTGAGTGCTTAGAGTGATATTGGGAGGAGAGATGAATAAGCTAAAGCAAAGCTTTTAAGGGATTTTATGAAGCTATAATCAAAGGAACCTAATTTTGGAGTGGTTATAGTGATGATATCATTGAAGAGAAGGGCTCGAGAAAAGTTTTACCCATTTTTAAGCTAAAGTTGATAAAATGCATAATTTTATTTGAGACCTCCCTTTTGGATGTCTGTAAGTCATATTTTAAGTCGTTCAAGTATTAGTTTGTGATTGGAAATGATTTAGGTCAAATTGGATAAGTTGTAGCTTTGCCTTCGTGTCTTCCATGTTTGAGCTAAATTTATAGCATATTAGGTCTAAATGGATCATACATTAAGATTACATAAATGGTATGTCAAGTAGTTTGTTTAGGGTTGGCCCTTTATAGAGAAAAATGGATGGTATTATAAGTTTTGCATAATAAAAGTGAGTAATGGATTGTCCATCTAGGCTCACATATAATGCCTTGTGAAGGGTATCATAGCATGATATCAAAGCCAAAGTTTGAAAATCTATGAGGAGATTTTAAATGAGAACACTAAAATAGCTTACACATGACTTTATTTCTTACAGTAATTACTACCTTTTTATGAAAAATTAGATATTTGATTATTAAGAGAATTGGCATCATACTGAACCAAAGTAGAAGAATTACAAGGGATTCAAAGATATCAAAATCATGAGCCAACACAAGAATAGGAATAGTGATTGGATGAAGATCTAATAACATAATTTTCTAACTCAAATGTAATCTTGTTCTCTAAGAGGGGAAGCTATAAGAAAGGCTTGTATATAGATAAGCCTTACTAAGCCATTTTATAAAATATAACTCCTCATTTTTCAAGGACATCTAACCCAATGATAATGAAGAGTTAGCTAAGTTAGATAAGCAAGATTTTTGATAGGATAACGTACCTATAGAATAAATGGTGCTACTTGCTTTATTGGTTATTGATAGAGCTATTATTTTGTGTTCAGAATCTTGTCAACACTTATATTTCGAAGATTTTCAAATAAGAGAGGTTTCTTGTGAATAATTTTTTGATGACTTTGAAAGTGGTATGTGCTCCATTCATTAGAGAAAAAAATGAGAAAGAACTATGAGTTCTATCGTATGAGGATATGTTAGTGGCCAACTATGAATAAAGGTTCCATCTTTTGGCTAATTATGCACTACATGTGGTAAGTTTTAAGGAATATAAATACTTTATTTTTTTTAACATAGACTAAGAAAATCTATTAGAACTACTTTGAACTCCTTTAAAACTAGAAATTATTTTGAGCATATGAAGCAAGCTAAGATGGTAAAGTAGGAGTTGGAGATTTTTTAAGTCCCATAAGACAACAAAAGAATAGAAGAAAGAAGTACTTCTACAAGTTAAAAGTTCTACCGCTTTCATGAAAATTTTTCATAAAGAAAAGGATAGTAAAGGATTTGGGTATTTATAGCATAGCTAGTTGGACACTAATGCTAGTAGTACTAGGATGGATACAAAATATAATGGTAAGGCACCTCAATGAGTAGGTTATGGAAGGTTTAATTATGGGGTTTATTCATCCAAATAAGGAGGCCAATCTATATGATTTAGTAGTAGACAGCTAACACATTTATTTAGAACTAGTCTTTAGACAAGATTAGGGATATCTTCTTCTTCATAGAGTTTTGGTAGGGGTCATAATAAGGGAGGTCCTAGCAAGGGTAGAAGTAATGCTTCAGCCACAACCATAGTGAGCATGGTCTGAGGCCAATTTGGAGGCTAAGAGATCAACTTATAATGTATGAAATCACCCAACATGATGCTCCTTATGTGATAGATGTGATAGTAAGTGCTATATTTTTCCAATAATTATTTTATTTGATTATGGTGCTTCTTATTTATTTATATTCTATCATGTGATTAATGCATTATTTGTTGAACTAAAATAAATAAGTAAACTTTTTCTTGTAAAATTGTCTAATAGGAGTGAATTTTGAGTATATGAGTTTGTTTAATGAGAAATAAAAATAAGAGGTAAGAAATTTATTACTAAATTACTTATGTTATCATTATCTAAATGTGATATTATTTTAAACATGAATTCATTATATGAAAAAATAGAACATAATGTGTTCATTGATTGTGTGAAAAAGAGAATTAAATTGATAATTCTAAATGAAAAATAAGTGGTTTATTTGAGAAAGGGAGAGGAATCTCACTTATTTTTGTATTGAAGACACAAAAGCTATTAAAAAGAGTCATGAAAGATTTTTGCTCTCTACTATATCTATTGATCATATATATGGAGGGACATAAGATGTATTGATGATTTATGAATATCTAAATATTTTTCTAGAATATTTGTGTAGTCTTCCTTTTGATAGAGACATTGAGTTCAAGATTGTGTCAAGAGCTAAGCCTATACCTAAAATTCCTTATACAATGGAACCTACATAATTAATAAAAGCAAAACTTCAAATTCAAGAATTATTACATAAGAACCATATTTGCCCCAATGTGTCCCTATATAGAGAACCCATTCCTTCTGTAAAGAAAAAATAATAGTATTGAGATGTGTATAACTAAATATCCACTCCATAGAATTGATGTTTATTAACCATGTGTAACTATTACCTCTATGTTAGGAGAGTAGAGTAGCAAATTATTACTTTATTTTGTCTTACTCTTCAAGCATTAATCATTTTCATATATTCACAGTGCTAAATTCATAATGCAAAAAGTAAGATATTTAAAATGACATTCTTGAAGAAATATTTTTCTTATGTAAAAACAAGCATGTGAAAATAATAATTATCTAATAATATTTAATATAGATGAGGATTTAACATGTAAAATACATCATCAATATAATAAATAAATCTTAATTATATCAAATCATCAAAGCATGTGTCATCACTTTAATTAAATTATGCTTAATAATTTATCATATAAAGTACCTATCTCTTTTTTAATACTTCATTAGTATTATTTTTTCTCTTAAAATCCTCTTTATTAAACTATACAAGGATTGTTCGAATTGATTATTTGTTGCTTGGTCTTATTCTCAAAATTTCTTTTGGCAAAAATAAGATTTAAAGGAGAGAAAGCTAGTCTATTTGTGTACGAAAGAGAAAGAGTGCATAGAAAGGAGAACATGTTACTTGTATTATCCGTCACCCCTCTTTTATAGGCTTAAAGGACTAATTATATGACTTTTGGTTAAAAAATTTCACCTTAGTCAAAAGATGTAACAAAAGCCTTATTGCTTTACTTGCACCACTTGCTTATCTATGCACATGGGGCATAAAAAGTCATCATACATATTGAAATCCTATATCTATGAACGCCACGTGCCTGCTAACACAAGCAGTCACAAAATGCGCTACTTAAAAGTCATCACATGTGTATTGAAATTTGCTACACCAAACTTCACATTCCTACCTACCCATGTAGCCACAAAAGTTGGCACACACACATGCCTACTATACCACTGATCGCATGTCAACGCCTATCTTTGAGTACGCAAATGCATTATATGTCAAAATCTACATGCATTCCCTTGTGTGTAGCCACACTAAATGCTACATGCTTACCCCTCTACATACAACCATACTTCACCCCCACCTTTACCAAAAAAGGGAAACAGATAAGTTTGGCTTAGGTTCATGATAGTTATCTTTTAAAGTTATTTATACAAAATTTTATCTCAATTAAATTTAAAATAAATTCAAAAATATTTTTGAAGCATTTTATCAATCAAGACCTTTATTTTGATATCATAATAAAAATTCTGATTTTATTCAAAAAAATTCTAAAACATTTTATCTAAAAAATTGGGACATTACATATCAAGAATAAATTATAGTTAATAGCAAATTTATAATATATCAAAAGACACAAAAAAAAATTATTCAAATAATTATTTAAAAAAATCTAATGTAGTTGTCATATAAAATTGACAAAATATGATACCCATTAAGGGAGAAAAAATATAATCACCTAGACATAAACAAATTTATCAAATTATAATTTTAATAGTCATCATGAATTTTTGGTAAATTATTAAAATTTTGTAGTATTGTATATTTTTCAAGAAAAGCTATGAGTCCTAAAGGATGGAAGTGAACTTTAAATAAAAAAATTATTTTATTAAGAGTTTAACCATCCTAATTTTATGAAAATGGTGCATATCTCAATCATAAAATAAGATATCAAACTTATAAAAAAATGGTATCATATTAATGCATATATACGTGAGTTTTAGAAAAAAAATTAAAAATACTAAATAATGCCAAAATTTTTCAAAATTTATATACCTTGTAGAGTTCAAAGAACATATTATTTTAAAATTGGCCAACAGAAGTTTGAAGGTTATTTAGATAAAAAAAATCATAAATTTAAAATTTAAATTAAATTAAATTAAATTAAATTTCTTATTAGATTCCCAAAACCCCGAATGGTGGTGGCTGAGAAACATGCGAAACAATGACTAATGCTTAAAATCTATTACTAAAATGTTAAGAGGTGAAGGGGTGACTTGTGAAGAGTCACCCTCATGGATTTCAACCATTCCTAGGAAAGGTATCACCAGGTATGCAAGGAAATGCCTTCCTATAAAAGGGATTCCAATTGTTTGTGCAACAAATCTCAGTGGAAACCTTTGGAGAAAGTTTGAAGCAATATCTTAATGGAGTTAAGAGAGAACCAAAGTAGTTAAAAAGTTAAGGAAATTAGATGATTTATGAAGTATGATTCTATAAAAGGAGAATGAATTACTAAGAATAAATTTTTTAATTTTTTTAAAAAATATCTCAAAGAAATAGAATTAAAATAATTTTTAATAAATTTATGCAAATCTTTAAAAGTAATTTTATGCATATTTTATTTTTATTTTAAAACATATTAATTTAATTTAATAATAATTTTTTATAAAAGTCATAAAATAAAAAAAACGAATAAGAATTAAAATGCACACAAATGATTTCTAGGTGGTTCGACTCAAAATCAAGCCTGTATCCACATAGGTAAAAGCCAGAAAAAAACAAAATAATTAATATAAATTCTTTATTAAAAGATAGACTAAACTCTGATAATAAAAAATAATAAAAACAGTTTATTACGACCTTGCAATGAATAAACTTGGTAACAAAAGAAAATAATTCAACGAAACAAAATCAAAATTAATATAAAAAAAATCTTATACTTGATGAAATTTTAATGAGACAAAAGTATTTTAATTAAATTAAGTAGAAATAAAAAATTTAGAACTTAGCTGATTTCAAAAGAAAGTAGAGATTAAGATTTTAATGATAGAAGAATACAGTGTAAGGAAGCGATGATTAGCATTAGTTACTAATAACTGGCATGTTGTGACCTAAAGTTTTGTTTCAGATTTTGTAAAAATTTTATCAATCAATTTTATTCAATAATTCACCAATTTATAGATATTTTTAATAGCTAAAAGTAGTTAACAAACACATCAAGTAGTTATTACTACTTCTATTAGCTTAAATTTTTTTATTAGAAAATTATTATTTAAATAAAATTTTAATGGTTTGAAATAATGGCTAAAAGAGTCATTATAATGAGCTATATGATCGAAAGGCTTTTAGATCATTCGACTATAAAAAATGATTGATCGAACATATGGGATTAAATAAGGACATTTAGAATTATGATTTGATTTGGGCCATTAAATTAGACTTATGATCTAACAATTAGATTTATATCTTACACACTGATAAAATGTGGATGAGATTAGGATCATTAGATCGCAAAACAATCAGATGGCTCATGTTACTCTCGTAATTCGAAAATTAGCTACACAAAATAGATATAGGTTTTAGTCTCACATTAAATGAATGATGGATTATTATGGATTTATAAGAGTTTTTTTGTACTTCATAATTAGTCTATTGTTAGGGGTTGGCTGTCTCCGAGTTCACTTGGTAAGTGATTATCTTTGCTACCAATACTTTTATTATTATATTAAATGCATTTTTGGGACTTATAAATTGAACTGAACGTGTTCGATGGGTTGAGAGTTATGTTCCTGACTCGACAACCATAACCAGTGGTGTTTAGGCACTATGCTTTAACCTTAAACATTAGGTTCATATTAGTAATAGTTTATTATTATTATTTTACTAATTAATTATTATAATTATAATGTATTTTCTTAAAGTTATTGAAAAAATATTTTTAAGGATTTGATCAAAGATAAAATCTCTCAAAATAGTAAATGAAGATATATCAAGTTTTTGAAAACTTAATTATTTTTTAAGATTAATTAAAATAAAATTTAATTTTTGTTTCTTATTAGAATGATTTTAATCAAGCTAAATATTCTACTCAAAATAAAATTAAAATATATAAAATTAAATTTGAAATAAATCTCTTGGTGGTCTGCCAGTTTGACTAAGATCATCTTCATGGAATTTGACCTTTGCTCATCTTCTTCTTTAAGTTCTTCTATAAACATAAGTATCGATTATTTAAAATATAAAAATTCACTCAAATAAATTTATTAAAAATATTTAGGTTTTGTTATCATTAAAAAAGACACCATGATTAAGGGTCAATAATATAATAATTCGTGTGAAGTTAAGTAGAAAGAAAAAAGGAATTACAACCATACAAGAAAAGGAAAAATGGAAAGAAATAACTTGAGCATAGGAAAATTTGTGAGTCATGAAAGTAAGAAAATGTTTATGGCATGACTAGTTTATGGAAAATAAAAAGTAAGTGATCTATATATCCCTCAGTGCATTTGGTTGATACTTTATTGCAATTAGTGGCTTTTATTTAAAACAAAATCTCTTAAATGAGTAAGAAAAGTTACATAAGGAAAGATGTTATAAGTTAAAAAGTTTTATTGGAAATCATCATGTTAATAAGATCACATGATTCTTTGAGAAAATGGCTTATGTATCTTATATAATGTAACAATCTCAATTTTTACAAAAATCAAGTGATAAACCCTGCCATTAAGCCAAGGTAATTATTATTATGCATGATTTGATTTGGTAGAGTCAATTTTCTAAAATATGATATTTGTACATAAAAATATTTAAATATTAATGAAATCTTAAAAAGTATGCTATGATTTCAAAACATAGTTGATTGGATTGTCCATCAAAACATTTTATCATGCTTAACATATCATCTATTCACTTAATAAATTGTATGTTAAGGATAAATGGATTGTCCATTAAATTGATAGACCATTCTATCTTATATGTAGCAACAATCTAGTTAGACTTCTTTATTGCAATTTGGTTCTAAACTAAATTCAAAACCTATGAAATGCTAAAGCAATGGTCATAAGGAGTTAAAAATAAATGCAATACATTAATAATTAAAAGTGCTCAAAGAATGGAAACTAAACAATCCCCCTCAAACTTTTTAAAACAAATTTTCAACTTTTATATACTAAAGCAAATCAATTACAAAGCCAAAGGAAATCTTATAAAAAAATTCCAAATAAATCCATTCCTTACTCAACTTCCTCAAGCATACAACAATCTAATAGCTTTTTCAAAGGATTTCCTCAAGGGATCAACATTTTAGTTGTTGAACATCTCCCAAATTTTCTCTAATTTCTATTATCCTTATAATAACGCATAACTCTCCTTTCTCTTCTTCTCTTCTCCTTCATTGGCTTTAGCTTATAATAGCTTCTTAAATTGCTCTTAAAGCTTCTTCTCTTTAATTTCTATTCAAATATAATCACCTTCCTCAGCTCCAAGCTCTCTCTTGGGTCCCTCAACTAAAGTCATGTAAGGAAGCTAGCACACTCACCACATTCTCAAGAAAGGACTTAATGTGGTGCTTTAAGTATGACATCCCTAACTTGTATTTTTCTTGCTAAATATGTTGCAATGTTATAATTATGTGATTGACTAATTAGACATTATTGATACAATAAAGTTTGTAGTTCAAGTCCAAAATAAAATAATATTATTTTGAATTCTTCTCAAAAGGCATGTAATTTTGCAAAGATGCATTGAATGCTAAATTAAGAATTTTAATGACTAGTGGTCATCAAAAGGAATGTAATAGTTATTAGTTTCTTATTTTTGGAGATCAATTGGAATCATTATGGATTGCGAAATGAATTGATATATAGAAGCAGTCAAGAGCTTAAGCTAATCTTATCTCTTTGGATAGCTTGTGAGAAGAGCAAGGGAAGCACCAAGAAGCTTCAAGAATTGAGGGATTTAAAGAAGTGAATCTAGATATTGGAATTGACTTCAGTGGAGAAGATGTAATAAAATCTTGGTGTGGAGTTGGTTCCAATGGGGAAGAAAATGAATTTGGAGAGCATTATGTTAAACGTAGTATTTTCTTTCTATTTTCCTTTTACTACATGGAAAAAAAACACAAAGTAATTGTTTGAATCTTTGATAAATGGGTTGGATGTGGAAATTTTTAAGGTTTTGAATGATTTTTACCTTTATTCCTACTTCTTTGAAACCTAAGAAGAGATTGAGTGAGAGAACAGTTAAGCTTACAAGCTATTTGGAGCTTTTGTTGCCAATATAATACGTTTTATCAAACATATGGTACATTTTATCCAAAAGAATAAGAAAACTATCATCTAGAGAAAAAAATATGATACATTAATATTTAATATACAATATATTTAAATCAAAAGAAGGATATGGATAAGAGGAAGAACCATTTGTAGTGCTAAAATACCAGCTTTCAAGAAAAATATATGATATATTAATACTTTATGTATGATATGTTTAATATTTTGGCATGGTCTAAAAGCAAATGAACAGTTTGTAGTCTTTTGATGAAGAAATTGACATACAATGCATGGTCTTTAATGTACAATATGCCAAGAAGGAGATTTTAATATTGTGAGTTTGAAGAAGATGCCTTATGCACATGTATAATATACTATAAGGAACATATGATATGCAAGTGCTATAACAAAGAATGAAATGAAATAAGGGTCTTATGAAGTGCATTAAATATGTAGAGAAATATGAAATAAATTATTATTGACAACTTTGCACATGATTTTTAATACAAGAAATGAAAGAAAAAGAAAGAATAATCAAAGCTTATCTCCAAGATTTCAAATAGGTAAATCTTCTATTTATAATGTGAGCAATGACAAGTGCTTGTTATATATAAAGGTAAGTGCATGGTCATAAGAATGGCAGCATAAATCAAGCTATTATGAGACATATGATATGTTAATGGAATCACTTGGAAAAAATAAAAGTGTATTAATAAGATATCTGAATCTCTTACTATATAGGATGACATATGTATATAAAATATAATATTTGAGATATAATTATATATCAAATCCATACCTAGTTCTATTATAATAGTGGTGGTGTTCTATTTATGTATATATGGAGCATTATCTATGAAATTGGTTAATACATTATTCTATTAATGTCATGATAGCATTTATTTAGCTTAATTTGAGTATTTGTTCATCACTCTATGTCATACATGTATATGATTAACATTTAAATTTATTTGTTAGGGTTTGTGCTCATTTTTTTTGTCTTTACTCACATTACAAGTCATGCATTAAGCACATTAAGAGGGGTAGATCAAGGTGACAATGTGAGTGAGTAGTTTTTTACTAAGCTACCTTGGGAGATATATGATATATAATCTTAGATATAGAAATATGTTCTAAATGATTGTATATTGTAGCAATGTCACTATTTGCATGTTTACAAATAAATAATTGCTCAATTTTTTTAAAAGAAAGAATTAGACTTTGTTCTATCATTCATCTCCTCGAGGTTACCACATCCTTCATTCTAATGATATTACTCTAATATAACTAAGAATTAGTAAGTTTTGTGTTATGATTTATAGGCAAGTTATGACACTAATGAAAAAAAACCAAATACCTCTTAGTGCTAACTGTATATAAGAAATAAATAATCACCTATTAAATAATTAAAATAATTCCTTAACTATGAAATTTTTGCACAAATTCATTTAATTGCCAAAAAGAACACACCACATACTAATGGATTCCTCTTTATGAAGTCCTTTCAAAATTATACACTCTATAAATATTGTGATACCTTGTAATTAGCATACTTTAAGAGACATGATCTTTTAATTGGCTCACCAAATATTAATATTTTATTTTTCTTAATCAAAATTTAAAATATTAGTTTCATTAGTCAAAATATTAGTAATTATATTTTCAAATGTATAAATACATCAAATATAAAACTTTGTATTAAAAAGAATTTCAAGATTTTAGACCAAACTTGAAATGTATTGCATGTATGATTATGTACACTTTTCTTGTCAAGCTTTTGACAATAGCCTAGCCTATTTTTGACTAACATTTTAGATATTATAGTTGCACTTCATAATACTTTAAGAGAATGGTGAGATAAACAAAAACATAACATTTTTTGTGAGCATTAATTTAATGGGATCTATGTATTAAGCTTTCAGACATTTGATAAATATAATAATACATGTAACATTCCAAACACTAGGTAAGAAATTTTAATAAATTTTGACTATAAGATGCTAGAAAGGATGATGATCTTGAGGGAGGAGTTATAAATAATGATTTTGATAAAGATATATTTTTAGAATATATATATATATATATATATATATATATGATTTTGAAATTTTGTAAGGATGTTTACAGATTTTAAGACATCATATAGTATGACAGAAAAGGATCATGTAGTACAATACAATGAGAGAATCAATCAATTGAATATATTATATATGTGAGATTGGAAATATAATTTAGTAAGAGAGGAATGAATTATTAAGAATAAAAATTTTGGTTTCTTAAAAATATTTATTCAAAGAAATAGTTTTAAATTTTTTTAATAAACTTGTAAAAACCTCTAAAAATGATTTTTGTATCAATTTTAATTTTAATTTCAAACATATTAACTTTTTAATAATAAATTATTATAAAAATTATAAATAAAAATATATAATAATTTAAAATATACTTCAAATATTTTTTGGTAGATTAACATAAAATCAAGCATATGTCTATCCTCAACAAAAATAAAAATATAAAATACTTAATATAAGACTTTTATTAAAATATAGGTAGGCTAAACCTTTATAATAAAAAAACAAAAATGACAAGCTACTACGATCTTACAACAAAATAAAATGGTAATAGAAAAAAATGTTTAGTGACACAAAATCAGAATTAATAAAAACAAAATCTTACATGTGAGGAATCATTAACAAGGCATAAGTATTTTAATTAAATCAATTAAGAATAAAAAAGTTAAAAACTTAGCTTATTTGATAAAAAAAACAAAATTTAGGAGTTTGAGGATTAAAAGACATAGCATATAGAAGTCACAATTAGTATGACGTGCTAATTGCTTGAATGTTGTGGTTTGGAAATTTTTTTAGATTGTGTAAAAATTCAACAATCAATTTTATTCAAGAATTCACTTATTTATAGATATTTTTTAATTAGTAAAAGCACTTATCAAAGTAAACAATTAGCCATTACTACTTACTCTTGCATATGTTTTTAATTAGAAATTTATTTTTAATGAAATATTTTAATAACAGCTAAAAGGGTCGTTGCACAGAAGTCGGACGATTGGAAGCATTCGAGACTGTTCAATTGTGAAAACTATGTAATTGGATGGATGACATTTAGTTATTGCTATTTAGAAATTAGTTTTAATCAGGACAATGAGATCTGAATTATGATCTAATGGTTAGATTTAGATCTTATGTGCAGATAAAACATGGACAGTACAATTACAAAATTATAGGATCAAAAGATGGATTGAATTAACTCTTAAAAAATAATAGAAGGGGTGACGACTATACGATCGTGAATTTAAGCGATCAGATAGACCATAATACTCCCAAAATTTTGAAGATAGCCATGTGATGAGTATAAAAAGTTTAGTTCTACATCTCTTACTAGCTATAGTTATATATGTTTATAAAAGCCTTTTTGTTGTAAGATGACTTTTAGTTTGGGTTGGTTGCCCACTTGTTCACCCAGGTGGTGATGACCTGCAATACCAATTTCTTGATTAATTGATCAATGGATGTGGGTAGTAATGCCTCGACCTAAATATAGTAGCAAGTAGGTTAATGTGTAATTATTTGACTTGAGACTTAACAGTTTAATTCTAATGGTAATAATAGAAGTACATTTAGGTTTTTTATTCTCATTTTATTTTTTATTAATAATATTATTATCTTTAATTAATTAATTAATATTACTATAATATATTTTTATAATAAATTAATAAAAGAAAATTTTTTAATATAATAAACATAAAGTGCTTCTTATGATGGTCAAGATAAGAAAATCAAAATATTGAAAACCTAAATATATTTCTAAGATAATTAATTTTAATAAAATTTAATTTGTATTTTGTAAGATAGATTTTAATTAAGCTTAATATTTTAATCAAAATAAAATTAAAATACCTAAATTAAATTCCAAATATATCTCTTGGTAGTTTGTCACTCCAATCAAGATGGTCTTCAAAAGAATTGACGTTTGCTTCTCTTTTTCTTTAAGTTCTTTAATGAACATGAGCATCTGCTATTTAAATAAATTTGTTAGAAATTTTTAGAATTTGTTATTATTAAATTAATCACCATAATTAGGGGTCAACAACATAACTAGATTCTATCATATAAGTATGAAATAATGTAGTTCATCATAGGTTAGAGCCATTTGAGAGGTGAAGTAGGTAAGAGATTTATCATATAATATGACCATGGTGTATCATATGGTACGAAATGGTAAGAGAGTGAATGAATATGCAAAAACAAATATAAGAATGTATAAGATTATCATGGCATTATATTTAGCCATAATACATAATAACAAAAAATTGTTAAGCAAATCCATAATCATACAATATGAAGGACATGAATATACAAGTACAATAAAGTTTAGAACATCAGATAGTACAACTACGACAAGACAAATAGATTAGTATGAACATATATAATAGAAGATTTGTAAAGTATGACATCATACAGTACAACATGAGTATGTTTTATTGTATGATTATTTCATGAGAAAAGACTCAAAGTGATAAAATGATCATATAATATGATATGATTATCATATCAATACAATTAAGATAGTAGAGCATGAAGCAACTTCAATTATAAGTTACAAGGACTTATTATATAGTACAATAGTGATATCGTAATGTTAAATAAGAATAACTAAATACATGTTGCAAGGCCTGGTGGTTGGAATGGTTCATTAACTTACCAATCTAACTCACTTTTTAGCTTAACTTGCTGAAATGAAATAGTTTTAAGCATTTTTTTACTTCCAACTGGGAATTTGTTTTGTCTCTTTTAGTATTTCTTTTGTGGATTGTGGAGGCCACATAGTGGACTTCTGTGGCTCTTTTGATTTTTATTTATTTCTCTTACCTCCTCGTTAGTAAAATATATTTTCAAAAGCAATGAAGAACTGGCCAAATGCCTTCATCAATTCTTCAAAAAATTGAGTGATGGAGCGTTGGCTTGACATGGTTTTCTAATCTGTTGGTGTTTGTTCAGATCCTGACATGCTTGAGGTAGGAAATGGAGGTATGACAAAAGATGAATATGTTGCACACTTCAGCATATGGGCAATCTCCAAGGTAAATCATGTAAACCTGTTAAGTAAAGCAGCTAAACTGGTTGTTAGTTTTGTTATTTTATGTTACATTGTACTACATCTCAGGCTGCTCTTCTCATTGACTGTGACGTGCCGAATATGACAAAGGAAACTATGGAAATTCTTGGAGACGAACAAGTCATTGCAGTCAACCAAGGATGTGTTCCTTGTACCAACTTGTTAGAATGGAAGGACGTCGTGAGGTTGGTTCACCTCAGCCCAACATTAATGTCATCTTCCTCATTGTTTCTTACAATCAATTGTCTATTAGCTCAGGCAAGTCTTTACAGGTCTGGGCAGGACCCCTTTCTGGATATAGGACAGTCGTTTTGTTGCTAAATCGTTCAGATAATGATGAAACCAGTCCCATAACGGCCGATTGGGATGATGTAGGTATTCCTCTTAAGACAGTTGTCGAAGTTAGAGACCTTTGGAAGGTATTTGGAGACTTAGTCTATAAAATGCTGCGCTTATTATTTTACTTTATGATCTCATTCTTCTCCTTTAGTTTGCTCATAAATATTGTCTTCTGAGTTTTGAAAATTCAGCTTGTAGCCTTGAATCGGGTGGGCCTTGCTAACAAAACTTAGATTTCTAGTTCGAAACATTTGGCTTCGTTGGATTGATGAACTTAGTTAGACTTTTGATTCAGTCATAAATAAGATTTTAAGAATGATTTGATTAGAATTCGTGTTCGTTTTGGATATATAGGACTTATGTTATAGATTTGTAATTGAGAATATATAGGATTTTATAGATGTGTAATTATCCAGGGTTAGAGATTTATTGATTTTTATGGAGTCCATGAAAGCTTTTTTTTCTTTCTATCATTAAATTTGAGAAGTATATTTGATAATTAAAAGTATTTTTATATTTAGATTTATTGCAACTTTCATGCACTTTTGGGTTTTTTTAAAAGAGATTTAGGCTAAGGTAATAGAGCCCTTGTCATATAGTTTCCTTAATCATGGTCTCTCTCCATTTGAAAACTCTTCAAGGAGTTGATCATGGGAAAATTGGTAGGTAGTTGTTTAGATCAAAAGCAACAGTCTTATAAATCAAGGTGTATTGGGATAATAAAACAATAATCTAGAAAGCAAATGACAATATCCAATTATTAGGCAATGAGAACAAGGCACAATAAGTGCTACTTTGTGTTGTAGATGAAATTCTTCAAATAAATATAGAGATAAACTTCTTATACTTAGTTATCCAATAATATAGTACTCACTACCAAATGTAATAATAAACACAATTTGAAATTTCAAGTTAACTCAAGCAATAGCATGCACAAAGACAAAAAAACATGTAACATAGTGATTAGAAGCCTTCTCTACAAACAAAGAAAAGAGAAAATACTTAAAGAAAAACAAAAACTTAAAATTTATTATAAAGACCCAAATTTTAAGAAATAATATTGGCTATATTAAAAAAATTTTTTATTATAACTTAAAGTGATTAAAGGGCTTCTCCCTTACAAACAATAGATGACAACACTGTCAAAAATATCTCACAGTGGCTTCACCATATGTACTTTATGTTACAAGTAGTAGCACGTATGTGTGAAACTATTGTCATGAATGACAAAATAGTAATGAGAGATCTTGGCTTTTATTTTAAAGAGGAATATTATCAACATATGATAGCAATAATACCAAGATAATGTCTTTGGTGCCAAGATGATGATTCTAAGTAATCACAGAGCACAGTGCTTCTCACGACAGGATGAGAACTGGCTCCTTGGGAATGACTGAGACTTCGTGGCTCACTCTTCTGTTTGGGAGACCTTGGCCTCCTGGACCCGCGGACTTGGCAGCGGGTTCTGCTTATGAAACATTGCAGGAGACTGATTGGTCGCGAGGAAAACTCCTGGGTGTGCATCATGGATACTAAATACGGTACTGCTCATACCCTTGTTAAGACTCCGCGGGGAGCATCTCATGCATGCAGGCTCGTTGTTGCTGGCATGCCATTCACCCTTGCTAACTTTGTGTGGAGAATTGGCAATGGCAAGGACATTTTATTTGTAGAAGATAATTAGCTCGGTGTGCTCCAAATTTGTTTGTGGCCCACGTTCATCAACATGGAGGTGGACTGGCCAAGACATGTGAGTGCTTGCGTTGCTGACGTGAGCGTTTGGAATGAAGAAAGCATCAGGGCCTGGGCTAGCGACCTCCTCTTTAAGCGCGTTATGCACTTGCCATGGGCTCGGAATCGTGACATGCTCTTGCAGTCGCAGACGGAGTCGCCCCAGGTCAACAACTCAAAATTTTACATACAATTACGCTGCGCTAAGGCGGTTGAATGCATGGGAAACCATAATGCAAACACGGTGCACCTCAAGACTATCTAGAAAGCGAAGGCACTGCCCAAGGTGAGATTCTTCCTTTGGCGTTTGGTAGGTGATCATCTCCCTACAGCGGCTTGGCTGGCCTGCAAGAGACTTGCTGAGTGCAGCAGCTGCGTTTGGGGTTGCAATGCTGACGAGACGCCGGAGCATTTTATATGGGAATGCCAGCGTGCACAAGTATTTTGGAGCAGCCAACAACTTCATGGGGCCGTCTCTGCTCTTGGTCTTCGCCATGGTGAGGGCACTGGGTTATCTTTTTTGCAGCGATTCCTTGAATTCGTGGCGGCGCCTGTGCGGAGCTAATAGTGTGGTGCATGCTGCAACCTTAGCCACGACGATGTATTACATTTGGGAGCTGCACAATGCGAAGAAGCACAACGATGAAAGGCCAAATTATAGTCTCACTCTGCGGAAGCTGTAGATTGAGATAGCTCTGCTTCATAGAACCCGCCCATCCATGTCCTGCGGGAACCTGCTCAGTTCACCTAAACTGAACGTAGCCCAAAACTGGGTTCCCCCTCCCACTGGATGGGTTAAATTAAACTGTGATGCGACCGTTGGTGATCATTTGGCGGGCCACGGTCTGGTGGCTAGGGATCACACGGGGAAGCCCCTGCTGGTGATCGAAAAGAAAGTGTTCTCTCAAGCGAGTGCAGCCATGGAAGCTTATGCTATGCTGGAGGCCCTTGAATTGGCTAGGACTGCGCTTCCGAAGACTCGGGCCATCGAGCTCCAAACTGACTCGACGCTGGCCATGCTGGAAGTGCATACAATTCTCGCCCAGGTGCCCACGGGGGGTGTGTTTGCCAAAGCAATTCTCCATGCTCGGGACCTTGACGCTCTTGTCATTATATACATTAAGCGGGACGGCAACGAGTCGGCAGACTGGGCGGCGCGCGCTGCTTGCCGGTCCGACTTCGCTTGGGGATGGGGTATGCCTCTTCCTGAGCCCTTACTTAAGTTACTGCTTCTGGATTTCCTGTTTGATCCTCCATAGAGGACGCTGCATGTAACGGTGCCCCTTCGAATGAATGAAGGTTACTTTTCAGGAAAAATTGGGTTGATATTACGATCATGGAGGTCTCAACGCATGTTTTGGCGTGCATGGTGAGACATCGTGCTGATTGTATGATCAATTGCTTCATTGTCTATGGTCCTAAAGACCACCATAAGCGCCGAGAGGTCTGGGACGCCATCAGGCACTCGTCCAGTGGGGATGATCCTCTCATTGTCGCTGGGGACCTCAACCTTGTAATGGCACAGGAGGAGAAACGGGGCGAGCGGAGATTCATCTATGGCAGGGGTCAACAAGAGATTGCTAACTTTATGCAGGAGCTTCAGCTTGTAGACATGGGCTTCACCGGCAATCGTTTTACCTGGTGTAATGGGAAGCAGGGCGGCACGTGCATCTTGGAGCGATTAGACCGTGTCATCATAAACTCTGCAGGGATGTTGGCCTTCCCCGAATGCTCTGTGCACCACCTTTGTCGGCTCGGGTCAGATCATTGCCCGTTGCTGGTTGACTTGGGATGCAGGAATCCTTGGCCGAACATTGGCAGGCCGCAATTCGAAAGCGTGTGGTTAGATTTTCCACAATCGTTCCTGGTGGTGAACCGTGCATGGCAAAGACGGGCGGGGGGAAATTGCATGGAGGCAATTATGACCAAATTCAAGCATTTGCTGATGGAGCTGCGGAGATGGAGCTGGGAGGAGGTGGGGAACATTGTTAACAGGAATATGGAGCTGGAGAGAGGTATAGATGAACTTCAGTCAAAGGAGTCTCGGGAGGGACTAACAGAGGAGGAACATATGCAGCTTGGACAAATGGTCACGACCTTCCATCATGGTTGTGCACACTAGGTTCTTCCATTATGCTGCCATGGCTCGTGCTCGGACAAATCGGATTACTCAGCTAGGGATGAAGAGGACAAGGTGGCGGATTCTCCCAACAGCATTAGGCATGTTCTTTTGGCTTACTTTGAAGGAAAATGGCGATGTGGGGACCGGGTGGCCTTGCTGAAGATATATACGCTATATAGCATCGTTGGCAGCGATGTGGCATCCAAACTTTGTTGCAGGGGTCACTGAAAGTGAAATTATCATGGCCATGCGAGGAATCAGAAGGAACAGAGCCCCGGGCATCGACGGGATCACGGTGGAGTTCCTGCACAGCTATTGGGCCATCACGCGCAGCGACGTCCTTAATGCGGTGCAGGCCTTCTTTGAGGAACGGAGGCTGCCGGAGGACTAGAAGGACACGCTCATTGTCTTTATCCTGAAGAAACATGGGGCGTGTAGGCCAGAGCACTTCCGGCCAATCAGCCTCTACAACACCATCTACAAGGTGGTGGTGCGCATTCTGGTCGGGAGGCTGAAACCGCTGATGTCAAGCCTCATCTCGCGCTAGCAATGTAACATCCTCAGTATTTCGTATGTTATTTTATTTTATTTGGTTAAACGAAAGAGCTCTGTGAGACTAATCCAACGATGTTTAATTTGTAATTTTCGGAGCTCTAATGAATAAATTATGAATTTTTGAAGATTTGGGATAAATTTGTAACGTTGAGGATAGAGTTGTAATTTTTAAATGTCGGCTCAGTTCAAATTCGATTTTGGCGGAGGATAGATTTGCAAATAGTGCATTTATAGGGGGTTTTATGCAAAAGAGCTGTTTTACGAGCCACTTGGCCGTTGCTTCGAGAGAGTTTGACACATATCTGCAGCGTTTATAAATGTTAATCGGGTGAAATTACGTTTGCGAAAACTTCGACTGCATGCGGCTGCAAGGAGAGATTCCGGAGTGTGAGGTTCTGCAACAAATGTGACTGCGGCGAGAGTTTCCTTAAGGACGAGATTCCGACAGCAGCCACCGTCCTCTTCGAGGAATTTCGACACTTGACGGTGAAGGTCTGCGAGGGTTCCGTAAGGTAAGGAAAACGCGAATTTCTTTGTCGTCATTGTGTAAGGGTTTTTTGGTGAGCGACGGAGATCGAGAGGGGTTGATTTGGCCTGCGGGAGACGCCGGAGGTCTCGAATTTCGCCGGCGAAAGGTTTCGGTTTCGCCGAACGCGAGAGAGAGAGAGAGAGGGCGGCGTGAACCGGTCCAGGCTTTGGACCGGGTTACGCTGCTGAACCGGATGCGGAGCGCGCGCGGTCCAGCATGTCGAGCACGCGGTCCAGCGCGCCGAGCACGCCCGGACCAGCACCGAGAGCGCGCGGTCCAGCGAGCCGAGCGTGCGGTCCAGCGACGGCGTAAGGAATTTGGGAATTTAGAAAATGCAGTTTTGGAAAGCTGTTTGGAAAAGCTTTTAGAAAGTTTTCTGCGCGGGCGGTTCAGCGACGGGCGCGGGCGGTCCAGCATAGACCGTGGCCGGTCCAGCGCCTTTTGGGATTTATTTTGGGGTGTGTTTGGGAAAGCTTTTAGAAAGCAATTTTTGACTAATAAGCATATTTAAATTAATTATTTTTGTATTTTACGGGCTTGTAGGACATCAAGAAAAATCAGAAGTGAGTAAGACGGTTGGTACAGCAAATTCAGGTAGATAATTTCCTAACCCTGTGATATAGCACAGTATTGTATGTTTTACATGGTATTATTACTATCACATGGTGTTTTAAATTGTTGCATATGGTAAAGGAAAACCTGATGTTTTTGTTGTTACTTATGCATTGGTATGATAATTAGAAAAAGAAAAAATAACATGGAAAGAAAGAATGTGATACAATATGCTAAAGAAAGAGATGAAACAATATGGCATGAAAGGACTTTTGATATGACATGGATTGATGTTTGGAAAATGACAAATAAAACAATGGGATTCCCAGAGAACATTATCCTCACCACTAGGCTCAGCATGTGTTGCAGGGTATCGATCTTCGGATCAGATATTTACCTAGTGTTTATATCAGGCTTAGCGTGTGTCGCAGGGTATCGATCTTCGGATCAGATATTTGCCTGGTATTATGTGCTATGACTCCATGATGATTTACACCAGGCTCAGCATGTGTTGCAGGGTATGGTACCATACCTGCCTGGTGGCATTAGGCTCAGCATGTGTTGCAGGGTATCGATCTTCGGATCAGATATCTGTCTAATATTATGTGATTGGTTGGATGCCGGCTGGAGGTCATTTATTGATGATGATTGGATCCAGAGGATAATGCGTCAAAGGGAATTGGGCCCGATAACAACACACTATATAAGGAATTGACATTCTTTATGGTTTCCATTTGGCATTACCTTATATGTATGTATGACATTCATCTTTACTGTTAATGGTATTTGTTATGCCTTTTATTTCTTTGGTTAATTATGTGAATTTATCTACTGAGATTTATAAAATCTCATTTAGTGCTTACATCACAGGTCATGAAATCGCTACACGGAGAGATGGGAATGGTACTGCTACAAAAGAACCCCTTTCACGAGATGTGTAAAACAAAAAGAAGTTTTGGTATGATTATTATAAAAACATGCTCGTGTTTATATATATTGCGAATTTTGGAGTGTGTGTTTGTCTTACCATCAGGTCCCCACCTTTGATTTTTGGGTTATTTGTCCTCACTTGATGTAACAGCTAAGCAAATTTATGATAATATTGTTATATAATGGTACTTGGTTAGGTGGGGGCTTGACAAGCAAGCTACTTTCATCCTCGGGCGGAGCATATCTGATAACATCTATATTGCACTGGAGATGGCCTCGAAGATGCACACCTGCACCACCGCTTCGGGCCTCATGGCTGTGAAGATCGATATGGAGCAGGCCTATGACAGCGTGCGCTAGGACTTCCTGCTCAAGATGATGAAGGTCATGAGATTTCCCCTCGTCTGGTGTGAATGGATCACTACGTGCATAACCTGTTCGAGATTTGGTGTCCTTCTCAATGGCTCTCGCCTCCCTTGGGTGGACTAGCTTCGAGGACTCCGGCGGGGATGTCCGTTTTCGCCCTACCTATACATCATGGCTACTAAATACCTTTCGAGATTGGTGAGGGACTATGAGACGAAGCAGCTGCTTTGTTTCAGGCCTAGGCTACACGTGTTGCGGATTTCACACCTTTTATTCATGGACCATGCTGCTGTTTGCTCCCGCCATGAGTGAGGCTGCAGGCTGTTCATAGTATCGTGCGGGAATTAGGTGAGGCTGCTGTGTTGCGTGTCAACCTTATGAAATCCAAGATTATTTCAGCACAAAGTTCAGCAAGAAGAAAGCCAAGCTAGTCTTGAGGAAACTCCGCATGGAGCAAGGCCGGACCCTCACGTACCTTGGTGTCCATTGCTGCAAGGCGCCCAAACAAGGCTAACCTTAACTTTCTTGTCCAAAGGATTGACGCCGCGGTGGTCAACTGGCATATCCGTTTGCGGTCGCTTGAGGGTAGAGCCGGCTTGGCCTCCTCTGTTCTCACTGCCATCCCCAACAACGTTTTGAGGCATTGTGCAGTGCCTGCTGGTGTCCTTGATGACATGGAGATGAGAGTTAGAAGGTTCCTTTGGAGCGAGACAAGCTGCGCGCACACGATGCATTACGCGTCATGGGACTGTATCACCTTGTTGAAGGCCGCTGGTTGGCTTGGACTCCCAGACTTCCGCGTTTGGCAAATTGTGCTACAAATGAGCAACTGCAAGCCCATTCTCAGTCGCAAGGCTAGCCTTTGGGTTGAAATTATGAGGCAGAAATACACGTGGAGTAACCCTCTGATGAAAGCTCCCCGGAAGGCTTCATCTGTGTGCATAATGGTTTTGGCGGCAATGCCTGTGGCAATGTCGATCTTCGTCTAGCGCATCAGCAATGGGCGGACGGTGCGTTTCACTGAGGACAATTGGCTGGGGGTCCTTCCACTCTGCTGCTGGCCGACCTTCGTCAACATTCACATCTATTGGCCGGCGAGTGTCGCTGATTGTATCACTGCTCCTGGGGACTGGGACATGGATTTCATCCATGCTTGGGCAGGCAAGGAGCTTACTGACAGAATTCTGCACCTTCAGAGAGAACGGACGTCTGCCCAAGTCGTGCTCCTCTAACTGCAAACCGAGACGGTAAGGGTCGATAGCGGGAGAATTTACACGCACATGGTTTGCGGTGCTGAGGCTACCGTTAGGCGGGGTGGCCGGTGTCACGCTGATGAGATGAGGAGCATTTAGAAGATTAAAGCAATGCCAAGGGTGCGCATGTTCTTGTGTCAGGTCGCCGGTGACTTCCTCTCTACAGCGGCGTTGCTGGCCTACAGGAGTATGCTCCAGAACAGCAATTGCCAATTGGGCTGCGTGGCGAAGGAATCCTTGCAACACGTGTTCTGGGATTGCGTGCATACACAGTATCTATGGGTTGACTGCCTGGCTCTTGGGGCTTTGGCTGTGCTGGGTCGATCCATGGGTTCTGGTGCTGGGCTGCAATTCATTGACCGGCTTTTCCGATTTGTGGGTTTGCCGATAGTGCACCGTGGTGATGGTGCGAGGCATGCTGCCATGTTAGCCACCACCATGTATTACATTTGGGCAAGGAGGAACGTGATTAGGCACAATAACCCGATGCCTATGCCATGCTCGTTGCTACGGACGATCAAGATTGAGGTGAATACCACATTCAGACGACATTTCTTCTACTCATCCCTGTCTAGTGGGAATCCTTGCAACTCTTCGGACTTGCTTGTAACACATTGTTGGCTTCCCCCCAACAGGATGGATAAAAGAAAATTGCGATGCTGTGGTAGGTGATTACATTGCCGGTCTTGGCATGGTTGTCAGAGATTGCATGGGAAGGCCACTCTTGGTGGTTGGCAAGAGGGTTTTCTCCCAAGCCGCTGATATGATGGAGGTCTAGGCTATGCCCGTGGCTCTTAACTTGCTAAGGGGTTCCCTTCCCCTTCACCGGGCCGGGAAAATTTAGACTGACTCGATGATGGCGCTCCAGGTGGTCCGTGAGATGATATCCCACCCCCCTGAGGATGGCTATTTTGCTGAGACCCTTAAGTATGCTAGGGGTCTGGAGGCAGTCTGGTTTTCCCATATTCACAGAGATGGGAATGCACCTGCTAACTGGGTGGCTCGTGCTGCATGCTTCAGTGAGTTCGTATGGGATCCTGGAGAATCCATCCCCAACCCCCTACTCAAACTCATGCTGTCTGATTTCATGATTGATCCCCCTTGAGGATCTTACTTGTGGTTTCTTGTATGGATAATGCCACTTTTGATATAATTTTATATCATAGTTTCAAAAAAAAAGTAATCACATAAATCAATCAAGTAAAAAGCTTTGCCTCACAAGGCTATGAAATTTCTTGAAGAATACTGCTTACATTATGTCTCTTATTATTTTCATGATTGTTATATGTAGATTATGAATAATTTATTATATTATATAAAAAACATATATTAAATAATATATTTTCCAAATTTGTATAACAAATTCAAATCTAAAAATCAAAGTATTAAATTTTTGTTTTTTTTGGAAAAATAATATTTTATTTTTGAATTTGGATATTTTTACTTTGATGTCATATTTTAATAATTTTTTTTTGTTTGAATCAACGTTATAGCTACATCAAAAATATATTTTTTTTTAACTCCTCTATTCAAATATATCAAACTCTTGAGCCCCAAAGAAATAAGTAGTACTTAAATTGGTATGGCATTTATGTTTCTTCTAGGTTTAGTACCAACAAGGTCCCGTACACTGGACTCTATATCTTAATAACCAATCACTTCTAGATAAGTTGTCCTTTAAAAGTTAATATTTTTCTTTGGTATTTCAAATCTTAAGTATACTATGCTTATCCTTGATTTTGTACATAAATCAATTTAGGTGAATCATAGTATCAATATGTTTATAATAATTAGCTTTGACAATATGTTTGTTGGATTATCTTTATTAATGATTTTTGTCTGCAATAGATTGTCCTCATTAAGGATTGATTGTCAAATTATAATATGATGATACTTGAGTGTGATGCCTTTTGTCTTGAAATGAAATCAGATATTCTTTGTAAGATGGTATTTTGATTGCCACTAAATAAGATATATGTATACCACACTTTTAACTTCTTTTAGAGAATTTTTGAACTATTAATTTTATATTAGCTTCTAAAATCCTAACGTAAGTGCTCGAGTGTGCCACCCCTTTTTGTACTCATGATGTTTAGGTTATTGCTATAGCACCATTATAAATATGAACCCAAAAGTGCTCTTTCAATCATTTATGTCTCTTCTCAAGTTGACATCTATGTACCTTTATAAGATTATTTCATTTTTATTTAAGCCTAGTCTTGTATCTATTGTTTCTCTCAAATAATGGAGAAACCATTTGATTAATGTTTATTGATTTCTTTTTGGATTATCTTAACAATTTCTCAACTTAATGCAAACTATAATGTATATAAGCTATTTATAATTGATGTTCACAATGCCTTTACACGAACTTTTGTTATAAGAATCTTTAATTCATTAAAATACTTTCTAAATATAATGATCTATTGTTTACAATAGAGTCCTCTCAAAATTATTTCTTAGAATTTTCTTTTTAAAAATTAAGCCTAATAAATCATAAATTTTTACTTTCAAATTTGTTTGATAAATTCTTTTTTAATTCAGGTCATTTTCATTTTTTGTCCCATAATTAACATGTCAATTAATAGTGTAGAAGTGATTAAAGTCTTTAAAGTGATAGCAATGATTAATGTCACTTCTTGCATAATGATGGATACAAAATTTTATAATTTTAAATATACTAATTCTTTAAGTGGATTTATGTAACATCCTAAAAAAACTCAAAAAGTCTTGATTTCATATCCTAGGTTGTCACACATCATTAACACTTACATTTTATTGATACCGTTTAAATATTTTGGAAGTTAATATTTGACGTGCTTATTTATTCATTTTAGTGTGTGTATTAAAGATTACGATTTTTCTTTATTAAAGGATGACATTTTATTTGAAGTAATAAAAGTTATCTATAATTTGATTTGTATTTTGCAGCATGAGACATTGAAAGGCTTTTCTTTGACAATGTCACATTCATTCTTGCTCCACATTCATGCAAGATGTTTCTACTCACACCAATTTCATACTGAACCAATTTGAGTGGAATAACTTTGCTTAGATAAATGGAGCTTAGAAAAATAAGAAGAAATTTGTTAAGGTTTGATTGAATGTTACATGCTATTATTCAATAAATCTTAGTAGAATTGAGGTTCATGGATTTATAAATCAAATATTTGATATATAAGAGGTTATATAGTTTTCAAAATATGATTAGTTAGGGTTTATTTGTGAAGATAACCATTGCATAAATTGGTCATTTATATTTGAAGAAAATAATAAAATTGCAAATTATGTTTCACAAGTTTGTAAGGCCCGTTAAACATGCTTGTGTTTTGTTTTGGTGAAGGATTGAACATAAATTAATATTTCAATCAAGTTTAGTTTTATTATTTTAGTAAATATATATAACAAATTTCAATTATTTTAAAAATTATCTGCAGTTTTCTATTTGACATTTTTTTTTTTTTTTCATAAAACAAAAAAAAAACACAAACTTTTCATATACAAATTACAGCACAAAGAATGCTAAACGTGGGCAAAGAAAAAACTTCCCTTAATTTAAATATTTGTTTAAATAAATTAAATTATTGATTATTCTGGAAATAAATATGTTGAGATTTAAATCTAATATGATTGATATGAACATAATAAAACTAAAATTGATAATAATAATAATAATATTAAAATTAAAATAATAGAGAGCATAAGTTTATATGATTCTACATATGTTAGCCTATATCTATAGTTCTTTATAGACAAAATTAATACAAAATATATAATTATACAAAATAGAATAAATTCATTCACATAAAACTAATATTGTAATTGTATGAGCATATTAAATTGTTTCAAAGAAAGTCAAGATTCATTAATCTTTCAAAAAAAAAAAAAAAAAAGAAAATAAGAGTAATACCTATTATCTTCTAGAAAATTTTAAACTCTTTCTTACTTATATTGATCCTAATAATTTTTATAATATCCATAGATTATAAATAATACATGTTTAATATTAGAAAATTTAAAATTATGATTATATTTATGCTTATTTTATTATAATTTTATTTTTATTGTTATTCAAATATAATTAGATAATCTTATATTTAAATATATGATAAATATTTTTTATAAAAATAAAAAAATTAGGCTCTATATTTGAATTTATAAAAGTGGCAAATGAGCATAAATTTAAATTAAAATTCAGCAACAACATGGATATTACAAGTGTGCCAACCACTCAAAAAAAAAAAAAATAAAAAAAAAAAAAAATAAAAAAAACCAGCAAAGCTACCGAGTTGCAATAACCGAGCTATAGAGATGAAGTACGATCCTCTTCTCGAAGTCTCCCGCCTTTAGACTGGCCCGTCGGTCCTTCGGAATACGGCGGTCCCAGAACGGCCTACTTCCGCCCTTTTTCGTTACGATGCCTCCGCCTCCCCCTGCGAGCAGCAGCATAGCGTCGACGTAAGCATTCCTCAGCCTCGACAAGATTTTCCCCGGTGTCCGGAACCTTGGCTTCTTCAACCTCAGCTTCACCGACCGCACCACCACCGCTTTCCACACCTTCCTGCCGCCGCCCAGCCTCACCGCGGCCTTCTTCGTTGTTGAAACGTCTTCCAGCCGCTGGTACGATCGCCGGCGCCAATAGGACTGAAGGCTCTTGTACACCTTCGAGTTAGTGATGGCGTCCATTTGGAGCTGGAGCTTCTTCTGCAAAAGGGGGAAGAAGTGAGGTTATTTTAAATACGTGTACGGTGTACATAGTCAAAGTCAAAAGTTTGACTTTTAAATGGTCATACAGTGTTTCACTATAGAACGGGTCCAACTTTGAGCTGGTCAGCAGACAATGCTTTCAATCTTATTAGAGATAAACGAGCTGGTCCTCGCCTTTCTTCATCAAGAATAATATAATCTTCATCCAAAGTTCAAATTGAGAATTAAAAGTAGGTAAAGAAAGATCATTTCAAAATTAATAAAAATATTTTTATAAGATAAAATCAACTAGATCATAAGATATCATTTTTTTTTATTATTTATTGATTGAGAGAGAAACCGATTGCGGTCTTTTCATCATTTATTATCATTAAGTGCCACCTACTATCTGTTACTAACAAATAAATTAAAAGATTATAATAATAGTCTTCATTACTGATTTTGATAATAATTTAATAATATATATATAATAATAATAATAATAATAATAATAGAATATTCAATAGACATTGTCTTCAACCCTTGGGAAGGAAATCTTCACTAGACTAATTTAGAATGAATGTGTTTTTAAATTTGAGTTTTCATGACAAATAATTTTGTCATCATATTTATTCAATAAGTGATATGAATTTTTAAATATTTTAAGTATCTAATGATAACACATATTAATTTATTAAGGCATAATTATGATACATAATATTTTTAAGGACTTTATCTAATTATACAATTTTTGTTTTATTTTTTCGTAAGCATTTTAAATATTATTTTTTATTAAATTTGATAGCCTTTATTTAAATATTATATTTTTTTATCATATTCTCTTGGAACAAAAATCATGATGTATCATGTGAAAACATTTATCATTTTTTTATAAAGACAATTTAAATTCAAATTTCATACTTAAATATATAAAACATGATAAATAACGAGTTTTATATCAACTGTTAAATGTTTATAATTATTATAATGATAAATAGGTTTTATTTTTACTTCACATATATATATATGTATTTATGTGTATGTATCATATATTATACACATAATAATTATATAAATTTTTTATCATCTCAGTTTAATTATACTATGACTCAAATAAAATTATAATCATATATGATACATAATTATTCATCACAAAACACTGAGCGGTTTGATGTTGGCATCCATCAAAAAGCCCATTAAACAAATACTGGCCCAGTGTTTTATAGCACTATATAATCTATCCATATTTGAAACATTTTAAAACGGTTTACACTGAAACTAGGTTATCGACGATGTAGTCAGTTTGGTTGTCAATAAAACTGCAAATTTTTCAATCGTGAATTGGGGAGTCGTTTGTGAAGGAGTTGAAGCAGTCTAATCAACCCCGAGGAGGTGGAATAAGTCTGAAATGGTTCTTCTCTGTTCGTCATTCGCCATGGTGAGTCTTGAAATTGCTTATTTTTTCTCCGTCTGCAATCCCAACAGCGTCCACTATCATTTTGTGCCCGTTTGTTTGTTAAAGGTATGTGCTTTCCCCGTGGAGACAAAGCTTTCGTCCATTCCTTTCTCCGCCTCTTTGTCCAGCAGGAACAAGGCTTTCAAACGGCGGGTTTATGTGGTGAGAAAACTTGGAGTTTGTTCTAGGGTTCAGTCCTTCTTCAATCCTTTTGAAGACCAGCCCATAATCAAGGAAGCCCTCAAGGTACTTGTTGATTTCACATCAATAAAGAAGTGGACTTGCAAGGTGATTTGGCTTTGGTCGCATTTGATTCTGTTCAGGAACCAGTGGCTTTCTTAGGAGGGATGTTTGCTGGCATTCTAAGATTGGATTTGAACGAGGATCCTCTGAAGGAGTGGATCGTTAAGACAGTTGAGGCATCTGGGGTCAAGCCCGAAGAGGTGCTCGATGGAGAGGAGTTGAGTTTAGAAGGGGTGAAGGATTCGCCTCAGCAAATTGAGATTGAATGACCACGTGAGTTTTCAACTCTGCGTGTAAGCTGTATATTTGTCTGCACTTGCCACTGAATGGTTCTATCAATGAATAACATGATTAAATATTTTTTGTTTGCAATAATTTCTTCTTCTCTGTTTTTTTATCATTTTATTGAACAACAAAGTTTGTTGGCTTGACAATTACACTAACTGTTTTGTCGAATTTAGATGGATGCTTAAGAACAATTGTTTTTATGTGGAATACAAGTATACAAATCTTGTACATACTTTTGCCATTTTCTGATTTGAAGATAATTGATTTAAGTATTTTACTGTTGAAGATTGTAAGGCTACATTGGATAATCAATTGTATTTGTAAATTTACTGTTAACCAAATTCTTCGTTCTCTGTTCCTGTCTACCACATTTCACACATGTTGCTTACTTGTCTGAACTTTATCCATGGCCTACCATCCTCAATTAGCATGGTTTTAGTCTGCTCTTCCCCTTTTGGTCTTAAGAATTCTTTTTCATGGCTTACTCTACTATCTGTTTCACTCTGGTTAGGTTGCAGCACCCAGACTTGTCTCCTAGCCAGAATTTTGCTTAAAGATCAAAGGATGCTCAAAGTTCATACTAGAATTTAGATGGAATCAAAGTGGTCAAGTTGAACTTTGAGCCAAACATGGCTTGAACATTTTTATGAGCCGATTTTGAGCCATGGTTAAATCAACTTGAGATGGCTAGAAATTGGATTGTTTATAAGTGTATGTAGTATGTAATAAACACACACATAAGTATGTTCTAATTGTGAATAATTAGGAATGCAAGTAAATGATTTTATTGAAACATGATAGTATTTTTTGATATATTTAATACAATTAAATTTATAAACTTATTTATGAAAAGGCTTGAAAATTAATTGAAAATTAGTTTTTGTTTAAATTGAGTTTGAACTAATAACTAATGAGAAATCCCTAACCTGAATCGAGATTGAAGGTTAGATTGTCCCTCACTACAAAATTGAGAGACCTTATAATATAGGATTGAAGTATGAAAAAAAAGTTTGCAAGTGAAATTCAATGAAAAAAAAGAGTAGAAAATTAAAATAAAACTATGAAATCTTTGGAATACTATAAGAAAGTGAATTAGCAGAGAATTAATGCTTATTTGATGTGTTTGTCAATGCAGGTAACATTGTTAAAGTCTATCCCCAAGGAGCACTTCTACAAGGATCAATAATAGCCAAATATCCCAAACTTCATTCATGAACAAAAACCTTATGCTCATATATATAAATTTCAATGCAACACATATGATCCACATGATTAATAAGACATTAAATAACTCAATCACTTGCAAACTAAAGTAAAATATATGACTTAAACAACTAAAAAATGTTGAAATGTCAGTCAAATCTAGAATGCCAATTATATGGTAGTACCATGCAAGGACAATAGATTGATTTATGCCAATCTCTTCCCCATCCTCTTCCTCTTTGAAGAACTTGTTCTCAAGTGTACTAGTTGGGTAGGAAGAGGTTTAGTAATGTATCATGCTCAGGCAATCATGGAGATCATGTTCTCGTTAATATGTGTAACTATTTCTAATTGATTATAGTGCTGAGCAATTTCCAAAACTTGAGGAAAAAGCAAGATCATTTGATCAAGAGGTCTTGTAGAATCTTGCATCAACAATTGTGCTCCATGGATTTATAGATTGTGATCTGCATATGAAGGTGGTGGCATAGTTATTTCCTAAAAAGGAAATCCAAAATTTACCACAAAAGAAGGATTAATCTCTATGTTAAATAATAATTCATAAGTAAATAGTGATATAAGAATCAAATGTGAAAGTTGGAACAATGGACTTGTAGAAGTGAATTCCATGAAAGCAATCATAGAAATTAGGATTCTCAAAGTTAATATATTCAATGCCAGTTCAAAGGTAGCAAGAGATGTAGCAATAATGATAATAAAATCTAATGTGGAAGTGGAAACAATGGATTTAAAAATAATAAAACTCGAGATGATCAAGCTCGAATAATCTTTGAATCATGTGAGCTTAAATCAAATAGAAGATTATTGATGACTTTGTGCGTAGGGGATACTATGGAGGATAAAAGGATATAATCAATAAGAATAGTGTCGATAGTGTACATAATTATTACTGAACATTCAATTTCTATCCAAGGAATATTTTGAATTAAATATAGGATTAGTTTAGGTAGTAAATTCAATTTTAGATATTTTTAAGTGAGATAAAGGTGTTTTTCTATGATGAATACAAAACTATGATATAGACATATTAGAACACTTATTAGGTTGAAACTTTTATTGTTTAGTGGGAAATCTATATCTTCTGCAGTTATTTCAACCAATTTCTCTTTATAACTAAAATAAAATAAAGGAGATTCCTAATCTATAGGCTTTTGGATGGTCTTTTATTTGGTATAGATTGGACTTTGTTTAGAATTGATTGATTGATCATAAGTATAAGACAAATGTTTTTACTTGTTTACTGTGAAACTTGGTAATGTTCAATGTATAGTTGTTAAATGGGGAGTCGATTGGGAAGGAGTTGTTATATTCAAATTGAGCATGAGGAGCTGTTAAAAATATTTAATGGTTCTTCTCTTTACATCATTGGCCATGATGAGTGCTGAAGACACTTCATTTGCTATCTTTGCAACTCCAACAACATCAACTATCATTTTGCCCCTTATATTTGTGAAAGATCTGTGCTTTCCATGTGGAGATGAAGCTTTCGCCTGTTCTTCGTTCTGCGTTGTTGTCCAGCAGCAGCAAAGCTTTTATTGTTGGGTTTATGCGGCCAAAAAAAAAACTTGGAGTTGGTCCTAGAGTTTAGTCCTTAAATTCTTTTGAAGACTAACCCATAATTAAGGATGCCATCAAGGTACGTGTTGGTTTGACATTGATGCAGGACTGGGCTTGCACGGTGATTTGTTTTTGGTCATATCAGTTGAGTCCATTCAGGAACCAGTGGCTTGCACGGTGATTTGTTTTTGGTCAATCAGTTGATTCCATTCAGGAACCAGTGGCTTTCTTAGGAGGGATGTTTGCTGACCTTCTGAACATTGGATCATTAGGGCGGTGGAGGCATCTGTAATCAAGCCTGAAGAGGTACTAGATGGGGAGGAGTTGACTTTAAAATGGATCAAGGATTTGCCTCAACAAGTTGACATTGAATGACCACATGAGTTTGTAACTGTGTGCAAGCTGTATATTTGTCTGCAATTGCCATTGAATGTGTCTATCAATGTATAGTATGATTAAGTATCTTTTGTTTGCAACATTATCTTTTTCGCTGTTTTTTATTGTTTTATTGATCCACAAGGCTTGTTGACTTGGCAGTTACACTGTCTGTTTTGTCAAATTTAGGTGGATGCTTAAGAACAGTCATTCTTATATGGAATACAAGCATACAAACATGGTACACTTGTTGCAATCTTTGAGTTTAAGATCATTGGTTTCAGTAATGATACTTGTCAAGATTACAAGGCTATATTGGATGTTCAATGGATTCTATGTGATATATATAAGATCATGGCCTTAAGATAATGAAAAGTTTTTTTAGGAGATAACCTACATTGGCTAGCATAAGTAACTAAAGAGGGACAATATTTTGTACTAAAATTAGATAATGACACTATGGTTAGAGTGGTATCTCCTATGATATGACATGATTTAAAAAAAAAAAAAAGTACAAGCTAATGGACTTGTTACATTTAGGACCAAAGTAAGTGAGAAGTAATTGTGGGTAATGTTTTAGAGGTGGAATTATCTAAAAAGGAATAATTTCTTACATGCTTTTGGGTGGATAAGGGATCAATGGTTTTACATTAAAAATAAAAGAAATGACTCTATGTCAAACATATAGAATCATATAATATTAATTCACATTAATAAAACCTATTTTAATGAGCATAAGTTAGCTAAAGGAGGGTAATACCATGATATAACAATATCGAGTTAACGCATTTTAAGGTGTTCAATCTTTTGAGTTAGCTTCTTATGTGGTTAGGTGTATTATTGACGATCTAATTTAATGGCAAAAATGACTTCATTCTTCTTTGAGCTTGTATACCTCATTTGAGCCTTTAAAGCCATCCATTTTGAGGCATAAACTTCTTGTTTTTTATGAGTGCTTTCTTCCCTTGAAATGGACTATTTTCTTTGGTGCATTCATCAAAAGCTTCTACAATAGTTAAAAGAGTGATGTGATGTCCTCTTAAGCTTATCATCACCACAAGGATGCAAATTTGGACACTGCTGAGTCAGTCGATGTGTTCCCATAAGGGCTAAATAAGTCAACTACACTAAGCAAAATAACCACCCAATGGTCACAATGGCCTCCTTTTAGGCTTTGAAAGCATCCTTTTAAGTAATGACTTCTTCAAATGTTTGTAAGTGCTTTCTCCCTTGAAATAGTGCTCTCCTTATTAGAGCACATGCTCAAAGTTTTCAATGACAATTACAAGAGAATACAATGAAGCTATTATGTATCTCTGACTATCCTCCACTTGCCCACCATTAATACCAAGCAATCTCTCTAGTTGGTTGTATGTTGTGCACTCCAAATTACCAAAAAAAAAATAATATGATTATATTTTATTGTGTCTTTGTTTTCCCCTAAGCCCTCTTTCATGTCTTATCACTTTCTCTCTTGTTCTACGTCATATTTTGTGGTAATCATTGTGTTTTTGTTGCCCTATCAAAATCTAAACTCTTTTTTATTTATCAAAATCACTCATTATGTCACTATACCAACAATATTTTGTTTTTCTTCATGGAATTTTCTAAGATAAATCATGTGCATCATGATGGTGTGATTTTTTTTTTTTTTGTTTCTTATTTTTTGAACAATACCTTGCTATAGCAGTTCCTTCAACTCCTGAGAAATGGCATGTCACACAGTTATATGAATAAATGGAAGCAGGAAGCGTTCTTCATTGATGAAGTAAAGGAAGTAGTGAAATCAAAAGCATGACTAACAGATAGTTCCTCCATGAATAGAAGTATCAGCAAAGCGGACGCCAAGGAGTTGCTTAGATGTGCCACTCCTTCATTGGTAAACCTGCTGTAAATAATATATTACACCACACAAATCTCTTTTGTCAAAAATATACTAAGTACCAAAATAAAACATTTATCAATTTAATTAACCCCAAAACAAAATAAAACACGCAAGGCTGAATCAACAAGTTGAAGCTAAACACTCCATCAACAAACCATTCACATTCAGCTGCTTGAAGAACAACCCCTCACCTTGTAATCATATTAATAATTTGTATAACTTTGCTTCTAAGCGATGATTCTTTCCACAATCTGTTGTATTAATGTTGTAATTTATCACCTGCATTCAAAATGTTCATCAGTTCAAGAAGGCAGTGGGGTTCTTGAAGATGACCAATTTCTGAAGCAAAACATATAAAAAAGAAAAACCCGACCTTTTCCGCTTGCTCTTAGATGCAGTGGATGATGAAGGATTGGTGTGCCAGTTTCGCTTCCTTTGGTTGATGAACCAGTTGTTGATCTGTTTTAGTTGCAAACCTGTCTCCTGAACTAGTTTTGCCTTGTCGTCCTCCTGGTTTAGAAGAAAGAATACCGGCAGTTCAGTCTGCTGTAAAACTGACATATTTCTTCAACTGTTTTGCCTGTGATTGGATTAAGTAATCAAAAGGCACAGACCCTAAGTAACTAAATCTTCCAATTAGTGCTTTATGGATTTTGGTTTTAAATGACTTTAGGATGAGACCCAATTATTATGTGAAAAGGAATCGATTTAAAGCATTTGACTTTACTGCCTGAGGTAGATGATAACCATGCTTTATGAAATCTTGGTTCTGCGTTATTTACTCCCATTATGACTACTTAATTTGAGTCCATCTTGAATAACTCAAGCTCGCTTGAAAGGTTGTAGAACTCGTAACCTTGCCTGGCTCTTTGATCTTAGTAAGAACAAGAACAGTCCAATACTAAATGAACCTAAGTTTTTAAATTGTAAATAGACTTTGATCCGACTTCCAATAGTTATGAGGAAAGACATTTATTAATCTCAAAAACTTATAATTCGCAGAAGAAATTTGTATTCCAGTTAATGCAAAAGAGCCTTGTCAAACCTTTTAATTCATTTTGTTAGACATGCCTAATTAAAAGACCATGTTATTCCACAAAATAAAACAATAGGACTAAGGTGCATGCAGTAGCTAAGTCTATAAGCAAGAGTTTGGGGTGGATTATAGAGAAGATTTTACTTCTATTGCAAGACATGAAATGATCAAACTAGTGATTGCATTAACACAATATTCATGGTCTATCTTCTGATAGAATGTGAAATCGACACTCTTGCATAATGGCCTGTTGAGAGCAAGTCTTATTGAACAATCTCCTAGTTTTGTAAAGCTTGGAAGTCAAAATAAGGTTTATAAACTCAAAAAGGTATTGTACAGATTAAAATGGTCTCCAAATATTTGGTATAACCATATTAATAATGATAATTTTCTGAAGAAAGATTTTAGGAAAAATATTTTTATGAATATACATTATTTATTAAAATTGGTGATAAAGGAAAGATATTTGTAATGTAATTACATTTGAGTGGTCTTATTTTTACTAGAAATAATAATGCCATAGTTGACAAATTTAAATTTTTTGTTATAGTTGAATTTGATATATCTAATATGCATTACTTTTTTAGTACTTAAGTGACAATCTATAATCGAAATTTTTATTTTTTAAAAGAAGTATGTATAAGAACTTCTTGAGAAAATTATCTTTTGTGACAAAAGTACTTTTCTTTTTTTCCTTCTTCCTTTGTTCTTAACCATATTCAGTCTTCCACTCGAGTTGCGACTACTCTAAAAAAGGTCTACTGACAAGAACTCGAGGCAAGAACACCTTACAAACAAATCATATTATTTTGTTATCCGAGAACTTTGATTCTATGTCGATGGCACTAACCAAAATAAAAGGAGTTGATGAGCAAGCCATAAAAGGAAATCAAGATATAGGGAAGGCTTTAGTCGAGATGACTAGGTTGATTACTACACTATTAAGCTTATAAGCATCGGTAGCTCTATTAACTCAACAAGTGCAAGCTTTAATCAAGATAGTGTTAAAATCTCAATCCCTTACAACAGATTCAAAAGACAATTCGTTAAAAGAAAATATTCTTAATTTTAGAAATTCTAAATTAAATAGTACTTCCAAAATAGTTAGAGGTAAAGATAAAAATGACATCAATCTTACTTTTTCGACACACGACAATTGGCAGCGTTCTTTCAAGATAGATGTCACTCTTAAATTATCAAATTATGATTGTATAATAGATGCAGAGAAACTAGATGTTTGGTTGGAACAAGTGAAGACATATTTCTCTCTATATGATTACTTATGAGACAAAATGGTGTATGCTTGACTTAAAATGATAAGTAATGCGTTAGCGTAGTGGAATGCTCACCTAAAAATTGACACTGTTATAGAAGTGAAATAGAGCTAACTTAAACAACTAATTCGAGAAAAAAATTATCCCATAAGTTACATGAAAGAAAGATGGAGAAAGTGGCATAGTATGTGATATCGATAAGGATAAATGGTGTAAAAATATACCACATAATTCTGGCAACAAGCCATGAGTTTGAGAATAGCTATTGAAGAAATGCATATATTATAAAAGTATTTATAGGTCTATTATCTTATTGCTATCAAAAGTACTATGATCACTGCAATTAGACAGGATATGTACAAGATAAATGTTGGAAATTGCATTATAAACTTTTTCTAAAAAAGTTTAAGAATGACAAAGTACTTATTACAATGGAGACTGAAAATGTACAACAAACTCCTTCACAAGTACATGAAACTTTCTCTTATAATGACTCTAAAGGAGATCACATAAAGTGAAAGTAAAAAAAACTTTTTATTATCCGATTATAAGTGAAGAAAGAGTTTATCAGTGCTATCATCGATACTGGAAATGAAAAAAACCTAATATTCAAAAGTTTTGTAAAAATGCTAAAGTTGGATACTATACCACGACCAAAGCCCTATTCTTTGGGGTGAATTCATAATTACTTCGAAATGAGAGTTACAAAATAGTGCAAGATGAAGTTTGCAATCACAAAAGACTACAATAATGAGGTTATCTATGAAATAGTACCTCTAGACATCTGTCATATTATATTAGAAAATTTCTCCTTGTAGGATTGAGATGTTGACTATTGTCGACAAGCACAACAATATTGATTCACGAAGGATGAACAACATTTCCTTCTAGAAGGAGACAAAAAAGCATTGGTAAAAGATGATGATAGTGCTGAACAATTGAAGAGGCTAGCAAATACTTGTCAAACTTTGTGTTGCTAATAAAATTCAAGAAACAATTTTATGAGACAGATGAAAGTCTCATCCTTCCAAAGAAGACAACTAAACATCAGTATAGCCAAAAAAATTTGATGGAACTTGAATTTCAAAATTAAATGACCTATGATCAGGAGATCACTTAATCTAAAATGCAAGGAAAGAAAACAAGAAAAGAGATTGAAGAATAATCTAGAAAAAAATTTCAGAGTGAATTTAGAAATATTGAGAGGATTTTTGGAAAGAAGTTTTCTAGAATGAGTTCTGGAAATTGGAACTTTGTAAAATTTAGAAATCCTTTGAAGGGAATTTTTTAAAAAAATTATCTATTGTGACAAAAGTACCCTTCTTCTCCTTCTTCCTTTGCAACTAGCCATATTTACTCTTCCACTTCCACTGCGATTACTATAAAAAATGTCTGCTGACGATGACTCGAGTTGAGAACACCTCGCAAACAGATCATTAATAATTATTTTTTGAAGAAAGGAATTAGAAAAAATATCTTTATGAATATGCATTATTTATTAAAATTTGTGATAAAAGAAAGTATTTGTTGTCTAATTTTATTTTGGTGATCTTAACTAGAAATGATACTTGACAAATTTAAATTTTTTTTACATTTGAATTTGATATGTCTAATCTTAGAAAGATATATTACGTTTTAAGCACTGAATAAAATTTTATATTCGAATTTTTTATTTTTCAAAAGAAGTATGTGGAGAAAATTTTCTACAAGTTTCAAATGAAAAAAATGCAACTTTGTTAGCACACCTACTAAAGTGGGTTTGAAACTTGTTTGAGATCTTGAAAAAAGGAAGATTGATAGTACTCTTTACAAACAAATTATAGGGAGCTTGTATTTGATAGTAAAAAGATTTAACATGATGCATAATATAAGTCTTATTAAGAGACACATGGAATGCCCAAAGAAGATAACATATTTTAGTAACAAAAAGAATCTTTCAATATTTTTATGGCACAACTTGTTGTGAACTCTTCTACAAGAAAGACGAAATGTCTGACTTATTTGACTTTATATAAAGTGATTATGTTGGAGACCAAGATAATATAAAAGCACATTATGGTATACTTTCATACTAGGTTATGGAGCTATTTCATAGTTATAAAAGAACCAAACCATTGTTATGTTTTCAACCACTGAAATTGAGTTGTTGTTGCAATGGTTGAGGAAGATTCTAGAAGAGTTTCATTTCATATAAGAAGGACTGACTCTAATTTATTGTGATGATAATTCAATGATTAAGCTCTTATAGAATCTTGCTTTTTATGAAAGAAAGAAATATATAAATTTAAAATATCACTTCTTATGAGACTACACTAAGAATGGATATATTGATCTTGTTTATTGGAAAAGTTCATATCACATTACTGGCATATTGACCAAATCCTTTTAATTGCCTACATTTCAGAAACTAAGAAAGCTACTTGGGGTATGCTCTTCAAAAGATGTAGTTTAAAGGATGTCTATCAAACTAAATGTTTGAAGACTTTTTAGTTTAAGGAAAAGAATGTAGAGTTAAGTTATATTCATTTGACTAAGTATTATTTTCAAATGATAGTTTGTTCAATTGGCCAAGTCTTTGGGTACTTGATTAGTTGTTGAGTAGTGACTATATTATATTAGAAGTTAGTAAATAGTTGGCAAATGCTCTATATAAAGAATACGTGATCTTTTGAATTGTTGTGTGAAAGAAATACTAATTTCCTCCAACAATCAAATCAAATATTAACATATTTAAATAATGTTATAATAGCATAGAAATATCACAAAACTAAGCAATGGTACTACATCACAAATTGGAACAAATCTAAAATAAGCATAGATATAATTTTGCTCATCGTTGGATAAGGCCACTTCAATGGGATTGCCACCATGCCTTCAAAGTAGAGGTGGTATCACCTGGGAGCTTTCCTGCTCTTCTCTTACGCAGTATTTCCTCTCTTATATCCACAATCTTGTCTTTGTATCCCTGAAAGATAAAAAAAAAACAGGTCAACAAACAATTATAATCTAAATGAAAAGTTATTATCTAATTGCTTCAATTCGTGCTTCAGCTCTTGCCTAACGCGCTCCATCAAGGATCGTTCACTCTCAGTTGGTAAGAGGGGTCCAAAACCCATGTCAGGGCCATCCAAGCCTCCATCATAGAAGTTTGCTTCACTGTCTTCTTGCTCATCATCATCCTCTTACATGGTTGCACCAGTTCCTTCACCAGGTGATACACCTGCCATTATTACACTTTAAAGTAAATGAAGACTTCTAACCAAAAGAAGAGGCCAGTCCAAATGGATGCTTCTAATAAACAAATTCAAAGAAAAGAGAAGGACAGGATACATAAGTTCCTGCCAAAAATGGATTTCAAGGTTTGCTATTTAAATGTCTAAAGTTTCAAAGAAACCTAAATGGCAAGGAGAAATAACAATTTAGAACTTCCAACAAGGCAATGTTTTTTGGATTATTATAGTTTAAGGAGTAAAGCTTCATGAATTTTGGACTTTTCCTGTTATTTTTAATTTAAGGTTGATTCATATGTATTTTTTAGAGAAAGGAGAAATGAAAAAGTTTGAGGGTACTTTGGATAATCAATAACCAAAGACTTAAGCAATAAAAGTAGAAAATCAGCCTAACTTGATCGAAGTTTAAGAAGCTTGATAGTTGAAGTGTACCATACAAAAACTCCTAAGTTCTTAATTCCTCCTATAAAGTATAAAAATTAGTATAAATTATTATTTGGGTGTGCATGGATCACTTAGATGACGTTTTTAATGGTTTTCTAATCAAACAAAACCAAACTTCAAAAAGTTAAATAAAATGTAGATATTCAAAATGGAACATAACTGAATTAAACTATAGGATTTACTTGGTTTCCTTCCCTTTAATAAAACAACTTATATCAACTGATGTGCTTCAATGTAGTTAAACTTTATTTGATACACTTCAAAGAAACTATGAATTTGGTTTGATTAAAACAAAATTGTAAATATTTTTTATAATGTGATAATCATAAATTCACTACAAACCCAAAGTAGAACAAGGTTTGTTAGCAAAATATGTTGATGTTTTTATTTGGGACAATGTAATAGATAAAAAAAAAGATGACACTCAAATTAGCTCTTTGTCTAGGAAAACTTCTTTGAGATGTGCTTCAAAATGTGGTGTGATATTGGTCCCTCCTTCCACGTGAAGTGTTGTGATGTTTTAGGACAAAGAATCTGACTTCAATTTTGTATAATCTAAGAGGTTATTTGTATATTAGATTACTTTCCAGCATCTTTTAGAAAGTTTAGGATTACAATTTCACCAGCAATAAAATGATGATGCTCCAAGTGGTTACAATTGTGCAACAGAATTTGGTTTTGGTTTATAGGTTGATTACAACTAAATATGTAAGTTTTTATTATCAACGAGAGCATCTTGACACTTGAGGATGGCAAACAAGTTGTGTAATATCCCAAATATGAGATCAATTAAATAATTATTTTTAATAATTTAATTTATTCAATATAAAATTTAGCAAAATTATAATGATCATAATTTGGGTTGAATGAGGAAATTTTAACATCCTTAGAAAGAAGCAAATATATTATTTCACAATTTTAATTTTTATATTTTTTTTATAATTTATATTATTCATAAATTTTGTATTATTGATCAAAGTGAGGTACAACTTCTAAAATTATGGAGAATAACCATAAATATAGAAGGGCAAATTATTTGAAATCAATAGTATCAATATTGTAAAAATAGAATGTGACTCAATCTTAAGATTAGAGAGTAAAACTTTATAAGAAAAATAATAATATTTTAAACAAATATTTAAAATTAAAAAAATTATTAAACTATCAAATGATATAAAAAAATTACAAAATTGATATGAAATCTAAGGCTCATGGATGAGCTCATTTTAAAATTAATTTAATAAATTTTAGAAATTATTTAGATTAAATAAAACAAAAATATAAATTATTATAAGATATAATTAAGTTATTATTATTATCATTATTTTTTAACTAACACGAAATCCTAACCATGAGAGAGATATGGTTGTTTGGATTGGTCCCTCACATGTGTGCAAGTGTGAAAATTCATGAAGGAAATAAAGGAAGTGCAAGAGTCTCTCAAGGGGAAGGAAACATTGAGAAGCCTTGTGAAAAAGAAAGGAGCTGGATATACGAAAAAATTCTGGAGAAAACTATGAAAACAAGGGAAAAAGGAACCTAAGATATATCCATTATCATATATCATAAAGTATGAATACTGTGTAATTCATAGTACATTTGATTTCTTTTTGTTGTGCTGCAAATTATATGTCTTCCTTTTATTGCTATAGTTAAAATTCTTAGATTCATTTTATTTAGTCTTTTTTTTGCAATATACTATCCATCATGATTATATGATGCATTATTATATTGCACAAGGAATTACATGTATTGCATGGTATATGGGACAAAAAAAATCATGAACGTAATAAAAAAAGAGCAAAAATGGTTTTCTAAGAAAGCATATTTTTGAATGATTATGGTTAAAACATCCAATAAAAAAGACAAGAGTCATAAAGGATACTAATTCAAGTCAATGAGTCTTGTAAAAGGTGTAAGTTAAGCCAGAAAAATGCAGCTAGAGATGAGAGAGTAGAATTGATTAGCTCAAATACTGGTGATAAAGGTTTGCGATCATATGGAATATGAGTTCTATGAATGAAAATGATCAAGTGATCAATTGAAAATAAAATAAAGAAATAAAAGGATAGAAATGGTTAAAAAATAAAGGTACAAGAAATTGCATGTTGCATATACATTAGTCACTAGTTTTATCGTAACAATGCTTATTTTTCATTCATTTCATATGAATATGTTATAGGCTCAATATGCGACATTATCTAATTTTGTATTGACTTGTATGCATTACTACATAGATTTGTTTATTGAGCGTGTTATTGCTGACTAAACTTAGGTAAATTAGATGCACATTACGAGATTCCAAGGGAGCAATAAGTGAAGATAATACTATTAACATCATAGCTTTGATTACATTTGCAAAGCAATGTAAAAAGATTAGAACCTTTGGTTTTATAATAAGTGTTACCACAATGCAAATCTTGGTATTTATTTCTTTTCGTTATTCCATTGTAATAGTTGTAATAAATTGGCTTCTCTTATTTCATTGAAAACTTAATAGTTTGGCTTGCTAGCAATGAAAAGCTATGATTTTTAGTTCTCTAAAAATTACTTGATTGTATATTTTAAAAGAAAGAAACTATTTATGCCACGATATATTTTATTTAATAAAGTTTAAAGTAAGAAATAAAATAACTGAGATAACACATGGGCACCACAAGATATCAAAGTGATATCATCTAATATGGTAATCAAATAAACAAATAAATGATTTAGATGGCAATATGGCTATTACAAGCTGTTTATGGTGTTGTGAAGTGGTCTATGAATGCTTTCAAATCCATGCACTCACTTATAGAACGCTTGTATTATCAATGTAGGATGATTTTGATGATGTTGGGCATGGTCGATGAAAACATGGCAATGTCAAAGTTTGATAGATAATGTTGATTACACAAGCAAAATGGCACATCCATGCATGAGAGCTTCAAGTATTTCTAAAAATTTCATATTTCATAAGTGTTTCGAGCTTTAAGAGAGGCTAAGGTACATCCAAAGAGTTTCATAATGTATCTTATATATACATCAAAAGAAACCCCACTTGCCACCAAATTCACTACCAATCAAGTTCTTATATACATATGAAAACATAAAACTATTGAAAAAAAAAAACAATGTGCATTATTTTCAAAGCAATCTCATCAAAGTGGGTGCCCTTAAAGCTCCAATGGATGATAACAATCATTAAAATAAAGTTGATCTCAAGATTGATACTTATATGCAACATGGGTTACCTTTTAGACACCTCTCAATTTCTTAAACAACATAAGAGTGGATTCACCTCCTAAACATTAAGAGAATCCTACTATAGTTAGATATCATCCATAACTTATCCAACGCCAATCACTTCTATGACAATTTGGTCTTATTATGTCAAAATATTATCTCCTTAGTCACCTTATCTCCACCCAAATAATTTTGATCACCAAAAGATGTCTCGACATCTTTGAATTATAGTATCATATATAAAACTCAGAATTTTCTTTTCATAGTCTATGTTGAACTATTTTTTCCTATATCCCTCAACCTGAAAGTCTGTTATGAGCAGCTCTTTGTTCGATAATTTTTTTCTTGATAAAATAACATAATGATCACTTCCTACCATTTTGGTCTTATGTGTTATAACTCCACTCATTCAAAGTAGATCATCAAAGTCAAACTTAATCAATCCTATAAGGGGAACCCAAGAAAATGAAAAGGGGTAAAATTAGGCATCAAGACTCATGATTTTAGATCTCTAGATTAATAGAGAATTTAAGGCAACACAAGTCAATTTAAATGAATACTATAGGTGATGGAATTAGCTTCAAATGATACCAATAATTGCGAGTTAGGAAGATATGATTGACAATCAACAAACATGATGAAAACAATTATTATTTTGTGGTCTATTTAAATATGCATAAGGTATGAACTTCTTTGACCCATTCCTAACTACTAAAAAAAGAAGGTTGTTCCCCATTTCACCAACCAATATTTCTCCAATTAGATTGAGGACAAACCTCTTATTAGTTTAGAAACTACTTAAGCCAACAACTTTCTTTGATTAGATACCTTCAACAAATTTGGAGCACCTTTGGTCATCATCACTAATATTGTAACCATGATTAAAATAAAAGAACACTAGTTTAGAAACTACTTTATTCTTTAGGAATGCTCATTCGTACTTATTCTAGAGAGCACACCAAAGTTGTCTATAGAGCTGTCTTCCACAACAATTTTAATAGTGCTAAGGAGATTTGGTGCAGCATGTTAAGCAATTAGAATTACTCCATCTTTTTTGTAATGTTGTATCTATTTTTAGTCATGTTTTGCTTTTTTTTAGTGTTTTATGGATGCCTTTTGTATTCTATGATATCCTAGGAAATATTTAGCACGTTTATTTTTTCAAATCATTTCAATGTTTCAAAGTTTTTTGAATTATCTCTAAAGGTTCTCAAACCATCGTAGTTCTCAATTGTGAAGGAGCTACATTTAGTGGTCAACTTATATGCTGCATTGCAAATGTACAAGTCTGATTGTCTAGGACAATGGTTAGATAACCAATTGAATAAGATTGCTTTACCAAAAAAAAAAGGAAAACAAAACCTCTATCAATGAGGATTAGAACTCAATAACTCAACAATCTGTAAACATTTTTGTTTGGTCCTTCAAATACATTTACATTTTAATATTTATTGAGAAATCAATATAAATCACTAGAATGTGATTGTTCATCACTACAATGGGTGCAGGCTTCTATGTTTTGTGAAAAAGCTCAAAATATATGGCATTGTTTTACTGGAATAATTTGTTTAGTTCAATAGACACAAAAAGGTTGTTTTTTTTATCATTTTTGAAGGAATGAAAGTGTTTGTTTTTTTATTGTCATTTACTCCAAATCAGTCAAATATGATTATTTTAATTGTAATTAATGCAGGTGCATAGACTTTGACAACGATATTTACGTTATTACTCTTAAGATTACAAGGGAATCTATTTTGCCAACGTATAGAAAGATTATAGTTTGATCATTTTGTTTGCTATCATCAAATTTCTTAGGTGCTAAAGCTGGGAATTCCAGGTCTATTAGATTTGTACTCCTATTATCAAGAGCAATTTTGCCAACAAAAACGATTGTAGTACAGAATGCAAGATGGATCTTGGACAACCCACAACGACTAGTTAAGTAGATTTGCCTTTTTTGATCTCTTCATAAACACTATCCACTCAAGCTGCTCTGATCATACATTCTTCATCCGTGAATGCAAGTGCTGTTGTAAACTCTAATTTGCAGGTTAGGTTCATGCATGCCATGAAGAATTAGGATGCAGTCTTCGTGTCGTTGATGTTTAATTTTAATCAAATCCCAAAAAACTCGATAAGCTAATCTTGATCGAACTAAAATGACCAATGGTAGACCTCTCCCTGAATCCAGCAAATCTTTCATGCACCTCCCTGCACCATACAGAGGTTTGTTCTTCACACCAACAAACAGCCATTGGACTGAAAAGCTCCCACTTTCTACATATGATGCCTTGCTCTTAACTCCAATAGAAAAGGTATATGTTAGGATTCTGTTTTTTTAACAAATCAATGCATTCATCACAATTTTGAAAATCATAAATTTTAAAAACATGCACATAGATGGCCCCAGAAGAGAATGTAACCTAAATGTACACTTTAATTGGTAAAAGATTGCAACCATTGGAAACTAAAGAATAGTTTTCAATATTCAAAAAATTTAAAAAACAAAAGCCCAAATGAATGGACCTGTTGACACATTGGGCCCTAATTAGAAGCAACAGCTATAAGATTAAACATAATATTAAAACTTGTATGAAATGCAAAACATGGCTAAGAAATTGCAAGGAGCATAACTTTTCCTATAGCACTACAAAAAAACAGAAAGATGCGAGTATTAAAGAAACGTTCCATTTAAGTTGCAGGCTCATCACAATTACCACAATGACTAAAAAGCACGTTTGAACTTTAACACAATAGCAAGATTAACGAGGTAATGATCATCTTGGTTGTGCATTAAAAAACTTTATCATAAAAATGTAAAACACACACACACACACACACACACACACACAAACACACACACACACATATATATCAGCAGCCAACAATTCAAAAATATTAGCAACAGTTGACAATAAAGCTAAGTTTTAGGGATTTGCAAGGAAATATGATCACGCAGAATAATTTAACAGGACAAATAAAAAATGCATGTAGTCACAATTCTGGCATTAGGAAGCTGCTCCAGGATCATTAATAACACCTAAGAAATCGTCCTTGATAGTGCCAATGCAGAACTGTAGAGTTTAACAATTCACTGTTAATGTTAAACGGTGGGTTTAATATTTGCTATTAAAATTAAGGATTAAGATGTGATGCAGGAACACGAAAAGCCATGCAATAATCTTTTTAAAACATAAGTCCAGCATTATGCAGGAACACGAGGATCACTTGCACTCAAAGATTACCAAATAATCTCATTGAGAAAGAACCAATAAGAATTTGATGTGACAACCAACTTAGTATGAAATTGAGCTATTGTAACCAATAAGTCCAGCATTATGACATTTTCTTGAAAATGTGATAGTATAAGATATCCTTAGGTTTAAGTTGATTATTAGCACTTTGTTAATCTAATAAGATGTGTTATAAAAACCCACTAGATTAGTGTTAATAGTAGTTGTTCTATTATATTTTTATTTTTTATTCCCTAATTAATTTTTTATCAAAGATGCAAAAGTACTGCATTCTTAATTCTATTTTCTTTAAATTTTCTTACTACTAGACCTCTTTGGACCCTTCCTACTTATTTAGAGGAAAGTTTTATGAGTAACCTCTCAACCCATTATTTAGGTGTTCACATACGATCAAATGGATAAATTTGTATTAGATCTTATTCAAACGCGAATTGTTAAGAGTAAGAAATCCTTATTCAGCAAAGTTGAACATTGCATCCACAATTAGAGAATTTAAGAAGTTAATATTAATGATAAATGATAAATCTTGTTACACATTGGAGTAACATGTAACGCAATTGGCCTAGACATCTCAAGCCTGTGTGGAGATTGTGATTAAACAATAGTTTATCATAATAGTAATCTTTAATAAATAAACTCAAGGCCAGTATTATATTCAAGGGCAGGAGTAGTCAAACAAACATAAAATGATTAGAAATGTCTTCACATCAAGGCACCTAATGAAGAGAAAGTCATTGAAATTAACATCACACCTTCTTAAATTTAAAGTCATTTAAAGTCCAATAAATATTGAATTTACCATTATACAATGGAAATTTTAAAGCTAAAAGGTTGCACATGTAGATAAACAAGCTCAAAACAAACTTCTTACTACTATTATTCTTCAATCGAGAATGTTACCTTCATTAGAATGAAGCTAATGACTTTTGACTTCGTGAAACATGAAAATGACCTTGAGTTATAAGGTATTGTGGAATACTTTAAGTAGTTAATTATTTAGGGGTTTTATTTGATTGGACACATCAAGAATTTATGACAAAAGTGACACAATCTACAACATCACTAAGTACATATGATGTGGGAATGAATCAAATAATTTTGATGTCGAACTATAATGGTAAGATTGGTGGTTGATAAGGTTTGTATTATGATGAAATACATGATGATATACAAGAAGAATAAGCACAGGAAAATGAAAGCTTCGATGGCTATTGCTAAGAATTCTTGAAACACCATGATTTGGGAGAAGTTCAAAGTGATGCAAAAGTGAATAGTAGGCAAGAGGATAGGATTGGGAAAACAAAGATAGACTTAAAAAATTATTGTATCCATTACTAAAAAAAGTAAACAAATTGATGAGAATTGTTGAAATTTATACCTTTAGTTGTACTCGAAATGGAAGAGTGGGACTCCAAAATGCTTTTAATGGCCATCATTGATTAAGAGAAGACACTTGAAGCTATGAAGACATTTGACACAAGCCTCATATTAATGATAAAGCCTATAAGAACTAATTTAGCGCAAAAGAAAGAAAGGCTTAAAAAATGAGTTATTTACTCTTCAAGTTCAAGTGAAGAAAGAGTTTGTCAACACAATTATAAATATGGTTAACCAAAATATTTGATCTTAGCAAATGATTGGGTCTCTTGACTACTTATCCCTATCGTTCTTCACTAGGACAAAATATAATGTAATGCTGCAACAAAAATCGAGCAACTATGTCAAGTAATATTTTTTTAAAATGTTTTTTTTATTTTATACCATTGTTTGTGTATTTAAATTATTTATTGATTGTATCTATTACTAAAATTCAAAAGGCCAAAAATTGGAAAATTAGTTAATGCATGTATCATTTTTAGGCATAGTTCTCTTAATTTAAATGCATTTTTATCCATTTTTTTTATTGAACTCATATTAATTTGAACCGTGTTTTGGTGCTAAATTTGTAAGAATTCTTGTGTATAATTCCTTTTAATTTTTTATATTGCATATTTTCTATAATTTATTTTTAGTAAATCAATCAAAATAAAAAAATGTGTTAACATAGATGCAACAAAAGTCTCATGCAAATTATCAACTAAATTGTAATTGACAGAAGCCGTATCATAATTTTCTATTTTAGGATTACTTCCATTTCCTAAGGGAGAACAATCGACTACATTCACTAATGATTCGGTCGAACCAATTGAATTGAATTTTGGTTAAGCAAATCAAAAAGTTGAGTGAAAACAAAAAAAAAAAAATACTTTTTCAAAGATGAACTAAACCAACAAGTTGAACTTTGCTAAAAAATTAAATTAAAATGAAAGACCAACCTTCTTATTTGGATGTATGTTGTGAAATAGCCAGGACTCTAATATGGATCAAAGGAAAAAATCACAAAATCAAATCACTTAAATTGAAAAATAAAAACTAAAATAATATCATACATGATTGCTTAATATATTAAATTGTTTTAATTTTTAATTAAAAATGGAACATAAATTAAAAAAGCCAAAATGTTTGCCAAAATTTAAAATAAACTTTTTAAATTGATATGAATTGATTGAATATCATTGGTTTAGTTCAACTTTTCTTGTTTTAACTGAATAATGCTCCCTTTACTTTTTCTTTGTTAGAAACTTAATGGTTTATTGTAACACACTACTTGTGGGTCATTATATATGGTATCAAATGTAATACTATCAAGTGTTTCCTAATTTATTTTTGTTTGCAAAGCAATGATAACAAAATAGTTGTTAGGATTATATAAGAATCACAGTGTAGTGCATGTGACTCTCTTTCAACAATTGGCAAAATGTTTTTAGGGTAGAAGAGTAGATTACGAAGTTATTCGATATTTAATTTGCATTCATGAGCCATTTCTTCATTTTAGTCAATAAAAGTCTTTTCTGTTCTCTCTACAATTGCATTACAATACATTAAAAATAATCTATTCTTTTTATTTTTGACATATCCAATTATGTGTATTATGCTGTAATTTGGAAGATTGATTGTTTGATAATATTCCAAAATTTTCATATTCAACACTCTTTTTTAGTCGGCCCCTATTGCTCACCAAACCTAACCTCTTACAACATATGTTAGTTTTCAAGTTGAGAGCAATGCTTGGTAACTTTAACCAATCAATTAGCTCAAATCTCTAAAGAACTAGGAGAATCTTATTAATTCATAATTCTACAACTTTTGTATTCAATATTAACAAAAAATATCCTAAGTTTTTGATAAAAAAATTTAAATTACTCTAAGTTTGATGTCTAATTTCTTTTGTATTTTACTAAAATTGTTCTCATTTATAAAATTTATCATCCATTATGACATTTGAGATGGCACATCCCTAGATAGACATACCACTAGAGGGACACATCTCCTTCCTTTACTTCACTTTGGTATAAAAGTTGTCTTGTCTTATAGATTTCTAGCTACAAACAACCTTTGTTTTATATCATTCTCGTATATCCATTAATTTCTCTTGCTTAGTCTATCCTGAACTTTGCAATATACCATGTTGAAGTAGTTAATGGAAGGTAATTTTATATTTTTTTGATGTTTGATTTGAAGTAGTTAAATTTTTGTGTTCAAATATAGTTGTTATGTTATCCTTAACAAACAAGGTCTTATTATTTATTGATTTTTGTTGAATTTGTTTTCTTTTCAAGGAGATTTGCTATTGTACTTTATTGCACTACATAATATAATGCAAGATTTAAAATATTTATCAAAATATTCTTCTTTATTAAGTCATATATCACTTCATTTTAAATTACTATATGCATTTTTACATATTGTATGAATTACTCATATGCAACCATTTCCATAATTCCTCTTTCTTCCAATTCATCTTATTATGTTTTGTGTTCAATTCTTTTTTTTTTTTGTATAAATATTTTGTGTTTTAGGATACTATCTATCTTAATCTTTATTTGGTTGATATACTATCTTAATGTCTTCATAAACATCATACATATCTCATAACTTTTTTTTTCTTTCTTTAAATAACATGTATATCATTTTTTACTTCAATCCTCTCTTCAAATTATCCATCCAATATAATATACTTTTGCTTATTAATATATCATATGTTTCTTTTCTAACTCATATATTTCTTAATTGACTATCTAACTCATTGAAGCATTAAAATGTTTCCATAAGCCAACATATTTTGCTTTTATACATCTTGTATGTTTCCTTATGATCAATTCTTATCACTTACATATATTTATTCTAAGTTTAACGTATTCTACATGATTTATTAACATATTGCATATTTTTCTTAAGTTTTTCCTATCTCTATTCTTTTTTAAGGTGTGGCACACTATACAAATAGGCTAACATATTATACGCGAATGTATTGTAAATAATTACTATCATGCTATGCTCTAGTCTCTATAATGAAGTATGGGCAAAAGTGAATCTTATAACGAGATCTAAAGTAAAAGTTGAAGACGATAAATATGATAACTTTAGTAGAGATAGATTTGAATTATAACTTAAATACCTTCCAATCATAATCCAATGAAATGTAGATCACAATCTATGGATGTGTATGTATACATGATAAAAGATTATATTTTTCAACACCAAGTAAACAATCTCTAATCTTTTTTCATTCTGTAAATCATATTTATAGAAGTCAAAGAAAAACCTAAACTATAAAAATAAAATATTTTAAAAAAATATAAATATCATGAATGTCTTTTATATAACCAATTTATCCGTCTCCTGTTTGCATTTTCCACATTCTGCACATGCGTCACTTGTATGTCTGAACTTTATCCATGGTCTGTCATCCTCAGTCAGTGTGGTCCTGTTCTGGCCTTCTGCTTCTAGTCTTAAAAATTCCTATTCATGGCCTACTCCACTAATGGTCTGCCTCTACTAGGCTGCCTCACCTAGGCCTGCCATCTTCGTTAGATTGGTCAGCCTTCAAGTTGTTTGAGCATTTGGGTCATTTTTCTAGTGGACCTTTTCCACTCAATTGAGCCTTTCTCCTACATTAGGCCTTTACCCATTTGTGTGTTGTCAATTGCCATTGGTCCTCTCACTAATGTGCTTAACATCTTCCTAAAATTGCTAGTCACTTTAAATGTAAGACATTAAATGCTCAGTTAATCTCACCAGATTTCCTATTATGTCGGATTTGCTTCCTCGAACTGACCCCAATGTTACGGCTGTTAATTGCAAGTAAGTAAAAGCATACTTTTGGTGAGATGCTAGACATATGCCTTTTTTAGATAAGTAGAACCCCCTTCCATGGTCAGAAAGGAAAAAAAAAAAACCTTGATACTGCTTTATCGAACCCAATAAGATGGTCAAAAAAGGTTTTGCTTAAATAGAAACAGGCAGAGTTTCCATTCAATTGTTTGAGCTTCACAAAGTGCTATCTAGAAGATTTCTGACTGAAACAATTCATAGAGGAATTCTCTGAACTTTCTCTCTTCAGTGTTTTTCACTTCTTGAGTGCAGTCACCTCAAACTGATGTTGAAATGCCAAAATAGTTGTTTTTCTAATACCATTTTACTACCCTTGTAAAATTTATGTTTCATGTTTATGATTTAAGTTGTGTAATATAGTTTTCTCTCCAAATATATGTCAAAAGCCAAAATAGTAATCGTCCTATAATGGTTATAGATAACCTTTTTTTTTTTGTATACTATTTAGATATTAGGCGTGGGACTGAGATCCTTCCAACCCAAGGGAACTTGATTAATCTTTGGGCAAGATTGGGCAAGTGTTCCAATGGGTTTATCACCTTGGTTGAACCAAGCCGACCTATTCATTTGTTTAGGCAAGTTTGGACGCCATGTTACGTTTTCTCGTCCTGACCTAACCCAGTTGGTTTTTGTGTAACATGAATTGACTGGTAAGGGTGGGTTGAGCTTTGGTCACTGTATTGAATGTTTTGGTACAATTGAACTCAGTCTAACTAGTCATGAACCACACAATGTCTTGGTTTATTCCATATGCAATGAAATTTGAAAATGCCATGTACATTCTAGTAGATAGACAAGAGATTTACAATGCAATGTTTGGTTGTACATTTGTCCCAAGCCAAAAAAAAAAAAAAATTCTAATTAGAAAGTTTTGGTTAACATCTGTAGTTCTTTTTGTTGTTGCCTTAACATTTAAGTTTAAGCGGGTAGAAATCCATGGAGCCATTCAGTCATTTTGTGGTTTCAATCTTCAATTTTGAGGTAAAAAATGTAGTTATTCTCTCAGAACTGCTCTGCAGACTGGTGGTCATTTATAAGTCTGTTGAATTGGAAAAGGATAATTGGTGCCTGGAAGCTTTACTGTAAGTTTTGGGCTACATTTAGAATGAATCTGTCAAAGCTCAAAAGGTCATAAGAACCATGTTGAGAGATCAGGTCCTACATCATGTGACAAGGTTATGTATATAAAGATGATGCTTAAGATATTTCTAAAGCAATGTTACTTCCAGCCTGGCTTCCCAACAAAGAATTTTGGCAGCACTTATTCAATGTAAAGTTTGTCAGGTTTTAGTAGTAGCATTCACAGTGGGGGCATCATATTTGGTGAAGTATTGCTATCATCAATCATGTTAGTCCCTTAGCATTCTTCTATTTTAGGTTTGGGAAGTAAAGCTGCTATTTTATCATTCATTTCATTCAACTTGGGTTTTTTGGGAGACATGGCTTTTAAAAAGGAAAGATGACCAGAATGGATGCATTGGATAGAAGATTGAAATAGAAACAGTTGAAGATTATACAATAGTTTCGTGCAACTCTTGAACATTTTGTACCAAATGCGAAACTATCAGTTGCAGAGTCTAAGCAAAAGAGAGAAACAATGAAAGAATTTATGTGGTTGTTTGGTTCTCTTTTAGAAAATTAAGAGTTATATTTGTTGTTTAAAGTCTAATTGTTTGGTTTTATGGCTTTTGAATATATTATTTGCAATAGTAAAGATTGATGACGATGGTGGCAATGTCGTTGATGTTGGTTATTGATGGTGTTCAATTGTTGGTAGTGAACATCAACGACACTGGTGGTTAGAGATCTACATTGGTGAAATATATGATATGAGTCTATGCATAATGAAAAATAAAAAAACATGTGATAAAAATGAAAAAAAAATATAATGTGATTATTAAAGATTATATAGTGTTTGTATATTAAGTATATAATATTTATATAAGAATTATAGAGATATATTGTTTGTTTTTATTATTGTTTATTATTATCATTTTATATTGAGATATTGTTATATGTAGAATTCACTTAATGGTTTTATAAATTATTTTTTATTTATATTACAAAATATTTTAGATACAAAGAGAAGGTGAGGAGAGTATTATGTGAGTCATTTTATATAAAAACTGTTTTAAAGAAATGTTATATTGTGTGTATATTGGGCATTATATTTGGTATGATGTTTTTGAGATTTTGTTTTAATAGCTATGAATGTGATATTTTAGTTATAATTTTATTTTATGGAAAAAATGATATTAAAAATAGTTTCAAATATAGTTTTATGATCAACCTTGCTTGATATTTGGTTTTGTCTCTTTTATGATATATAAAAGTTTTGATTTAATCTGATTTGATGTTATTGTGTATATTATCAAATAAAAAGGTAGACAAGACTTGAGAACTTCGACCATACATCTCATATAGAGTGCTTTTTCTCTTCTTATTGTTCTTCCTTATTTGTCTCTCTCTCTCTCTCTCTCTCTCTCTCTCTCTCTCTCTCTCTCTCTCTCTCTCTCTCTCTCTCTATCTTTCTCTCTCCTCTTTTATTTTATAATCTCCTCCTAAATATTTAATGAAAGTAAAATTCTACTATGTTTATATGAATTAATAATTTGCATCAATGTTTTTTTGGTGTCAATTGTGGGAATCAATAGAAAGGCTAAGTGTGAGAGCTAAAGAAGCCAAGTCATTAATCTTAAAAATGTCTCATGATCCTCATGAACGAGAGTTGATAAAAACACTAGGGCCTCTAGCTCTACTATTATTGATTTGTTTTTTTTAATCTTTCATATATTCTATTGATCCTTTCTTCTATTTTGTTTTGACAATAGATGAAATGTTTCATAGAAGTGTTATTTATTTTACCTTCTTTGATAGTTAAGCATTTCAAATGTGAGTTACTCATTCTATATCTCCTAAAATATCATTGTAACATCCTACAAGTATGAAAACTTATTTAAATAATTATTTCTTTAGAACTAAATATAGTTGTAATATATTTGATTAAAGTAGTATGATCACAAGGTGATAGAATTTTATAAAAAAAGAGGAAAAAAGATTATAAAAAAATTTAAAAGTAAGCAAATTCATTATATATTTTGTTAAAAAGTATTTTTAAAGTAATTTATTTATCCTAAAAACGAATTATTGAAATGCTTTTTAATATTTTATGCCTTGAAGATTCATATAAAAGATTAATATTTCATGCTTGTGGGATTCCCTAATGGTTAGTTTGGAATTTTTCTTTTAAAATTAAAGGAAAAAACAGCAGTGTGCAGCAGTTTCTCCCTTTATGGAGAATATGATTTTAACTAACATTATGACACAAATCAAGATTAATACATTTAAACTTACAAAGAAAATCTCAATTATTGATTCAAATCATAGTCTAAGTGATAATTATCATTGGCATATGATTATATCTTTGAGACTAGATCTTTGAGATCAAAAAGTTAAGATTAATCATTTTAAGTTAAACCCTTGAGGTTATTTGTTGAGGCCAATTCATAAAGAAATTACTCTCTTGAGGCTAGTCCTTTGAAGTGGATTCTTAGAAACCAACTTATCGAGACTAGACCCTTGATTGCGTGGATTTAATTTTCACAAGATGTACATTGAACACATGAAATTTAGATTAATTACTTCAAATTATAATTAGTTCGATGATTATAACTATTTTGGCAATGTAAACAATGGTCGAGCACCTTGTTGTGGTGGGTATAATTGATTCAGCTTATATCATTAACAATCAATTTCCTACTTGATAGTTATAAGTAATTCTATCACATCTATGAAAGACATTTGTCAATCTTGATTGGTTGGTTAGGTCATTATAACCAAATGATACTTATAATTTCTCAAACAGGTAAGTAAGCACTAATTACATCAATTTTTTTAATTAAAAATTGACTTATAAATGGGTTTTTGATATTGAATTTGATCCAATTAGATTGAGATCACAACCCAATTGAGTGAACAAGCATTACCACTCTTATAATATCCTGAATGCTTTTATTTTGTATAATATTTATAATTAAAAAAATCATGTTATGTAATAATATATTTTTGATATAATAAAATTAATATTCTCAATTTTGGATTTATCATAATAAAATAATAAAATTTGATCATATTTAAAAATAATGACAATTTGTAAAAATCTTAAAATTTAAAATTTAGTATATAATTAGATAAATCTCAATATAAAACATTTGCTAAATTTTTTTGGTAATTTTTAGAAAATTTACTAAATTATTATATGTTTTCAAAGTTAAAGAAAATAAAATAATAAAATATTTTTTTTATATCTTGTAGTTGTAATTTTCTTAAACAATAGAGACAAAATGGTCTTTAGATTAGGATGAGGAGGCTTTGTTTTTTTTGGAAATAGAGTTGCTTTGGGGCTACCTATTGGAAGACGATTGAGAGACTAAAGAGAGGCAGGTGAGCAATAACTTCAATTTTTTTTTAACGTGCCGGTTGTTGTGTAAATTGATTTAGGAAAGAGGAAACATGAGGATGTTACAAGAAAAGAACATTAAGAGAAAAAAGAAATTCATAGCACCAAACTAGTTGTTGCAACAATTGGAGAAGGAAATTAAAGATAAAAGCAATATAGTTGGAATAGGAAGCTGTTGGAAAGTAGAAGTTGTGTTATAAGATTTGATTTTAAGTAAAGTTGAGAATTAGATTGAATAGAATTTTAGAGATTTGTAATCAAATCTTATCCATCTAAAGCAGGAATGTACAACACATTAGTTTCGCATACAATATGCTAATTATGTTGGCATATAGTGTATATATAGTTAGTGTATGATATGTTGAACGTCAACATATAATATGTCAACTCTAACATGCAGGATGTTGAGCAATTGAATTTGTGGTTTAAAGAAGTTTTAGTTTAATGAGAAAGATTGTGAATATGTGCTTAAATGCAAAATGGAATTGGTAAGCTAATTATAATATTAAAGTGATAAAATTATGATGATTTGTGTGTGATTTTTTTATATAGGAAATCAAAAGAAAAAGAAGAATAAAAACAAAGCAATTTTTGAGAACTCAAGTAAGTGAATTTAAAGTAACTATAATATATTCGTTGTTGATAATTATGAAAATATTTAATTGAACTTATTAGTATGATATTCTGTATTTATGTATAAGTTCTAATATTTGTTCAAAAATATAATTAATATGATATGATATGACATGATTATAAGTATAAGAAATTATATTATATATATAATGTATTACATGAAATAAAATTATTTGAATATAAAAAATATATAAAAAGATAAACAATGAAAAAATGAAAGATAAAATTATATAATAAGCTATATAAGCTATATGTGCATAACTATTTATGATGGCATTATATTATGAGAATATATATGACATGATTATAATTCTTATCATAAAAAGATTTAAAAATAAAATAAAATTTTTAAAGATGTTATCATTTGATTATTATTATATATATGATGAATCATTAGCAAGAGATATTGAGATTAGTAGGCACAAGTTGTAGACCTACTATGAGATCACATCAGTGATTTTTTTTTGTTACCATTAATGTTTTATGTAATACTTAATATGTGAAGGTAATAATATTTTGTACTAGAATTGATATATTGATAATGTGACCTGATTAATATGGTTGACTAAATGTGTTATGAATATATGGTAATAGTTATTTAGAAAATATGAGTTCATGCATAATAAAAAAATATTAAAAGCTTAAGATAAAGATAAAAAAAGAAATAGATATAATATGATTATTAAATGTCAAATAATATTTATATAATAAGTATAAAATCTTTTTTTGTGCATATGTATGATAAAGAGTATGTTAATCATTATTTATTTATGATATATTCACATAAAAGTTATAGAGATATTATGTTTGTTTTTATTAATATTTATTATTATCATGTTATATTGAGACATTATTGTATGTAGAATTCACTTACTCAACCTTATAAAACCTATTTTCTTATTTATGTTGTAAGACACTATAAATATATAAAAAGAGGGTGAGCAGAATAGCATGTGTTGAATGATCTAATATGGAAAAATATTTTTAAGAAATGTCATATTCTATATATATTGGGCTTTATATTTAATATGATAATTTTGAGATTTTGTTTTAGCAAATATGAATATGATATTTTATTATTATTTTATTTTATGGAAAACAATAGTATTAAAAATAGTTTTAAATTTAGTTTTATGGTCATCTTTGCTTGGTGTTTGGTTGTGTGTCTTTTATAATATATAAAAACTTTGGTTTAACTTAGTTTGATGTTATTATGTATATTATTAAATAAAAAAAGATAAGTGAGGCTTGAAAACTCTAATCATATCTCTCATATAGAGTACTCTTTCTTTTCTTATTATTCTTTTTTCCTCTTTGCACTTCTCCTTATTGGAGATCTTTTTTATTTTTTTCTTGGTCATCCTTAACATATAAGAATCCCAATCTCTCTCTCTCTCTCTCTCTCTCTCTCTCTCTCTCTCTCTCTCTCTCTCTCTCTCTCTCTCTCTTCTTTCTCTTTCTCTCTCTCTCTCTCTCTCTCTCTCTTTCTCTCTCTCCCTCCCTCCCTCCCTCCCTCTCCCCTTTTATTTTATAATCTCCTCCTAAATGTTTAATAAAAGTAAAATTCTATTATGTTCATATGAATCAATTATTTGTATCAATATTTTTTAGTGCCAATTTTGGGAATTAATATAACAGCCAAGTGTGAGATCTCAAGAAACAAAGTCATCAATCTTAGTGTCTCATGATCCCCATGAACAAGAGTTGGCAAAAGTGACAAGGCCTAACTTGATGATTAATGATTGTTTTTTTAACTTTCATGTTATTTATTGATCCTTTCTTCCATTTGTTTTGATAACAGATGAAATACTTCATGAAAGTACTCTTTATTTTATCTTTTTTGATAGTTATGTATTTCAAATATGAGTTACTAACTTTAGATCTCTTAATTACCATTATAACATTTCAAAAGAATAAAAAATTATTTAAATAATTATTTTTTGGGGATTAAATGTAGTTGTAATATATTTGATAAATTTATATGATCATAAGGTGATAGAACTTTATAGGAAGAAAAAAGATTATAAAAAAATTAAAAGTAATTAAATTTATTAATTTATAATATTAATATTTTTAAATTATTGATAATTTATTAAATTTTAATAAAATTATACAATTATCAAAATAGGGCTATAATTAAAAAAAAAAGAACAAAAACTTCAAATATTAAAATAATTTTATTAGGAATCCAATGGTATTTATTTCTTAAAAATTGGTTGTTTCAATCATAAAATAAGTTTTAAATTTATAAAAAAGATGATATTATTTTGCTATATATAAATTGATATAATTTTTTAAAAATAGTAAATAATATAAAAAATAATGAAATTTATATGGCTAGTGAAACTCAAGGAGTAGGTTATTTTAAATTAGCTAAAAAATTTTGAAAATTATTTGGATAAACAATGCATGAAATATCAAAAGTTACAAAATTTTTATTAAACCTTTAATTAAATTCATTTTTTAATTCTTATTTTCTTAAAATATATTGGTGAATCGAAAACTCACAGATTGGGGGCAAAAGCTTAACTATCAACAAACAAATGAGTTAGGAGGTGAATATGTGTGATTAGTAGGAGTGACACATGCAACGTTACCATTTAAGGGAGAAAAATTGTTAGTAACAAGTGAAGAGTTGGCAAAAAAATGATAAAAAGAGGTATAAGGGATTTTGGCGGGAGTCAATAAAATTTTTTGGGAATTCCTTGAAATAGCAAAGTGGAAGGTGTTGTAACTTTATGTGAAGAAAGATAAAGGATTTGGGAAAATAATTGGTATTGATGTGAGGAGAGATTAGAGAAGGAATTCCCTAAGTTGATTTAAAAACACTTGGGAAATTCCAAATAGGGAGCATGAGGAGCTACCATAAGAAAATTCTTAATTGAAGAGAGAAGAGAATTTGTACAAGAGCTGCACAGGAAAAAGCAATGGTTTGGTTTAAGAAATCTGTTAAGATATGCACAAGAAAGAATCAATTGTATTGCTGTGATCGTACCATTAGAATGTAAAGGTTGACTATGTAACTTTTGGTGCATCTAATTGATGTATGTTATTTTGCAACAAATCGCCCTTTTCATACAAAAATATGGAACTCATGGATGAGTAGCCATGCTATGTGATTCTTCGTGCATATGTTTAATGTTTGTTAAATTAAACTAGTAAAATTACTTCATAAGAAATATATATTCTAGATGAATAAATAGATTAGTTGTTGTTGGTTAAATCATTCAAGAGAAAAAAGAATAATTAACTTAAGGGTTTTCTTATTGGTCAAATATAATCATGGACTATAGACTCGATTAATAGAGCCTACATAGATACACTCAAAGATGAGAGAACTAACATGGTTAGGTATACTCATTAAGTGTAGTCTTAGATAGGTATAACCTATAAGGATGCATTCAAAAGAAAAAGAATGAGCATGATTAGCTATGCTCATAAAATATAATCCCAAATTAGGTAGAAGCATAAAGTTTCTTTCACAGATAAGAGAATTGCCTTGGTCAAGTATACTCATAGGATGTGTAGCACTACAATAGGTAAAGCTTATAAAAGATGCACTCAGAAGAAAGAGGACTAATATATTATGCTCAAATATTGATGATGATAACCAAGATTAGATAAGAATATTATTTTTTATAAATTGAACAAGTCATGGGGGCTAATGAAAAAAATATTAATTTAAAAAGTCAAGATACCAATGAAAAATATAAATGTAAAAGGTCAAAGATCTAATGGGAACAAACATAAGAAATAAAGAATAAACATTCACTAAATTATTCCATAATTTTCTTAATACATTTGGTTATATATGCATACATACATACACACACACACACACACACACATAGAATACATATTTTTTATTTTATCATATGGATGTGCTATGGACTCAATATGTATCATAACCCCAATTATATATTACTTTACATTGAGATTATGTAGACTTGTTTGTTGAGCTTATGATAATGGACTCAATCTATTTTTTTGCTTAATGGTTATAATTAATGGGGATGCACTTCGTGGGAATTTAGAGAAGTGATAAATAGATTTATCACATTAACAAATTTAGATATTTTTTGTTTATATTATAATATTTTATTATTTAAAAACTTGGGTTGTAAGAGTTACTATTATGATAATGAAATGGTTTGCATTGACTCATATTATGGCTTTTACTTATCTTAATTCTATTACAAAAAAGTGTTATCATTTGGATTGATATTTTGAAAATGAAAAATATAGCTTACTTTATTATATTCTACCATGAGAATAATAAAAACTATAGGTTGTCTTTGAAAAATATTATGTGACATGTTTTCAAAAGAATATATAGTTTTCATTTCTTTACAAAAGATTAATTTAGGTTGCCCACAAAAGAATCAAGTTTTATGCCATAAAAGGCTTTTAAAATAAGAAATGTTTGTTAATAATGGAAATTATTTTAAAAAATATATAAAATTAAGTGGTGACATCTAGAGCACTATAACTACCCATCTCTTGAAACTTTTATTTTTGTTCTTATCCATGAAGCCTAAGCTTTTAGTTTAATGGTACCTTAGTCTTACCACCTTGCTTCCTCTTCTAAAGGATAATCTCCATCTATCCTTCTCAACTTCCTCCTTTGTGCACATCTTTAACTCTTTACTATCTTATACCCTTTAATTCTAATGATATCTTTGTCACCTTCTTCAACTATTTAGAATTTGAAGTTTAATCAGTTCTACCACTTTAAGCATTTGGCCATCCTCTCTACATTCCATCATATCTTAACTTGGTATGATCACCTTATTGCTTAAATGAAGAATCTCACTTCTTATATGCATATGGGTACAACCCACATATCATAAAAAAAAATTCTTATATTTGAAGAAATCCTCTATATTCCACCACTATAACTAATTATCATACCTCACTTATATTACTTTATTGATTACCAAAAATAATTATTATTAAAACTAGATCAATTGAATAATTCAATAAATGAGGACACAATAAATCCTTAGGAAAGGAATGATGATATTATTACAAACTCTCATTTTTTATATAACTAATAAAATGATTAACTTATCTTCCCAAAGAATCTTATTACTAGTTTATAAGATTAATTTGAATAATAAGTTTACTTAAAACATCATGCACATCTAAAATTATAAATAATTGGACCAATCAAAATGGCTCTATATATAAGTATTCATCTCTACAACCACTTGCAAATGACATGTGCTATAATATAAGTAGAATAATAATAAATACATAGTCTAGCAAACAAATATGAATATTAAAAAGCATCTAAATATGAACAATAATAAAATAATATTAAAGTAAAGCTAAATAGTACAATGTCATGACATTAATGATATATATTTATTATAATATAAATATCACTATAAATAGCTGTCTACATACACACAAACACATACACATATATGTGTGTATATATATATATATATATATATGTGTGTGTGTGTGTGTGTGTGTACTCTTATCATATTACATCTTATTTATTTTCTTTCTTTTTTTTCATTTAATATATTTTTCTATATACATTTGTCTCATTAATTTTGCTCTGCTCCTCTCAATAATGCTATTATCCCATTTTTGTCATTTCTTATTTTCATTTTGTATTATATCACTATCACATAGATTTTTACCTATAAATATATCATAGTTGACAAAAAATTATATTATATTAGATCATATTTATATATCAAGGTCTTATAAAGTGCTAGCAATGACTAAAGTAAGTATATTTATGCCTGGTATAAAGCTAAAATAGAGCTTGAGTATAACAATCCAATCATCTCTATATATCAAGACTCTACATAATATGTTAATGATGTAAAATAAAGGGCTTATGATGTCAAGTCATGGTCTTAAATATAAATAGTATCTCATCATATCTTGTATCTTATTTTAGAATATTATTTCCTCTTTATTATAACCATAGGATAATGTGTTAGAGAAAAACATATTTTATTTCTTATTTTTCTACAATCTCATGTCATATACAACACTAAGGTATGATAATACTTTTTTGGCTTTTTTTCATACGCACATTCATATTTATAATATATGTTAGCTTATTAGGATTAGGTAGGTCAGTTAGCTAATTTAATCTAATATTTATTTTTGAATTTATAATAATTCACATACACACATGCATGCACACACATACACACACACACACACACACACACACATATGGATTAGGTAGGTCAGTTAGCTTATTTAATCTAATATTTATTTTTGAATTTATAATAATTCACATACACACACGCACACACACACACACACACACACACACACACACACACACACACACACACACACACACACACACACACACACACACACACACACACACACACACACACATATATATATATATATATATATATATATATATATATATATATATATATATATATATATATATATCCCATCCTATTATAGGGGACTTATATGTCAAGTGGGTATACAATCATTCATTCTAATATCATAACGTGTCTTGTACCATGCAATATGTACAAATCATAATGTCATACTTATACACATACCTAAGAATTTGTTTAAAGTTAATCATTCTTTTTTATTTATATTATCAAAATAAGATTTATATATTTAAATATAGTGATAGCTTAGATCCATCCTTTCCTTTTCCTTTACTCCTTACAAAAAAAATTAGATGCAATTTAAATAATAATAATTTATTCTATAACTTCATATATTCACATTACATTTCTATGGTTTCCCTTATTTCTTCTTTTGCTATAACCCAAATGTACTATACATTCTTGGTTGCATACTGTATGTTAATGCTCAATTCACTTTTTATATATCACTTGTTCCTTTTAACAAACTATCAACTTATACTCGATGTGCCATATGTTAAGTTTGAGAATCTAGCTTCAATTAAATAAACATTATTTCTTCCCTTCTGTACCTTTCTTTTGAACTTAGTGTGCTATCCAATATCAATGATGTATAGTAGGTTAAGTTCTAACATTTCTTTGTTTTGATTAGTGTATCATATGCTCTATTGGTTATACCTTGAGCCTGAGCTAAATATATCATACATAAGTTATTAATTTATCATATGTTTTCTCAAAAAATATTTTTTTTGTCTCTTTTGAGTTTAAGTATCATGCTTTGCATGCCAACATACCATGCATTAATTTCAAAATATCTATTCTTCAAGTACAACTTAAACTTACTCTTTCTAAAACTTGCCTTAACTACATTTCTCAACCAAAAACTTCAAAATTTCATACATGCAAAGCTTTCAACCATTAAGCTATCAAAATGTAAATGGAAAAACAACTTCACAAAACCAAGGATCCTTACATTTTCTACTTTCTTAAAGCTCTACAACTAGTTTTAATGGCTTCATGTTTTCTTAATTCCCACTTCTCCTCAAAGTCATCCTTTCTTAGAGGAACCCATAGTCTCATTATTATTAAGTTATTCTCCTCTCTCTAATCCTTTTATTTTTTCCTTTTCCCTCTTCTGAGCTTTTTTTTTACTAATTTTATTCTCTCTTTTCCCTAGAGAAGAAAATCAAGCAACTTTCTCTTTTCAATTTCCTTCCTTCTCTTCAATTTCTTCTCTCTTAACCCTAAATTTTTTAATAGTTTCTTGAGCTTATCCATCTAATTATGTTGTTTTATTATGTCTCCTTTTTTAGATCCTTCTAATAGATTCAACCCGCAAGCTTAAAATGACTCATTTATATTATTTAAAAATTATAAATTCCATATAATTTTAAATTTTAATATAAATTTGATTGAGTTATGAAAATTATAAACCAATAGCCATTATAATCTTTTTTTATGAACTCTAATATGAAATTCTCAACTCAATTTTTCTTGGATTCAATGTCATGTTTTTTTTTCATTTTAAAACCATGGAAAAAACTTCATTTTCTTTTTTTAAAGACATTCAGTGGAAGTATTTTTTGTTTAAATATAAAACTAAAACTTTTTTTATCAAAATTTTTGAGTGATTTGTGGAAGCAAAATAAAAAACCTTCTTAAAAATATTTTATTTTGAAACCACTTAGCATTAAATCACATTAACTTAACCTTTAGACAACCAAAACTTTCAAAAGATAATTGTTCATTCAAATTTAAACAATTCAATTTTAAACCATCATCATGATAAATATTATATTACAAGTCTTTTCTTTTTTCTCAATTAAAATAAAAGCTCAACTCATCTAAATACAAAAAAGCATCTTTTATTTGATTCCAACATATGTTAGCTCTCACTACTCCTCAATAGTCATATGGTGTGGCTCATTTTGACTTAAAAGTTTTAGGCTAAAAATAGGCTGAGCTAATGATCACTGGCTTAGTGGCAAATGCATGTACATATATGTAAATAAAACAATGCTTGGGTTGTCATGTGCATGGGCTAATTGTAAGTAATATAATACAAAAAAAGCATGTGAATGAGTAATAAAATATAATTTTTTATTATCTTTATCTTTTTCATCTTTTAAAGGATTGGCTTGAAGCAATGACACTTTACAAATAATTGACATCTAAAAACATATCATTTCATATGAACTACCTGAATCAATAACTCATTTGACTTATTTCAAAACTATCATTTTGAAATTATAGTCACCAATTTGGATAACTATTTATTTTATCATCTTTTAAACCTTTTTCTCACTTCACCAACCCTTTTCTATTTTTTCTTTACTTTGCTTTTTCTCTTTTGATAATATTATCTTTTTCTTTGTGACTTTTGATAATATTATATTTTTATTTCATCATAGATCTTAGTATTCTTAGATTTTCAAATATTCCAACATATTATTGTAGGCAACGTGAGTATGACCTGTTCTATTATTGAATTAATGCTACCTTACTTCCATCGTAAGAAAATCCATTCCAAGATTTTATTGGTATCAGTTAGCTTAATGTTTTCACTATTTACATAAGTGACTTATGCTTCCCCAACTATTTCTCTTTCTAAAAAAGCATGATCAATTGAATTTTTATTCAAGCAATACAATCACTTTGAAGTAAGCTGAAAGTTAAGTTTCCTTAGATTATTCAGGAACAAAAGAAGTTTATTCAATATCCTCCAAATCAATAATGGCATCTTTTAATGGGAATTTGGTGCTCCATAATTATTATTTAGATTTCAAAATTAGCCTTTTAGATCTTAATTCCTCCCAAATAGATTGTGTACTGAATTCCCATGACTTATCAAAGATCATATCCAGCAATTCATTGAATAAGACCACTTAACATGCTTTGTAAACAAGTTCTTAATCCTCTATTTGCTAACCCAAATGGTGGATTTCATTCTTACAACATCTAAGAATTGGTATTTATTTACTATATAGTTGGACTATTGAGAATTGATGATTAGTTATTTTCATTTGAGATTTATAAAGAAAGCTTTTATTATATCCTCTGGATTTTTAAGACCAAGGCCATTTTCCTCCAAAAAAAATTAATTTTATTCCAAGAAATCCAATAATTCTTATGACTCTCCTTAATAGACCCTACAAAAAATTAGTTCATTCTTTTCTCAAGTTGTTTTAAAACTTCATTGGGTAGATTATTATCCATTAGTGTATATAGAGAGATTGAAGAAAGTACATGCTTAATAAGAACGAGTCTACCCCTTATAGGTAGCATCTGTGTTTTCCACCCAACCAATCTTCTTTGAATTTTATCAATCAAATTTTGAAGCTAAGCTACTTTCTTCTAACCCATGTATAGTTGATAACCCATATAAGTTAGAAGAAGACTTGTAAAGTTGAATCATACCCTCTTGTAGATTTTATTTGCTTATCTTATACTCATTTTATTGTTATATATGACTTTGCTTTTATTTTGATTAATTAAGAAGCCCAATAAACTTTGAAAATGATATAAAAACTTGTTAAGATTATTAATAATTATCAAATCTCCTTTATTAAAGATAATTATATCATTTGCATAAGCTTGGTGAGTGATGGGTGGACAAGATCTTGGTTGTCCATATAATACCATTCTCTTTTAAGCAAAGAAATTATGAAGGCTCTTACTAAGAACTCCATAAATAAGATGAAAAGAATTATTGGTAAATGATTACCTTGCTTAAGATCCCTTGAAGGCTGGAAGAATCCACATGGTGGCCAATTATTGATTATTGAAATTCACGTATTGTGTAAGCTATTAGTAAGAATTTTAAAAACTTCTAATTGAAATTAAACTTGAAGAATATCCTACAAAGAAATTCCCATTATGTGTTATTGAAAGCATTCCTAAGATCTAGCTTAGCAATGTAATTATAATAATTTAATCTTTTGTTGAGAGAATATGCTAATTTCTATGCCAACAAAATATTGTCAACCTTTGTAATATCCATTGTATTTAGTCTACTATAAGTTTGGAAAATATCTTTTTCATAAAATTGCAAGGACTAATTAGTCTAAAATCAGCAAAAATTTTGTAGATTATTAGATTTAAGAATAAGTATAATGTTTGAGCTAGAAATCCCTTCAAGAATTGAAGATATATTTAAAAAATCTATAAATGCATTCAAAACATCATTAGATATTAAAGCCCAACAATAAGTAAAGAATTTACCATTGAAACCATCTTGCCTAAGAGCATTATATAAATCCATGTTAAAGATTATGTCTTTTAGTTTCTCCTTAGTGATATGTTGCATCAAACTTTTATTGTTCTCTTCAGTTAATAAAGAAGGGGTGCAAGCATAGTTTCATAGTTTCATCTTCAATTATTGAAGATGACTTACAAAGGTTCTAAAGTGAGAGGTATTAGTTGTAGTAATTTTATCCTTTAGTTAGCCCAAGTATCATGAGAGACCTTCATGCATGATATTTTTAATTTGTTACATCAATTCTTCACTACTAAATAAAAGAATTTTAAATTTCTTTCTCTTTTTTTCAGTTATCTAATTCTATTTTTTTCAATAAGATTTTGCTATCTAAAACTTATAATAAAGACGAATTAGTAGAATCCAACTCTTTTCTCTAATCCTTTATTAGGTTTTCTTGAAAGAGAGAGTCTATGAGATTCACTTCTTTATTTGGTTCTCTATTGTACCTATAGTATAAGAAAAACAAATAATAGATATATATAACCTAATTTATAACTTTTAATAGCAAATAACATCTAAATATGAACAAAATGATAAAGTAATGCTAAAGTAAAGTTGAATAGTATAATATCATGGCATAAATAGCATAATATTTATCTTATTGAGATAATACTCATTATAAATACAAGAAATAAATCATTATTACTCAAATTTGATAGAACAAAGTATAGTAAATCTCATATATAAATATCATTTTAAGTATATATATATATATATATATATATATATATATATATATATATATATATACGTATCTAATTTCTTTACTACTTATGTTATGGCTTATTTATTCTCTCTATTTTTTATATCTTCTCTTATATGCATTTTTATCTCATTAATTTGGCATTATTCTTTCCATAATATCATTATATTATTTATTTATTTTTAAGTTTTATTTTAACATCATATCATTATCATTTAGACATATGCCTATTAGTATATAATAATTAACTAATAATCATACCACATTATATCATATTTTTCAAAGCTTTATACAAACTACTAACAATGATGGGACTTAATATATCCATGCATTGCATAAAGCCAAGATGATGCCTAAGTTCAACAATCTCATCATCTCATATATTAGATGTGCTAGTGAAGTAAAAGAAAGGGTCTTTGATGTCAATTCATGGTGCAAATAGTGCCTCATTAAACTGTGCATCTAATGCCAATGTTCTATTTTCTTTTTATCATAATTATGTGTTAATGCATTAAAAAACATACTTTGTTTTTATTTTTTTAATTATCTCATATCATATATAATAATGAGATATGATAAGATTTATTTAGCTTTCTTCTACACACGTATATGTTTATAACATTTATTAGTTTATTAGGTTTAGGTAACTCATTTGGTTTACTTAGTTCAACATTTAATTTCCCATGTATAATATTTTATATGAATATGAATATACATATTCCATTCTACATTGTAAGCGATTTATATATCAAATGTAGATACAATCATCCATTTTGATATCATAATTTGTTCTATGCCATATAATATATATGAATCATGATGTCATGCTTATGCATTTACTTGGGTATTCTTTTAAAATCAATCATTCTTTTATGCTTGCATTATGAATACAAGATTTATCATTATAAATTTATCAGGGTTGTGCTATCCATTCTTGCCTTTCGTTTTGATTACTGCTTCACAAATTAGATATAATTTAAGCAATAATTATTCATAACTTCTTCTATTCATATTTTATTTATCTATAATTTTTTTTATTTTTTTCTCTTACTGTAACAATAAAGCATCGTACATTCTTACTTGCATGTGCTCAAACCCTTTTGTACAAATCATTCATTCTTTTTAGTAGATTATCAATATATACTCTACGTACCTTATTTAATTTATTACTTGTCATACTTTAGGCTTAAGAATCTAGCTTCAACGAACTAGATTGTTCTTTCTTCACTTCTATACCTTCCATTTGATCTAAGGAAAAATGGTTTGTATAGTATGCTAAGGAAAAATGGTTTTCTATCTCTCTTAACATATTATATGTTGTATGCTAATATGTATCATATGTTAACTTTCTTCAAGTAGAACATGAAATTTTTTTCTTGAAACTCACCTTGCAAAGAAACAAATTAGCGACAACACACTTCTATGAACTTATATGCTTGATTTCTCATAAAAACTTCAAAACTTAATACACATAATGGTTTTAACCATTAAGATATGAGAATGAAATGGAAAACTAGCTTGATAAAACTAAGGATCTTTATTTTGTGCATTTTCTTTGAGCTCTATAGCAAGTTTTGGTGGCTTCAAGTTTTCTTAACTCCTCCATTTCTTTCTTTCTTATAGAAACCCAAGGATTGACTGCTATTGGGTTCTTCTCCTCTCCCTGAGCCTTTTATTTTTTTTCTTTCCCTCTCTTGGGCTCTGGTTAGCTCTTTCCCAACTCCATTCTCTCTTTTTCCTGAACAATCAAATCAAGTAGCTACCACCCTTTGATTTTCTTCCTTCTCTTCATTCTTTTCTCCCCTGTATCTCCCAAACTTTTCAATAATTTCTTGAGTTTATTTGATTAGTTGTGTTTTCTAGTAGTCCCTTTTTTCATATTCTTTTAGTAATTTTAGCCACAAAATGTTAAAATGTCTCTTTTATATTATTTAAATATTTAAAATTCTATATATCTTCTAAAATTAAAATAAATATAATTGAGATCTAAAAACTACAAAGTAAGAGCCACTTATATTTCTATTTATGAGCTCTATTCAATAATATGTTTAATCTAATATTTTAGACATCTTTATAAAATCACAATTTTCTTAAAATAGGTCTAAAATAATATTATTTTATTTTGACATTGAATTATAAATTTTACTATGTAATTAGTGTTGGATTATATGCTTAGATATATGATTACAATGTTATAAAATAAGTACCCCAAAATATAATATCGAGACATGATAATTATCCTTTTCTAATTTTTTTATAAAAACTCTTATCCTTGTGCTTTTATGGGAGAATAAAGATTTTTTATAGACAGAGTGCAAAAGTCATCTTGATCATCATGAGCCTATATGTCTATTGAGGCATGTTTTATTTAACTAAAATGGGCTTAATTATTGATGTTGTGGTATTAATAATGCAATCAATAATGAAATAAATTACTAATCAAAGGCTTCTAATAAGTAGTCTAAAAAACAATTCTCACATGTATATAAAATGATCAATTTTAGTAGTTTGAGGAGAATTTGGGTTGATAAGAGTGACTTAAAGAGGAAAAGATAATGAAGATAAAGATAAAATGATGATGAAGGGAATGATAAACGTAGACACAATAAAAATGGTGGGATAATTTTGCATAACAACCAAAAAGATGACAAAAACTAGTTTATACTTTTTTTGGAGATGATCTTCTAACATATATGCATCTCAAATAAAACCAATGTCCTTTCTCTTTTTCATAATAAACTATAAATAACATATAAAGAGTAATCATGACCAAATTTATAGAATTAAAAACATTTTAATTGAATAAAATAATTATAAAATAAAACAAAAGAGAATATATATATAAAGAAGTTTTTATTATCTCATAAATGATCTATTATAACTTAATATCATCTAAAAACACTAATAAATTTGATAGAATCTTTATATAGTTTTTTTTTCATTCATTATGATATGATCTAAGATTTATAGAGAAATTAGATTTTTTGTATTCTAAGCTTTATTTCTTCAACTTAATATCATTTTTTAGTGCAATCTATCTATATAAATTGTCTTATATCAATGACATTAAATTCTAAATCATAAAAGATCAAAATCTTGCACGAAACTTGGATGTTAAGCTCTTTTCACCAATTGGGATTTAAAAATTAGTTGCAGATGCTAATTTGTGAGATCTTGAATATTTCAAGAACTAACCCTTGTCTAATAGTAGAGCTAACACTATGAATTCAAAATGTAAAGGTCTATCTGATGAATAATAGGGTGCAAATTTTACAAACCCAAGCAACAAATAGGTCTAATTTTGATGATGAGATTCATGAATCAAAACTAGAGGCCTAGATGTCATCAAAACGACGAGTTCTTATTATTGAATGTAGAAGATGCTCATTGATTGGAACATAAGGTTTGTTGAAGACTGAAAAATGCTAATTAACCATGGGAGATCAATACAATGCTCAGAAAAAAAAATAATATTAGTTTGAGATATCATTGATCACTTATATGGCACGAGAAAATTGTGACACGCCACAAATAAATTGCTTTTGAATGGAAACGTCAAACTAACGATCCCAACCGTTATGTCCGATTTCCGTTTGAATAGGCATCAATTATCGTACAAGTTCAAAGGCTTCTTTCGGTGGCATGGACAAGAGAGATAATAGTATGGGCAGTGGCGGCAACAGCCAACCACAAAGTCCTATCATGTATAAATGTAAGAATTGAACTCAACCTGTCGATTTACTACCTCGTTTGCACATGAAAGAAGCTTCGACTTAGCGGCTTGGTTGCTGCCCGCCACATTAATGGCACCACCAACAACCATCTGCCTCCATTAATGCCTGAATCTATCTCTTGCCAAGCTGTAGAGATGGAGAGAAGGGAGAAGAGTAAGCCCAAGTGCCATCAACTACGTACCCATCATCACCTCCATCCTTCCTCCATCCTCCCGCGAAACATCCCCCCCTCACCCGCCCGCTTATAAACTTCACGTTTTATCTGCTCGTTTGGAGCCGAGAGGGTAGAGATGAAGAGCGCGGTTATGGCGGAGATAGAGGCGGGAAAACCGGCGGAGAACGGGATGGTGGTGGCCGGGCTGAGCCCGTTGAGCGAGACGCTGTGGAGGGAGAAGGCGAACACGGAGCTAGTTGGTGATGTGTCGGCGAGGTTGACGTGGAAGGACGTGATGGTGACGGTGGCGCTCGGCAGCGGGGAGACCCAGAAGGTGCTCGATGGGCTTACCGGATATGCCGAGCCCGGAACATTCACCGCCCTCATGGGTCCCTCCGGATCCGGGAAATCGACTCTCCTGGACGCCCTGTCGAGCCGCCTCGCTTCAAACGCCTTTCTTTCCGGCACTATCCTTCTCAACGGACGCAAGACCAAGCTCTCCTTCGGTACCGCGGTACGTACATCCGTTCTTCTTCCTCTACTTCGAAATGGGGGAGAGGTTATGTAAAGTATAAATATGTCCTGTTTTTAGGCTTATGTGACGCAAGACGACAACTTGATCGGAACTTTAACGGTGCGGGAGACGATAATGTACTCTGCGAGGTTGCGTCTGCCGGACAAGATGGAGAGGGAGGCGAAGCGGGCACTCGTGGAGGGTACGATCGTGGAGATGGGCCTTCAGGACTGCGCCGACACGGTCATTGGCAACTGGCATCTCAGAGGGATAAGCGGCGGTGAGAAGAGGAGGGTGAGCATCGCTCTCGAGATTCTCATGAGACCAAGGCTTCTTTTCCTAGACGAGCCCACAAGTGGCCTCGACAGGTACATACTTTGCTAAAGGTGGCTGCTTGGAACTCAATATTGAGGTTTTAACATTGTGTGGACTTTGATGGGCAGTGCTTCGGCTTTCTTCGTCACGCAGACACTGAAGGGCTTGTCAAGAGATGGGCGTACTGTAATAGCATCAATCCATCAGCCAAGCAGCGAGGTGTTTGCTCTCTTCGATCAACTCTGCTTGCTTTCCGGAGGCAAAACCGTTTACTTTGGGAATGCTTCAGAAGCCTGCGAGGTATATTCATAAGCCTGCGAGGTTTTCATGAGCATAGTGAAATCTAGCTGCTTATTTCTCTTGATTTGTATCTTACAGTTCTTCGCACAAGCTGGATTTCCCTGCCCATCACTAAGAAATCCATCAGATCATTTCCTGAGGTGCATAAACTCGGACTTCGACAAGGTTAAGGCTACACTGAAAGGATCAATGAAGAAAAAGGCAGGCCCCTTTAATTAAAGCCCTATCTTTTCATGGCTCAAAGAAGTGTTATAGCTAGTTTTAAAAACCCGACCTTTTCCTGTATGTTCAGTTTGAGAGGAGTGATGATCCCCTGGATAAAATTACCACGACAGAAGCAACTAGAAGGCTAATCGACTACTACCAGCGCTCCCAATACAACTACGCAGCGAGACAGAAAGTGGACGAAATCTCTCAAGTTGTATGCTCTTCTTTCCTGAATAACCCTTTATTTTGATGCAAAATCTTATCCTTAGGCTGTTCTGCTATTAAAAAAAAACCTTTTTTTTCTCAGAAAGGAACCATCCTAGATTCAGGCGGCAGCCAGGCAAGCTTCTTTATGCAATCTTACGTTTTGACCAAGCGATCATTTGTGAACATGTTAAGGGATTTTGGCTATTACTGGTTAAGGCTTGTCATCTACATAGTTGTCACGATTTGTATTGGAACAATCTACTTAAATGTTGGAACCGGATACAGCTCAATCCTGGTACACTATCTGCACTATTCGTTAAAAATTCAGAGTTTCATTTCACGTATCTCGTTTTTCCTGTTCTGCATCTTATTTTGTTGGGCAAAACAGGCACGAGGCGCCTGCGCTTCGTTTGTTTTTGGCTTTGTCACCTTCATGTCCATTGGAGGGTTTCCATCATTCGTAGAAGACATGAAGGTCAGCTTTGGAGCAGCTGTATTTCTTCTTCAAATCGGCTTAGCATGTCTACCCAGCTCAGTTAGATTAACCTTTTATGATGCAGGTCTTCCAAAGGGAGAGGCTCAACGGTCACTACGGTGTGGTATCTTTTGTCATCGGCAACACGGTTTCTGCAATGCCGTTCCTTATATTGATAACCTTCCTCTCTGGAACTATATGCTACTTCATGGTCCGCCTTCATCCAGGATTCATGCATTACTTGTTCTTCGTTCTAAACCTCTATGCCAGTGTCACTGTAGTTGAGAGCTTGATGATGGCTATAGCCAGTGTTGTTCCCAACTTTCTGATGGGAATCATAATAGGAGCAGGGATTCAGGTAAAAATGAATTCTTCCCAAATAAATAGAGATATCATGCCTTCAAGTATTCGTAATTGTTATTGCAAGCATCTTAAGAAGGCAAAAATTTAAAGTGCCAACGGCTACCTGCCAAAAAGTATAAAAGCTCTTTATGGGCATCTTTATTACTCTTCCTGTACTTCGAACAGCTTTGAATGCTTTCTTTTGCCGGCAATTTCAGGGGATCTTCATGCTGGTTTCTGGCTACTTCAGGCTTCCAAAAGACATTCCAAAGCCATTCTGGCGATACCCAATGTCTTACATAAGCTTTCATTACTGGGCATTACAGGTGATGTTGATTCGAAGTTCGTTTCACTTTCTTCTTCAACATAAGCTTTCATTATGTTCTGATTCGAGTCTCTGTTTCCTGCAGGGTCAGTACCAAAATGACCTGAGGGGTCTTCTGTTTGACGGCCAGAGTCCATACGACCTCAAGATCCCGGGCGACTACATCCTGAAGAACATCTTTCAGATCAATCTACATCGTTCGAAATGGTGGGATCTCTCCGTCCTCTTCAGCATGATCGTCATCTACCGCATCATCTTCTTCATTTCGATAAAGGTGAGCGAGGACTTCACCCCTTGGGTCAGGGGCTACATTGCCAGGAGACGGCTGCACCAAAAACAGAGTCTTCAAGCCCAAATAGACCTCGCCAATCGGACTCCATCTCTGAGAGCTTATGTTGCTCCACCAAATCCATAACTTTCTCAGCATATGTTATGATGAATACTTTAAAAACAGGATGTTATTACGTTTCCTTGTTCCATTTTATCAGAAAATACGAATGAGCATTGATATCAGCAAACGAAAAATTTGAATTCTACGGCTAGTAAGCAAGGCTTTTACTTGAGACCTACGACATGTGCGACGGGCTCCGCATATGCACCCCATGTGCCATGATGTCCGATTTACTGCAAGATTCATCTCATGGGTGGCGGATTGATGGTGGCATTTAGTGGTAGCAGGGGGCGGGAAAGAGTCCATGTCGTGCTTCCCAAGTGGTTTGGCTCTTGGATTGGTGGCTAGGCGCTTTAGGTTGCTTTGCTTCGCCTCCTGGGGAACCACAGGGCGTTTTAGGGCAACATGTTTGAGATTGAGATAGACGCCATGTGCGACTGGAAAAGACCCAAGGAAGAGGATCAGCGCACAATTCCTGTGTTGCTTTGAAGGTTGAGTTACCGCGAAGCCTAAGGCGGAATTGATTCCCGTGGGCACGATGGACCATAAGACTGTCCTGAATCAGAATTTTATTCTAAGACTCTTCGAATTCATCTCTGCAACTTGGTTCAGCACTCATCAGTCCAATAACCCACGGCATTTAATGGTCAGTAATTGTTCTAGACACTAGGAAATATAACAAAAAAAAAGGGGAATATTTTCTGGTTCTGGTTGTCCTAGGGAACAGTTGACCAAATTTGAAAAAAAATGACTTAGTCAAACAGTTAGGTTGTGGATTTTGTACTAAACAATTAGACCTAGAAATAGTAGGGGTTTGATCATTTGGATGATTAGATTGATCATATTAACTATGAGAGATTGGGTGAGCTTACAAGATGACAATAAAATTGGGATAGGTTAGCAAGGTTTGAGCGAGACTGTTCAATGGCCACGTTGGTGTGACAACATGTGGTGGCACATGTCAAGCAATTAGAAGAGGGTGAATAATTAGGTTGTTAGAAGTTTCTTGTGTTGATGAGTCCAAATATTTATATAGGTTCACTATAACACTGTTTTCTTGATTATTAAATCTATGTATGGGTTTAAAAGGAAAGGAAACGAAAGGCTTGCTACCTTTAAACTTTGAAACAAGAGCAAATATTTTCAAGTTTGGTGATGGGTACATGAAAGATGGGAGCAATCTTAGCCTCTAAGGTAGAATTAAAGAAAAAGAAGAAGTCTTCTCACTCAAAAATCTAGAAAATGCCAACTGTTTTGATTGAAGGTGACCATGTTTCAAAGACTCTCTTATCGTCAACAACAATTAAAGAGGTGAACAAAAAATAATTAATAGAAACATAATCAATGACTAAGCTATCTCGGGAGTCATGGCTAGTACCAACAATAAGTGCTCCCTCGTAGACCACCCCCATTCAAATGAGAGTTAGAGTGTAACATTTCAAGACTGTTGAGATTTACTTAGATAATTATTTTTTAGAATTTAAAAATAATTATCATATAAATTGATAATGAGTAGATTTTGAGTCTTATAAGAATGAAGAAAAAATTATAAACATTTTCTAAAAAAAAAATGTAAGTTTATCAATTTGAAATTCTAATAAGTGCCATCAAATTTTTAAGGATTTATTTAATTAGTGAAATTAATAAATACTATTAAAAAGGTGTTATGAGTTCTAAAAAAGAAATTTGATTTCAAATAATAAAATATAAATTATTATAATTCTAACTATATAAATTTGTAAAATTGGATATAAATTAATCATAAAATAAATGTTAACTTTATAAATATATTATAATTTTAATTTATATGATTTTTAAAGAAGAAAAATTTTTAAAATTTTAAAATGATGAAAAAAATTACAAAAAAGTTATCATAAATAATATATTAAGAATCTAATGATATAACTTTTGTGAAAATCAGAGATTTCTTGATTATAAAATAAGATATCAAGCTTGTAAAAAGATAATATTAAAAATTAAATATTTATATTATTTAAAAAAAATATTAAATACATCAAATGAAATAAAAAATACAAACATACTATGACAAGTAGAGCACATAGAATAGATTACTTAAAGTGACAATTGAATTTTTGAAAATTGTTTAGATTAAAAAAATATGAGAAAATTGAACAAGCTTTAGTTAAATTAAACACAAAAGACATTTTTTTAATATTCTAGTATCCTTAATTTGTGATGTCGATGAATCCTTAGATACTGGGGAGAAAGAGGCAATAGGACTCACCTATAGGTGGCACAGTCTTTTGAGGAAGAGGATGAACAAAGAGAAAAATTTGGCTTAGGAAACTTTATAAAAAAGGCTTGGGCATAGTTGCATGGAAAAATTTCGAAGGATTTGACAAATTTTACAAGAATGTGGGAATGAGAGAGAGAGAGAGGTGAGAATTGTGAAAAAAAAATTGAGAAATTTGCTTCAGCAGACAAGTGTGAAAATTTTTAGAAAAAATTATGAAATTTTTGGGTAACTAAAGAATGAGATTTTTTTGAAAAACTCATTTGGAGTTGCAAGAAAGAGATGACGATTCTTGATTTTTTTTGTAGAAATAATATAAAAAAAGGAAAGAGAAAGAAATTATTTGAGAATTTTGTGAGAAAATGTGTAATTGACAAAATGTGTAATTGAGAATTTTGATATATATTTGCAATCTAGTAACCTTAGTATGTTAACTTTACTACTTCAAAAGTTAAGGGAAGCGCATGGGGTAATTTGCATATGAAGGATGCTTGATGAATTGCAATAGTTATATATATCATAATTTTGATAGAAATTTAAGATGAATCACATGTTTGCATCTAAATTTGGGTGGTATATATTTGCATTGTGTGTCTTGCTAAGAATGCATATGTTTCTTATAAAATAGTTTAAATAAAAATTATTTTAAATATTATATATGAACATATCAAAATGGGAATGCTTTGGGCATCTTTTTAAAAATTAAAAGGAAGGAATTATATCCAAAATTGGGCATAAACAATATAAAATCAAATTGAAAACATGTTTTAACAAGGGATATGACTAAACCATTTAAAGAAAAAGAGCTAAAATTATGTAAACTCATATAATGTCATCTCATTTTGGGTCGAGCCATCTAATGGTGTATTCAAAGAAGAAAATATTGGCTTAATTATGTAAACTCATAAGGTGATTCTATTATGTACAACCCTAATATAATTGTAAATAAGCCACCTAGTTGAGACATCTAACCCATTTGATTCTATATAAGATTAATTAATAAGGCATCACTACATCATCAATAAAAAATGGTCTTTTAAAACTATGCAAGGTAAAAAGATCAATGAGCTAGGGCATTCATCTATGTTTTCAACTAATTGGTTGGGTTCAAGCTTTCCAAAGTAGAAAGACCAATTGCTAAAAGTGAAGACCAATTAACACCCCTAACATGAAAAAAGCCCAAAGCTTGGCACAAGACCTTTCAAGTCATTGGCGCCATGGAATGCCACATTTTCAAATAGAATTAGTGATCATAGGAGAAAATATTGGAACATGAATATAAGGACAAGATAGACAAAAAAACATAAGGAATCACATGAATTGGAATTCATAGATAATGTCATGGAGATAAGAAACATTTATTTTTTGATTCAAGTGGTATTAAATATCTTCTATGATTGACCTTGATATAGTCATAAATAATCTACCTTAATTAAAATAGTTGATCCTAAAAATTAAAATGGTCAATTGACCATGCGAATATAAATCAAGAATAAAAAAATTGAAGATTTCTAATTATTCAAATTTATGATATGTTGAAACATATGTTTATTTATAAACATTTGCAATGCATGTTATTTTTTTTATCACATGGGTGTTTATGAACCATAATATGCAATATGATCCCATATTTGTATTATTTTGTATTAGTGTGTATAGTCTTATTTATTAAGCTTGTCACGATTAACTCTACTCATTTTAGCTTGAAAATTTTAATTGATATAGATGTAATCCATAATAATTTAAGAGAATAATAAGGGAAAGGATGATATCATATTATTTTACTTCATTAATTCATTAGAGGTCATTATTAATACTTTGATTATTCGATAGTTTTAGATAATACTATATCAATAAAAAGGATGGAATTTCACTCTCTTATAGTTTATTATATTGAGCTATAAAAACTTCTTGTCATTTTGAAAATAAAGAAAAGTAACATTTTTTATATTCCAATGTGATATCGAAAAAAATCACGAGTTATTTTATTTTGAAAACAATTATATGGCATATGTTTTAAAAATAGGATTTAAATTCCTTGTAAAAGGTTTATTTCAATTATTATTTTCAAATAAATTTACTTATGCACTAATATAATTATTTATAAAAGAATTTTTGTTTTTGTTAAATAAAGAGAATAGTTGATTGTTTTCAAAAATAAAAAAATCTTATGTTAAAAAGAGCTTCATAAAATATATGATTTTTTATATAGATGGATTTCTCTATAAAAAATGGTTGCAAAGATTAAGTTTACAATGGAGATGCTATAATGATGGTATCATAATAGTTCAAATCATAGAAAAAATAATAATAAGAAAACAAATAAACCTATAATACAAAACCTTGAATTGGATGAATTTATGATGATGAAAACCTAAAAATACACAATATTAGAATGAAAACTTAGAGCATGAGAATTATAAGATGAGAACTTAGGAATAAACAAACCTAGGGTAAAAACATAATGAAAAGACCACCAAGGTTATGTAAGTATACCTACATCTTAAAGAAGAATATATTTATTTTATGGATTTTATGTTATATGCTTGTCATTTTTATTCTATCACTTGGATGCAAATCTCATAAGAAAAATAAGAAAATGACATAACTAGAATAGGGTTGAAAATAGGTTTCATATATAGTATGTTAAAGACTACTCATAGTTATAGCTCATTAATCTTTTCTATCTTACATTGTTTTAGAAAACTTTTTTTATTGATATGTAGTGATCTCTTGTAAATCAGTCTTATATAGAATCAAATAATTTAGTAATGTAGAAATTTAAAATAAAATTTTAAGAGATTTTTAAATAATTTTGGAAATATCTAATGGAATCATATACCAAGAAAAAATATTACTTAATTTGATGAATTTAAAAGGATTTATATCAAATTTTAGGAAATTTAATGCATGATTGGGTGCATTAAGATATTGAGAAAAATTTAATGAGTGATTTACCTGTTTCAAATTTTTTCTACATGTCACATAAAAGTGATTTTGAATCAAATGTAATAGATCAAATTTGTTGAATTAAGGTGCTAAATGCAAAGTTTGTTTACAAAAAGTAATTGGATATCAATAGTAAGCTAATTCATAAATGTTGAGTATTTATTAGAAAAATATCTTAATAACAATTATAGTATACAGAATTTCAAAAGTATATCAATTCATATAATTATTGCAAAAATATTTGAGTAATTTAAGGACATTTTTTTTGTTTGATAAAATTTAACTAATAAATATGTGGCTAGAACAATTTATAAAAAAGTGCAAAAATCAAGGTCATCATAAAGATGGTATTAGAGTTGTTAAAAACCTAGGGGAGAAAAACTTTTAAGTGACACCATCAAAACATAAAAATTGAAATGATAACGCCATAGTTACAAGATATTGATAGACTATTACACTCATATGTAATTGCACTATTATATGTTTTCTTATATGATTAATTTAGAATATATAATAAAAAATAAATAATTAAGGTGACATGGTATTAAGAAATAAAGATGACATTTGATAGCCAAAATCTTTATCAAAACATATGACTAATATGAATAAGGATGCTGAAAAGTTCCAACATCAATAGCATCTATTGAGGTAAGACCTAATGATTTGACAACAAAAACCTCCAACTTCAATTGATCTTAGAACATTTCAATATGAAGGAAAAATAGTTACAAACCTTGCATGTAAAATCATTTATGATAAAACAACTAAATCATGATGATATTAGAATGTTTATTTTTCTATAAGATAATATAGAAATAATAAAAACTTGGTGATTCAATTGATCATGGAATCATTATTAGAGTTAGAAATCATTTTAGGTAGTAAACAAATGTCGGAGATTTGTTACCTTGATTTCATGAAGAATCATTGGTATTAATGGATGAAGAAATATATTATATAGGTGTATTATATTTAGATCAAAAGATTGAATTTATAATTGATATTATTCTATGAACAAAATATCATATAGAATTGCATTGATTAAACTATAAGAAATAAAAGCAAAATTGTTGGGGAGGGAATTCATTTGGCTTAGAGATTTCCCCCAAGGAGTAGTGATATTTTTGTGAAAAAAGAAAGATGTTGACACACAAAACTAAAGACTTAGATTCTTCTCAAAAGTTCAACCTTTGGTTTTAACAAGAAGGTGATGGGAAGGTGAGAGTCAATAATCTTTGTCTTGATAACAAATTTGATGATAGATATCCAATCACTATGAAAAGTTCAGTGGCAATGGTTTGCTTCTATCATGAATTGGATTTTTAAATTGACATTTTAGATTGTTTGCTTCAATGGTGAGCTCGAGGGGACTCCCCTCCCTCAACCTCTCTTTTTGCAAAGATTCTAGGGTGGCTAATTGACCATTCCCTTATTCAAATCAAACAAACATCAACCTTCAAAGAGGAATTGAAAATAATTTTTTAAGAGGATGAAAAAATGAAAATGACCACTCCATTTAAGTTGACATTGATTAGAAAATTATCATATGATTATCTTAGTATGGATATCATATGAAAGGTTTTTAACAAAATTGAATTCTAGATTGTGGTCAAAGTGAGATTACTAGAGAGTAGGCACATTCTAATTAGATTTGAGGATGAAATTTTCTAAGATGTTGGCTTCATCAGACATGGAATTTGATAGATTTTCAAATGAGAATTTTCAAGTGACATTTAGTTATTCATCTCAACACTGAACTATATTTGGCCCAAATATGGAGCTTTATTAGAGCACTTACTAATTCACTTTTTCCAAAAAAAAAGTAGCTATGTACTCCTCAGGTTTAGTAATTGGAAATCCTCTAAAGGTGGATGTTGCTACTTTAAACTTAATCCATCCAAGCATGGCTATAATCATGAAAAAGGGTAATAATTCAAATGCGTTTTAGACAAAGAATGCTATGGGTCAGTTTGTTGTAAGCAGGATCATTCTTTAGTTCAATGTAAATACAACAAAATGGACTCAGATGCACAAGCTCCTTTCGAAATAGCTAAAGCTTCAACTAAATAGGATGAATAGATTACTATAATGTTGGGCCTTTTGTTACACCCCATTTTTCCTAGGCTGATTTTTGGCATACATTTTTTTTTTTTTTATATAGACAGCTCAGATCGTCCCATACCAACCTGAGTAGCCTACGAAAACATAGGATATAACACATCATTACACACCTACTTTCCTTAACAATGTGGATCCCATCTCCCGGGTACACCGTCAAATCAGGTTCATGACTCCTGAATTAACAGATGGACTCGCGCAATGTTACTCCTACTAGACCCAATACTCCTAACCCATACGGGTAGGAGAACCGATCTAATAGAAGTCTGAACCCCCACGGTTAAGTTCCATAGTCATGTAATGACCTCACCATCAAACAAAAAGATATATAACATCCTCAGATAAAATATGGCACTCCACACACCATACTCCAAAACAATAAAATAAAACAGTGAATGAAACTACATCACAAGAATAAGATCCAAGTCCAACAAGTGCAATATTATCCAACCAGAAACATAAGTCAGAATTTCCCTCACATATTACATGACATATGAGAATAACAATCTCATTAAATACATCCAACAGCAACAATCAACTAACCAGAATATCTCAGACAATCACAAATCAGATATCCTCCACAAGCCTGCTGACCACGATCCCACCTAATCTGGTAGCGTCAAGTCTGCCGAGCCACTGAAAATATATAATACAGGAATGAGCTACGCCCAGTAGAAAAGACAGCTAGTAAAACTCACATGCAAGAGAAGGATAATAACAAAAATATAGGAATACAGCATAACAATGTATGGTGGATAGGCACTCTCAGTCCCAGACTCCGACCAACCACAGTCACCCCCAGTCACACCAGAGTAGCTCTCCTCTGGGTTTCCAGGTAGCGTGCCAGTGGGAACGCCCATCTCAAAACACGCATAGCGCCTAAGCACCCGACACCGCAGCGTCTCTCGTCGATCAATCTCCTGGAGACTATAGACAGATCCAGTCACAAAATCTCTCGCCAACGTGAGACACCCCTGCCACCCTAAGGAGCGCAGGCCTACACACTTGGCTAGCCACTGCGAGACACCCCTGCCACCCTCAGGCGCGCAGGCCTACACACATAGACCAGGAGAGATCGACTCAGCCACCGTCCCAAGGAGTCCTCTACCAACAACTTCCATAGAAGCTCACGCCCCTACAGTCATTGTCAATCTCTAACTCCAAGATTCGGCAACATGTGTCCAGGTACAACAAGGCGCATACCAGTCACATGTATACTGTGGAAGCTAAGTCTGAACCGCATAGTTACCTACCACAACTATCCTAAAACATCATATAGGGTCTATAGTAGTCCGGTCCAGTATGCCAATCCATAAAATATGCCAACACTGAGTAACTGACTCAATCCATGCCATTGCCATCCAAGCAATACAACTGTCAATTACTGACTGTTCTGGTAGCATCCATGTACCATACCTCTGTCTGACTGTTTCCAGCTGTACTGTCATCACTGATAACATTTTTCCCCACTTCAGGCAATTTTTTTCTTTACCCACGGATCTCCAGAATTTTCGAAATTTCTCATTTCCAAATTTTCTGATTTTTCTTGAATTTTCTAAAATATAATAATCCCTAAAACTCAATTATCGAATTTTTTCCTAAATTCGAAATATCAATTTTGCAATTTTATCCATTTTCCGAAATTCGGAATAATTACCGAATTTAAATTTTCGTTTATTCCATTATACCGCGCCGCACTTCCGTGAACCCGGTTCTCGCCGCCGGTTCGGCCTTCGCGCTGAGCCGAGAACCGCTTCTCACTGAACCGCGCCGAATCCCCTGAACCGGATCTCGCCACCGGTTCGGGCCTTCGCGCTGAACCAAACCCCCGTCGGTCGAAGTTATTAATCCGAATTCGGCCGACGCTTAATATATAATCTTAATAATTAATATAATTATTCTCTTAATAAATCAACTAATCCCTAATTAACCCTTAATTCGTCTCCTTCCTTCGCCCGTCGTCCGCGAAACCCTAGCCGCCGCAATCGCCGACTAATACTCGATTTCCGGCAACTGCGAACAAGGAGAACATGTTCGTACTATCCTAACATTCCAATGATGTCACTAATTCCTAAGATTCAATCAAAATATCCGTCGAAGGAGTTTCATCCGATCCCTAATTGACAATTTATGAAATTAAATGATTCCAGCATTTGAAAACCACCTTAACATGATTAAGCACATAATCAACTCAACATATGCTTGGTAAAATTTCCGAATTCGACGGTATAATTTTTTTTTTTTTCGAAAACCCTAAACATGCTAAAATCAATAATTGCATTAATCAATTCCAAAAACCCACATTCGCATGCTCAGGTAGTAATTTGCAAAATAATCCATATTTTTAACTTGCTAATTAACTGATTTAAATCTGAATTTCCTACCTCAAAGTCGCCGGCGACGGTGAACTTCGTCCGCAGCTCGCCGCAGCTCCTCACCGAACGAACCCGGTATCAATCGACTCTCCTCGGTCCCGTGAATCTCCAGGCACAAAAAGCCCCTTGTCAGGCCGCCGGAATCACGCGCCGTACGCCGGAAAATTCCTCTCTATCGGTCGGTCGAACGAAACCCTAATCGTTCGCGAGGGTTTTATATTCCTGGCCGACACGGTGAAAACCCGTTACGCACCGTTGACACGCTTTCGACACGGTAAGCACCCGATACGCGCTGTCGACACGCTATTGACACGGTAAGCACCCGATCAGCCGGTTCAATCCCAACCGTCGATCACGACCGTCCGATCCGCTTATCAGAACGCAAACTCACTCGGCGAACCGCCTCCGCCTCCGCTGAACCGTTCCGGTCCGGTTCACACGCGGTAAAACCAATTTCCGGTTTAATTTAAATGGATTTTCGAATTTCTAAAAATCCAATAAATCTAATTAAACAGGGAAAATTTCTTAAAATTCACCTCGGTGCTCCGAAAAATCCCTAGAAATTTTAGAAATTCCAATAGCCTCCAATTGAGCTCCTGGCTCATCCTACTGTCGATCTGAAATCATCCAAGCCAAAAATTAATTTATTAAAGATTAACATAAAAATTTTTACTGGGTATAACAATCTCCCCACCTTATCAGGAATTTCGCCCTCGAAATTCAGCAAGAAGTTCCGGCCACTTCTCCGCAACATCCTGCTCTAGCTCCCAGGTTGCCTCCCTTTCGTCATGTCTATTCCACAGAACCTTGACCATAGGAAACGACCTGTTCCTCAGCTGTCTGCTGCTCTCCTCGAGGATGCGAACTGGTAGTTCCACATAAGAAGAATCTGGTGTCACTTGCAAACCAGGAAGATCATCGCTGATACAATGAGAAGGATCTGGCACATATCTCTTGAGATTCGAAACATGAAACACATTGTGAATCCCAATCAGATGTTCAGGAAGTGCCAACCTGTAAGCCACTTCACCAATCCTCTCTAGAATAGGATAGGGTCCAATGTAACGAGGTCGAAGCTTAGAAGGCTTCCCGAACCGGAATAGACCTCGCATAGGACTGATCTTCAGGAATACCCTATCTCCCACAGAAAACTCAACAGCTCTGTGCTTAGGATCATAATATTTCGTCTGGCGATCTTGCACAATACGTAATCTGTCTTGCAATAACTTGACTTCAGCTGTGGTCTCCTGCACAATCTGAGGTCCCCACACTCTCCTGGAATCACCCTCCTCCCAACAAAGAGGGGATCTGCACCTACGCCCATACAATGCCTCGTAAGGTGCCATACCAATCGACGCCTGGAAGCTGTTATTGTACACAAACTCTACCAAGGGTAACCGTCTGGCCCAATCTGTTGAGTAAGTTTGTACGCTCAAGCGTAGCAAATCCTCCAAGGTCCGAATAGTCCGCTCAGACTGTCCATCTGTCTGAGGATGATAAGCAGTACGGAACTTCAACTGTGTACCCATGGCAGTGTGTAAGCTCCTCCAAAACTGTGATGTGAACTTGGCGTCTTTGTCAGAAATAATAGATCGGGGAATTCCATGCAATCTGACAATCTGCTGAATATATACCTCTGCCAATTGTGCCGCTGAATCCGTCTTCTTAATTGATAAGAAATGGGCTGACTTGGTCAATCGATCCACGATGACCCAAATGGCGTCAAAACCTTGTCTGGTACGAGGAAGACCAGTTACAAAGTCCATAGTGATGTCATCCCATTTCCACTCCGGAATCGGCAATCTCTGCAGCAATCCCCCAGGTCTCTGGTGCTTGGCCTTAACTTGCTGACATGTAAGGCACTTCTTAACAAAAGCAGCAACATCTACCTTCAACCCTCTCCACCAGAAAATACTCCTCAAATTCCTATACATCTTGACTTCTCCAGGGTGCATAGCCAAAGTTCCATAATGAGCCTCCCGAAGGATCCTCTCCCTGAACTCCTGATGTGATGGCACACACCAGCGACCCCTGAAAGTCAAAATGTCGTCTCTGAGAGCAAAGTCTCCTCCCAATCCCTGTGATGCCAACTCAAACTTCTCCTTCAGCTCTTCATCACAAAGCTGAAGGTCACGCATCTCAGATAACCAGTCAGCCCGAATAGTCAACGAACTGAGTCTGTGAGCCAGTCTCTGAACAGACAACTGTTCCTGACATCTCTCAACCTCCCAATCCAAGTCTGCTATAGAGTCGCAAGCTATCACAGTATGCACAACTACGTGTCTGCTCAAGGCATCAGCCACTGGATTAGCCTTCCCCTCGCAGTAGTTTATTGTCAGCTCGTAATCTTTTATCAGTTCCAACCACCTCCTCTGCCTCAAGTTCAGTTCCTTCTGAGTGAACAGATACTTAAGACTCTTGTGGTCGGAGAAGCAATCTACAGGAACTCCGTACAAATGATGTCTTCATATCTTCAAGGCAAAAATGACAGCAGCTAACTCCAAATCATGAGTGGGATAATTCTTCTCATGATCCTTCAGTTGCCTCGAAGCATACGCTATAACTCTACTATCCTGCATCAGTACGGCTCCCAAGCCTATATGTGAAGCATCAGTGTACATCTGATACGGCTTCTCCTGTGTAGGTAACATCAATACTGGAGCGGTGCTAAGCCTCTGCTTCAGCTCTAGGAAACTGTTCTCACAACTCTCTGACCACTCAAAAGATTTTTCCTTCCGGGTCAACTGTGTTAGTGGAGCGGCCAGTCTAGAAAAGTGAGGAACAAATTTCCTATAGTATCCAGCCAAACCAAGGAAACTCCGGATCTCAGTGACAGAAGATGGCCGTTTCCAATCAACAATAGCTCGTATCTTGCTAGGATCAACAGCCACGCCTTCTGCACTGACAATGTGTCCCAAGAATGCTACTGAGTCCAGCCAAAAGGAACACTTGGAGAATTTTGCATACAGCTCATTCTCCCGCAACACTGTAAGCACAGTCCTCAACTGATCTGCATGAGTTTCCCTATCTCTGGAATAAATCAATATATCATCTATAAAGATGATCACAAACCGATCCAGAAAGGCATGAAACACTCGATACATCAGGTTCATAAATACTGCTGGTGCATTAGTCAATCCAAAAGGTAACACTGTGAACTCGTAATGCCCATATCTAGTACGGAATGCTGTTTTGGGTACATCAGAATCTCTAATCCGGATCTGGTGATAACCCGAGCGTAAATCAATCTTGGAGAACACAGTTGCTCCCTGAAGCTGATCCAACAAATCATCGATGCGTGGTAAAGGGTATCGGTTACGAATAGTAACCTTATTCAATTCCCTATAATCTACACACAGCCTCATACTACCATCTTTCTTCTTGACGAATAAGACAGGGGCACCCCAAGGTGAACAACTGGGGCGTATGAGTCCCTTGTCTAATAAGTCCTGTAACTGAGTCTTCAACTCTGCTAGCTCGGCTGGAGCCATCCTGTAAGGAGCTCTAGCAATAGGAGCTACTCCTACCTCCAAATCAATCGAAAACTCCACTTCCCTAACTGGTGGAAGTCCAGGCAGCTCCTCTGGAAAAACCATAGGGAAGTCTCTCACCACTGGAATATCTGACATAGGGGTAGTGGTGGCTTGGCTATCGGTCACATAGGCCAACCAACCAGTACAACCCTTACTTACTAACCTCTCTGCCTGAAGAACTGAGATCAGAGGGATCTGTCTATTCAGACCAAAGTATATCACTTCCCCCGAACCAGGCACTCTGATCCTGACCTTCTTCTCCCAACAATCCAGCACCACTGCATGGTAGCACAACCAATCCATTCCCAAAATGATGTCGAACTCTGCTAGTGGCACACATATCAACTCTGTCACGAACTCGTGTCCACTAATCAGAATAGATCCGTCAATCTTCTGAACAGTGGGAATCTCCTTCCCATCAGGAAGCCTAACCAGTAAGGGTTCCTTCAAGTAACCCTTGGATCCTGATATCTGATTCCAGATCCTCTCAGCAACAAAAGAATGAGATGCACCAGTATCAAACAAAGTCATGCACTGCACGTTGCCAAAATAAAGCATACCTGTGATCACCTCTGGTGACTCTGAAGCCTGCTGCCGAGTCAGTGCAAACACTCTGGGCTGTCCCCCAGATGAACCAACCGGTCCTGTGATCCTCTGTTTCTTCAACTCTGGGCAGTCCCACTTCTTGTGTCCGGGCTGTCGACAATGGTAGCAGATAATCCCCCCAGTCCGGGTACCTGTCTGCTGCACTGGTCTCTCAGAGATAGGTCGTGGCTGGACCACGCCCTCCTGAGTACCACGGTGATCTCTGTGTCTCTTGTCCTTTTTGTTTTGTTGGACATTTCTGAATTCCTTCCTCTTGTTGTGAGTCTCTCTCTGGGCCTCCATCCGGTTGTCAATAAGCTCAACGGATCTCGCAGCCTCCACCAAGTCACGAAACCTGGCAAACCGACTCACAACTAGCTGGCGCTGCAGCATAGGACGAAGTCCCTCCAGGAACATCTCACATCTGCGCTCCTCAGAAGGCACCAGCTCTGCGGCGTACCTCGCCAGATAAGTGAACCTCGATAAGTAATCGTTCACTGACATCTGGCCCTGCCTGAGGTGTATAAGTTCCCTCCTGAACTGAGACATGGCAGAAGCCAGAATGTAGCACTCCCTGAATGCCTCAACAAAGTCTTCCCATGCAATCTCGCTGTTCTGGGCCTCCCCAAACATAGCGCGCCGCTGGCCTCTCCACCAGGTAGCAGCCTCTCCCTCCAATACTAGAGCAGCAAGTACTACCCTCCTGTCGAATGGACATCCCAAGGCATCAAACAGCTCAAGCATATGAGCCATCCAGTCATCTGCCACCGCTGGGTCAGCCGACCCACTAAAGCTCCGCGGACGCAACCGCATGAAGGCATCGATCCAACGATCCAAGGCTGGCTCAACTGGCAATGCTGGGCTCATCTCCGGGGTAGGAGTAGTAGATACAGGTCTGCCTCTAGCTGCTCCACGAGCAGAAAGTCTCCTGGTACCAGCCATACTGTCAAAAGCAACTAATCTGGCATTAGAGTCGTCATTTGGAAATTGGCATATGGACTACTATAGTAAACAAAAGAATCAGCAGTTCTCCCCACCTTGGGTTGAACTCCTATACATGTCTAGCCCCGCTATCTCACCTAGGGCTCTGATATGTCTAGCCCCACTATCTTAACCTAGGGCTCTGATACCACTCCTGTTACACCCCATTTTTCCTAGGCTGATTTTTGGCATACATTTTTTTTTTTTTTATATAGACAGCTCAGATCGTCCCATACCAACCTGAGTAGCCTACGAAAACATAGGATATAACACATCATTACACACCTACTTTCCTTAACAATGTGGATCCCATCTCCCGGGTACACCGTCAAATCAGGTTCATGACTCCTGAATTAACAGATGGACTCGCGCAATGTTACTCCTACTAGACCCAATACTCCTAACCCATACGGGTAGGAGAACCGATCTAATAGAAGTCTGAACCCCCACGGTTAAGTTCCATAGTCATGTAATGACCTCACCATCAAACAAAAAGATATATAACATCCTCAGATAAAATATGACACTCCACACACCATACTCCAAAACAATAAAATAAAACAGTGAATGAAACTACATCACAAGAATAAGATCCAAGTCCAACAAGTGCAATATTATCCAACCAGAAATATAAGTCAGAATTTCCCTCACATATTACATGACATATGAGAATAACAATCTCATTAAATACATCCAACAGCAACAATCAACTAACCAGAATATCTCAGACAATCACAAATCAGATATCCTCCACAAGCCTGCTGACCACGATCCCACCTAATCTGGTAGCGTCAAGTCTGCCGAGCCACTGAAAATATATAATACAGGAATGAGCTACGCCCAGTAGGAAAGACAGCTAGTAAAACTCACATGCAAGAGAAGGATAATAACAAAAATATAGGAATACAGCATAACAATGTATGGTGGATAGGCACTCTCAGTCCCAGACTCCGACCAACCACAGTCACCCCCAGTCACACCAGAGTAGCTCTCCTCTGGGTTTCCAGGTAGCGTGCCAGTGGGAACGCCCATCTCAAAACACGCATAGCGCCTAAGCACCCGACACCGCAGCGTCTCTCGTCGATCAATCTCCTGGAGACTATAGACAGATCCAGTCACAAAATCTCTCGCCAACGTGAGACACCCCTGCCACCCTAAGGCGCGCAGGCCTACACACTTGGCTAGCCACTGCGAGACACCCCTGCCACCCTCAGGCGCGCAGGCCTACACACATAGACCAGGAGAGATCGACTCAGCCACCGTCCCAAGGAGTCCTCTACCAACAACTTCCATAGAAGCTCACGCCCCTACAGTCATTGTCAATCTCTAACTCCAAGATTCGGCAACATGTGTCCAGGTACAACAAGGCGCATACCAGTCACATGTATACTGTGGAAGCTAAGTCTGAACCGCATAGTTACCTACCACAACTACCCTAAAACATCATATAGGGTCTATAGTAGTCCGGTCCAGTATGCCAATCCATAAAATATGCCAACACTGAGTAACTGACTCAATCCATGCCATTGCCATCCAAGCAATACAACTGTCAATTACTGACTGTTCTGGTAGCATCCATGTACCATACCTCTGTCTGACTGTTTCCAGCTGTACTGTCATCACTGATAACATTTTTCCCCACTTCAGGCAATTTTTTTCTTTACCCACGGATCTCCAGAATTTTCGAAATTTCTCATTTCCAAATTTTCTGATTTTTCTTGAATTTTCTAAAATATAATAATCCCTAAAACTCAATTATCGAATTTTTTCCTAAATTCGAAATATCAATTTTGCAATTTTATCCATTTTCCGAAATTCGGAATAATTACCGAATTTAAATTTTCGTTTATTCCATTATACCGCGCCGCACTTCCGTGAACCCGGTTCTCGCCGCCGGTTCGGCCTTCGCGCTGAGCCGAGAACCGCTTCTCACTGAACCGCGCCGAATCCCCTGAACCGGATCTCGCCACCGGTTCGGGCCTTCGCGCTGAACCAAACCCCCGTCGGTCGAAGTTATTAATCCGAATTCGGCCGACGCTTAATATATAATCTTAATAATTAATATAATTATTCTCTTAATAAATCAACTAATCCCTAATTAACCCTTAATTCGTCTCCTTCCTTCGCCCGTCGTCCGCGAAACCCTAGCCGCCGCAATCGCCGACTAATACTCGATTTCCGGCAACTGCGAACAAGGAGAACATGTTCGTACTATCCTAACATTCCAATGATGTCACTAATTCCTAAGATTCAATCAAAATATCCGTCGAAGGAGTTTCATCCGATCCCTAATTGACAATTTATGAAATTAAATGATTCCAGCATTTGAAAACCACCTTAACATGATTAAGCACATAATCAACTCAACATATGCTTGGTAAAATTTCCGAATTCGACGGTATAATTTTTTTTTTTTTCGAAAACCCTAAACATGCTAAAATCAATAATTGCATTAATCAATTCCAAAAACCCACATTCGCATGCTCAGGTAGTAATTTGCAAAATAATCCATATTTTTAACTTGCTAATTAACTGATTTAAATCTGAATTTCCTACCTCAAAGTCGCCGGCGACGGTGAACTTCGTCCGCAGCTCGCCGCAGCTCCTCACCGAACGAACCCGGTATCAATCGACTCTCCTCGGTCCCGTGAATCTCCAGGCACAAAAAGCCCCTTGTCAGGCCGCCGGAATCACGCGCCGTACGCCGGAAAATTCCTCTCTATCGGTCGGTCGAACGAAACCCTAATCGTTCGCGAGGGTTTTATATTCCTGGCCGACACGGTGAAAACCCGTTACGCACCGTTGACACGCTTTCGACACGGTAAGCACCCGATACGCGCTGTCGACACGCTATTGACACGGTAAGCACCCGATCAGCCGGTTCAATCCCAACCGTCGATCACGACCGTCCGATCCGCTTATCAGAACGCAAACTCACTCGGCGAACCGCCTCCGCCTCCGCTGAACCGTTCCGGTCCGGTTCACACGCGGTAAAACCAATTTCCGGTTTAATTTAAATGGATTTTCGAATTTCTAAAAATCCAATAAATCTAATTAAACAGGGAAAATTTCTTAAAATTCACCTCGGTGCTCCGAAAAATCCCTAGAAATTTTAGAAATTCCAATAGCCTCCAATTGAGCTCCTGGCTCATCCTACTGTCGATCTGAAATCATCCAAGCCAAAAATTAATTTATTAAAGATTAACATAAAAATTTTTACTGGGTATAACAATCTCCCCACCTTATCAGGAATTTCGCCCTCGAAATTCAGCAAGAAGTTCCGGCCACTTCTCCGCAACATCCTGCTCTAGCTCCCAGGTTGCCTCCCTTTCGTCATGTCTATTCCACAGAACCTTGACCATAGGAAACGACCTGTTCCTCAGCTGTCTGCTGCTCTCCTCGAGGATGCGAACTGGTAGTTCCACATAAGAAGAATCTGGTGTCACTTGCAAACCAGGAAGATCATCGCTGATACAATGAGAAGGATCTGGCACATATCTCTTGAGATTCGAAACATGAAACACATTGTGAATCCCAATCAGATGTTCAGGAAGTGCCAACCTGTAAGCCACTTCACCAATCCTCTCTAGAATAGGATAGGGTCCAATGTAACGAGGTCGAAGCTTAGAAGGCTTCCCGAACCGGAATAGACCTCGCATAGGACTGATCTTCAGGAATACCCTATCTCCCACAGAAAACTCAACAGCTCTGTGCTTAGGATCATAATATTTCGTCTGGCGATCTTGCACAATACGTAATCTGTCTTGCAATAACTTGACTTCAGCTGTGGTCTCCTGCACAATCTGAGGTCCCCACACTCTCCTGGAATCACCCTCCTCCCAACAAAGAGGGGATCTGCACCTACGCCCATACAATGCCTCGTAAGGTGCCATACCAATCGACGCCTGGAAGCTGTTATTGTACACAAACTCTACCAAGGGTAACCGTCTGGCCCAATCTGTTGAGTAAGTTTGTACGCTCAAGCGTAGCAAATCCTCCAAGGTCCGAATAGTCCGCTCAGACTGTCCATCTGTCTGAGGATGATAAGCAGTACGGAACTTCAACTGTGTACCCATGGCAGTGTGTAAGCTCCTCCAAAACTGTGATGTGAACTTGGCGTCTTTGTCAGAAATAATAGATCGGGGAATTCCATGCAATCTGACAATCTGCTGAATATATACCTCTGCCAATTGTGCCGCTGAATCCGTCTTCTTAATTGATAAGAAATGGGCTGACTTGGTCAATCGATCCACGATGACCCAAATGGCGTCAAAACCTTGTCTGGTACGAGGAAGACCAGTTACAAAGTCCATAGTGATGTCATCCCATTTCCACTCCGGAATCGGCAATCTCTGCAGCAATCCCCCAGGTCTCTGGTGCTTGGCCTTAACTTGCTGACATGTAAGGCACTTCTTAACAAAAGCAGCAACATCTGCCTTCAACCCTCTCCACCAGAAAATACTCCTCAAATTCCTATACATCTTGACTTCTCCAGGGTGCATAGCCAAAGTTCCATAATGAGCCTCCCGAAGGATCCTCTCCCTGAACTCCTGATGTGATGGCACACACCAGCGACCCCTGAAAGTCAAAATGTCGTCTCTGAGAGCAAAGTCTCCTCCCAATCCCTGTGATGCCAACTCAAACTTCTCCTTCAGCTCTTCATCACAAAGCTGAAGGTCACGCATCTCAGATAACCAGTCAGCCCGAATAGTCAACGAACTGAGTCTGTGAGCCAGTCTCTGAACAGACAACTGTTCCTGACATCTCTCAACCTCCCAATCCAAGTCTGCTATAGAGTCGCAAGCTATCACAGTATGCACAACTACGTGTCTGCTCAAGGCATCAGCCACTGGATTAGCCTTCCCCTCGCAGTAGTTTATTGTCAGCTCGTAATCTTTTATCAGTTCCAACCACCTCCTCTGCCTCAAGTTCAGTTCCTTCTGAGTGAACAGATACTTAAGACTCTTGTGGTCGGAGAAGCAATCTACAGGAACTCCGTACAAATGATGTCTTCATATCTTCAAGGCAAAAATGACAGCAGCTAACTCCAAATCATGAGTGGGATAATTCTTCTCATGATCCTTCAGTTGCCTCGAAGCATACGCTATAACTCTACTATCCTGCATCAGTACGGCTCCCAAGCCTATATGTGAAGCATCAGTGTACATCTGATACGGCTTCTCCTGTGTAGGTAACATCAATACTGGAGCGGTGCTAAGCCTCTGCTTCAGCTCTAGGAAACTGTTCTCACAACTCTCTGACCACTCAAAAGATTTTTCCTTCCGGGTCAACTGTGTTAGTGGAGCGGCCAGTCTAGAAAAGTGAGGAACAAATTTCCTATAGTATCCAGCCAAACCAAGGAAACTCCGGATCTCAGTGACAGAAGATGGCCGTTTCCAATCAACAATAGCTCGTATCTTGCTAGGATCAACAGCCACGCCTTCTGCACTGACAATGTGTCCCAAGAATGCTACTGAGTCCAGCCAAAAGGAACACTTGGAGAATTTTGCATACAGCTCATTCTCCCGCAACACTGTAAGCACAGTCCTCAACTGATCTGCATGAGTTTCCCTATCTCTGGAATAAATCAATATATCATCTATAAAGATGATCACAAACCGATCCAGAAAGGCATGAAACACTCGATACATCAGGTTCATAAATACTGCTGGTGCATTAGTCAATCCAAAAGGTAACACTGTGAACTCGTAATGCCCATATCTAGTACGGAATGCTGTTTTGGGTACATCAGAATCTCTAATCCGGATCTGGTGATAACCCGAGCGTAAATCAATCTTGGAGAACACAGTTGCTCCCTGAAGCTGATCCAACAAATCATCGATGCGTGGTAAAGGGTATCGGTTACGAATAGTAACCTTATTCAATTCCCTATAATCTACACACAGCCTCATACTACCATCTTTCTTCTTGACGAATAAGACAGGGGCACCCCAAGGTGAACAACTGGGGCGTATGAGTCCCTTGTCTAATAAGTCCTGTAACTGAGTCTTCAACTCTGCTAGCTCGGCTGGAGCCATCCTGTAAGGAGCTCTAGCAATAGGAGCTACTCCTACCTCCAAATCAATCGAAAACTCCACTTCCCTAACTGGTGGAAGTCCAGGCAGCTCCTCTGGAAAAACCATAGGGAAGTCTCTCACCACTGGAATATCTGACATAGGGGTAGTGGTGGCTTGGCTATCGGTCACATAGGCCAACCAACCAGTACAACCCTTACTTACTAACCTCTCTGCCTGAAGAACTGAGATCAGAGGGATCTGTCTATTCAGACCAAAGTATATCACTTCCCCCGAACCAGGCACTCTGATCCTGACCTTCTTCTCCCAACAATCCAGCACCACTGCATGGTAGCACAACCAATCCATTCCCAAAATGATGTCGAACTCTGCTAGTGGCACACATATCAACTCTGTCACGAACTCGTGTCCACTAATCAGAATAGATCCGTCAATCTTCTGAACAGTGGGAATCTCCTTCCCATCAGGAAGCCTAACCAGTAAGGGTTCCTTCAAGTAACCCTTGGATCCTGATATCTGATTCCAGATCCTCTCAGCAACAAAAGAATGAGATGCACCAGTATCAAACAAAGTCATGCACTGCACGTTGCCAAAATAAAGCATACCTGTGATCACCTCTGGTGACTCTGAAGCCTGCTGCCGAGTCAGTGCAAACACTCTGGGCTGTCCCCCAGATGAACCAACCGGTCCTGTGATCCTCTGTTTCTTCAACTCTGGGCAGTCCCACTTCTTGTGTCCGGGCTGTCGACAATGGTAGCAGATAATCCCCCCAGTCCGGGTACCTGTCTGCTGCACTGGTCTCTCAGAGATAGGTCGTGGCTGGACCACGCCCTCCTGAGTACCACGGTGATCTCTGTGTCTCTTGTCCTTTTTGTTTTGTTGGACATTTCTGAATTCCTTCCTCTTGTTGTGAGTCTCTCTCTGGGCCTCCATCCGGTTGTCAATAAGCTCAACGGATCTCGCAGCCTCCACCAAGTCACGAAACCTGGCAAACCGACTCACAACTAGCTGGCGCTGCAGCATAGGACGAAGTCCCTCCAGGAACATCTCACATCTGCGCTCCTCAGAAGGCACCAGCTCTGCGGCGTACCTCGCCAGATAAGTGAACCTCGATAAGTAATCGTTCACTGACATCTGGCCCTGCCTGAGGTGTATAAGTTCCCTCCTGAACTGAGACATGGCAGAAGCCAGAATGTAGCACTCCCTGAATGCCTCAACAAAGTCTTCCCATGCAATCTCGCTGTTCTGGGCCTCCCCAAACATAGCGCGCCGCTGGCCTCTCCACCAGGTAGCAGCCTCTCCCTCCAATACTAGAGCAGCAAGTACTACCCTCCTGTCGAATGGACATCCCAAGGCATCAAACAGCTCAAGCATATGAGCCATCCAGTCATCTGCCACCGCTGGGTCAGCCGACCCACTAAAGCTCCGCGGACGCAACCGCATGAAGGCATCGATCCAACGATCCAAGGCTGGCTCAACTGGCAATGCTGGGCTCATCTCCGGGGTAGGAGTAGTAGATACAGGTCTGCCTCTAGCTGCTCCACGAGCAGAAAGTCTCCTGGTACCAGCCATACTGTCAAAAGCAACTAATCTGGCATTAGAGTCGTCATTTGGAAATTGGCATATGGACTACTATAGTAAACAAAAGAATCAGCAGTTCTCCCCACCTTGGGTTGAACTCCTATACATGTCTAGCCCCGCTATCTCACCTAGGGCTCTGATATGTCTAGCCCCACTATCTTAACCTAGGGCTCTGATACCACTCCTGTTACACCCCATTTTTCCTAGGCTGATTTTTGGCATACATTTTTTTTTTTTTTTTATATAGACAGCTCAGATCGTCCCATACCAACCTGAGTAGCCTACGAAAACATAGGATATAACACATCATTACACACCTACTTTCCTTAACAATGTGGATCCCATCTCCCGGGTACACCGTCAAATCAGGTTCATGACTCCTGAATTAACAGATGGACTCGCGCAATGTTACTCCTACTAGACCCAATACTCCTAACCCATACGGGTAAGAGAACCGATCTAATAGAAGTCTGAACCCCCACGGTTAAGTTCCATAGTCATGTAATGACCTCACCATCAAACAAAAAGATATATAACATCCTCAGATAAAATATGACACTCCACACACCATACTCCAAAACAATAAAATAAAACAGTGAATGAAACTACATCACAAGAATAAGATCCAAGTCCAACAAGTGCAATATTATCCAACCAGAAATATAAGTCAGAATTTCCCTCACATATTACATGACATATGAGAATAACAATCTCATTAAATACATCCAACAGCAACAATCAACTAACCAGAATATCTCAGACAATCACAAATCAGATATCCTCCACAAGCCTGCTGACCACGATCCCACCTAATCTGGTAGCGTCAAGTCTGCCGAGCCACTGAAAATATATAATACAGGAATGAGCTACGCCCAGTAGGAAAGACAGCTAGTAAAACTCACATGCAAGAGAAGGATAATAACAAAAATATAGGAATACAGCATAACAATGTATGGTGGATAGGCACTCTCAGTCCCAGACTCCGACCAACCATAGTCACCCCCAGTCACACCAGAGTAGCTCTCCTCTGGGTTTCCAGGTAGCGTGCCAGTGGGAACGCCCATCTCAAAACACGCATAGCGCCTAAGCACCCGACACCGCAGCGTCTCTCGTCGATCAATCTCCTGGAGACTATAGACAGATCCAGTCACAAAATCTCTCGCCAACGTGAGACACCCCTGCCACCCTAAGGCGCGCAGGCCTACACACTTGGCTAGCCACTGCGAGACACCCCTGCCACCCTCAGGCGCGCAGGCCTACACACATAGACCAGGAGAGATCGACTCAGCCACCGTCCCAAGGAGTCCTCTACCAACAACTTCCATAGAAGCTCACGCCCCTACAGTCATTGTCAATCTCTAACTCCAAGATTCGGCAACATGTGTCCAGGTACAACAAGGCGCATACCAGTCACATGTATACTGTGGAAGCTAAGTCTGAACCGCATAGTTACCTACCACAACTACCCTAAAACATCATATAGGGTCTATAGTAGTCCGGTCCAGTATGCCAATCCATAAAATATGCCAACACTGAGTAACTGACTCAATCCATGCCATTGCCATCCAAGCAATACAACTGTCAATTACTGACTGTTCTGGTAGCATCCATGTACCATACCTCTGTCTGACTGTTTCCAGCTGTACTGTCATCACTGATAACATTTTTCCCCACTTCAGGCAATTTTTTTCTTTACCCACGGATCTCCAGAATTTTCGAAATTTCTCATTTCCAAATTTTCTGATTTTTCTTGAATTTTCTAAAATATAATAATCCCTAAAACTCAATTATCGAATTTTTTCCTAAATTCGAAATATCAATTTTGCAATTTTATCCATTTTCCGAAATTCGGAATAATTACCGAATTTAAATTTTCGTTTATTCCATTATACCGCGCCGCACTTCCGTGAACCCGGTTCTCGCCGCCGGTTCGGCCTTCGCGCTGAGCCGAGAACCGCTTCTCACTGAACCGCGCCGAATCCCCTGAACCGGATCTCGCCACCGGTTCGGGCCTTCGCGCTGAACCAAACCCCCGTCGGTCGAAGTTATTAATCCGAATTCGGCCGACGCTTAATATATAATCTTAATAATTAATATAATTATTCTCTTAATAAATCAACTAATCCCTAATTAACCCTTAATTCGTCTCCTTCCTTCGCCCGTCGTCCGCGAAACCCTAGCCGCCGCAATCGCCGACTAATACTCGATTTCCGGCAACTGCGAACAAGGAGAACATGTTCGTACTATCCTAACATTCCAATGATGTCACTAATTCCTAAGATTCAATCAAAATATCCGTCGAAGGAGTTTCATCCGATCCCTAATTGACAATTTATGAAATTAAATGATTCCAGCATTTGAAAACCACCTTAACATGATTAAGCACATAATCAACTCAACATATGCTTGGTAAAATTTCCGAATTCGACGGTATAATTTTTTTTTTTTTCGAAAACCCTAAACATGCTAAAATCAATAATTGCATTAATCAATTCCAAAAACCCACATTCGCATGCTCAGGTAGTAATTTGCAAAATAATCCATATTTTTAACTTGCTAATTAACTGATTTAAATCTGAATTTCCTACCTCAAAGTCGCCGGCGACGGTGAACTTCGTCCGCAGCTCGCCGCAGCTCCTCACCGAACGAACCCGGTATCAATCGACTCTCCTCGGTCCCGTGAATCTCCAGGCACAAAAAGCCCCTTGTCAGGCCGCCGGAATCACGCGCCGTACGCCGGAAAATTCCTCTCTATCGGTCGGTCGAACGAAACCCTAATCGTTCGCGAGGGTTTTATATTCCTGGCCGACACGGTGAAAACCCGTTACGCACCGTTGACACGCTTTCGACACGGTAAGCACCCGATACGCGCTGTCGACACGCTATTGACACGGTAAGCACCCGATCAGCCGGTTCAATCCCAACCGTCGATCACGACCGTCCGATCCGCTTATCAGAACGCAAACTCACTCGGCGAACCGCCTCCGCCTCCGCTGAACCGTTCCGGTCCGGTTCACACGCGGTAAAACCAATTTCCGGTTTAATTTAAATGGATTTTCGAATTTCTAAAAATCCAATAAATCTAATTAAACAGGGAAAATTTCTTAAAATTCACCTCGGTGCTCCGAAAAATCCCTAGAAATTTTAGAAATTCCAATAGCCTCCAATTGAGCTCCTGGCTCATCCTACTGTCGATCTGAAATCATCCAAGCCAAAAATTAATTTATTAAAGATTAACATAAAAATTTTTACTGGGTATAACAATCTCCCCACCTTATCAGGAATTTCGCCCTCGAAATTCAGCAAGAAGTTCCGGCCACTTCTCCGCAACATCCTGCTCTAGCTCCCAGGTTGCCTCCCTTTCGTCATGTCTATTCCACAGAACCTTGACCATAGGAAACGACCTGTTCCTCAGCTGTCTGCTGCTCTCCTCGAGGATGCGAACTGGTAGTTCCACATAAGAAGAATCTGGTGTCACTTGCAAACCAGGAAGATCATCGCTGATACAATGAGAAGGATCTGGCACATATCTCTTGAGATTCGAAACATGAAACACATTGTGAATCCCAATCAGATGTTCAGGAAGTGCCAACCTGTAAGCCACTTCACCAATCCTCTCTAGAATAGGATAGGGTCCAATGTAACGAGGTCGAAGCTTAGAAGGCTTCCCGAACCGGAATAGACCTCGCATAGGACTGATCTTCAGGAATACCCTATCTCCCACAGAAAACTCAACAGCTCTGTGCTTAGGATCATAATATTTCGTCTGGCGATCTTGCACAATACGTAATCTGTCTTGCAATAACTTGACTTCAGCTGTGGTCTCCTGCACAATCTGAGGTCCCCACACTCTCCTGGAATCACCCTCCTCCCAACAAAGAGGGGATCTGCACCTACGCCCATACAATGCCTCGTAAGGTGCCATACCAATCGACGCCTGGAAGCTGTTATTGTACACAAACTCTACCAAGGGTAACCGTCTGGCCCAATCTGTTGAGTAAGTTTGTACGCTCAAGCGTAGCAAATCCTCCAAGGTCCGAATAGTCCGCTCAGACTGTCCATCTGTCTGAGGATGATAAGCAGTACGGAACTTCAACTGTGTACCCATGGCAGTGTGTAAGCTCCTCCAAAACTGTGATGTGAACTTGGCGTCTTTGTCAGAAATAATAGATCGGGGAATTCCATGCAATCTGACAATCTGCTGAATATATACCTCTGCCAATTGTGCCGCTGAATCCGTCTTCTTAATTGATAAGAAATGGGCTGACTTGGTCAATCGATCCACGATGACCCAAATGGCGTCAAAACCTTGTCTGGTACGAGGAAGACCAGTTACAAAGTCCATAGTGATGTCATCCCATTTCCACTCCGGAATCGGCAATCTCTGCAGCAATCCCCCAGGTCTCTGGTGCTTGGCCTTAACTTGCTGACATGTAAGGCACTTCTTAACAAAAGCAGCAACATCTGCCTTCAACCCTCTCCACCAGAAAATACTCCTCAAATTCCTATACATCTTGACTTCTCCAGGGTGCATAGCCAAAGTTCCATAATGAGCCTCCCGAAGGATCCTCTCCCTGAACTCCTGATGTGATGGCACACACCAGCGACCCCTGAAAGTCAAAATGTCGTCTCTGAGAGCAAAGTCTCCTCCCAATCCCTGTGATGCCAACTCAAACTTCTCCTTCAGCTCTTCATCACAAAGCTGAAGGTCACGCATCTCAGATAACCAGTCAGCCCGAATAGTCAACGAACTGAGTCTGTGAGCCAGTCTCTGAACAGACAACTGTTCCTGACATCTCTCAACCTCCCAATCCAAGTCTGCTATAGAGTCGCAAGCTATCACAGTATGCACAACTACGTGTCTGCTCAAGGCATCAGCCACTGGATTAGCCTTCCCCTCGCAGTAGTTTATTGTCAGCTCGTAATCTTTTATCAGTTCCAACCACCTCCTCTGCCTCAAGTTCAGTTCCTTCTGAGTGAACAGATACTTAAGACTCTTGTGGTCGGAGAAGCAATCTACAGGAACTCCGTACAAATGATGTCTTCATATCTTCAAGGCAAAAATGACAGCAGCTAACTCCAAATCATGAGTGGGATAATTCTTCTCATGATCCTTCAGTTGCCTCGAAGCATACGCTATAACTCTACTATCCTGCATCAGTACGGCTCCCAAGCCTATATGTGAAGCATCAGTGTACATCTGATACGGCTTCTCCTGTGTAGGTAACATCAATACTGGAGCGGTGCTAAGCCTCTGCTTCAGCTCTAGGAAACTGTTCTCACAACTCTCTGACCACTCAAAAGATTTTTCCTTCCGGGTCAACTGTGTTAGTGGAGCGGCCAGTCTAGAAAAGTGAGGAACAAATTTCCTATAGTATCCAGCCAAACCAAGGAAACTCCGGATCTCAGTGACAGAAGATGGCCGTTTCCAATCAACAATAGCTCGTATCTTGCTAGGATCAACAGCCACGCCTTCTGCACTGACAATGTGTCCCAAGAATGCTACTGAGTCCAGCCAAAAGGAACACTTGGAGAATTTTGCATACAGCTCATTCTCCCGCAACACTGTAAGCACAGTCCTCAACTGATCTGCATGAGTTTCCCTATCTCTGGAATAAATCAATATATCATCTATAAAGATGATCACAAACCGATCCAGAAAGGCATGAAACACTCGATACATCAGGTTCATAAATACTGCTGGTGCATTAGTCAATCCAAAAGGTAACACTGTGAACTCGTAATGCCCATATCTAGTACGGAATGCTGTTTTGGGTACATCAGAATCTCTAATCCGGATCTGGTGATAACCCGAGCGTAAATCAATCTTGGAGAACACAGTTGCTCCCTGAAGCTGATCCAACAAATCATCGATGCGTGGTAAAGGGTATCGGTTACGAATAGTAACCTTATTCAATTCCCTATAATCTACACACAGCCTCATACTACCATCTTTCTTCTTGACGAATAAGACAGGGGCACCCCAAGGTGAACAACTGGGGCGTATGAGTCCCTTGTCTAATAAGTCCTGTAACTGAGTCTTCAACTCTGCTAGCTCGGCTGGAGCCATCCTGTAAGGAGCTCTAGCAATAGGAGCTACTCCTACCTCCAAATCAATCGAAAACTCCACTTCCCTAACTGGTGGAAGTCCAGGCAGCTCCTCTGGAAAAACCATAGGGAAGTCTCTCACCACTGGAATATCTGACATAGGGGTAGTGGTGGCTTGGCTATCGGTCACATAGGCCAACCAACCAGTACAACCCTTACTTACTAACCTCTCTGCCTGAAGAACTGAGATCAGAGGGATCTGTCTATTCAGACCAAAGTATATCACTTCCCCCGAACCAGGCACTCTGATCCTGACCTTCTTCTCCCAACAATCCAGCACCACTGCATGGTAGCACAACCAATCCATTCCCAAAATGATGTCGAACTCTGCTAGTGGCACACATATCAACTCTGTCACGAACTCGTGTCCACTAATCAGAATAGATCCGTCAATCTTCTGAACAGTGGGAATCTCCTTCCCATCAGGAAGCCTAACCAGTAAGGGTTCCTTCAAGTAACCCTTGGATCCTGATATCTGATTCCAGATCCTCTCAGCAACAAAAGAATGAGATGCACCAGTATCAAACAAAGTCATGCACTGCACGTTGCCAAAATAAAGCATACCTGTGATCACCTCTGGTGACTCTGAAGCCTGCTGCCGAGTCAGTGCAAACACTCTGGGCTGTCCCCAGATGAACCAACCGGTCCTGTGATCCTCTGTTTCTTCAACTCTGGGCAGTCCCACTTCTTGTGTCCGGGCTGTCGACAATGGTAGCAGATAATC